>CAOLHI010000440.1:0-600000 GCA_948474755.1 Ctenosaura bakeri | reverse complement strand
TTGCTAAGGGAATGGATTGTCTTTGAAAATCTCATCCAGTTTGCTGGCTTCACCCAAAGGTTCCATCTAGTCAAGAGGTCAAGTACCATCAGCTCACAGAGGCCACATTCTAATAGTGGGTGGGGCTGTAGGTAGGGGACAGGGCCAAAGGTAAACAGGTTGGGCCTGATGCAGTTCTTACCCATTTGCACATTCCTCTTCCCATACATATGAAACACAACTCATTTCTATGCATCCATAAACTTCAGCACAACAGCTTCTCACATTACAAAGCACAGTTTATGCAACCAGTCTAAGTTCTAGTCTAGTACACTGTTTCCATCAAAAGACTCGTTGTTTCCCAAAAGTAGAGTGTAATTGTTGTGTTCACCTGTTCGAAAACCTATTTTAGCTACATAATTACAAAGATTGGCAAATCCTCAGTTTCTTTCCTAATTTTTTAGGAGCCATCAAAAGTAGTGTAAATGTGTGATGAATTCTGTAATTACACATTTGCTTTTGTAGTGCTTTGTTTATTCACAAAATGCTGTCAGGTTTCTTAAGAAAGTGAAACTAGTATCCATTGCACTTTATGGTAATGAATGTTAGTAGTTAATATGCATTGCTTGAAGTATTGCTTTGTTTACCCAGAACATACTGGTACTGTTTCATTAATGACTGCAAGGTATAGTGTTCTGAGAAAAATAGTTTGTCTATTCACATCCTCTGAATCATCTGTGACTTTACTTCAGAAAGATGGAATGTCATCTCAGTGGAATTGCACAGTACAGCTGTATGCCCATTTAAGAGGGAATGTCCCACCAAAGGCAGTAAATAAAACACTTGGGTGGCTGAGCTTTCTCTGGTGTTCTTTTTGAGTGTAGACAACTCACTTTGAACATCACTGATTTATGAAATTGTCTTATGTTGTTTTGTTTTCCATCTGTGCCTAATGGTTCCTAGGTGTTTTGTTTTTCATCTCTGACTAATAATTCCTAGGAATAAATTGATGCTTTCAATGAGTTTTTTGCTATAGTTCCAAAATTCCCCTCTAAACTGGTTTCAGCCAAATTAAACTCCACCAGTGTCTACAAGAATCCTGGAGTTTTTTCAACTGACTGATTCTTGTAGGCAGTATGGATGCATAAGAATGCTACTCTCTAGCTCACTTTGGACTTTGTCCTGCATTGCATTACACCTGGTACCCTGCTTGCTTCACCTGAATAATGAACTAGAGATTAAATCTGATAAACACAATTCAGTTAACATAGCCAAATGTTGACTTTTTTCTTGAAAGAATCTCTTAACTTCACAAATTCCTCAGAGTCTCTGAGATGCTTTGGGAACTCAAAGGCCTCCAAAGGCAACAAAACCAAAGATAAAACCTTGGTGAGTGAGCCCATGAAATCTTCTCCAGACATCCTGAGCTGAATTACAAAAGGATTGGGCAACCACTTTGCAAGCAGTCATTACCGCTAGCAAAATTGACTAGCATAGAAAAAACTGCTAGTAATTTCATGAATCTTAGCCTTCTTCAGGATTGCAAGATGTTTAACAGCAAATTCTTTGTTATTAAAATCTCTAGGTAACAAAAGGACTGATGTCAAATAATTGATAGAAATTACACCCCATTGGCCAATTTATTCTTCTGGAAGAAATTAGACTTGTCCATGCTAGGCAGGCCAGTCACTTGCTTTTTTGCCCTCTTCAGGTGGCAAGGTTAAAAATGAAAGACCTTATTGTAAAATTAAGCACTAAAGGGAAAGGATTTGGACTTGCAGAAGTCTTCTGATACAGAGAAGTAGAGAAGGGAAGCAGATTATTCCCAGCTTGAAGACCCACCCCCTTAGAAACAGTGCCTGAATCAAGGGACATAGTATTGCCACTCTGTTCTGTTTGGTCAGAACACACAAGTTCTGGGCACCACAATTCAAGGATATTCACAAGCTGGAATATGGCCACAGAAGTACAATCAGGATAATCAAAGGGCTGGAAACCAAGTCTTTTGAGGAACAAGTTAGTGAGTTTGGTATGTTTAGTCCAGAGAAGTGGCATGATAGCCATCTTTAAACATCTGAAGGGTTGACATATAAAAGATGGTGCAAGCTTGTTTTCTGCTGCTATGAAGAACAGAACACAAGCCAAAGGACTCAAACTACAAGAAAAGAGATTCTACCTAAACATTAGGAAGAACTTCTTCATTGTGAGAACTGTTTGAGAGTGGAGAACATTGCCTCAGAGGGTGGTGGACTGTCTTTGGAGGTCTCTGAACAGGCTGCATGGGCATCTTTTAGGAGTACCATAGTTGTGCATTCCTGCACAGCAGAGAATTGGATTAGATCAGTGGTTCTCAAACTGTGGGGAATACAACAGTTGCTCAAGCAGGGGCAGAAGAAAAGTCATCCTCTAAGTACAGCAGGCTCTGGAAGGGAGTGTCCAAGCTTGAGAAGCTGCTTGGCTTTTCCCCCAGATAGGGTGCCTTCAAGAGAAAAAGTGTGTATGTGCACACATGTGTGTCAGTCAGCCATACCCTTCATCAAATTTACCTCAGGAGAACATGCCTCAGGATCCCTTTCCCTTACTCCAGCCCACACTCCTTTTATTGAAATAAAGCTCACTCAGAAGTGGTGAGAAGGCACACTTATGGGAGTTGCTGGCTCTAAGAGCTGCTCCTCCAATCCTGGCTGCTGCACCCAGCTGTTAGCAGCCATACACCCCCATGATTTGATATGGTCTAATTGGCAAATGTTAATCGGCATGAAATTAAGTGATATACACTTATGGCTGAAAGGTCATGGGGCAAAGGTACATGGGCTGGGAAAATGTGCAAAAGTAGGTCAGAGGTGACTTCACTATACCCAGGTCCTAAATTTGCTGTGGATTAGCTGGGAAACCCTGACTCAATGGCTTTGAGCTAATCCTCTTAACTGGCCAACCTCAGAAAATAATGGTCAAGTCCAGGTGCAGTAGGCAAGCAACCTGCTGTTTGCATTTCCTACAGAAGCCCTCCCCAGTCACCTTACCCAACCAAGACATTAAGAAGCTGCTTCCATCAACAATCAGTCCATTCTAGACCCCTTTTGTTTACTCTGCCAGAAAGCAATTAACTCACACCCCTTCAGGGAGGAAAATATAATATAACCGCACCCCCAGTTTTGACCAGTTACTTCATGTATGCCACTTTGATTCCCAGTTGTGTACTGTCCTTAAGACACAGGTCTGAACTCTATTGCTGCTTCTTCACTACTCTTTTGGTTTGGTAAATACTGCCCATTTTACCCTGAAATCTCACTATCATAAACTTTCCTCCCTTTTCCTGCAGTTGGGTTTGTATGACTGTTCAGATCCTAAATGTGTGTGACTGAATTTCCCTCAATAAAACACATTTTAGTTCACTATTGAATCTCTGGCTCATTCTTTCCTGTGAGGACCCCATAAACATTGGTGGAAGATCTCATTAGGTTACACTTCCCCCATCACAGGCCTCCTAATTAATTCTCCATTATCACGTGGAGGTACTGGCATTGCAGCTGGACCCCTGAGTCACCCACATTTTGGGGTAACACAGCCCTGCTTATGCTGGCTGGCTGCCATCCTTTCCTGCCTTTCCTCTTTCGTTGTCTCTCTGCCTTCTTTTCCTTTTCCCCTCCCCTCTCTCTCCACAGAAAAAAAAATCTTCATTTTTTAATTCCCCTCATCCTTTTCTTCTGGGAGTGGGACCTGTTGAGGCTTCAGTTTTTTATCCTCCCCTCAGTTTCATTATGCTGTCTCATTCAGGCTACTTAGCCAAACACTAAGATACTAAAACCAATGCAAGCAGCCACTTGCAGTCCTGTACAAAGTTTCAACCTCTGCCTCAACATCCCCATCCTGGACCCTCCCAATTTTCTGACCGAGACAAGCACACCCAAAGCAAAGGTTGGCAGGAACAAGAGTTACTTCAACTTTTCTTCTTCTGCATTCTTCCTCCACTTCTTTGGTGTTTGCATATTTCATCTTGATATTCACTACTGCATTACCAGAGTACTGCAGATATCTTCATTTAACCTTTAAGAGCAGCTAGACTAGAGAAACTCTTGGAGAAGAAAGCAGGAAGTTGAAGGCCTTCAGGCATTGCAATAATCACAAGCTCTAAGCAGTACTGGTCAGGAAACTGTGCGAGGACAAATACATTGAAAACTAGTAACATTTATTTAGAAAAAAAAGGAGAAACTTGTACATACAAACACAAAGCAACTGAGCTTCTACCTCCATTGAAGCCCAGTTGGACAATCAGTGAGGAAGGCACACAAGAAGCATTATGAACAGAGTGAACGGATTTGATTACGGACATTGGCAGCATATTTTTCCATGTCAATGATTTTCAGGCTCACCATCTTTTTCTAGGGGGAAAAAAACAAAGCAACTCTTATTAGAAGATTAAAAGAAGGCAGGATTGGAATGGGGAGAGGCAGTTTTAGGAAGCAAAGAAACCGGAAAAACACACTACAACTGGGAAGAGCTCTTCTCTGAGTTGTGAAAAAAACAGTCTATAGACACAAGACGACCCACTACTTGAATGGAGGAAACTGGCATGCTAGATAGCCATTCTGAAACGTTAAGGTAGACGAGGAACAGAAGCAGCATAAAAGAATCTGTTCCACTGAGACCCATACTTACAACTAAGTTGGTCATTCTCTCTTTGCTAAGTTTCATAAATTCTTGCATTGTCAGGTCAGCTATGTCTTTCTGGAGAGCAAGAAACGCACAACTGGGGGAGTGTTTCCGGTGTTCCTCCCTAAAAATTAGTAAGAAGAACTGTTTTAATCTGACAAGTCTCAGAAAGACAGCCCTTCCTAGGAACAGATGTAGAGAGATGATAGGAAAAAGCCCAAAACTTCTCTGAGTCTGTCTTCCCATCTCATTCACTAGATGTGCCAGTTGGATAATGGAACATCACCATGTCCCAATCCTCTTCCCATCAGTCCAGTATGTATGTGCTCATTCATGTCACTCGAATATCCTAGCAGCCAAAAATATTACCATGACAATAAAACAAGTGTTGCATTGCCAGAGAAACCCTGAGAGCAACAGGATATTCCATACATCACCAAATACAGCTCTGCATTTGAACATAAGAGCAGAGGGTGGCACACAGATGGTAGATTTAAAGTAATACTCTCAAATGATCTTAGTGCTCATATAAAGCAGAAGTGGCCTCCACATTACAATAAGCCCAAGATGCTTGGAAATTTTTTAGCTATAACTAGCGCCTTGAAATGAACTTGAAAGACAAAGGGAGCCAGTACAAATATTGAAACTCCAAGATCATGTGTTTGATAGCTTACTCCCATTGAAATTCAAGCCAGAGTATTTTCTACCAGCTAAAGCACCCAAACTCACCCAGTAAGTTCCATGACTTGGTGGGGACTTGATCCTGGACTTCTCAAATCCATGTCCAGCACTTCATCATGCTTGCTCTCATGCATCTTTCCAATGTACAACTTAAGGAAGCTCATAATAAGTTCTGAGGCCACCTTATAATGTGAGGTCATTTGCCAGCCACAGTTAGAACTAATACCTCACCTCCAGATTTAGTGATCATCCTCTGTTGTTCAGTGACAGAAAATACTGTTTTCCACCATTTCCATGGTCAAAGTTAAGCCAGTATTTACGTTCCATCTTGCCAATTACTTCAAATAGCTTATACAGTTACTATAAATATGAGGTGGGAGAGGCATTTCAGTCTTGTTTACACTATAAATTCTGGAGCTACCTGACTGATTCTGCTTTTCAGTCCAGGCTGACTTTTTTATAGTGTCTTTTATAGTAGTTCATTCTATCACGGTCCAGAGTCTAGACTCTTCACTGGAGCAGGAGGTAACAGAAGATGCAGGTGGGTTTGACAGCTGTTTGATTGCAAAAATTCTAACCCACACTATATCTTCCTCTTGTCCCCTTCCTTGTAGATTTTGCAAGGTATCATCTATGGGAAACGAACCTAAGTAATATGCATACCTAAAAAGATACATCTTTTTCACAAAGACACCCTTTCTTTCAAAAACAAAAGCCAGCCATATAGGTTGCACTGTCCTAGATCTGGGATGAGAATTGACTTTCCAGATGCTAGACTTTAACTCCCAGCATTTTTCACTATTGGCTGTCCTGGCTATGGCTACTGAGACTTGCAGTCCAACAATATCTGCAGAGAACCATGATTGTCATATTTGTCCTAGATGATATCGTAACAGATGTCAGCCACATAGACAAATGGGAATGGACCAGTGAAAGCTGAAGGCCTCTGCCTTTTCATAATGCAGGTATAGACATTACTGAAACAGCATATCCGATCTGTCATACATTAAAGCCACAGGGATGCCTCCTGGGACCTAAGAGGACCAAACCTGCCAGATCTGGTCTCTCAAGCTGGAGTCACACCTTAGTGATGTCCAACATTTCTAGCTGATACTTTGATATTTGTGCAGGTCTGCTTTAAAGGGAACCCTTTGTAACAAGTATAGGCACATAACATCTTGCCTGAAGAATGCCAAGCTTGGCAATTCATATAGTTCTCAGGCTATAGGACATAATTTGATTTTAAAGATAACAAAATGGAATAAAGGGCCTTTATTAAAATTATTGGCTTACACAGCAGCTAGGAGAATTCAACTCGATTTTTTGCCACACACACACAGACAAACACACTGTAGCCCAGAGGGCTGGCACAAATTATTCTGTATTCTTTGCAAATGAAAATCATGCCATACTACAAAATATAAATACCTGCTGCTGTGGTCAATACCTCCATATGTTCAAAGATCAAACATGATATGCTATGGTAAGTGGTTTCATTTCCTCTGAAATGGCTATATTGTGATAGTTTTAAGTTTAAAAAGGGAATATATGCACAATTCATAAAAAGCTAACACCCTTTACAAGGATTGCCTCCAGTACTACAGTACTAGTCTGGACTTATGCTGTGTAGGGCTGTCTCTTTATAGCAGTTGATACACTTGTTTCAAGGATCCTTCAGTTCCAAATTTCATGATACATACATGGGGTCGTCTTCAGGCTCCCATCCCTCCAGCTCCTTAAAGCATATAAAACATTGGGCCACATCAGGTGCATTCTCAGCAGGACAGTGAATGAAGCCAGCTTCTGCCATCTGTACTGGGGCAAGACCACAGAGAAAAAGAAAGAGAGGAGGGGAAAAATATTCTTCAACAAGGTCATGATTTCCAGTCACACATCAAAAACTCCTGAACCAGAAGGGTGAGAAAGATGACTTGGCCACACATCACCATGGCTGCGTATATCTCCTACGCTCTACCACATCCATGAGCACGTGGAAGAGGGGAGGGATGAGAACGGCACTATATACTTATACTGCCCCTGCTTCTGATCTCCATTCAATAATCTGAAAATTTATCTAATTCTTTCTTGCACTGGGCTTTCCCCAGGTAGCTAGAAACCGTACTTTTCAGGATCCCCAACTGCACAAAATGTATAGTTATGTACAGTATATAGGTATTTAAATATTCACATAGGGAAAATATAGATGGTTTTTCAATTACTTTTTTAAAAATAAAATTAGATTTAACATTTCAAACATTTTAAATGTTTCATCTTAGAAATAGGTCTTTCTGAAGTGTTATTATATAAAGTTAATTTCAAATAATCTGAATATAAGTATGCTGGCTTTATAGTTCATCTCTAACTGAATCATCACCTCTGCCAGAAAATATTGACTTGAAAGAAGTTTTTCTATTAAATGAAGAATCAAATATGCTCATATTTGAGAGCCTTTTTCAGATATGAATATTTACACTATGCCCATCAATTACAGCAGGTCCTCTCTATCCATGAAGGATATGTTCTCAGACTTCATGTGGATGGCAAAAAACACTGGTAACATACTATGCTTCACATGCCTCTCTCCATCAAGGAAAGAACATCTGTCTTCTTCTCTGGCCAAAGGAAGGACAGGGTCAGGGGAGAGCCATGCTAGGCTTCACCTGCCTCTCTTCATAAAGGAAGAAGTTTCTGTCTCCTTCATTGGCCAAGAGAAACATGGGAGGAGTTGTGCTAGGCTTCACCTGCCTCTCTCCAACAAAGAAGAAAAGTTTGTCTCTTTTCTCAGATGAGAGACACACAGGGGAGGGGGGTGACTGTGCTGGCTTTATCTGTGTCTCTCTGCTGAAAAAGGAGCATCCATCTCTCCCTCAGCTGAGAGAGGCATGAGAAGGCCAGCTGTGCACTTCTCTTGGTGGGCCATACAGAGCAAGAACCTTGGCCAGTAGTGGCAGCCATGACTCTGGAGTGGATCATGGGTAGGTGAAACCATGGATAATAGTCTTGTGGTTATGGGGAAACCTACTGTACAGGCATTTCATTTCCAACTGATGAAAATAAGCTGCTATAATCTACCTATTAACTACCAAACCTTCTTTCTATTGATCAGCCATATTACACTTGTTCGTTCCTTTGTATTTCTGTGAGGGTGGGATTGCCAAATGAAGCAGAGAGCAGCAACACTAGAAAGGGACATTATTCACTGCACAAGTTCCTACGCATATCCAATTGTTCTCAAGTAAGTTTTATGTAAAGTATGGTGTGTCAAGCAGGAGTCAGACCCCTCAGATAATGCAGCAGTACAATTTTGATTATGCTTGATTTTGACTATGTTAACTAGAGCAGATGAGAGTTGAGAACTGCCCAAAGATTCTTCGAGCCTGGTGCTTGGAGCGCAGTTGACAGATAAACTTCAAACTAGGTGCTAGTTATAATAAAATAACTTTTATAGGAATATTTCAAAGACATTCTCTCCACAGAAAATGTGCACAAACATCTGCAATGAGACAAAGTAGTAAAAAGCCTGACTAAAAGAATGAAGCAAAAGTGGAAATAATAATTTAATCATAACAAACATGATTAGTGAACAGACACAAAGAACTCTCAGTTTAAAACTTGGTTTAAATCTCTGTTTTGGTTGGATTTTTCTCTTGTCAATTTAAACTACTTTGGCCTAAAGCAAGAGACCCTTCGTGGTAAAATCAGGAGTGGGTACAATTGTCTGTTCTTGACACCTCTCTACCATATATTAATTGACTCTGTTTAAAAGGACTGCAATCTCAAAACCAATAGAAGTGGGTCTAGGTTACTAGAATTTATTATCTTAGAAGACCTCACTCATAACTTGCGGGATGAAAAGCAGACAAAGAAAGCTGATGATTTGAGATCAATTAAAACAGTAATAGAAGAGAATTGGACAAAGATATCTAATGAGAAGAATAAATGAGAAACTGTATATGATATCGTTATGATGGGAAAGAGATCTTGTATTCTAGAATATGTAAACTGATGAAGCTTGTCTACAATAGAAAATCGGTATTTATTGAGATCACGATGAGATAACTAAATAGAGGTTCTAACAAGAGGTGAGGGGACATTATAAGAGAAACAGACAGACTGTATGAAAACATGTTATAGAAGCTTGTTTTTAATTTTGAAATTATGATTGTACAAGTATGTTATGTTGGATATAAATTGTTTTAATAAAAATAATTTTAAAAAAACCAATAGAAGTGGGTAGGTAAGCTTTGGAAAACTACTGTTTTGGACTGTAAGTCTCTGAGTGGCTCACCAACATGGCCACTGACCTTGCTAGCAAGGAGATTCTGAAAGTTATAGTCCAGAACATAGCATTTCCTGGCTCTGGCAGAAAAAAAAAAGACTTGTTTATTTTAAGAGCAAAGTTCCTTACTTCTTAAAAAAACTTCTTAAAAAAAACCCTTACTACTACATATTTTTCAAATAAAACTACTACTGTCTTGCTGTAAAGAGCAGAATTTAGAAAAGCCAAGCTGTAAGCCTCATTTTAGCACAGATCAGAATAATCTCCCCAGCCTAAGAAAGGAGAGAGAACAACTTTCAGTAGGAAGGGCTGCTCCCAGGCGTGGAGAAGCAGTTTTTCTCACCCGGTCTGGGGTGCAGAAGCAGTCAGACACGAAGGGCCACTGGGCGAAGGTGGACACACGGTTCTCCTTCAGGTACAGCCCCAATTCTGGAGGAACACCCCCGTCCGCCATTTTGACTTCCATAAATTTCAAAGTACGGCAGGGAAACAACAACGGCTCTTTATAGGCTGAGACACGAAAGCCGCCCCTAGCTAGCGCTAGGCATGCTGGGAGCAGTTGCAGCGATTGACAGGCAGGGACTTGGAAAGGAAGGGGTAGGGGGCTGCGCTCGGCTGGTAGCGCTGAGCATGCTGGGTGATGTAGTCCTTTCCGTGTTGTGTGAGGAGCTGAGGCGGGAGAGAGTGGAGTCATGCTCGTTTATAAACCATTATAAGAGGAAGCAGTGCCTGTTGAAATCCCCTTCCTGACACCTGTCTAATGTCCGGGAGGCATTTGCTTCCCTTCCCCATTTTTAGATAGAGCAAATAGTCTTTGTTCTGCAAAGCTGCATCTTTTTTAAAAGGGCACGCTTAATGTCACTTTTTTGTTTAATTTCGCATTTTTTTTCTCTCCCAAACATGGCTGCGTATGTTCAAAACGTGGTTTCGTTTCTTCTTTTTCCTTTGAAAAACCTGGCCCCTCTTATGCTGGGCAAAAAGCTCAGTGAAATAAAGGATTCAGTAGAAGTGCCAGTCCTAGCACATTGGGGAGAATCATATTGCGTTACAATAGGATTTTTTTCCCTAACACATTGAGGAGAATCATATTGTGTTACAATAGGATTTTTTTTCGTAACACATTGAGGAGAATCATATTGCGTTACAATAGGATTTTTTTTCCTAACACATTGAGGAGAATCATATTGTGTTACAATAGGATTTTTTTTTCCCTGTCCTGTAGGCCACCATTCCATTCTTTGGTAGTAACTAGTGGTTTAAAAAATACAAGTATACGTCAGTTAGTGAAGTACTGTAGATGCATTCCTGGGCTCTACTTTAACAGAAAATTTGGTACCAATTAGAGAAATAACATGGAAAAAAATAGAGAGGCTCCACCACCACAAAAAGGAAGAGCAGTTCAGCATGTTTTGGCAAATTTGTTCAAAGCTAACAATATTAATAGGATGGAAGATAAAATTATGATATAAGAGGTTTGGAGGATACTTGTATAAGAAAATAATTCTAAAATATGGCATAGTGAATTTAATTTAAATGTGCAACTAAAGTGGGTCAGCCTAGATGACCTCAGGAAGTGAGGAAAATTAGTTAATTTCCTCTGCAATTGAAATCTCTCTGTGTTTGAAAGGAATACAATGGTACTCTGTGAGACAGTGTTAGGGACGATGGAATGTGCCTCGCAAAGCTTCCCTTTGCAACATTAGTAAGATTAGGCAAGAGAATAGTGGGAACCATTTGTACGTGTCAGTTTCTCTTTTTGGACATGTGATGTATTTGTATTGGAGATGTATAAAATGCTCTGAATGTAAGGAGGCGGGGCCCAGACTTTTGAGAGGTATCTCACTGAGACATTGTGCACAATAAATCTTTTTTCTAAAACCGTGGGTGTCTATCTCAATTCCGCTACACAACTAACTAGAGGAAATATGTAGATAGTAGGAAATTTCTAAATAATAAGTTAATATGCACGCAAGAGAATGTGTAGGATATGACAAGGTAACATTATTAGTATGTAAGTATGGAATGTTTTATAAATGTATTATCTAAGAATTTGAGAACGAGAACAATAGGAACTTGTTATATAAAACCTTGATCCGAGTGATATTTTAATATTTATCAATAAAGAATGAAAATTTTTTAAAAAAGCTAACAATATGGATGTGTGAAATGAAATACCTACATCAGGTAAATCTTGCATAAGCAAACAAAAAGATTTTAAACCTTCTTAAGCATTTACATTACTTAACTTTACTTAAACAAAAACATTGGAACAACTTCAAAGTTTCCTCCTGAAGGCATTCGAGGGTGATGGCTTTCTTTCCTGGACTTCCACTTTTCTTACGATTTCCATTTTGGTGGCCAGACTTAAACATCAATGCTTTTTTAACATGCTTGGGGGGAGCTGGTAAGTGGAGGCATATCTGCTTTAAGGCACATAGCAACAACAATTACCTCTTTTACAGAAAATTTGGTACCAAGTGCAGAAACAACATGGAAAGAACAGGGATAGGTTCATATACCACAAGAAGTAAGAGCAGCTGAACATGCTTCAGCAAACATTTTATTCAAAATTAATAATGTGTGCACGTGAAATGAAACAACAAGGTCAGGTAAGTCTTGTATAAATAAAAAAAGTATATTGTACTCTCTAGAGACCACCTGAAGACTTCTTCCAAAATCCATCCAGAGAAGAGTTTTTCTTCCATCAGCCTCCACTTTTGTTATGATTTCCATTTTGGTAACCAGACTTATAGATCTATGCTATTTTAACATGGTGGGAGTACCTGGTGGGAAAAGGTTGTCCACGTTCTGCTTTTATCTCTGTTTTGTTTTCACTCATGCTCAGGGATTCTGGAGGCAGCTGCTTCTTACCCTGCCTGCTGTAGGCAGAAACACCTGCTTACCGTAGGATCATGCTAGAGTCAAGTTCCATTCTTGTCAGCTTAAGCATTATTGCACTGCCTACTGCAAACATGCTGCTGCAACCCAGCTCTGTCAGTCTTTCTCTAGACCTCTTTCCTATTTTCCCAGTGCTGGTGCTGCTAAAAACTTCCAGCTGGACAAAGAATGATGGAGAAAAGGAGATGGGGGGCCCAACAAGCCTTTGTGAAAAGGAGATTAATTGACAGAGGGTATTCTAACTAGGGTATGCCTATATTGTAAATATGTCATGAAGGGCAATATAGAACTACCTTAAATAATTACAAAATATCATTTGTAAAGGATAGAGCTGACACCGTTTTCTCTTTAAGGGAACTTTTAAACAAGTACCACAGCCAGAAATTCAACAGATCTGGCATGGAGATGACATGATGGCAAAAGCTGCAACTCCACAGTATCTGTTATACATTTCCTAAATGCAAATGCCAACAAAAGGGTGGCAGACCTAAGTAGATAAAATAATGGCTGCTGATTCCGCCACCCTCCCCTCCACCACTTTCTCCTGTCTAAAGTGACACTATAACACCAGGTGGGAGTTGGTGTCATGTTCTGGCACAGAACTGAATTACCCAGCAGGAAAGCAGATGTCAGGAGCCACAGGGGGGCTGAGATAGTGAGGAGTTAGTAATGGGTTGGATGAGCACTAACAACTTTAAATTTAATCCAGAGGAGACAGAATAACTTTCTAAACAGCTAGAGGGCTGGCCCAAAACATTTTGTTCCTGAGGCAAAGAACAAGACAATATCTTTACCACCTACACAACCGGCCCAGCCTAACTCAGTTTATAGAGCTGAGCAGACTGGCAGCTAACTCTTATTTCAGCAGGTGCCAAGAGGACAACATCCTTCACTGTATCTGAGGGAAGTTCAGCGGGGTTATAGTGCAGGTTATGTGGTACACACAGTCCTGTCCACTCTGCATCCACAGCTTGAGATCCTTGCTTCACTGTTCCCAAGGGGTAGTAGGACTGGTCCTGACAGACTATGTGGAATGGGAGTTCATTCCATGTTGAACACATTAGACCTCCTCTTGAGAACACTGTGTCACTGATGTCATTTGGGAGTCCTCCTGAACCATACTGACCCCAGATACATCAGTGATGGTCATAGTCAGATCATACTTCGCCCAGTTTAGACTGGTGCGTCATCTATACTTGTTTCTGAAGCAGACAGTTTTAGCTGTCAGGCAAAAACCTCACAGATTCCACAAATGAGCTATTATGACATGATGTATGCGAGGCTGTTCTAAAGAAGCAGCCAGAAACTCCAACTTCTTCAAAGTGCAGCCCTTAAGATCAGAAGAACAATCCAAATTGCCACTTTGGTCTTTAAAGTGTTATGTGACTCAGGGTTACCAGACTGTGTGAGGCACTACTTCATCTCTCTTTGTCTCCCTGCTGAGTAAGACAATCAACAGAGGTGAAGCTCTCCATTCCAGACCTGTTTGATATGGATGGGAATGGGAGCCCTTCTCTCCTGCCACACCCAGACTCCCTCCCAAAGATCTGCTCCTTTCATTCTTCCACCACAGTATTAAAAATCATGGCTTTGAAAGGCCTGGGTTTATGAGCTGGCTTAAGTTAACCTCCCTGTGTGGGGATTTTAATTATGATTTATTACTGTGGTCATTGGCAATTGGGTGGAACATCAACAATGCTGTACTAATAGCAGAAAACAACAAAAAGCAAGCCTTGGGATGACCATTGAGGAAAGTGAAGGAGGAAAGTGGAAAATCAAGGTCACAGTTGAATATTAAGAAATATTAAGAAAAGAAAATAATGATAAACAATTGTTTAACCAGTTTTAAAGTTGATAAAGACATCAAAATTATCAAAGATTTTCTATACCTCAGTTCAATCATAAATCAAAATGGAGATTGTAGTCAAGAAATCAGAATAAGGCTAGGACTTGCAAGGACAGCTGTGAAGGAACTAGATAAGCTCCACAAATGTACAGATAATATCATTGAATACTGAAATCACAATAATTCATGCCATAATATTTCCACTTTCTATGTATAGTTGTGAAATCTGGACAGTTATGAAAGCTGATAGGAAGAAGATAAACTCATTTGTAATGTAGTACAAATTCATTTATAATGTGAACTCATTTGTAATTTGTAATGTAAATTTGTAATTTGTAATAAATTAATTGTAATGTTAACTGCCATCAGCTGACCCTATGAAGGAGAGATGTCCAAGTCACCCTGTCACCAACAACCCTGCAGAGGCCTTGCGGACTCAGGGTCATGGCTTCCTTGATTAAGAGCTTTATCAAACCACACTGTTATACTGTCATAGCAATGCATTTGTCCTGTTTTTGCCTTGTTTGGTTCCTTCATTGCTGCCCTTCCAAATCTTAGTTTCATTCTCATTTCTTGACTACAGTCACCATTTTGATTAATGGCTGAGCCCAGATATAGGAAATATTCCACTGTCTCATTATTTGCTTCAAAGCTATCCAAATCATTTGTGGTCATTATTTTTGTTTCTCAGTGTTGAACTGTAAACCTGTCTTTGCACTTTTTCTTGACTTTCTTCAATACTCATTCCAAGTCTGGTATTTTCTGATAGTAGTGTGGTATCATCTGCGTATCCTAAACTGTTGATGTTCCTTCCTCCTTCCTCAGAGTCTAATCTAGTTTTGTGTGTGATATGTTCAGCATACAAGATAGATCACATGTGTCAAACAGAAGGCCCATGGGCTGAATCTGGCCCTCCAGGTCATTTCACGTGGCCCTCGCACCTCTCCTGCTGCTGTGGGTGGCACTCCCCCCACCTGGTGGGCCCAATCCCCACATTGTGGGCCCCCAGCTGCCAGTATTCTGAAGAGGGGCCCAGCAGCCAGCACTCGCCATCTAATTCTACTTCTAACTGCTCCTCTGTCCAAGTCTTGCTGTCAGAGCGTTGAAGTGGGTTACCATGGCAATGCTCCACATAGCTTGCAAGAGTTGGACAGAGGAGCAGTCAGAAGTAGAAGTAGATCATGAGTGCTGGCTGCTGGGCCACTCTTCAGAATACTGGCAGCCGGGGGCCCACAATGTGGGGATTGAACTCACCAGAGAAGGGCAGGGGAGCAGAAAGAGCCACAGAGGCAGGGGGAGCAGAAAGCACAATTATTTGTTCTGTCTGTCTCAACTGGAACCAAAAAGTTAAACAAAGTTAATGTAATAAGCAGTGCTTCCAAATATTTGTCTAGTGATTAAAAAAACCTTGTTTTCAAAACTCATTTTTCAATAAGTTGTACACTTGAATATCTGCTTGCCGTTATTTTTCCTAGACTTCTAGTTTCAGAGCAAGTTATTAGTAAAACCAGTAATAACTGAATGCAGAGGCAATTATTTAATACAATAAAAGAGTAGATACCTTTATATAGTCTTACAAGATGAAGTTGAGTTTGAGCCCAAGATGAAATTGAGTTTGACACCTGTTACTGCAGGTTAGGCCTCCTTGGAGATAGCATAAGGATATCATTTTGATATCAATAATTTGACTCTCTTCCACCACCCCTCTCCTCATGTTTGTGAGGGCCCCCGGACAAGCACAGAACTAGGCTCAGCCATCAAATGCTGCAATATCCCAAGACAATACAGGCAGGCCAGAAATAGCCAGATCACCGCTTTAGGAGACCTCTCTGCAAACACCCTTATTATGTATGCACACTGCTTACAAAAGAACTCCCTGCCCTGAGCAGGCAACTTGGCAAGCTGAATACTCAAATGTCAAGCACTGAGCATCTGCATACTGTCTACCTCTCTGTCAATTCGGACCTAACTCAATCATGCTAAATTCTGACCTTTCCAAAGCTTTGTCTTACACCCGAAACTCATTGTTTTCCCCAAGTAAGGAATAGCCTGCAGTTACATTTCTCCCTATAAAAACCCCTGATTCTGAGACCTTCCTCAGATCGCTCCCGAGTTCCAGACCACCTTGCTGCCGCTTTGCTTGGCGAGCCTCCCCTCAGCTCCACGTGCTGAGCCACATCAAACTCCAGCATCGCTCTCTTTTCTTCCAGGCTTCAGGACAGGTTTCATATTATCCAATTCAACAATCCCTCTAAAAATCCCTCTATACCACTCCAAACTTTATTTTCCATAGTTCTTGTGTGTGTGTGTTGCATACACTGTGTGTCTGTATTTAATAAAATCTCAATTATTCGTAAATTTGGTGTGCTCCTTGGCTCGGACTGACCCTGTAGACATTGGGTAAAAGATTCCGCTGCGTTGCCCTGCCTCTCGCATTGCTAACTTGTGCTCTAGCTAATTTCCCCAAACTTAGGTAATTGTGAGTGCATATAGGTGTCCCTCCTCGGACCCCCAGTAAACAGGGTAACACACTCCTGAGATAGACCGATAAGATGATAAAATGCAGCCTGATTCTCTTGCCAATTGGGAACCATTCTGTTTCTCCATATTCTGTCCACACTGTGGCCTCTCATCTTGAATACAGGTTACACATTAGGGTAATTAAATGTTGTATCATGTCTATTTCTTTAGTAGCAATCCACCATTTTTCACGGTCTGTTCTGTTAATCGTCTATAATCTATATAGCACAGGCTGATTTTTTCTGAAATTCTTTAATGCATTCCATTATCCAATGTATGTTTGCAATATGATCCCTCATGCCCTTTCTTCTGAGTCCAGCTCGGACATCTGGAATTTCTCACTCCATATATGGTAAAAGTCTTTATTGTAGAATATTGAGCATCACTTTGCTTGCATGGAAAATTAATGCAATGGTCCAGTGGTTATTACAATCCCTGGTATGTCCTTTGTTGGAACTGGGATGTATAAGTGAGCATTTCCAATCTGTGAGCCATTGGTTTGTTTTCCATATTTGTGGGGGGCAGATTTTAGTTAGAATTTGAGTGGATACTGTCTCCATTGCTTGAAACAGCAATATTAGTATGCCATTTGTTCATAGTGGTTTATTTTCCCCAAGTGTTTGAGTACAGCTTCTACTTCACTTTCTAAAATTGTAGGGTCATCTTCAAATGGTTCTTCCTTGAATTAATTAATCTGTCATCTTTTCATCTGTTCTATATAATGCTTCAGTATATTGTTTCCATTGTGTTTTTGTTTCTTCTTGGTTATGCAGTGTATTCTCCTGCTGGTTGTAGAACATCTCCACTCTTGGTTTAAATTTCCTTCTGAATTCTCAGATCTTGTAGAAGTGGTCTCTTGTTCTTGCTTTGTTGTAGCCTCCTATTTCTCTGCACTGATTGTTATGGTAGTTCTCTTTGTCCCTGTGCACAAGTCTTTAAACAGTTGTGTTCAGAGTTTTACCCTATTTCTGTCACCTTTTACTTTTGTGTCTCATCTGTACTTAACTGCTTGAAGACTTTCATCTGTTATCCATTGGGGTTTTTCTCTCATTTTGGCTAGAGATACTGTCTTTTTGCATTCTTGCCTCTCAAGTGTCCCTGGCTTCAGTCCAGAGTTCTTCTGCCTCCCAGTTAATTAGGCTTTATAGTGCAAATCTACAGTATTTTTTACATTACTTTTAAATTCTGAAGGATTATTTTCCAGATTGTATTTTAGCACAATTATTGGTTTAGTATTTTTCTTTAGCTTAATTCTAATTTTTGATATTAGCAATTCATGGTCTGTGCCACAATCTCTTCCTGGTCTAGTTTTGGTGACAGAATGGAGCTTCTTCATCTTCTGCCTCCAGTTATGTAGTCTATCTGATTCTTATATTAGCCATTTGGTGATGTCTATGTACAGTTGGCCTATGGTTAGGGTTGCAGGACCTCTGCATAAGTGGAAAAACCGCAAATATAAAAATGTGTATGTGTGATGAAGGCTGAGGCATGATAGGGGGAATGGGTACTCAGGGTCCAAACCAGGTCAGGAAGAGGAGAGGGAATAGGGATGGGTTTGCATGATAGCCTTATACCTCCTTTCTCATGCCCACTTCCTTCTTTGGGTGTGGGAGGGCACTGGGAGAAGGTTTATGGTAGTGAGAAAATGGGCTGTGAGCCATCCCTAGCTAACCAGGTAGTGGCGGCAGCAGCGGAGGAGGAGGAGGAGGAGGAGGAGGAGGAGCAGAGATGAGTTTTTAAAGGGCTGTGTGGCCTAACTGGAGCTGTCAAAAGGGAATGTGTCCCCCTCGCCAGGAAAGGAACCCCTGGGGGAAGGGGGCAGGAGCTGGAGAAACTCACAGATAATCAAATTCATGAAAGTTAAATCCACAGATGTGGAGGGCCAACTGTATATAGTCACCTCTTTGATTCCCTAAAGACTGTGTTTGGGGTGAACTAACTGTAGACTTCAGAAAATTCAATCATTCACTTTCTTCATTAATTTCTTGATCTCAGGCCAAAATTTCCTACAAGCTTTGTTTATGCACTGTTTTTTACTTTTGCATCCCAATCACCTATGATTACCAATATGTCCTGTTTTGGTATGTGATCAGTTTCCTCCTGGATGAGAATTTTTCATCTCTTCTGCCTCAGCAGTTGGAGCATAAACTTAGATGATGGCTACATTGATAAGTTTTTCCTAAAATCTTGATGTAATTTGGTCAGACTTTGCATTATACCCTTTGACTGCTTTTGCTACATTTCTCCTCCCTTTTAATGCCACCTCACTCTTCTTAGATTTTCATTTCCTGAGGAAAACACTGTGTAATTACCTGACTGAAAATGTCCTATTCCTGTCTGCTTGCTCATCTTGAGTATTGCAGTGTTTATAAAATCCATTTTATTTTTTACAAAGTCTTGTTTCCCTTGATTCACCTCTGAGCACAGCAACAGCTGAACATCCTTTTGGCCTGAATTGAGCTGCATCATTAGCCAGAGTGCTACTCATACTTGTCCTCTTCTCTTCCTGTGTAGCTCATTGAGTGCCTTCTGACCTAGGAATCTCATCTTCTAGCACTATCTCTTGTTTCGTTTTGGAGTCACTCATCATTGTTTTCAAGGTAGAAGGCTTCAGGAGCAATCTACCATTGCTGCCTTCTATGCAGTACTAAGAAGCTGTAGCTATGGTGCCACTGCCATTGTCTTTGAGAGATCTTCCCCCAGGGTCACCCCTCTCCACTGCTGCTGCTGCTGCCCTTAGCTGTCTGGCATTTTTAGTCTGGCTCCTCAGCAAAAGCTTGTCTGACAGGGAAGAGCCCACTAGCAGCACTGCTACCATCAGCATAGCTTCTTGCCTCACAGGAGCACAAAATCCTACCACAAAAGAAATGGAACTACTACAGATGCCATGGACTGCTAAAAAGACACATGAATGGGTCCTAGACCAAATCAAGTCTGAACTCTCCCTAGAAGTCAAACGACCAAATTGAGGCTATCACATTTTGAGGATATCATGAGACAGTGACCCATTAGGGAAGCCGATAATACTTGGTAAAGTGGGGTGCAGTAGGAAAAGAGAAAGATTGCATTCCAAGTGGATTGATTCAATCAAGGAAGTCACAACACTGAGTTTGCAGGACCAGAGCAGGGCTGTCAATAACAGAGTGTCTTGGACAGATCTCATTCATAGAGTCACTGTAAGTTGAAGCCAACTTGATGGCAATTAACAACATTGCTGTGGTCAGGCCTGGCTCCAGCTGTTCAGGGTGGCAATTCCAATGAGACCTGCTATTCTTGTGCTGGTCCATGCACTGATGCTGGGCTTGTTTGCAGTTTCCCCCATCAAATGCCACAGCTTGGATTAGCTTTGGGGTATAGAATCAGGCCAAGCTGCATCATGACTCTGTTTTGTTGAATCAGACTGTATGTTCAACCTCTGAGGGGCCATTAGAGATGGGTTTGAGCCTTGACCCACTCCAAGGAAAGGGCAGAATACTATTCTAGCATAGTTAGCACAGCAACTGTGCCCTGAATCCCACTTTTCTTTTAGAAGCCTTTGTTACCCTGATTTCTGGGGGTCCCGTGAGGGACACCTAAGTGCGCTCCAAATTATACAAGTTGGGGAAATTAGTCAAAGATCACAAGCTAGCAATGTGGGAGGCAGGACAACGGAGCGAGATCTTTTACCCAATGTCTACGGGGTCAGGCCGAGTCAAGGAGCAAACAGAAGTGAAATAATAATTGTTGTTTTTATTAAAATACAATCAAACAGTGTATGCAGCACACTCACTCAGATAACTAGAGAAATAAAGGTTGGAGTGGGATAGAGGGATTTTTAGAGGAGTTGTTGGTTTGGGTAATATTACACCTGTCCTGAAGCCCGGGTAGTCTGCAACACAGGTTCGTAGAGATGAAGTTTCTCAGTACATGGGATTGAGGGGAAGGCTCACCAAGCAAAGCGGCAGCAAGGCGGGATGGAAGTCGGGAGCGATCCAAGGAAGCTCTCAAAGTCAGGGGTTCTTATAGGAGAAAATGCGTCCGTAGGCTAGTCCATACTTGGGGAAAACAATGAGTTTTGGGCTGGAGACAAAGCCTCCGAAAGGTCAGAATTTAGCATGATTGAGTTAAATCTGAATTGTCAATAGAGTAGCCAGTATGCAAACGCAGAGTGCTTGACAGATGAGTATTCAGCTAATCAAGCTGCCTGCTCGGGGCAGGGAATTCTTTGTAAGTAGCGTGCATACATAATAGGGTACTTGCCTCGAGGTCTCCTGAAGCAGCGGGACAGCTATTTCTGGCCTGCTTTGTATTTGTGTGGAATATTACAGCGATTAGTGGCCGTGCCTGCCTGCGAGCTTGTCCAAGGGACCTCGCAGCACGTGGAGAGGAATAGGTAAAGAAGGCCGAATTATTGATATCAAAGTGATATCTAATATCCCACAAATCCAGGCTAGTAACTGCGGTAACACCTTTGCTTCCATATAAAGGATTTTTAATGTTGATGCCATGTGTATCTAATGGAGGGGCAGGGAAGCAATAGCCATGGAGATCTTGTTTGACTGCATCCCCCATCATCCTTTGCTGATGGGGACTGATGTGAAATGGAATCTCAACAGTTACAGTTTTCCCCACCTTTCATCTAATTTTACCCTGCTGTTGCCTGGCTGTTCTCAAGGTCTGTAGCACAAGCTTCTTGTGTGCCCCAACAGTTGCTGCCAGTCAGAACAGACAGCAATGGTTTAGGCAGGCTGATGGTCTGACTCAAAATAAAAGCCCTAAGTGTAGCCAGAACATTAAATATTCAGCTGATGCTCCAAGTGAAGGAAACCTACCTTCAGCTTGCTCTGTGCTAAGTGGAATAGAAAAAAAGTGGCGATTTATGCAGCAATTATGTCTTGCCTGTGCTCACAGATTCATTTCCCGACCATTTCCCTGGTGGAAAGTGATTTACAACCACAATGCAGTTGCAATTTATGTCTTAGTTTTATTTAATGTTTTCAGATCTCAGGGCGCTCTGAGGGAAGGAGCTTATCACAAGAGCAGATGGGAGCTGTCCTTGCGTCAGTCAATCTATAGCAAAGGAACTGTGTTCTCTTCACAAACAATTCCCTCTAAACACAAATAGGAAGAATGGGTTTCAGAGTCCCATTTGACCAGGTCTGTCTTGCCCCAATAAATATCTGGATAGAATACAAGTGCACTTGAGAAAAGGGGTGACAGGGAAGCTCATTCCCGTTGCAAATAAAAAAGAGCACAACTGAAGATGTCATGGAACATAACTGGAACATATATGGTCAGTAGAGGGTGTGCTCATGGATAAAAACGTTCATCTCTTTCCAACCTGTTAGCCTTTGGAAATCATACTCAAAATCACCTGGAACAGAAAGTGGGGACATAATTAAATTATCTGTGAGAGCTAGTGTGGCATACTGGTCTGAGGGTTGGACTAGGACTCCCAGAGATGAGGATTCAATCGCCTTTTGGCCACAGAAACTACTGCATGACCTTGGGCAAGTCACACTCTCTCAGCCTTAGAGGAAGGCAGAATTAAACTTTCTCTGAATAAATATTGCTAAAAAAAACCTTGATAAGTTTGCCTTAGGGTCTCCATAAGTTGGCAACAACTTGAAGGCATGCAACAACATTTGAATTATTTAGTTAGCTATTTTGTATAAAAGATTACTTCCATAAGAAACTCATCTCAATGTCATTGGGTGAGTGTACAGCTGTGAAGGGGGCAGAACTTGAAAAAGTTAATTTCTTGGACTATAGCTCCCATAATCCATAGCCAGCATGGCTATTTGGAGGTGCAGCCTCAAAAAAAAATTTTTCCCCCCAAGGTCTGGAAGAGGGACTGAATTTGGGTTTATTCATCCGGGGTGTTGTCTCCAGTCATCATAGTATGCCAGAATTCTCAAGTTTATGCTGCCTAGTAACTTTCAATGCAATCCTTCTGTCTCCAGTTTGTTTACTGTGATATCCAGACTTGCAATTCTGGCTTGTCTCTCTTCCACAACCCAGAGAAATAATCCAGGGCTGGTTCTTGGACATGCAAGCCAGTATACCAGATTTGAACGTCACAGTAAACAAACCATGGCCAGAAAATCCATAGTTCTGCTGCTTCCATCAATTAGGAAATAAGCCTTAGTATGTTGCCTTCTTCAAAACAAGACAGAATTCTCATACCTTACTACCATACCAGTGTGTATTACATCCTGAGCACTTTTGCGCAAATTCTAGTGTATGTGTTTGTACTTCCAAGATGCTATCTGTGTGGGCATCCCACACTGATAGGTATAGTAACTACATGAGGTTTCTCTCCTAGCCAGATTTGTAATGGCAAAGAAGTCAGTATGGGGTGGTAAAAGCCCTTGTTATCAGCCTCAGCCTCAGCACTGATGTCTTTTCACACGCTCTCCAGTAACATGGGATCACACTACAAGGATGCAGATTCCATGCTAGTGGGTGTGATTTTTGACTTGATAACTGGATTTGCACATTTAAAAGTGATGGCAGAGCTTCTTCACTTAATAATTAGATGTAAGGTTATACAGTAAGTTCAACTATGATGCTTTAGTTGCATTCCTTAAAAAGTCCATATTGTAGAAAATTGTGCTCTAAAAACATTAGGACTTATGGGGGAAACAGGGTTAAGTAGCTGATAGTTATTTAATTTCCCTAAATTTTAATTAGAAGCATAAATGGTAACTCTTACCATTGAAAAACATGAGGATAAGTATTTATTGCAGGGGTGGGCAAAGTACGGCCCTCAAGTCTTTGGAGCCCCCCCAAAAAGTGGAAACCCCCCCAATACTTTAAACAGCTAATAATGCTTGCTGCACCTTTGCACAGGGAGTCTCAGCTTGTTTTGGAAGGCAATGTGTAAAAGCTCTCTTCCCCACTCACTATGGTCCCAGCTTCCCAGCTTAACATTCATCCCTCACATATACCCCGTCCCCTCCTCCCATCCACCCATTTCTCTTATTCCTGGCTAAAAATCTTATCCCTGGGTTGCAAATACTCTCTTCCCCTCCTTCCATTTGTCTCACTTCATTCTCGACTTAAAATCTCATTCCTCACAAATGTTCCCACCCCTCCTTCAATCCACCTTACTCACCACCATCCTGGTTTAAAATGTTATCTACACAAATGCTTTCACTCCCTTTTCCCATCCACCTCTTGCATTCCTACCCTGGCTTAAAATCTCATCCCTGACATGCAAACACTCTTACCCACTCTTTCCATCCACCTCACTCACACTTGTCTTAACTTAAAATCTCATCCCCAGCTTGCAAATGCTCCCTCCCCCTCTTTCCATCCTCCTCACTTTCACCCCTCACTTCTCAAACCCACACAGCTGAGGACATGAATAGCTAAGATGAGGGGAGGCAGGGTTGTTACTTAACAGAGATTAACTTTGAGATATAGAGAAGCACCAAATCTAAATGCTCAAGATGGAATTGTGGTACGGCCAATTAAAAGTTTATGTTCTGCAAATAGTATTCGTCTATAAACTAATCATGTTATTGCAACTTAACATTGTAAATACACATGTTACAGCAGAAGTTATTGTATTCAGAAACCAAGCTTGCTATGAGCCACAACTGGCATTTCTCAGTTACAAACAAAATGCCCTCTGAACTATGGTATTCTGGAGATGCAAGCAATCTTGCCCTGCTGGGGGCATTGCTCCTAGCTAAATTTCTCCCACCTTCCCTCCATCACTCACACACAAAACCAGCCCCACCATTTTGCTGTAACTCCATCTACCTGTGTGAGAAGATAGTCCTCCTGGGAGAGTTTCTCAATTACATCAAAGTGATCTGTCTCTCCAATGTCCAGCAGAGAGGAACTCCATCCAGCAGCACGTAGAGCCTACAGGGGAAGCCATAAGTATGTTAACAGAACTGTGTTCACAAAACAGCTGCAAGTTTGTTTATCGTAAGACAGAGACAGGCAGCTTCGAGCTTTGTAGGACTTTTTTGCAGACAATGTTAAGGTCTACCAAAAGTCTGGAGCAACAGCTCAGACGGGGAGACTTATGCTGAGAAACAGAGAACAGAGTGCTTCCTAACACATGTCCAACTCAGAACTGTGAACACTATATAAAACCAACCTCAATATTTCTTTCACAGAAATTCATTTCTAGTTCCCCACCTTGACCTTGTCTCATTTCCAGCAACCCAATTTGGCAGTGGTGCAGGGAAGCTTTTAAAATTTTGCAAGACAATTGGTGGGCATAAATCCTTTTCTGATCTATTGTAAATCACCCAGAGATCTACCCTAACAGATACATTACTCTAGCTAGAGGGAAAGTAAGATTGGGAGGAAAGGTAGTGATGGACTAATTGATCGATAACTGAGCAATATAATATTAAGAGGTTAGAAATGTGAAGCAAATGATTATTCTAGATAATTTTTTCACCTTTCACATACGCAAACACACACACACACATATGTAAGACTTTTGGATAGACATGAACGTACATACACATTTTTTTGTCTCTCTCCTCTATATGTGCATGTCACACAGAGGCACATGCACAGATATAAATGGGTAAGACAGAAGCCACTGATACCTGTTTAGACAAACTGATTTTTCTAGAAGAATGTTACTCAAAGTGATGGTACATGGACCACTGCCAGTCCCTGGATCAGCAGTTGCCAGGGCAGCAGTGGCAAGTCTCCAGGAAAGAAACAAACTGTTGTAGCCAATGAGCACAAATATGGTACCTCTGCCTGGCACCCTGGGGAAAAACTGCTTGTAACCCACATCAAAACATATGAGCAAATGTTGAAGGATCCAAGCATGTTCAGCTTGGTGAAGAGAAGAGTGAGGGGTGACATGATCACTCTTTAAATAACCCAAGGGCTGTCACAAAGAGGAGGGTGAAAGCTCATTCTCTGCTGCCTCAGACAACAGAACTAGGTCTAAGGATTCTAAGTTATAGGAAGATAGATTTTGATTGAATATTAGAAGGAACTTCTAGACAGTGAGAGTGGTTCAACCACTGGAACCAATTGCCTCGAGAGCTGGTGAGTCTTCTTCTCTGGATGTTGTCAAAAAGAGACTGGTCAGCTATCTGCTGGGATGCTTTAGCTGAAGATCCTGCATTAAGCACGGGTTTGTACCTGATGGTCCATAGGACCCCTTCCAACTATGATTCTATGAGCAGAAGTTGAATTGTAGTGCTGCAGAAGGCTATGTAAATTGCTTTCAAAGCACTAAGCATTTGTACATTTATTCATACACATTCTTTGTGTACACAGATACATGCACTTTCTCTGCATACATCAGACTGAAACTGTAAAAATGGTTAATGAGTTATATGTAAGACCAAAGAAAATGAGCAGGAAGTCTTTACTAAAGACAATACATTTATAAAGCATACACTAACAACATCCTATTTAGCTATGGCTGTCTTAATGTTTGCTTGGTTAATCTGGTATTAAACTGACAAGCCCTGCAACAATTTGGTTGGGAAAGGGATTATCTGGCTTTTGGTTAAAACAGGGATTCAGACTAAGGAATTGCTCTCTATTGTCTCTTGCTCACAGACTCCCTAGATATCCAACGTACCTCAGAGTACTCCTGAGACTGTCTGCGGAACTCAGGTGAGTCATGTTGTGCCACAGCGACAAGCACCTGGCAAGCTTTCTTGTCACCCAATTTAGGCACACATTGTAGAGGACTATTCTGCTGCGCCACCTCCCTGAGGAGACATACGTATCTGAGAGTGAGATAGTGCAGAGATGAAAAGTGGGGAAAGTTTTGGCAATGTGGGAAGTTGAAAAGCAAAGTGGGTGGGTTGGTGGGTGGGTGGATGCACACATTGTGCTGGACCACACAGTTGCCACAGTTGAGCTTATTCGCTGCAGCTTTATTGCCCCTCATTAGTTGGGTGCTTCAGTTCTAAGAGGTAGCTCTCACCGACTCATGTGCAATACTTCATTGACATAGGTGTGTGTGATGGGCTCCAGGTCATAGATGCCACTCACTAAAAAGGCTCCTGGAGAGGAAAGACACAAACCCACCAAAGTTTAGAGACAAAGAGGCTCCAACTAGGCTGTGACATTCTAGTATGGTATGCAGTTCAGGAATGGGAGATGGGTTGCCAGAGATGAGGAAGTGCAATGTATGAAAACTGGGTTGTTTCCCAAAAAGTACCTTTGATATTTGGCACAACACCAAATTTGGCCCAATCTGTAGAGAGCACCATGGCTGCCAGGTGGGCCCCAGCTGAGTGTCCAAGCAGATAAACCCCACTAAAGGGAAATGAGACATGGTTGTACTGAGTAAATGAGAGGCTCTCACTGGGGTGAAAGAGTGTAGCAGGGTTGCCAGAGGAGTCAGAACTCAAATGTTCTCCAAGCCCTATGCTGGACTTGGGCACAATTGTAACTGGACCTCAGGGCTCTCCTCCCCATAGCTGCTAGAATGGATTCACCCCGCACCATCTCACAAAACCCATACAACTCCTACCTGATCCCTGTGTACTGCTGAACTGCAAAAGCCACACTCTGTCGCACCTGCCTGACCATCATATTCAGCTGGCCTAAGCAAAGGAAAACAAAAACAACCCACAATATTCAGGGTATGATAACCATAGGCTACTAAGGAGAATAGGCAGGGAGGAAACACTGCCTGCCCCACAGCCACATACCTTTGGGAGCCACATCATAGCCAACTACAGCCAAGGCGATGCCATGTGTCACCAGGGGCAATGCAACAAAGCCTGAAAAATCTTTGCTAGAGGTGGGGAGACAGGAGGACAAAGGGTTACACCCAGTCAGTAAGGGCCCTCAGTCATTAGCTCTAACCCAGCAGCCTCAGGGCCAGAAGACTGGCAGTCCCAAACAGACACCTATCATATTTAAGTCCCAAGGATAAAGGACAAATAAGGCCTCAGCCAACCTCCAGCATAACTCACCTGAGGGCTTGCCAGTAGCCACCATGGATATAGAGGACCAGGGGAAAGGCTGAAAAAAGGACAGAGGGGATAACAGGGCAACAGAGTCCCTTGCCTTCCAGAAACTCCTCCTCTCCCCACCTATCTCCTCTCCCTCGTATGGCCTCTTAGCCACAAACAGATTTCTACACCTCACAGTTTCCTGTCCCCTCTCTTCTACTATCCCCTGTATTCTTACTTTCACAGTGCACTTTAGGAAGATACACATCAAGTTTCTCTCCCTCACCCAAGCCATAAGGAACATTCAACAGAGTCTGGGTGGCAGCCCGGGCATACTGAGTACCTGCAGAGCAAAAGATACAGTAAGATGGAGCCAAGTTGCCTATATCTACATTGCTCTCCCACATTCCCAAGAGCTTCTGGACACCAGTTCATTCGCATATTCATGGATGCCTCTCACCCTGCTTGCTGATTGACCCTGCTTGCTAATTGGAAAATCAAGGCAGATTTTGCCCTTGCTATACATTCCTGAGGAGAGAGAGGGTCCTCACTCATTTTGGAGGAGATTTTTCTTTCCAACATCCCTTCCGGCTCTTCTTATGAGATATTTGTCTCTGCTACTCCAGAAGTGAGTTGACTTCTGTTCTGTGTGATCTCCCCATTAGAACATCCACAGTCCAACAACTTTACAAAGCAAAAGGGCATCGTTGCGAGCACTTAACTGTTGACACATATCTAATCCATGGCAAGTAAACTAGGGTATGGGCTCTGTCTTAAGATCTTTAATACTGACTGTTTTCCTACATCAGCTCCAGCTTCACCAACTCCAGCATCTTTGCAACCAGGCCAACAACCGGCAGATACTGGTGATCTCTTGGAAGCTGGTTTTTATTATTATTATTATTCCTCTGGTGTTCCACTTTCCTCCCATTCCCGTTCTCCTTTTTGCTCAGTGAGGCTACCTATGGGCTCTTTACCTTCACTTGTGACCTTTTTGTGAGCTTCAATCACAGCATTCTCATTCAGCCGTGGAGACCACCTGCTAGGCGAATACTGAGTTTCCAGCTCCTGCAAGGAAATAATAGAGGGCTAGCAAGCACAGCCACGCTGATACCTTTATAGTTATTGCTGTTCAAAACAAGGAATGGAGAAACTTCAGCAGATTCAGATGGGACTGACCACAACATAGCTACATGTTCTGAAGAGAGACAGCAGGGAGAAGAGAAGCAAAGATGAAGAGCACCTGTATATTACATGAGGGAGGGGAGAATAATAAGCAAACCTATTTCTAAACAATGTTTAATTTATTATTAAATTTACAGCCTACCTTTCTATTAAGCCTTGTGCAAGCATGGTCTCTTGAAGGGAGATGTACCCCATGCATGGCTGCTGGAAGAGACTGTGAAACACAATCTATTCTACATCCTATTAGGCCATTGCTGCACTACACAGTTACAGTGCTATTAACTGTCCACTGTCCACTCTTAACATCCTATGAGATTCTGAGGTTTGCAGTTTAGGGATGGGTTTTTAGAATTCTCAGCCAGAGAGCTCTTTGGCCTCAGTAAACTACAAACCTCAGAATTCCACAGGATGTTGAAAGTGGAATAATAGCACTATAACCGTGTAGTACAGAAATGGCCTAAGTCCCAAGATTAAAACGTGTCTGAAAACTGAGACTAGCAACTCCCTCTCCCACTTTTTTTAACCAAACATGAGAACTTCAAAGATAAATGCAGCTGTCTTCATAATGTGGTTTTGTGTGCCCCTCCCCGCATGTCTTAGCCAGACAAATGGTAGTAATTAGCACAGAGTAACGGGTAAACTATATAGCACCTAAAAGTTTTTCCAGATGTAGCAGTACGCAGACTTCTTAAGAAATTCAATGTTCTCTGCCTAAGAAAGGGCCTGTAGCTTCAACAAAGGGCAGAGACAGCCTGGATCCCAAGAGAAGTGACTTTACTGCTGTTAATGGAGTTTAAATTTCATTGTCCCTTGTGTCTGCCCCTACAAGGCCAAGAAGGGGAGTGACCTCTGCTTGCATTGAAATCCCTCCAAACCAACTGCATTACAACAGAAATGACATCTGATACAAAATGTCGGGCTGTGACTCTAACATTGTAGTTTACTTCTGTATGATTTTTAAATATATTTTGCCTGATGAAGAACCCAGTGGAGCATTGAAAGCTTGCCTTATGTATTTTGTGCATTTTCGTTGGCCAATAAAGGTATCAGTCTTTTGTGGATTTTGGATTTTAGAGGTAAACTGAAGGATAGTTAGTGCAAATCTTGTGGTAATCAATGTGCACATTATCCCAAAAATAAGAAATAATTACAAGAGGTGCCTCAAAATTCACATTTCATTTATATGCAAGATTATGTGCAAGAGAGTCCTGCCTAAGGCAGTTGTTTGATCTTATTCACACTAGATGAAGATCTCGTCATGCCCTCAGGCATTCTGAATAACTTGAGTTTTCAGCATGGGCTGTTCAGTTTAAAGTTTAATTGTATTTTGACTTTTAACAGTTTTATTGTTTTATTCAGTATTTTAATACATTAGTCGCTGCCTACAGCACTTCTTTTACTGAGCAGTTGCATAACTGCAGTTGTTGTTGTGTACCTTCACATAGTTTCTGATTTACCACAACCCTCAGGAGACCCTATCATAGGGTTTTCTGGGACTGAAAGTGAGTGACTCAGTTTCCATGGCTGAACAGGGAATCGAACCTTAGTCTCCAAGGGTCGTGGTCCACCACTCAGACCACTATACCATGCTGGCTCTCAAGTGAAGTAAGAAATGAATACAAATACATTATCAAATGACAACACTACTCATTACTTTACATGAGAGTTTACAATGTGCCTGAGACTATTCAAAATACACAGTCTAGCTATTCCATCTTGCTAGCTTGGCTCAATAGATTTATGCATCTCTCTGACTTCAGAATATGTAATTATACTCTTTTAAAGTATGCAGAACAATCTCATGCACACTTCTACTGTGTGCATGTGTGCATGTGTACACGCACACACCCCTACACCTACCTACCTCCTATTATTCAGGCATATCCACTATAATTCTCATGCCCATGAAAACAATGTCCTTGGTTAATCCTCAAAGAGACAGTACATCTCCATTTGTTTTTGCAGCAACAGACTTTCCTAGCTTCTCTTTTAGAATAAACTTTGCTCTTTCACCCCACATGGAAGACTGAAATCCCATTGGCAGCCACAATCTCTGTCACCCCCATACACATACAAAATAACTCTGGAAAACCCCTCTCACACAGACATCCCAAACAAAAGTTTCCCCCTAACTAATTCTGTTACCTTCTTTGTCATTTCCTGCCACTTTCCCATGTCACTGGCTCCACTGTGATTTCTTTTTTGATCTGCTGTGGTTTCTTTTTTGGTCTGTGCATGCTGGGCTGCAGAGCAACTCAAGTTACCAGCCCCACGTGACCCAATGTAGCCTCTGGGAGCAAACCATAGCTCCTCCTTGACCTGTGCTCCGCAATCTCAGATAAAATAAATAAACTATTTCTGAGCTAATAAACAAATTGGCATAGGGATTTAGGGTAAAGGGACATCCAATATGTACATTCAGGGTTTACTCCAGAACAGACAGCCTGAGTAAACTCAGATAGCTACAGAATACAAGATAATATCTGTGAGGGGAAAAATTGGGGAAGATTTTGTATGTGACCAGCAATCCCACCTCCACTCCCAATACTTCTGAGAAAAACAATCATTTCTGCCTCGGCTGCCCTCAGAAAAAAAGGCTCTAGACTCATCCAACATGGCAGTTCTGTTGGTGAAAGATTTCACTCCCAGCCAGTTTTCTTCACTGAGGCAGGCTTGCAGCTCAGCGTAACTCAAAGAGGCAGTATTTCTTGCAGTGCAGGAGACTTCTCCAACCATGGGTATCACAGAGCTCTAAAGCATGATGGGTTAAAAGCATTGTTTCCCATTTAGCAGGAGTCATATTGTTTGAATGGTTCCTTATTGCCCCCTTTGAACTGATGATATCTTGGCCATCTGTTACTCCTCTATACATTTAAACACACTTTCCCCAATGTTTTAATGAAAAAGCGTGCTGTGAAAAATTGAAGGAGTGGGCTCATTTTGTCGGGAAATATGACAGATTGTAGTGGAGCCAGTGTGGCGTGGCAGATTGTCAGATTACAATTCTGTGTGCAAGGGTTCAGTTCGGATTACAATTCTGTGTACCAGGGTTGTTCTGCTCTCGGCCATGGAAACCCACTGGGTAATCTTGGGCATGTCACATACTCTCAGTCCTAGAAAACCCCATTATAGGTTCACCTTAGGATCACCGTAAGTCAGAAACAACTTGAAGACACACAACAACAACAACAACAACAACAACAACAACCACCAGAATATCCAAAGCCCAAAGCATGCTAGGTAGAAGTTGAAAAGTGGAAACCACTATTGTAGGGAACATGAAGGTTCTTGCACATGCATGGAATGCTTTATGAGATCATTTTCATCCTAACCTATAAAAACTCCTCCTTTTAACAATAAAGAGTCCTTCTCTTTGCTCATGTAAGAAGTGGTTTTGACTGTGTTCTTCTTGGGTCAGAGAAGTCCCTTTGGGCAAAGTTGGGGACCTTTCCAGGCTGATTCAGAGCTCATCTGCAATTACATAGACTACTCAGTGTGGTCTGTGTGGACCTAATATTTTAAATATGGCCCTACACCTGTTGTCAGCGGGTTCGGAAGTAACCCTGCCATTTCCATAGGCAACAAGAACTGATGAAAGAGCAGGCCCCATATCAAATTAATTGAATTTGTCCTTAATTTTCAAGTGTCAAAAGACTGAGTCTTCAGATAACAGGGCATCGAAAAGCAGGGGCTTCCCGTATCATAACTGAGATCTACAATAAAGTATAGCACGGAACACTCATGTTCAGGGTTCTAGCCAGCCAAGCCCTCTTCCAGAACACTCCATTTCTGCCCAGAATTTGGAAATTTACTTTTCAAAAGCAATTAATTCAATCACTCATTCCACTCTTTCAGAAGTGAATTGTTCCTTTTATTCATTTTGAAGAGCTCACTCACTATGTTGGAAATAGTTATTCATCACACCAGTAAAGTCATGTTGCTCTTGTTATACTGCTGTTAAAATGTAATTTAGTTACTTGTACATCTATTTGCAGTTCACAGTCTTTCTGGTGAACATGTTACCTTCCAGCTCTGTTCCTAATATTCTCATCCTTTGCTACATACACACACAACAACAGTTACCAGTCCTGGGCCACTGAAACACTCAGTTCTTATTGGGTTGTTTTTGCTCTCCCCTTAGATATTCCCCTGAAAGATTTTTGTACTTCCACAAGCCTTGGGGATCCTCCAGTCCTGCTAATATTTCCATCTTGTAGTTGGGTGCATAATAAGTTAATTATTAACACTGATGATGTCCTCCTACTGAGGAACATATTAGAAGAAGAAAAAAACACCTAATACAGTTTTCCACAAAGATACAGGGTAACTTTATACCATGATAGGTCTATAAAACTGGAGTCTGTACAGTATGCCACTGAACCTCCTGTGTCTCTAGCTTCTCTGCTGCTCCCATTCCAGATTAATAGCCCTCTTATTAATCACTTCTCCCTTTTCCCCACCCACGCATCCATTTCGTTAATGTCCATCATTCCATGTCTTCCAGTTTTGTTGATGTATTCTGGTCACAACGATAATGAAGTCATTATTAAAAAGGTTTTATATTTATTCCTTCTGCAAAGGTTTCAATATTTTGATGCCATGAAAATGTGCCAGTTTATTATTTTTTTAAAAAATGAGACACTTTCGTATTCACACCACTAAGCAATAGTCCTGTTGATGGCTGAGCTCCCAAAGGGCCATAAGGTTACATATGACAACATTAACAATCTTTCACTACTGCCACTAAATTTGCAAATTTACCATGTACTATGACAAGGCTCACTGTGAAACACTCCAGTTTCCTCCACTGTAAGAAAGCACATCAGTAATTATAATAGCTTTCAAATTACAAATCTGTGTTACATGCTATTTTTTAAATTTATTACCCAAATGAGGCAGCTGTTTAATTGCATCTGAAAAGAAAAGAAAGAAATCCTGAAAAAGAAAATTAGTTACTCATATTGGCTATTTAACCATGGCAGCTGCTGAATGATCAAAAACTAGGCAGAGTGTGCCCTGAATTCTTAAAATTATTTTTTCCACTGTCCTAATATTTTCTAAGCTATTGCACAGCCTGTACAAGAGCTGATAAAGAACTAAAATGAGGAGCTTTTTTTGGTAGACTTTCTTGCAGTATGTTTGTCAATCCCAAAAAGAAACTGATTTGGCTTTTAATAATTAACATAATTTAAATTAATATTGTTTAAAAATTATATTCTTCTCCATTAAATAGATTTTTTTAAAAATTCAGAAGTGAGCATGTTGTTTTGATCAGTTGAGATCACAACTTAGTCAAGAGTTCTTATTTCAGAGCTCTTTCAATGTATTTTGGCATCTTGGGCAAGTTTGTCTGCCTCACTGCTGGTAGTTCCTTCAGAACATAAAATAGATCCAAAGGAGGGAACACAGATTCCTGGGCTATTAATTTCTTTTATTTCTAATTGCTTTGAAAGTCTTTTAGTTGTTCATAAAACTTCAAGTAATAGCCTAAATTGAAACATTAGTCAAAACTAGACTAGACCCACTGAATCAATGGGAACTTGATACAGTCTAAACATATGTAAATTCTGCTGATTTAATCAATGAGTTTACCCTAATTGGGACAAACAATTGGATTAGCAAGCAAATAATTCCTTACAAAAAAAAAAAAACTGCCCCTCTTAGAATAGCATTCCTCCACAACTGAGACTGCAATCCTGCATATTACATACTCCTCAACTGGGCAGATTGGCCAGGACAGTCCCAATCAATTCTTTTTTGCCCCACTTTTTCAGCTGCATTTAAAATCTTCCACTCTCTCTCTCCTCCTTCCGTTTTCCCCATTTGTCTTCAGCTAATTCAGCTGCTGCAAACTGAGTTCAAAGTGTAAAAATAGTTTGCCCTCAACTCACGGAGGAAGGAGAGGCAAAGAGGGGGCAGAATCTTGCCCTTCCCAATAGCCTCAGGCAAAAGCAAAACTGCTGCAGCCTCTGCTAGCATGTCTGTCCTTCCCCATTAATAATGTTTGCCATCTTGACCATGATCTGATGTGGCTTGTCCACACAAGTCCTGATTTTCATCTGTGAAATGTTGAAAGGTATGCATTTACCTGAACACAAGTCCTATTGAATGCAATGGAGACTTTTTTTGAGCAGAAACTTAGGCCATTTCTGCACTACACTGTTATAGTGCAATTATTCTACTTTCAACATCCTATGGAATCCTGGGGTTTGTAGTTTAGGGAGGGGCCTTTAGAATTCTCAGCCAGAGAGCTCTTTGGCCTCAGTAAACTACAAACCCCAGAATTCCACAGCGTGTTGAAAGTGAGATAATAGCACTATAACAGTGTAGTGCAGAAATGGCCTAAGAGATTGCACTCTGAGAGTGAATACAGAGTGAACAGTCCTCTCCATCTCAGAGTGCAATCTATATGTTTCTGCTCAATTGTCGAAATGCAATATTAACTGGAACACCCATCTGTGTTAGTCTCTGAGATTCCACAGAGGATTCATTTTTTTAAAAACATTTAACATCAACCAAAAATCTTCAGGAAAAACTCCACACACAGCTTGAAGCTACAGTCCTATACACTCACACGAGAGTGCACCTCATTGAAGCAGGCTTCTAAGTAGATGTAATGGAGGATCACACGATTACAGAATATTCCCTTTTCTTTCTCAGTACTCTACTATGCAGTCAAAACATATGCTCACAGACCACAACCCATACAAACAACTGTGCAGCCAATATCACAAGAGGAACAACAAAATACCTGAAAGCATCTTTCTGCCCAAAGCCAGCCTAGCAACTACCATCACTTTCATCCAACTCTAGTTTAAGCCCACTCAGGCCTGAATTTAATTGTTACTCTCAACTAGAACAGATCCACTGAATATTGAAATTTTACAAAGGTATTCCAGTTGGGGCCAGTAATTGGAATCAGGGCATCTTCTCTGAAACAGGGGAGCCCCAAGTCCAGGTGTGGGAATCATGTGGTCTTCCAGAGATTTTTGGAGTGCAGCTTCCAGCATTCCTCACCAATGCTCTGCTGGCTGGGGCTGCTGGCACTGCTGGCACTCTCTGTACAACAACACCTGGGGGACTGCACCAATTCCCACCTGTTTTGAATGGCCATGTGCTTTACATCAGGAGATACTGCACTGAAGTATCTCACCTACTGCTTCTGTATACACTGCAACTGCTTCTACATTATTGATACATTGGAGGAAGAACAAAACTGTGTGCTAGCTATTCTTAAGTACTCTGCACATTGGCAATTTTACCATTTAAACTGATTTAAATCACAACACCATCATGACTATAGAAAAGGGAGCTTTCAAAACTACAACTTCCAGAAGTATAGCAGCCTCCATAATCCCTTTTGAAAACAACAGAGCGCTTCATTTCCCCTTCCCTGGCTCACAAGTCTTTGTTATTTTGGCTACGAGAACATAATGTGGATTTTGCTTGCAAGTCAGCTTCAGCATACGGTGGGTCTATAAAGGAGACACCTTCATGAACCCCAGTCATCAACAGCCCTGCATAGGTCTTGTAAACTCAGGGCCCTGGCTTCCTTGATTGAATCAAATGATCTGTAATGTCATCTTAATCTCTTTTTAAAATAGAGTAATTAACAATATGACATAGTGCCATAATAGTAACTATCTTTTTTTACAGATCAGACAAGTAACACACCATGTTTCGCATATTATTTCCCAAAAATAAAATTTCCAATGCTTATTTGAAGTTTTTGGTTCATAGTTCATAGCATGAGAAAGGAACAACAAATTAACATATGAGTAACTTCTTAACATTCAATTAAACCATCTCTCAATTTTTTAAAAAGCTGTTTTCTTCTTTTTCTGCTGCCTTCAACTTTATGAAGCATTATAATGTTTTTTTAGGATATGTCCACAGTAGGATAACCATAATCTAGTAATTTTGGCTTCAGACAAAAACTAATAAGGCTACCACATTTCCTGCCAATAGAAAATTTTTCCTGGCAATAGAATAATAGAATCATGCATTGGTTTATCATGAGCCCATCATTATCAAGCAGTATTAACTCTTGGTTACAGGAATCCAATTCTATTTAAGTGTGAATAAAAAGTTTACCACCGTTACAGTTTAAAAGACCTTCAACTAGGATTTAGTTTGCACAAGACACCCACTACTTCCACCTACCTCAGCTGCCAAAAATAATTTTGACCATGCTAAGCCTTTTGCCCATTACAGAAGCTGCCCATAGTAAGGACTGTTCCCCCTGCATCTGGTATGCAGGATAGTAGGCTCCAAGAGCAGCAGTTTTGCTGAAGTTATCTCATGTACTAACTAAGAAGTGTGACCCTGCTGGTACTCTTGGACCTCTCAGCGGCTTTCGATACCATAGACCATGGTATCCTTCTGGAACGCCTGAGAGGGTTGGGGATCGGGGGCACTGCACTTAAGTGGTTCCGGTCCTATCTCTCAGGTAGATATTAGATGATGATGCTTGGGGACAGCTGCTCCTCGAAAAAGGAGCTTAAATCTGGCGCCCCTCAGGGCGCTGTCCTGTCCCCAGTGCTATTTAACATCTACATGAAACCACTGGGAGAGATCATCAGGAGGCATGGAGAAAAGTGCTATCAGTATGCCGATGACACCCAGATATCTCTCTCCATGCCTCAGATAACAGCATCAACTAAGGGTGGCATCTCGCCTCTGAACGAATGTCTTGAAGCAGTAATGGACTGGATGAGAAAAACAGACTGAAGCTGAATCCAGATAAGACGGAGGTACTCGCTGTTAAGGGCCCTAGCCCAGGTATGAAGGTTTGTCAACCTGTTCTAGACGGGGTCACACTTCCCCTGAAAGACTGTGTCCACAGCTTGAGGGTGCTCCTGGATTCGCCACTTCAGATGACAGCTCAAATTGATGCGGCAGCCAGGAGTGCCTGCTATCAGCTTCGGCTGATACGCCAGCTGCGCCCCTTCCTGGAGCTGGAACACCTAAAAACAGTGGTGCACGCACTGGTAACTTCACTGCTCAACTTCTGCAATGCGCTCTACATAGGGCTACCCATGTGCTTAGTCCGGAAACTTCAATTAGTTCAGAATATGGCAGCCAGGTTGGTCACTGGTAGACCTAAAACTGACCACATAACACCAATTCTGAAGTCTTTACATTGGCTGCCTATTAGTTTCTGGGCATAGTACAAGGTGTTGGTTATTACCTTTAAAGCCCTTTATGGCTTGGGGTCAGACTACCTGCGGGATCGCCTTCTCCCATATAATCCGCCCCACACATTAAGGTCCTCTGGGAGGAATTTACTGCAGCCAGTCAGAACTAGGTTGGCTGTGGTTATCCAGAGGACCTTTTCTTCTATCACTCCCAAGCTATGGAATGGCCTGCCGGACGAGACCCGGAATATTACCAGTCTTGACAGCTTTAAAAGAGCAGTCAAGACTGATCTCTTCCGACAGGCCTTCCCAGACTAGCATTTCCATCACCTCCCATCTATTGCCTTGCTGCTTTGCTAATAGTAATTGATGGATTGTTAATTGCTGTGTATTTTGTTAATTGCTGTGTATTTTAAAGGGTTGGTTTAGGTGGGTTGGTGGGTGGGGAGGATTGGGTATGTTTTTAATGTCTTTTAATGTCTTTTAATGTATAATGTATTTCATGTTGTTCGACTCCTCGATCCATGTGGAGAGGCGGGATACAAATAATAATAATAATAATAATAATAATAATAATAATAATAATAATAATTATTATTATTATTATTATTATTATTATTATTATTATTATTATTATTATTATTAGCTCTGCATTACTTCTAGGACTGAATACAGGAGCTTGATTTGCTCAGCACCAATTTCTACATCATGACCTCAGTGAGCGTAACAGGAATTATTTCCACTCAGATTCAAACACTGGGGGTCAGAGCAAAAGCTATTAATGCGATTTCAAGCCACTTTAATAGCATACAGTAAGAGGTACTTCTTTTGGGAGCTGGTACAAATACCTAGCAGCTATGTAAGATTATTTGACAGGACGTGTCAGAGTTTCACTTTTAAATTTTGAAGTTACTAGGCACTAGCTGACTTCTAAACATGTTGTTGCAACTTAATTGTACATGGAGTCTGCAGAAGGGCTGAAATTTTGTTATCTTGTATGTGCAGTTCAGCTCCACTGTGCTATCTTGATTTGTCATTTAGAATCAGAATCCCCACTGACACGTCTCTTGTTTCTTTTTCGTTTTTTTTTTAAAGGTTGAACAGTGACACCCAAGTGGTGTACCAGCATGGTTTAAGTCTGTTTCACCAGGACGCTAAAGGAGTGCCATCTAAGTAGTTAGAACAAGATTGCATGTACAAAAGTTTACATTAAAACATTATAAAAGTAAAAAAAAAAAAAACTTCATAATTATCTATGGTAATATACCAGAGTGATTGAAGTCTAAATACAATTTTAAAACTGTACATTTGCTGTTCAGGGCAATATACACTTTTGAGACGTCAAGTCTTATTTGATTATTATAGAATCATAGAATCATAGAATCATAGAAATGTAGAGTTGGAAGAGACCCCAGGGGCCATCCAGTCCAACCCCCTGCCATGCAGGAACACCCTCAAAGCACTCCCGACAGATGACCATCAAGCCTCTGCTTAAAAACCTCCAAGGAAGGAGCCTCCACTACACTCCGAGGCAGCACATTCCACTGCCGGACAGCCCTGACCGTCAGGAAGTTCTTCCTGAGGTTCAGGTGGGATCCCCTTTCCTGCAGCTTGAATCCGTTGCTCCTTGTCCTGGTCTCTGGAGCAGCAGAAAACAAGCCCTCTCCTTCCTCTACACGGCATCCCTTCAAATATTTAAACATGGCTATCATGTCCCCTCTTAACCTTCTCTTCTGCAGACTAAACGTACCCAGCTCTCTAAGTCTATCCTCATAGGGCATGGCTTCCAGGCCTCTCACTATTTTGGTTGCCCTTCTCTGGACTTGCTCCAGCTTGACCATGTCCTTCTTGAATGGGGTGCCCAGAACTGGACACAGATGAGGTCTAACCAAAGCAGAGTAGAGTGGTACCAGTACCTCCCTCGATCTAGACACCATACTCCTATTGATGCAGCCGAGAATTGCATTGGCTTTCTTGGCTGCCGCATCACACTGCTGACTCTTGTTCAGCTTGTGGCCTATGAAGGCTCCTAGATCCCTTTCACACGTACTGCTATCCAGCCACGTGTCCCCCATCCTATATTTCTGTATTCCATTTTTTCTACCTGAGTGTAGGACCTTACACTCCTCTCTGTTGAATAGGTTTAGTCTCTCTGGAGGGTCAATAAGCGATACTTTATTGTACTTTATAGCCTTGTATTTCTCTCCTATAGACTGTTGACTATGCTGTGCAGCTCCGTAGGTTTTGTGGAGGTTCATGAGGCAAGGCTTAAGACTTTCAAGTGTGTATACTGTCACTTTAGCGAGACCCTCCGTCCAACCTTTCCCAGAAATTCTATAGTTTGCTATATGAAATGCTGCTGCAGCAATTACTGATGGCAAATATTTCAAGTATGTGTCAGCATCTCAGCTCTCCCAAGTACATTGCCAGGTTTTCCACTTGAGAACTAGATGGCTCATGTAAGAAGCACTTTCGGCCATTTCCGCACTAGCCTGTTATAGCGCGATGATTCCACTTTCAACATCCTATGGAATCCTGGGGTCTGCAGTTTCGAGAGGCCAGGTGACCCCTCCCGAAACTGCAAACCCCAGGATTCCATAGGATGTTGAAAGTGGAATCATCGCGATATAATAGGCTAGTGCGGAAACGGCCGAACTGATTTGTTGTAGGAGCTGCAAGGTCAAACGACAGGACTTTCATAAATAAAATGCTCCCGCTCTCAGATACTCCCTTTTACAGAAAGAATAGTCTGCAAACAATAAAAGGGAAAATGAGGGTTATATAAACCAACCAATTTAACAAGTATACTTCCCTAGTCACGTTCCCCCACCCTCATCGGGAAGGGGGGGGGAAATTGACTTCGCAGAGCATGCTGGGAGGAAACCTTATTTAGCCTCTGGAGGAGAGGGCGGTCAAACACTTTCAAGAAGGTTTTTTCCCGCCTTATCTCTGATTGGCTAGGACGCGCCTAAGTGTCTTCCGACCCTCTGTTTCGCGCGCCACGGCTCATTCTGATTGGACAATTGTCGGCGCCGGCTATAAAAAGAGCAAGAAGGGCGCGCGGTGGGAAAGAGAAGTCGGTTTAGGGTGGTTACTTGCTGAGAAGCGGAAAGCGGCGGCGGGGGGCTCTGGGACGATGAGCTGCTTGATGATGCCGGGAGTGCAGCCAGGGTCGCCCGCAAGGCCCGCGGCCAGATCCAGGCACGTAAGGGGGATATATATATATATATATATATATATGTGGTGCGAGCCTGAGGGAACTTGAGGTTTGGGATGGAAGGACTGTAATTGCGAGATGGCAGATCTGAGGCTGGGGCGGGAAACCGGTATTGCTTGGACTTTGGGGGCATTTCCGCACTAGCCCGTTATAGCGCGATGATTCCGCTTTCAACCTCCTCTGGAATCCTGGGGTTTGCAGTTTCGGGAGGGGCCGGCCGGCCCTCCCGAAACTGCAAACCCCAGGATCCAGAGGAGGTTGAAAGCGGAATCATCGCGCTATAACGGGCTAGTGCGGAAATGGCCTGGGTGATATTTTCCAGGACCCTTGCCTTTGTGTGAGAAAGGAAGCGGGTCGGAGTTACTCGATCGGGGAACTGCAGACGTGGAAGTGTCGCCCATACTTCGAATAAAGTTGCCTGAGCAAAGGGAATCCTTGCACAGTAGCGATCAGGCAGTTTGTGGGTGATATGTTTCTTCAGGGCAACTGATTCTACTCAACCTTTTTTCTCTCCCCACTACAGGTCATCTTTGGACCCATGTTCTCCGGGAAAAGGTATCTGTGCTGCGGACGCAAAAGCACAAAGTTATTATAATTTGGATTGGTAACCCGAGCACAACCATGACTTGGACTCTGGGGGGTCGCTACATTTAATAGGGGTGCTGTAAGTGGCCATTTCCGCACTACAGTGTTAAACTGCTGCTATTCCACTTTCAACGCCCTGTGGAATTCTGGGGTTTGTAGTTTACTGAGACCAAACAGCTCTTTGGTTGAGAATTCAAAGTGCCCTTCCCTAAACTACAAACCCCAGAATTCCATAGGAGGTTGATAATGGAATAGCAGCACTTTAACACTGTAGTGCGGAAACGGTGAGAGACTCAGATGCCAAGCGTCTATGGGATAGGCAGACAGGCACAGGTTCTGTGGCTGCCTTCCAGGTGTTTTGAGCCACATCTGCTATTCCTGATGTGGGGCTTGGGAAATGAAGCTCAAACCATCTGGAGGGTACTGGGATGCAAGCAGGGAAGATAGGTCTATAGGCTGGGCTGTGATCTAGAACCTTTGCCTGCTTTTGTACCTCTGCCTCATTCAGTAGGCAAAAATGAATCAAAGTGTGGAGTGATGGGTTATATGTCTAATAAAATGCTTACAGGACTGGCATCGACTCACTTACCTGTACCATGTTTGCAAAAAAATAAAAAATCAGCCATTACTTTCATTGCTCTAGCTGTGAGCCTTCTTTCCTATAGGGCAAAGATGGGTAACAGTGGCCCTCCAGGTTTATTTAGTTTTGGACTGCAACTCCCAAAAACCCTTGCTCCTGGCTAGGCTGATGGGAATTGAAAGCTAAAAACATCAGAAGGGGCATAATGGTCCATCCCTCTAATAAAGCTGGGAGTGGATCCCTTGGGTGGAATAAAGGTAATTAACATTTCTTCACCTCTCTCTTCCATCCTGCTTTTTGTCTGTCCATAGAACAATAATGTCTGCTTTACAAGCTTGCAGGGAAATGGTTTTTTTCAGATAGCAGGGGCTATAGCTCTTTTGAGGTGGTGTGATCAAAGCAGCCAGTTTTCTACTTACTGTTGGCTCTCCAGATTTGTGGGTTTGACTTTCACAGATTTGTTTAGGGTTTGCTTTCTTCAACCTCTGCCCCTACTCCACCTCAAGTGCTTTTCCCAGGGACCCTGTTGGTGGTTCTGGTCAGGCTGTGCAGCCCTTTAAAAACTCGCCTTTGGTCCTCCACCACCACCACCAGCGACTGGATGGCCAGCTAAGGACAGCTTGCTGCCTGATTTCCCAGCACCACAAGCCTCTCCTGATCCCCTCACACTCAAGGAAGGAGATCGGATAGAAAGAGGAAGTACAGGGCTACGCCAGCCCACCTCCTTTCCCTGATCTGGTTTGGGCTGTGTGTGCCTGCTCCATGCCTCAGTCTCCTTCCCACAGACATTCTCATTTTGATGTATGTGATTTTTCTGTTTTTGTGAGCACCCCTAGCCCTAGTGAATGTGGAGGGGAACTGTAAATAATAATTCTTTAACAGATGTTGTACTCTTCCTCCTAACACAATAAAATTTTGCTTCTGGTCTTCAGCATTTTTTCCCCTTCTGGGTGTTATTTAATCTATAAAGCTCTATACAGTTTGGGTCCAAATTATCTGAAATTATCTCTTTATGAGCTCATTAGAACTCTAAGATCGTCTGGAGAGGCCCTTCTCTCTTTCCTATCACTTTCTCAGGCTCATTTGGTGGGAACAAAGGAGAAGGCTTTCTTGGTGGCTGCTCTCAGACTTTGGAACACCCTCCATAGAGAACAAGATGGCCCTGTCCTTGCTCTCAAGTCAAAGCATTTTGTGCTATCAGATTTTAACAAACCCTTTAAAAGCCCCAAAGGAAGTCGGGCTTTTAAAGCTGTGTGATGCTGTTTTTAAGGGTTTTTTTTAAGGGTTTTTATATGGTTTTAATGCATTCTAATATTTGTAATGTTTAGTGTTTTAACTTATAAATTGTTTGTTTTAGAAATCTTATATTTTTACTTTGGATTTTGTATTGTTTTGAATATATTGTTAGTCACCTTGAGTTCCATTATTGGCAGAAATATAGGATATAAATGAATAAAATAATATTTGTTCCTGAATAGCCTCCCTTCTTGTTTTGCAGTACTGAACTCATGCGCCGAGTCCGACGTTTCCAAATTGCACAATACAAATGTCTGCTGATCAAGTATGCTAGAGATACACGCTACTGCGTCAATGGAGTATCCACACATGACAGGTGAATTCCTAAATGCATTATATGGGCATTTTATCCTGACTGAGACAAAATTCTGAGATGGTTTCCAGCTTGCTCAGGAAGCAGCCATGGGTAGAAAGCACAAGTATGTTGTTAGGTGTCCTTGATTATGCCAAGTAGCTGTGCAGGCAACTTGGAATTCCTGGATTTCAGATTTTGTTTATTTTAAATTTCTGAGGTTTACAACTATAGTGTTAATCTTAACAATGCAGGATTCAGACCTGGGTGATGAGAAGAAGGTGGCAGGGAGTAATTGATCAAGGCTTGAGCATTTTGCATAGATATATGTCTGTTCATAGCAACACTAGAATAAAGTATATGAAAGAGACTAATGTAATTCATTGCCGTTGTGTGAATGGGGAAAAATATACATAAGGAACTTGATAAAATGAGGGTGGCAACTAAGTTCAGATAACTTTTTTTCCCATTTACTGTAATAGTACTACTTTTGATAGGTGGCAATTGTAAGGCCCTCCAGATATTGCTGAACTACAACTCCCGTTAGACCTAACAAGCATACGGTAACCTATAGAGAGCTCTTCATTTTAATTCTTTATCAGCTCTTGTACAGGATGTGCAATGTTGGGAGTTCCAACCCAGCAACACCTGAACAGCTCCATGATTCCACTCTTACCTTATTAACACAGTGACTGTCCACATCTTGGGCAGTTCTTTTGCAAATATTAGTTTGTCCATGGCTTATTATGTGACTATAGGCACATGCAAGTAATGTTTTACAAGACTAAAAATGTAGAGAGTACTGACTCTGAGGTATGACCATTCTGGCCAGGGTGTTCTGGGAGCTATAGTTCAAAAATTAATTTTTCCCAAACTCTGGTCATGCCTCTGCAAGAAAATCTTCCTGCAGTTTTCTGAAGCTGGACTCCTTTCCTTACACACCTGGTGGTTCTCTATAGGTATAATGAGCCAATTTTGCAGTAAGACAGCAGTTCTTCAGTGAGCTCAGATTTTTAGTAGATATTTTTATGCATAAGGGTGAATGCTTATCTATGCTCTGTATACACACTGGAATATTCCAGGGAGGCAAATCATTTTTCTAGAGCTCATTTGCCACAGTTTACACTGTAGCATTCTACAACTACCTGCCTGTCCTAAAGATCTCTCTCATGCTGAAGGAATCTAAGTTGAGAATAGTTGCCTTGTGCAGAAACTAGAAGCTGAGTCTTTGCGCTTGAGCACATGTATAACCTGATCCATGATGCAATCACAAATACTTCTTTTTCTATGCAGGAACACCATGGAAGCTGTGTCAGCTTGTTGCCTGAAAGATGTACATCAAGAGGCTCTCAGCTCTGCTGTGATTGGCATTGATGAAGGCCAGTTTGTAAGTTCTTCTGTGCTGTCCCTGTTTGACTGAGGCCAATTAGTCAAGCATGGCTAATTCTGTTTCAAGGAGTTCTGGAGGCTTGGGCAGTGATCCTATACCCATTCACCATTGAGCTCAGTGAGCCTATGAGATACCCTGTATAGAGTTGCACAGTAAGCTCTGTGAAGCAGAATCAGAGATGAGAAAAATGAGGATTTCTGGGAGTAGTCACCAAACAACAACTTTTTAGAGCTGTGAGAATATACAAAAATGGAGGAATCAGTGTTATTCAGCAGGCCATATTTTACCTGATTCTGCGCTAAGGATATTCCTCTGTAAACAATATTTAGTGTGCATATCCGCTACACACAGGCTACTCCAAATAAGTTCCTTGGCAGTTAGTTTCTTGGTGAGATTTCTGGCTAGTTCAGTCAGGTTGTATATTCATGAAAAGTTGGAATGGATATATTGTGGACAGGAGAGAGCCGAATGTAATCCAGTACTGTACTGACCCATTTCTGGGACAAACCACATTGTGGTTACTGGTATTCTTGCAAGAAGCACTGGAACTGGTTCAGCCTGGTTGGATGCAACAAAGCATTTGTTTTTCCCAAGAGCAAGTGAATATTTCAGAACGCATGAAAATTAGCTGTGCCTTTGCTGTTAAAAAAAAATCTCAAGGATCCACACTTGGCTTTATGAATGTAGAACATTGTTGTAAATATTGGGGATTCTAGTAAAACAAATGACCCACTCCTACAACACTACTTCAGCCCACTCTTGATACAGAGCAGAACTCAGCTACATGTGGCCTTCTCAGTATTGTTGGACTGGTATTGACATACTTCATATGCAGGCTAAGGCTAATAGGATTTCGAATCCGGTAACACCATGAAGTCCTCAAGTTGCCCACATTCACCCTAGGTAGTTTTGAGGTGCAAGTTTCTTTTGCAATATGACATTGCTGTTAACTACAGATTTGCACCCTAGTTTCCATACAATTTGTGCCTGATAAGTATTTTATTGCAAGGAAGCTTCTTCAGTCTGTCCACATTAGTGAGCAAGTCATGACAGGATGTACCTGGATGTCTTCACGCTCATTCTGCCCACCTCAGTCTCTCCTTTGACATCTCCTGCAGCTTCATTCCACCATGTGTGGAAGCATACATGCAGGTGTTCGGGTTCGTGGTTTAAAAAAAAACAATAACAGTGGAATATTTTGGACTATAATCAGAATATTCCATTGTTCACATCAACTTTTTCCTGGCTCAATTAATGCTATATAGGACTGACCAGTTGATACTAGGGTCTGAGAACTTCCCTCAAAGGCTTTGGGAAATGAGAGTTGCAGTCAGAGAGGTGCTGCTCATCATCCCCTCTCTTCATATCCAATTCTAGGAAGAAGTGTGCAGTCTCCTCTCAGCTTCTGTTTTCCAGTAGGTTCCCTCCTGTAAGCTGCTCATCCTGTTATTTTTAACAAGTTAAAAATTGGAGGATATGAGCAGCACAGAAATGAAACTGCAAAGCAACCTTTAACAATAGGTTTGATGAAATTGGATTTTAAAAAATGTCTAGAGAACTGTCCCATTTTTAACATGAAGATTAAGGAAGTGAAAGTAGTTGAACAGCCTATGGCATAACAACATAGGAAGGAAGTTCAGCACCCCTTGCTGAGCCCTGTAGCATAATATTGGTGTTCTTGATTCATAGCAGTGAATGAAAGTGTTGCTTGTGATAAAATGTTTGACTCATGGTCAAACAGCTAAGGGAGACTGATGTGGAATGGAATTGTCCCCAGAGCAGTGGTTTCCACATCAGCTGCTAGAAGGATAGAAAACATGTTGTACACCTTTTTCTTATCAGAAGCAGCACTGACAGATGAGCCGTGCTCCTCCTATATGGAAAACAATATCAGCAGGGGCAAAGCTTGGGTCAGGGCACACTTGGAATTTTGAGGCAGTGTTGGGGCAAAATAATAGCTGGTGTATGAGTTTCCTGTTTACTAAAATCAGGAGAGGGCTGCAAGGGGCCTCTAGGATCAATTTATTTTGGGAGAAACTCCCCTCCAATGCACTCTAGGAGATCTGGGAGCATTTTTGCCTTCTTGGGTGACTTTAGCCTTTCTTGAAGAGAAGAGCTGTAAGTTATTTTCTGTTGAAAAGGGCCCTAAAACATGGTAGAAGGGGTCTCCATGTACCCTGGAGGGCATTTTGAGTGCAAAAAAAATTGTTTTTCAGTGGGGGTACAACTCCCCAAGATCTCTAGTGGGGTGCTAAGCCTCCCACAGTTGTGTGTTCCTGTACTAAATGGTCTCTGCAATGAGCAGAGGAAGTCCTAAAACCCATTTCACTGGAAGACGAACTGGTAAGACTAAAAGGGCAAGTAAGTGACCTAGTAAGTTGAAGACAACACAGAACTGAGATTGTTACCTCAAACATATCTCAGCCTTTGATCCCGCAACTCTCTTGCCTTCAACCCTTTCAAACCAAGGGTGGGCAACTTGGGTGGATCCTAGGGTCTGTTTTCACTTTCCACCTGGGCATCAGAAGCACACACAGCACTCACTTCTGTGAGGGGGAAAAATCCCCTTCTGGTTTCTCAAAATGGGATTTTCTTATTAAGGTGAGGGAAACACGAATGATATACCTTAATTTAGATTGGAAGTGTAATGACTTCTTTTCTCCCATCTAGTTTCCAGATATTGTTGAGTTTAGTGAGGCAATGGCTAATGCTGGGAAGACTGTCATTGTAGCAGCGCTTGATGGGACCTTTCAGAGGAAGGTAAGTTTTCTCTAAAATTGTCTATTGTATTCGATCTTGCTCATAAGTTGCCTTGAGTCCCAATTCTGGGCAAAACCTGGGATATAACAATAAAAATATGTATGCATTTGTGATGCTGTTTGATTGTAGGCATTTGGCAACATCTTGCAGCTAGTCCCCTTAGCAGAAAGTGTGGTGAAACTGAATGCTGTCTGCATGGAGTGTTTTCGTGAGGCATCGTACACAAAGAGGCTGGGAGCAGAGAAGGAGGCAAGTTTTGAGTCTGTATCTCCTTCCCCTCCTTAGAAGGGTTGATCTTATGAGACAGTGGTATACCTGATCTAGATTGAGAGCAGAAATTTGCTAATGGGGAAGCCATTAAAGCTCTTGTTTTCTCCCAACTAGGTGGAAGTGATAGGAGGTGCAGACAAATACCATGCTGTCTGCCGAGTCTGCTACTTCAAGAAACGACCCCAGCAGCTGACAAGCGAAAACAAAGAGAACCTACCAGAAGGGAATAAACAATTGGATCCTGCTGCTTCCCGGAAGGCCTTGGCTGTTCGTCAGATCATGCAATGGAGTCCCTCAAATTGAATAAGGGAAGTGAGAGATGGTTTGTTAGGGGAACTTGAACAGGAAAGCAACTCTGTAAACTTCATTTTGGCCCTATGCTGTTTAAGCTGTGTTGTGGCAAAGCACCACACTGAAGAAAGAGACAGTCTACTTCTGCAAGAGGAAAACAAGGCATGAGCTCAGTGCAACAGACTTTGGGATTTAGGTGTTCTGTGCTGAAACCTGTTATTTGCTGGGGGTGCATTAGCCCCTATGGGGAAGATTTCTTAATGTCATTGTTTTGCAGAATTGCTATTTATTTCCTCTTGCACAAACCTTCCCTGCAGTGTTTACCTGAGTTTAACTGCCACAGCTGTTTAAAATAGACAGCACTTATTAGAGTTTATTTTATATTGAGACCCAAAACACTGCATTCAAGCCCTTGTTTTCTTGTTAAGCACTGCTTGAAGTCAGCTTGTCGCAAGTCTTAGGCCATTTCCGCATTACACTCTTATAGCATGATTATTCTACTTTCAACATCCTGTGGAATCCTGGGGTTTGCAGTTTGGGGGGCACCAGGCAGCCCCTCCCTAAATTGCAAACCCCAGGTTTCCATAAGATGTTGAAAGTGGAATAATCACACTGTAAGAGTATAGTGTGGAAATGGCCCCAGCCTATGTCCAATAGCAACAGGCTTATCTGACAACAAAGCATGAATCTTAGATTTGTGCAGCAGAATTACTACTATGGCTGGAGACTATGAAGTCTTTCCTCAGCTGTTTCGGTATGGAAGAGCTGAACTCTTAGTGTGTAGGTAGAAGTTGAACAAGAAGAAATAAATATTTGACTTTAAAAGTCAGAATTTCCCTGCAGGCCTTCAATTGCTAATTTATTCCAACTTGATGGTAGCATCAATCATGTCCATTGCTTATGCAACTGCTATTCCCTTAGGTGACTACTTCTGACAGATTAACCTTACCGATACCTGCTCTGATGAATAGGAACTCTGCGTTCCTTTTGACAAACACCTATGCCTTTGTACTTGACATGCACTAGGGCTGTTTCTCTGCCATTCCATTTGCTCCTCTGAGGGCAGTATAAAGATCTGTTGTACATACCTGTAGGAGTTATTAAAAGGAAAGGCTGTTTTTAAAATAATGCTGTCTTAATAAATAATTTATTAAATATCAGTTTTTCTCTTGGCTCGCATTTGATTTCTAATCTCATTTGTAGGGGCTTAGCTATGGCCAATATCCACTGCACTTCAACAGTATAGCTATCTTACACAGAGACAGAATCAGCCAGTAAGCTGGTTGAGTGTTCAGACAAGAAGTGGAACAAAATGCAGTAGCAGCAATTGAGAAACTGATTTTTTTTCTGTGTTTAGCAAGGATTTAATCTGTTGCTTCCCTCCAGCTACCACTATTCTTACTAAGAAACTCCCTGCCCCTGTGTGACAGAGGCAGGGTATTTAACATCACCCGGAAACTGCAGGAACAATAAAACTGACCAGACATTCTAAAGTGGTGGGAGTGATGTTTATTTCTACCCTTAACACATCTAAAACATTACTGAATCCATTAGCAGTTTCCAACTATGTTTCTCCTACAGCAGAAACAGTTCTCAGTAACCTCTGGGCAAGAACCATGCGGAGGTTACAGAAGGCACAGCTTTCACTGAAAAGCTTGGCATCCATTTAGGGAAGGTTAGCGGCGTAAGCTTTCTGCAAGTGAATTTTGCATCCCAGAAGCCATTTTATTTGGCAGCTACTGATGCAACATTCTATTAGAATATTTAGTAGAGAGGTGATTGTTATATAGGCTTCAGAGAGCCTGGTCTCTCCCACTGAACCAGGACTAAAATTGGCAGACAAAGCACACAGAAATCCAACTTCTATTCTCAAAGCTTTATATACAAATTCTTTGAAAGAAATGAGGCGGCCTTCAGGCCTAGGCTTTGGCATTTCTGGCAGCTGCAGCTGAGGATCAAAGCAAGGAAGGTACTTTACCTGCATGACTCAGTCTAGAAAGGCAGCACCATAGGAGCTGTGGGAACTATGCCCCTCTCGGGCTGGAACAGTAAAAATGAACCAAAGATATCAAGGCATCTGGTGAAAAAGGCCTTCACTGACTGGTAAAAGCAAGAATCCCCACTTAGATACCTACAGTAGAAAGGAGGAATATGTTTCCTCTAGTGCTGGACAAAATTGATCCAGTGTCAGACCAGTTGTTGAAGTCAACTGCAACAACAGACACGCAACCATTCAACCCTTCTCAACACAGGAGTCTTCATAGATTCTACAACAGTTAAGTCCTTCAAGGCACACACAGATCAGCAAGAAAGCTTTTCAGACCTCTGAAAGGAACAGAAAGCATTTTCTGAGAATACAGCTTCCAGAAAGGGTAGGGGACAGCAAGAATACTTTAGAACCCATTGCATGCACACAAACACACACGCAACAACCACACACAAAAAGCTGTGGCACCCTATCTCTTCACAGCAGAGGCCTCTCCCCCAACCCAAGCAGTGAATCAATTGCACTTATGTGGCTGTCCCTGCCATCTGCTTCAAATAGTACTAGCGGCAATCAGTACACAGGTGGGGGCTGGTAGCCCTCTGAGTCCTCCACTGTTCGAGTGAAGGGCGGCTGCTGGTAGCTCTCATGGCTGACGTTGGGGTAGCTGGAGTAGGGGGGTGTAGGACCCGGAGCTGGGTCAACATAGCTGCTGTCAAAATCTTGGACACCCATGCGGTACCGTTGCAGAGCAAAAGTGATCAGGAACCCCTGCAGGGATAAACTGGGATTAGCTTTGTAGCCACCAATTGAAAGAAGTGCTTAGCTTCTACAGAGCTGCAATCTTTACTTGGTTCCTAGTCATCACACCTGCCTGAGATTCAGGCCTACATCCTAGTGTTCAGTTCCAACTAGGGTAGACCGACTGAATCAATTGCTAAAAGATAAATCAATATACAGTCCTACCTCCACATTTGTGCGTTGGATCTTTGCAAATCTGATTATTTATGAGGCGTGCACATGCCTTCTCCCCCCGCCCCCGTTTTCCTCCCGTTCCTTTGCATTTTGCTTGGCATGGAGAAGGAAAGCAAGCACCCAGACGAATGCAAGGAAATGGGTGGAGGTGGAGGTGCACCTTCCTTCTCGCTTCCAGAGCTCCCCCTCCAATTCCCTTACATCTAGCCCAGTGTGCAAAAGCCAAGGTGATTGGGGGGACTGTAGGGGGAGTTATTTGTCGCTTTTCTGCTTTCACAAGGGTTCTGCACTCTGAACTCTCGAGAAAGTGCAGGGACTTTTTATTAAATGGTTCTACTCTCTTCAAGACTAACCAAGCCCCAGTGCCACAGTGCTTTCTACAGGATCAAATGTCTACTTACCTCTCCCCTCAATAGGCAAACCAGAGTGGATTTCTCCAAGAGTACAGTATTGTACTAAATGGTGGACAATGTGCCAGGCGGTTATACACAGAGCACAGCTATTTTTTACAACCCTTCCTGTGAGGAAATTTAGCACAATCCCTTTGTTGCACATAAGAAGTTCAGGAAGGGCCACACGGCAAATTACAGGTATGCCTCAGTTAACAAAGCAGATGTGTTCCCAAGCTTTACTTCTTTAATAGAAATGTTGGTACCAGGGGTAGAAATAACATGCAAACAATAGGGATGGTTTCCTACACACAAAAAGGGAGTTCACTATGTTTCAGCACACTTTATTCAAAACTAATGAAATGAAACAACCAGGTCAGGTAAGCCTTGTATAAGTAAACAAAAACATTCTGAATCTCCTAGAAAGCACCTGAAAGCTCTTCCAAAATCCATTTTGGGATGATTTTTTTTTCTTTCAACATCCTCCACGTTGTTTATGATTTCCATTTTGGTGGCAAAACTTACAGATCTGTGCTTTTTCAATCTGCCAGGATAGCTGGTGAGGCAGGCTTTCCCCTTTTCTTTCTGTTTTGCTCTTTACACATACTCAGTTAGTGATTCTGGAGGCAGTCTTTTACCCTGCCTGTTCTAAGTAAGTGTGCAAGGCTACAGCAGGATCAATATGAGTAGAATCTCATTCTTTCCCAGACATTCTTTATTGCATTGTTAATGCACATGTGTCGCTGCAAATCAACATTGAAAGTCTGTCTTTCTCCAGCCCTCCTTTACCATCTTCCCAATGCCAATGCTGGGGGGGGGGAGCCCCTTCCAGCAGACAGAGGTAAAGTAGAGGTTGAGCAAGGCTCTTGAAGACTTTGCAAAAAGGATCTTCTTTGGCAGAGGTTTTGTTAACAGAGCTATGCCTATAAAGACAGAGATAAACTATGAATTGATTCCCTCCTGGTTTGGAGCTCATTTCCTTAAATGAGCTAACAACTCTCATTTCATACCCAGTCCACAATCCAAAAGATAGTGTGTAGACTGCCTGACCTTTCCAGGCTGACAGATCTTGAACTTAGACATGGAAAATGATAAATCCTCACTCACCCATGAGAAAATGGAGAAGAAGCTGAAGGCAATTGAAGCACGAGCAGAATCAGCACCAATGTTTATATTTGCAGATGGTGTTGATGTCCACTGGTTTGTCAGCACACAAAACCCAATAAACCACAGAAATGTCCAAAGAGCTGTGCAAAGAAATATCAGTATTTAGCAACAGAGGAAGAAGCTGGATGACATCTTAACATGAGATGGAAAACCATGTCACATGTTATTTTAGGGTTCAGTTCCTTTGGCGTACCTGTAAAGTCTCCCCAAGCTTATCATAAGCACACAGGACATTGTACCTTCCCCAACTTGGATCCCTTGAGATGTTTTGGCCAATAACATTTCTGACCACTGACTTATAGGGTCCACCTAGGGTTGATGGGAAATGAAGTGGAAAACATCCAAAGGAATCTAGCTTACAGCAAATCAAGAATGCTACCGTTTCGTTATTTTCCCTATGGCTGGACCATAGTAGTTGTTCTCCTTTACCATTACTGTATCAAATAATGGCAACTTGAGCTCTGGCTGCCACAACATTTGAAAGGCGTTCTTACAATGAAGAGGCAGGCATGCTACCCAACAGCCACAAAAACAGTTTGCAGGCCAAGGTTTGCTTAACTGTTAAATTCTGGGGCCAGGTCTCTTGTTCCTGAGGAAATATGTCTATTGTCTTCTGTTTCATGGGGTAAACATGCCATTATCAAGTAAGCCTATCAAAGCAACTGCTAACATTTTGCTCACAAAGGGTTTATCTAGAAAGGGAAAAAGTCTGTGGAATTCTTGAGTCTTTCCAGTTTTTGTTTTGATTTTGCCTGCATATTTATGATTTTGCACCTAAACTCTTTCTTGAAATAGTTCAGATTTCTTTCACCCTGCCTTGTGTTTCTTCTTTCCCCTCCCATTGATCATGTCACCTCTAGACTTAGACAATGCTTCAGAAATTGACTTTCACCAATTTCCACTGAGCCCCATTTAATTTTTATTCAGGAGTTATAGTCACAAGTGTTAAAGTGCTTTAACAATACTACATTTATTAAGCATTAGGATCATTTTCTTTTATTGCTAGCATTCCTCCTTCTTTCATTTGATCTCCACTGAATCTGGGCGCTAGAAACAGTTGCTATCTGTCGCCATCTTAGCTAGTTCGGGTATAACATAAACAGACTGCCATGGAGAGGTTATTTCATTTTGGGAAATAATGGGTTAATTTAAACTGACCTGGGAAGTAGCAATGAAAAGATTTTGGTAATGCTGGGAGTTCCCTGAGAATAGATTGGGATGGGGGAAACATCAAGTAGGTCTCAAAAACAAAAACACACAAAACCTCCCAGAAAGGACAGGAACAAAACCAAAGACTTTCTGTTTTTTCCCTGTCTTTGTGGATGGGTCCTAAGATATGTCATGGAAGAAGAGGGCTCCAATTCCATGGTCTTTCCCCCTTACCAGAACTATTCTTTTTTTTTTTAAATATTTTTGGAACATCTTCCCTTGAAGGCACTTTCACTCGCACAAAGCAAGCCCAAGCAGGCACTACGCCAGGTGATCTAAGCTGCTCCAACACACACACAGATCATTAGTGAACAAAACAAAGGAAATCACTGTCAAACTCCCAAAGCAGAGGAGCGAAGAGGAAAAGGAGGAAGAGAACACGGACAGAGCCCAGCCCTTCTCTCCAGGTTATTGCCTCAAGTGATGTGTCCAAGTAATAAATACCTGAGAAGCCCAGATCAGCTATAACAAGGTACTTCCGATCAGTGACATTGCTAATCTGTGGGAAGTAGATATCCACCATGAAGAAGAATACACAGGCCAAGAAGGCAACCACACCAATGCCAATGCCATAACGACAAGCATCCTCGTTGCGATTAAAGATGCAGTGCAGTTGGTCCTCAGAAGGAGGGTTGACGTAGCCTTCACCAATGATACAGGAGAAAACTATGAGTGCAAACAGCTGCAAAGGAGAGACAAAGGGAGAAAAAAAAAATATAGCATTAATACCAGTCAGAACAAGAAGGGGACTCACTGTAGGTACCAGTCAGTCACAGTGAACTAAGCAAAACCATACTATTGCAAGAGTTCAGCTGCATCTTTGTGAGTGTTATGATATCTGCATGATATTCATTCAGGTCAGTCCACAAAGCAACAAAGGTCTGACCTCCAATTGAGAAGAAGAGGACCCATAACTATGTTATCAGAAGGTTAGCCACATTCATCTTCTCATGTCATGAAAAGCTGCAAAAGAACTCTTTTGCTGCCAATATCACTGCCTGCTAGATACTGTTCTAAGCCAAATATGGGATTCTAATTTATAATCTGTATTGTGGACAAAGCACAATGAATTGGCCTTCCCATATTTACTCCTTGCTTGCGGAGCCTCCCTGCTTGATTTTCCCCCTCAGATAAAGTCCTCCCCAGGTTCTTTAGACCCACAACTAATTCAATTTTTTCTTTCCCTCACAGTATTACCCTCTCACAACCAACCCTCTCAGCTACCACCTACAGGTTTCCCCCACTTATCTGACATGTTAGGGACTGGAGCATGGTCAGAAAGCAGAAATCGTTGAAAAGTGGAACCCATGTACTGTAGGGAATGTGAAGGACTTATGGAGGCTTGTTTCGAATTGACCATGGGCATGCACGCTGCTTGTAAAGTCTCTCAGCTGGCTTGATGCCATTTTAAAAACAGTGGTGCATGCGCTGGTAACTTCATGGCTTGACTTCTGCATTGCGCTCTACATAGGGCTACCCAAGTGCTTAGTCCAGAAACTTCAATTAGTTCAGAATATGGCAGCCAGGTTGGTCACTGGTAGACCTAAAACTGACCACATAACACCAATTCTGAAGTCTTTACATTGGCTGCCTATTAGTTTCTGGGCACAGTACAAGGTGTTGGTTCTTACCTTTAAAGCCCTTCATGGCTTGGGGCCAGCCTACCTGCGGGATCGCCTTCTCCCATATAATCCACCCCACACACTAAGGTCCTCTGGGAGGAATTTACTGCGGCCAGTCAGAACTAGGTTGGCTGCGGTTACCCAGAGGACCTTCTCTTCTATGGTCCCCAAGTTATGGAATGGCCTTCTGGAGGAGATCCAGCATATTACCAGTCTTGACTGCTTTAAAAGAGCAGTCAAGACTGCTCTCTTCCAACAGGCCTTCCCAGACTAGTACTCCACCGCCTCCCACCAACTGTCTTGCTGTTCTTTTAATAGCCAGTTGATTATTGTTGTTAATTGTTGTATGTTTTAGGGAGTTGGTTTTAGGTGGGTTGGTGGGTGGGGAGGATTGGGTATGTTTTTTAATGTAATTAATGTATTATTGTTGTTTGCCGCCTCGATTCATGGGGAGAGGCGGGATAGAAATAAATATTATTATTATTATTATTATTATTATTATTATTATTATTATTAACCCTGAGCTGGCTTTGCAAGCAGTGCACATGTAGTCTCAAGCAAGCCTCCGTAGGCAAAAAGAACTGACAAAACAGCAGATCTTATGTCAAATTAATGGAAATTGTCCTTAATTTAGAAGCATCAAGAGCTGTCAGATAATGGAGAGCTGAAAGGCAGGAGCTTCCTGTATTCTATCCTAGTGTCTGCCCAGATGGCTTGCTAGCTTCATTACTCATCTCCATCAAGTTTCTCACTACATCAGAAAGTGGGACTTCTGGCCGACAGACCTTACTGGGGCTATGCGAAGTCCTCACCCAGTGTAACAGTTGGTGGGGGAAGGAATACCCCTCCCCATTCATCTTCCCAGTTAGGAAGAGAGTGGGGATTCCCCATTATCTCCATTCAAAGGTCAGAGATAACAGGGGATTCCCACACATACATATATATGCAACTCAAATATCCAACTAGAAAGGCCAAGGGCACATCAGGGAATCCCCACCATTGCCAGCTATTTCAAGCCCCAAGTATAATAGCAAGGAACTGCACCCACACTTTGTTCTCCCCAGTGGGATAGAGCATGGAATGGGGGAGCTACTGAAATCCAAACACTACATTCTGTTTTAACTGTCATGGCAGCACGATGTGGAATCCTGGGAACTGCAGTTTTGGGAAGAGTGCTTGCAATTCCCAGCCAAGGAGCTCTTCTGGTGCCTCTACAAACCCCAGGACTCCACAGGGCGCAGCCATGAGAGTTACAAATGGAATAAAAGTGCTATAAATGTGTGCGGTGAGGGAGGGTCCACCTACAAGAGCATTCCTGAAGTTGGCACTTGGGCCTTGGAGTTGGTTACACCTGCCCCATGCTTTCATATATGAGGGAAAGCACAAATGCTTCTGAAATTCACCCTTGGAGTGAGCCTACATGGAGAAGGCACAGATGGAGAAAAGTTGTGTCCACTGCCAAAACTCCAGCAGGCACTGTTGTCCCTGATTTGTGGCATCAAATCATGCAGTCATGACTGTGATGTCATCTGGCATGTTCAAGGCTGGAGGGGAAGGGATCCCACCAAACAAATGAAATCAGTTCCCTGTTCCTGCACTAAATATACAGGAACCTCTTCAGGCACAGCATGTTCATATGTGAGAGCAAATGCATGCATATCAATACATGCATAATCTGGAGGTATTAAGAGTACCATGAGTTGATTAACTCCTGTAATGTGCCAGAGTAGGGCGAAACTCCAATGCTCTCTCCCTACCGCCCTAAAAAGTTTTTCAAGATGCAAAGTACTGAAAACTGATGATGATGTCTTTAACGGTAACAAGATTTTAAAGCATTTGGAGAATGCTTGGTGAATCTTGGTTGGAAAAAAAGTGGCCTGTAGCAAACAATCAAAGCCTAACTCATAGCCCAGGTTTTGTTGGGACTATATTCCACTTCATCAGATGAATGGATACACCTAGATCTTAATATGTTATATGGATATATGCACATAGAGGGCTAGGACTGCATATTGTAAGCCTTGAGATCACTTAGAGCACATGTGTAAAACACAAGGCCCATGGGGTGAATCCAGTCCGCCGGGCCATTTCATGCGGCCCTTGCACCTCTCCTGCAGCTGTGGCTGGGGGGCAGAAAGAGGCACAGAGAGGGCTGGGGAGCAGGAAGTGGCACACTTTGGATATACTGACAAATTCTATGTCAGTTTACAGAGGTATCGGGACCATAAACTGTGATCAAATAGTCCCAAAATGTCCAAGAAAAGTAAAGTTGATGCAGAAGGAAGGCAATTTAAAAACCAGTAATAATTGAATGCAGAGGCATTTAATATGATAAAAGAGTAGATACATTCATATAGTCTTACAGATACAACCGGCCCTTTGAGGGCAACCATAATGCTGATGTGTCCCAAGATGAGATTGAGTTTGACACCCCTGACTTAAGCCATTTCCGCACTAGCTTGTTATAGCGCGATGATTCTACTTTCAACATCCTCTGGAATTCTGGGGTTTGCAGTTTCGGGAGGGGCCAGCCGGCCCCTCCCGAAACTGCAAACCCCAGGATTCCAGAGGATGTTGAAAGTGGAATCATCGCGCTATAACAGGCTAGTGCGGAAATGGCCTTAGAGGAACCAGAGTAGCTTTCCCGCAGAATACGTTGAAGGAACTCGCCTGATAAAATGGGGCTGCCCCCTCCTTCCTAAAAAGGTTTCTCTCCCCCTCCTTTCTCTTTCCCGGGAGCTTGCCAAGTTTCCCTGCACTTTGGGATTTCCCTAAACCTATAGACCTTGTAAGGGGATCTCCAGAAACGTTAGGGAGGCGGATCCGAACGGTACCGCAACAACAACAACAACAACGGGAAGCGAAGAAGCGGAGATCAGATTCCCAAGCGGATCAGCGGGAGCTCGTAAAAAGCCAACCGAAACCAGGCAGTGCCTGGGCCCACCCGGCCCCCTCCGCCCTCTTCTCCGCCCGCAGCCCATCAGCTGACACCCATATGACCGGCCTGCTTATGGAAACAACCCCCTCGGCGAAGCGGCGAACTTTTTCCAGCCAGGCTGCCGGGGCCCGAACCAGAACCGGGTCAAGTGATGCAGCAGCGATCCCCGGCCACTAAATGGTTACATCCCCCCCGAGACGCACAGAGTTCCACACCAGGCAGATCCCCTCGCGGGTGGGAAGGAGAGCGGGAGACCAACGCCAACCCCGAGTCGGGGCACCTGCGCCTCCTGCCTGCTTCTCCCCGGGAAGCGCCTTTGCAAAGGCGGGGCGGAGAAGTAGAGGCACCTCCTGGCTGCGCGGGGCGGGCCCGGCCAGGGGAGGAAGGGAGCGGGGCTGCGTTTCTTCCGCCCCTGGGAAACGCCCCACGTGTCTCTCCGCAGGTGCCGAGGCTTCCAACGGCGCCCAGGACAGGGCTCTGCCCCGCCCCGCCCCGCCCCGCCCCAGTTCCGCTTCACGTCCCCTCGGCGCTCCTGGCCCAGGTACCTCGGCGGCAGCCAAGCGCCGCTCCACCCAAGCAGCCGCGCCTCAGCGCTTCCGCGACGGGCCGCTTTAGCAGCTGCGAACCGGCCACCCCGGTTCCCAAGAGCCCAGCGCTGGGCGGGCTGCGCGCAGCCTGTTCCGAGTTGGAGGGGGGAGGGAAGGAACGGGCCGGCCTCGGAGTACTTCAGCGCGCGCGCCCCCCCCGCTCCCTCCCAGGGGAGTCCAGCCCCGGCCAGGTTCACTCACCGCGCTGAAAAGACGCGCAATCACTTGAGGCTGCTGCAGGAAGCGCCACAGGTCGAACGTGCCGCCCGCCTTGGCCGCGCCGTACGCGCCCCCGCCGCCGCCACTCCCGCCGCCCTCCATGGCTCGCTCCCGCTCTGCGCCGCAGCTGTCCCGGCCGGGAGCTCCCTGGGGCCGCCTCGCCCAAACTTGTGTTTGCTCGTCCGCAGGCCCCGCCTCTCCACCCCGCCTCCAGGGAGGAGACCCGACCCGGAACCGAGGTGGCGCTCCTGGTTGCGGCCGCCGTGGAAGCGGGCTCGCCATAACCCTGCTTCAGAACCGTCCTCCCTTTAACGCCTTTTCTGGCTACGCTATAGTTTATCGTTTCAGGCCATTTCCACACGGCACTCTTATAGCGCGATGATTCCACTTTCAACCTCCTATGGAATCCTGGGGTTTGCAGTTCCGGGCCCTCCCGGAACTGCAAACCCCAGGATGCCAGAGGAGGTTGAAAGTGGAATCATCGCGCTATAAGAATGTCGTGCGGAAATGTTCTCAGTTTGAGGCTAATAAGAAGACTCAGCCCTATGAGCAAAGGTGGATAATTTGTGCCCTCAGGGTGCTGTTGGATTGCATCTCCCAGCGTCCCCCACCCCTGGCTGTGCCAGCTGGGAGTTGCAGTCCAGTAACATCTGGAAGGCCACAAATGGTTGAGCTTTGCCTTAGCACTGTCCAGGCGAACGACTGGTATCATAGAATCATAGAAATTCAGAGTTGGAAGAGACCACACAGGCCATCCAGTCCAACCCCCTGCCATGCAGGAACACCCTCAAATCAATCCCGACAGATGGCCATCCAGCCTCTGCTTAAAAACCTCCAGACTGGGGTGGACTTCGAAATTTCTTAGTTTGTGGCTACAGTAGTTCTGCCTCTTAGCCGACTTGTTGTGGTCAGGAAAGATTTTTTGTACAAATCGCCTGCAATTGAATTAATTGGCCCCTGATTGCCTTAATGTTTGTTGGTAGATCAAGAAACAGCCCAATCCTCCTCCAACCAACTGATTTTGTAGGCTTTTTGAGTAAAAATTAGGCTGAAATGTGATTCTTCAGAGCTAAACCATCACGAGAAATTCCAGGGCATTCATGTTATGTTAAATGACATTTTAAATATATATATATATATATATGTATGTATGTATGTATGTATGTATGTATATAATTAAAATGTTAAATATTACTTTGGAGCACACATGCTTACAGTACTGCATATGCATCCTGTATTGTGGCAGTGTTGCTATAGATAGCAAAAAGAGTTTCAAAAAGTTTCAAATATTTGAACAAACCGTCTCATAGCACCTTTTGAATACTAACAGGGATGCTCCTTGAAAATTAGTAAAATATCTTAACATGTTACACCTCACTAAAATACACTTGTGCAAGAGTAGTTAAAGGTACAGATTTTGGTCTGAAGGAAAAGCTGCCATGGGGTCCCTGATCAGAACCCTGCTCCAGTTCCCTAGCTAACTGACCTCATCTCCGTTCGCCGGCTGCTGGCCCTCAAAACCTGCATGTGGCCTTGATCTCAGAAATACAGTGTTGACTGTGGGCTTCATGCAGCCGCTTTCCTTGCAAAATGAAAGTGGCCTTTTTAAGCATACATTTTATAAAGCTTGTTTAATGTGTAACTTCTGGTGGGAAACATCTAAGCATTTGGCCTTCACCAGATTTTGCATATCCTTGGTGCCTTTTTTGGACAGCAGAGATTGTTTGAACCTGTTGAAATATGTGAGATCAAGCCCTTTAAGATCTGTTTAAGTCAGTTCAACTAGATCAGACTGGTTTAGTGGATCCAGCACTTTAGACCTCAGCTATTGTCTTTTTTACAGAACTGAAACCATCAAATGCATTGTTACAGTTTAATAGTTTAGCTATAGTACTTTCCCTTTGCAAATGCCAGATGGGCACAGTTTCTAAACTGTAGCATCTCAAAACTGCTCCAAATGTTGCTCTGTCTTGGTTGAAAGAGCCAAAATACATTGCTGCCTGTGTTTCCTCATTTTGTGCTCGCTCCCAACCTTCAGCCAGCTTTGTGCTAGCTAAAACCTTTTCAGGCTATTAGTCCATAAATCTAATTTTGTCCACCCTCTGATAGTGTTCTTTTTCCACCTCATTCTGGAACTGTGAACTACTGGTGGTTTGCAAATATACTGCAAGTAGTCTGTGGGAGGCTGCACTGATTGATCGATGAGACCCTAAATGATATAGAAGAGTGAATCACAGAGAAAGAGAGAGCGCATGAGCAAGTAGGGAAATGGTCGCAATGGTTTGGTGTAGTTTTCGTGTGCCTTCAAGTTGTTTCCAGGTTATGGCTTATGGACATATGGTTTCCTCAGAGAGAGAGAGAGATTGCGGGGGGGGGGATTGCCATTACCTTCCTGTGAGGCAGAGAATGTGATTTGCTCAAGGTCACCCAGTGGATTTCTATGGCTGAATGAGTCTCCTGGAGTCCTAGCCCAGCACTCAAACCACTACATCACGCTGGCTCACAATGGTAGAGCCAGAATCATAGAATCGTAGAGCTAGAAGAGACCACAAAGGCTATTGTGTCCAGCCTTTTGCATGAAGGAATACACAGTCGAAGCATTCCTGACAGATGGCTGTCCAGCTTCTGTTTAAAAACCTCCAAAGAAGGAGACTCCACCACACTCTCAGGCAGCATATTCCACTATCAAACTGCTTTTACTGTCAGGAAGTTCTTCCCAATGTTTAGATGGAATCTCTTTTCCTGAAGTTTGAAGCCATTTCTTCATGTCCTAGTCTCTGAAACAGCAGAAAGCAGGATTGCTGCATCTTCCATATACCATCCCTTCAACTATTTAAACATAGCTATCATGTCATAGCTAGACTTTAATTTTGTCTCTTGAAAGATCTCAAAGATTAAATATCCAGTGCAATCTGTACCATGAAAATGATTTCTGATAGCAATAGGTATCAGTCTGGCCTGTGTGACCAAGGTAATGGTATTTCTTAATAGCATGGACACCCTGGTCTATATAGTCTATCTTTTTTACACAAGGAAGCTTATTACAGGTAACTGTATTGTGAAGAATGTAGTACATTCATCAGTAAGCATAATACAGTATTATGCATTTTAAATACAAATTGATATGTAAGTTTGACTTCATCCAGTCATAGACCTGCTTCTGTAGTGGTCCACAAAAGCTTTTGATGATGGTCATGTAAAGAAAAAGTTTGGGAACCAGTGCTACAGACTGTACAGCTTATTTCATCTCCTTTATTTTTTTTCTGAAACACCATCCGCGTTTCTGTTCCATGTTCTGTGCTGGCTTCTAACCAATTCCTGTCTTTCTCTAAACTACTGCAGTCCCATTTTTTCAGTATCTGCTGCTTTAAAATACATTGCACAAAACCCAACATTTTTCACCAGGGAGAATGTTTGTCATCTTGAAGAGTCTTCTGTTCATGGAGATGATGATGATGATATGGTTTACACTAAATCTTTATTTGGTGGTGTGTATGGGGTTGATTCAAGAGCATGTAACGATCAGTACCCTTATCCACATTGCTTGTGCAGCTCTCTGTTGAATAAGGAACTAGAAAGGAGAAATGGAAATGACCACAATCTTGTACTGCTTTCAGCAAGTCTTGCTCTTCTTAAGAAATGAAGGACTAATTTCTCCTTCATGGGACTGTTAAGCACTCTAATAGTATGGTGTAATGCTTCAGAAGGGAGTGTACAGAGTGGAAAGAGAAGACAGGGCACAGGCATGGTTTATGATTACACCGTGCTTTTTTTGGGACCTCAAAGGAAAATGTAGGTGGAATAGATTCATATGAAAACAGAGCTGTGGTTTGCTCTGGTGAGCATGATACAGATTTGCTTTTTAAATAGGACAGGCAGGAAAAAAAAGATTAAGCATCTGAAACATGGTCATTCTTAATGAGCTAGGAGCAAAAGCTCTACAGGTTTTCTGGAGGAAGTCTTGTTTATTTCTTAATGAGAGGGACTGTTCTACATTCATTCTTTGGCAGAAAGAATGAAGATGGCATGTACATGGAATGGGCACAAGATCCACTGATGCAACTGATGGGAAATAGCCTCAAAATTCATTTTCTGGACACAATTTTGCCCAACCTTGCCCAAAAGCAACCATACAGAGAATAGTTGCACTTTCTTCTTCAACTAAGTTAGAAAAGAGGGAGTGAAAATACTAACCCACCTGATGCAAGTGATACCTTAGCATCATCTTGGTACATTTGTTTTTGTATTCGCTCCAAGATGTCTGCCCCACTGTTCAATTTCTAATAGTGTATGGTGGATAGGCAGAATCAAGCAGGAGGAAAAGGTTCTTACACATGCAGGTTCCATAACCGTTAAGGCTTTAAAAATTATAATCAAAACTTTAAATTGTTCCTGGAAATGAACCAGCAGGTAGTGCACATTTTTATAACAAGCTTGCTTCAAAATCCTAAATGCAAATCCTAAATGTAAATGCTACAAAAATAATGAATTTGATCAACAATGCAAATCCCGGGCATAAATCAAGATACTGGGTAACATCTCTGTCAAAGATCCTCTTCCTACAAATTCCTGCGTTGGCAGGAGGATGGCCTAAATAAATAAATAAATATTTATTTATTTATTTATTTATTTATTTATTTATTTATTTATTCCATTATATGCCACCTGTCTTGTCTAAATTGTGTTTCAGTTTGTTTGCCCTCATACAGTGCATTATGGACAGCAGACACTGGTTCCGTACTTTTAACAGCTTCCTGGAAATCAGATGGAAAGGGGAGAGAGAATTGGATGTCATCAGCATGTTATTGAAGCCAAACCCTAGAACTTCAGATAACCTCTTTGAGGGGTTTAATATACATGTTACACAGCATGGGAACAGAACTCTGAGGGACCCTGAAGTGCTACTCAAAGTAATCTCCTCTGGTCTGAGAATCATATTGCTATTGCTGTCACTCTCTTGGCACACAGATGAAAAAACTGTTTATCCAAGGGGGTGGGGTGGGCAGTTGTGCTGTACTATGTATTCACCTGTATGAAACTGGGATGCTGGAGTCTAGTCCACTCCTGAGATGTTTTGCCTCTGACATTTTATTTGGTGGGGTCTAAAGTATTCAGAACCAAAAAAGTGGCTTGGTTATGAATGAAAGCTGCTTCTTTGTTTGCCAGAGTGTTTTATTCCTTGCATATTTGTGTGAACTGAATTACTGTGTTTTGTTAAGAAATCAAATTGTTTGGAGCAGGAGTGGCAACTTTGGTGGGTCTAGGGGTCAGTTCCTTCTCCAGACTCTGTTATGAGCCTCCTCCTCCCAATAAAAATGTAGGGAGAAAATGTAATAACGGAATGAATTTTCTTGTAAGAGAACACAAATGGCTGGCTGGCACACAAAGCAGGAGCATTCAGTCTGTAAAATTTTCATCCAGGTCCCATTTGTGTGTTTTGCGGGGGAGGGTTAGTTATTAGGTTACACATTACATTTGTTCTTATTTTAGCAATTCAGAATTTGTTTAAAACTGTGTTTTGAAGTTTCCCATGTGTTTGTTTTTTCTTGTTGTTATTATATAGCAGAGTTGAGAAGTTTTGGGAGTTAGGGATTGCCTTGTCCTGCTCCCCAGACCTTGACGGGTGACACACTCTCCACTGTTGCAACTCCCTTTGGGAAAAAGTGGTACTTGGGGGGGGGCAAAATAAATTGTTTGCAAGGTTTCAGCAGGCATTGCTTGTCATGCATCAAGGTAAGAAGCATCACCTGCTAAATTTCCCTTTTCCTCACAACTGCTAAAGGTACAGAAACACCCTCCCATTTCCACTCTAGCAACACTACAGAGAACTTGTATGCACTTTCCCCACCCCTGTTATGAAGGAAATGTGTAGAAGACTATAATTAGTTCAAACATTCACATTTCCTTCTAGTAGTGAACTTGTATGGCAGTGAAGGAAGCTGAAAAGTGAAAGAAGCTGATAAGAGAATGGTTTCTATACAGCTAGAAGTCTCCCTAGATAAACAGAAATATAAGTTTGTAAATTAAATGGAACAGTAACCTCCACTCACCATTCAGGACTTTGAGCTAGTGGGATGCTGAATCATGCAACAGTCTCCAAATGTAAAGCTGTACCTGTGGAGCCTGGAGGATGGAGCCTTGTGACACTATGAGCAAGACTGCTCTGTAAGCTCCTGTACCCCTTTGTGTGTTGTTCTGCTTGCATTTATAGAATGCTTGTACTCCTTGGCTACTACTCTTTCTTTCTTTCTTTCTTTCTTTCTTTCTTTCTTTCTTTCTTTCTTTCTTTCTTTTTTTCTTCTGGAAGCTTGCTGTGGACTGTCAGTCATGTGCTGGCATTGGCCCCCTGTACTGTGACTTTGAGTAACACTGGGTTATATTACGTATCCTGGAAGTGAGTGGAAATAGGTTTGGGTTAATATTCATGCCATAATGTTTATCCCCTTCCAGCACACAGCACACCCAAGCTCTGAATAGAACAAGGCTCCCATTGCAGCTGGCTGGAAACCTAACAGGGAGTTATCATCTTGCAGGGCAGGGATAAACAGCAACCTGATGTTGCAGCAGGTCTCACTTGCTACAATTAAACTGAAGCCACTGCAAACACAAGTTACACCACCACAGAAAGCTGGATTTAGATACAGAGATAGGTTGTGGCTTGTGTAGATAGCTTTCTACCATCTGCCAGACCATATTCACTCTCTTTCTTGCCATAAGTGCAACCTCTGACCTTACTGACAATGGGGGAGAAGAAAGTAATTTGAGGAGCTACTGTACACAGATTTGAAATTTTGATTGAGGTCTAAAAGAAGATATGAGAGTATGATGTCACCTGTGAGGGAAGGGGTACACAGGGAGATAAGCATACCAGACACTCTAGATTTCTGGATTTAGAATGATGATAGACAACAACAAAATAAGGAACAGAAAAGGATACAAACCTGCATTTTTAAAAAAATGTGAATGGAGAAAATGCTAGTTGTGGTGGTGGTGAGGTGCCTTCAGGTTGTTTCCAACTTATGGCAACTCTGAGGTGAAGCTGTCATGGAGTTTTCTGGGGCTGAGTGTGTGTGTCACACCCAAAGTCACCTAGTGGGTTTCCATGACTGAGCCAGAAATTGAACCCTCATCTCCAGGTTCACAATCTTAACACTCAGACCACTATGTCACTCTGGCTCTAAGATTATGATGCTTGGGTAAAATATAGCAGGACTTAAACAGAGGAGCAGCTCAGATCCAGGGCTATCCAAGGCAGGATAGAGACTTTCTTCCTGTTTTCAAACATACACATATTCATTCACCACACATATACATACACATCTCTACCATTTAATAAGCACAGAGACTGATATATAGTTAACATGATATGTAAGTACTAGGCATAACACAAACCTACGCTTGTATGCCCTTTAACACTTGTAGACATTTGGTTTATTTTCAGTGACCAAGGGATTCATGATCAAAACCATTTCTATGTATGACTGATGACAACAGTTAAAGCATGTCTTTATTACCATTTTATGCCACATGCTTTCTATGTCATACACCTTGCTCATTCCCAAAATAATAATTTTCACTACACAGCAGCAGTAGGCTTCAGTGAACTGGAATGTTTCATATTTGACACAAGAAGTACAGCCAAGCAACCACTATTAAGAGTATTATATGTATTCAAAAGAGTTTTAGAGAAACTTTGTTCAGAGTCCTGAGGCCTTGTTGTGTAATAACATCCATATCAAGGCCTGGTCTTCCCTGGCTTGTTTAGTTCAGGTAAACCTGGATCACGCTGTGGGCCTTGCTTTCTCATAAGCAAAACACATGTTCCTTCTCCAAGAGGAAAGTCTGCAACTGCTTTACCCAGAGATTCAACTGTTCCTGTCTCGTTGTGATGTCACCATCAGTTGAGCCAGTTTCCTCACTAGATGCCATTTTTCCTGGACGTACTAGATGAAGGGGCAAAGGAGAAATAGGTTACATCACATCAACTTGTGGCCATGGGCCAACAAGTGACCCTCAGCTGCTCTTCGCATGACCCCAAATCACAGGAACTCTTTTCTGTTCAACCCAATTGATCAGCTGATATGTGGTGGGAGAGGTTGACACTGTTCCATGGCTTTTGAGACTGATTCTCTGCCACAAGTAGCAAGTTTACAGAGGAGAAAAGCAAAAATTCCTCCCAATCCCCAGTGATTCTTCTTCCAAGACTCCAGCAGGAAAACTACAGTGATGATGACACAGGGATGAGAGATGCTTTAATTTGCACACCAGTCACTATGATCTCGGTAAGGAAGGGAAGTTTAAACCTCCTCATCCCTCTGTGCTGAGATATGTTTATGAGATGTATAAACACACCTGCCAGCTGATGCGACCCATGAAAACAAAAAGGTTGTGCACATTTGCATTATATCAGGGGAAGAAATGTGTGGCCCACAATCTGCATATTACCACCAGAGCCCTCTCCCCAAAATTCTTTTGAACAATCTTTTTGAGAAAAAAAAACTCTAAAGAGTTTCCAAATACCCTCAGGGACGGGGGGGGGACACAATTCCACCATGTTTTCCCATCATAGGCTGTTTTAGGCTCAGGAGACAATTTTTTCCCCAACAGACAGCACATCCTCCAACTGTTCCAATTTAGCAATGACAGTTTCAATTAATCCTCTGTCATCCCACTTTTCAGCTACTTTTAAAATATCCCAATTTCTTTCTACTCCAACTTTGCCCCTTTGGCCTCTGCTTACTTCCATTAGTGCAGACTGAGTTCAAAGTACAAAAGTAGTTTTCACTCAGTTAATTCAGTGGGGAAAGAAGAAAGGAGGTGGTTCAGTAGGCTCAGACAAATCAAATTGCTGCAGCCCCTCCTAGCTTGTCTGTTCTTCCTCCCTAATAACTCTTGCCATCTTGACCATACTCTGATATTTCTTGGCCACACATGTCCTAGTTTTTATCTTTGAAATGTTGTAGAGTATGAGACAATAACATGGAAGTGAACATTTCCATCACTTCCTGTTGGAAAAATGACATCCCTGGGCCTAAATGGCCTTGAAACGGCTAAGAATGTGCTGAAATTGCCTTATATTGTATAGGGGGCATTTAAGAGAAACAAAATAACCATGGGGATGTAGCCAGTGGTGTGGCCCACAAATGCGACCGCCTAAGCTCCAATAGTTGCCCACCCCTGAAATACATGGACCACAGAAGAAATGTTCGCCCAATCACAAGTCTCCAGAGATACATGATGGATACTATTGCATGTCATCTCGCAACAGCAGTGGCCCATTGACTGAGAACAGAGGGCATTAAACTGTGAAATGGAAAGAGGAGGTTTCTCCCACGCTCAATCTGTGAGCTGCTCAAATCTGCCATCCTTCTTCAAAGCCATGAGACCACTCACCAGCTCATGTTGCTTCTTGAGTCTTTGAATGGCTTGTCTATTGGCCTGTGCCTTTGAAATGTACACTGTAAGAATTAGGCTATGGAGAGAGAAAAAGAGAGACCATCAGTCTTGGTTTCCAGTGACCTGTATCCACAGCAGTGAGTATGTTCTGTGTCAAATTGTGAAAAAGGAGACTAGTAGACAACTTACACTTGGGAATATGGGAGAAGGGGGTAGGGGAACAATAGTGATTGTGTTCATGTTAGTGCTCCAGGACCTGCCAGTAGCTTACTACACTACAAACCATGGTATCCTCCTAGACTGTGTCTGGGATGGAGCTTGAGGTGCAGTGCTATTCCTGGGAAGATGATAGTTTGGCAATGACTTTTGACCAGTGACATGGGGTGGCTCAAGGCTGTGCCTTCGCCAGAAGGCTTTTCAACATCTACATGAAACTGCTAGGAGAATTCACCCAGAGATTTGAGCTGAGCAGTCATCATCAATATGCAAATGATATGCATTTCCACTTCCTTTGTCCACTTACTAATCCCAAGGAGGCCTTTGAAACCCTTAGCAGGTGGCTGGGAGCAGTACTGGAAGAGAAGAAGGCTAACAACCTGTCTTAAACTAGGCCTTGATGCACTCAGACCTAACAAAGCAGACTGAAAGACAGCTGAAAACAGAGCATGTCACGGGTACTAAAGAAGATGTTATCAAGTATAATAATGGTTAATGGATGCAGATGATGGATAAGATTATAGAAAAAGATTATAGTAAAGGTTCAATCTGCCCTGAGTTTCTCAGGCTATGTTGAATTAATCCTAATGTTGTTAATTGTTGTGAAGTTGACTTCACCTTATGGCAACTCAATGAGTAAGAAACGTCCAAGAGCCCCAGTTGTCAACCACCCGCTCAGGACTTGCAAACTCAGGCCTGTGGCTTCCCTGACTGAGTCAATTCATCCGTACTGTGGTCTTATAGGCATTATAGGCTTTCCCCCAATCTTTTCCAGGGAGTAACCAGGTCCAAAACAGTGTTGCTTCAGCCACATTTGTTCCTATAACATTTGCTGAACACAAAGCTACAAAGCTAAGTAGAAATGAGGTGCTGGCAAGATCCTGACATCTAAAATATTGGTACATTGATTTTTCAGACATGGCATTTCATTGCCACAATTATTGGTGTTGGTGGTCTAGACGTCATTGGAATTACACACTGTTGCCACAATCCAGCAGAACTCCGCTCAAAAAAATAAACCCATCAAACATCACTGAGTTCATTGGAGCTTACTCTCACACGTATGTATAACATAGATGGGTGAAGTATGGTCCACACAAGACATTTTTGCTGGCCCCTCAGACCATCCTTTCTCTGGCAAAAGTGAGAGAAAGAGAAGGAAAGAGAACTGTTTCTGTGGGAAGCTTCTAAGAACTATAATGGCCTTTTTTAAACAGGTCTCAGCCTCTCCTGCAGCCCTGTTCAATATTAAGAAGCAATATTCGCATATAGAAGAGTGTGTGTGCATGGGGGATGAGGGGGAGAGAGGAAAGAGAGATAGATTTGGTAGTTTGTGTGAATGCTGTAGGTTCCCAGATCCATCAGAGTTGCCAGACTCAATGTACCAATGTACAGGGTTGCAGCTTAAGTTTCATTGAGCCAGTTAACATAAATGAGTTCTTTCTTTTCTGAGACAAGATAAAAGGTTTCTTGCTCCAGTAGCCATAATTCGTCAAAGCGACTGGTCTGAATGAGCTGAAACAAGTAATGGAGGAATTGCATTCAGTTAGCAAGAGAGCAAGTAGTCTGTCATTTTTCTGCCAACAGTCACCAGGCAAAGAAACAAGGCTACTTTGCCTTATATCTTAAGTGAATAACATATCTATGTCAGTAACTCAGATCATATAATTAGTAAATTTGCTAGAAATGGAAATGCTCCTAAAGTCATGCGGTCTATAGCACAAGATGAAACAGTTGACCCTCTGTTGTTTTAAAATTGCCTTCAGTACAAAGCTTGGATTAGAGGCATGACTACAGCTCTCAGAAGTCCCAAGCCAGCCTGGCCGTTGGCTGAGGATTGTGGGAGTCAGTGGTCACTGGTGATTCAGAGGTGACTTCCAGGTCAGGTAGGTGGTAAATCTCCTTTGAATTTTAATGTGGACTTTAAGGGAGCTATCCAGTGTACTGAATCCTATTTCCAAAAGCGTTTTGGCACCTTGGATAGCTCCTTTGGGCTAAGACCTGGGGTGGGTTGACCACCCCACTTAACACTCTCTCCGCCAGTGTGAACTGCTGGGAGTTGTAGTCCAAGAAAGTAACTTCCAAACTCTTCTTCAAGAAAGTCCCATGTGTGATCACTGTTCCCTGGTATTCCATCTATGATCCCCAAAAGGACCCACCTGAGCAGCATCAAAAGTGAAAAGCAAAAGCCATTGGAAGCAGCATAGTTCAAGATATGTTGCGCTGAGCGAGGTAAATGGGACATAGCTACAGGCACTGTCTCCCATGGAGATGAATAGTTCCTAAAGAGTCCACAAGCACGGGATGGAGAAACCCTGGAAGGAAAACAAAATGACTGTCAAGGAGAGTTTTCACCAGACTGTGCCTAAGTTGTTCACCTCTCAATTTCATCTCAACTTACCTGGTGATTACATAACTCAGAGGAAAACAGGCAAGAAAGAGGCCTAGCAGTAGCATGATCTGGAAGAGGAATTTAGAACGGGAGGCTCGGAATAGCTGGTTTGAAGGCTGGCAGTTCTGGAACAGAGTGTACTGTGGGTAAGAAAAGGAGAAGATCAGAAGAGTGTGCTCACTATGCCCTCACATGGAGCTTGTATTATATGATAATACTATAATGTTATGCAACATCAGAATAAAGCCAGCAACAGAAATGGTAAGGTCTTGATTCCTCCACAGACCTACACAGCTAGGATCATGCTATGTTATATGGTGTGGTGCATGGTGGGCCAAGAGATTTGGGGTCTCTAACACAGGCTGGGCCCAGATCTTTGGTAACTTGTTTATAAGAAGGTACCATCCCTTTGTGTGCATCTTTCCATTCTCTCTCCCCCACCTCTCTCTCATATACTCACAGCTATTACCTTTTTTACATAGAATGTAAGGAAGATGAAGACACAGCCAAGCAAAGGCAGGAGTGGGCAGAAGAAGATCCCAATCCATATGACAGTTTGAGCTGCAACAATGTCTAGTACATTGTGTGGCACCAGGAACTCCTCTTTGCCAAGCCACTGGGCCAGTGCACTGGATGAATGCTTAGCCAGCAACCTGGGAGAGAAAGGGGAATGCACTCAATGGTGGACAGATGACACTTTCTTACAGCAAGGCATCATGCCACTGCCATAGTCCTATATCCTTGGAACTGACCCACAACAAAGCACTAGATCCCTTTTCTGCAGACAAGATTGAGTGGTCTGTGCTGAGCTGCAAGAAAACATTGCTGGCAGCAGCTCTTAGAATAAGTGAATTCCATGTTTGAGATCACAAGGAAAGGGAGCAAATATGAAATGGTTTCTGTTGTAACGCCTTTGTACAAATCTATGTGTGACCACACTTAGAATGCAGTGTATAGTCTGGGCACTGATATCCACCTCAAGGAGGATATCATAGTACTAGGAAAGGTCCAGAAAAGGGCAACTGAGATAATTAGACAGCTGCAGAAACTCCCAGGTAATGAAAAGTTACAGATATATTTAGCGCTTTTTAGTTTAGGGGGGAAAGGGACGTGTATAATATTGTGCGTAGTGTAAATAAAATAGATAAAAGGAAATTTTTACTTTTTTTTCATAAGAACTTGGAGTCATTAAAATAAGCTAAATCATGAGAGATTACAGAGAGACAGAAGTGCTTCTTTGTATCAGATGCTGTTAAACTGTGGAATTTACTTCTACAAGATGTGGTGATGGCCACAACCAACATACAGATTCAAAGGGGAGGGGAAATTCCCAGAGGATAAGGCTATAAATGGTTACTTGATGGCTAAATGCTTCCTTCGAAGAGGCTTATATTCCTGGAGAACACCCTCAGGTTCTGCTCCTGAGCTTTGTTCCCCTGATGGGCACTTGGTTGACCCCTGTGGGAACAGAATGCTGGACAAGATAGGCTTTAAGTCTGATCCAGCAGGGTTGATTTTATGTTCCCCTGTTATCCTGACAGAGAATCACACTGAGAGAATCAATACCTCCAAAGGAATTAATGGACTATCCATCAACTGCCTTTAAGAGGCTGGAAAAGTTATTTTTTGGATCACAACTTGCAGAGTCTCCCAGTGACCACACTGGCTGGAAGATTCTAGGAGTTGTGATCCAAATAAAAACCCTTATCTAATCTGTACTTGAGATAGCTGATCAAAGAAACAAGATTACCAGATTAGACTGGCATTGGCTGAGATTTCTTGCCTTACCTCCGGGGCAGACTAATAAGAAAAGCAGATGCCAAGGTGGTCAAGAAACTGAAGATAGTCATCTTGTACATTTCCTGTCCAATGTGGGTCTCCCAACACTGCATGTTCAAGCAGGACAAAGGAAATAGCTCATGAGTACAGAGAAGAAGAAAAGATACTTTATTCTAAACATGTTGGTATAGAGAAGTCCCATTGTTGTGGGCATAGTAATAAAAGTATGAAAATTTGAATTTACAGTAAAGGCATACAGTATAATTTTATCAGTGGTGATGCTGCAAATACAACATTAGCTTTCCTCTTACTCAAAATATATGGAAAATATCAGCACTAGAATGTTGAGAGTCTGCAACCCATTAAGAACTAAAAATCAGACAGAAATTAATTTCTAACAGTAAACCCAATTTTCCTTGGTTCTAGAATTGTGGAGAAAGAAACACCATTTATGTTTACTGCTGGGTGGGATACTGTTGAAGTAAAAAAAAGCATGTGAAATAAGAGACAAAGTCAAAGTAAAGGTGCTGAGAAAAGGAATATTCAAAGACTTCTGAGCAATCAAAGAGCTATGGTTAGAAGTCTAAAGCCAAATCAGATGGATCAGATGCTCAAAAGTCCTGTACAGCTTGTCTCAGCATCAGATAAACAGATAAACCAGCTCCTTGCTTGAGAATATGGGCCAGATTTACTTTGAACAGGACAAGTCCAGTCTGAATATCCCATGCATCTCTAGTCACCTGATAGAGTTTGTTGTAACCACATGGCTGGCACTGGAGAACACTACTGCCTCCCACACATAGGACTCTCTGACCCAAGAAGAACAGGAACATCCCCAGGCTGGACAGCTTCAGGAATACACACCTGGCGGGGACATGAGAGAAAACATTCATAGCCTGCCCTCTACAACTTTGCCTAAACTCTCCTACCATACACACCACTGCATTAAGATCTCCACCTGACCAAGAGTGGATCCAGGTGAATGTTTACTATGCAGTACCACATTTGTATCTAGTGTGGAATAATTTTCTTCCCATCAGTTGGTAACATAATACAGACAAGCAGTATGGGAAGTAGTTATATGCAAACCACTGTAAATTATCACTTGGTAAAATAAGTGTTTGTATTCACCTCATATCTGGCAGGGTACACAGATTGCATGGGGAGAATCCAGTTGTGCGCATTCTTAAATGTACATTGGCTACATGCAGAGGTTAAAATTAGTGCATAAATGTTACTTAGTGGGGCCAGTGGATCCAGTCTCACTCTGTCCTCCATCTACAGATAATTATACATGAATATATTGTTTGTTCATTGCTGTTATTTGATTTTGACATACAGTTCAGAACTTCTGTAAGTTCTAAATCTTTTTAATGTTCTACAATATATTTTCAGAGCATTTGTTGCACTCTGCATCTTAATTTGTATATATCTGATGGCTATTTCATTCATCATCCATATGCTGGGTTACATCACCACCATCACCACTGGTTAATAAGGGCAGAACATTGGGGAATTGTGGTGGGAAAGAGCTGAATATATTGAAAAGAAAGTGCATTATTCATGTGTGCAAAAATAAAAGTTGTGTGGCAGCACTTCTTCTGAAAACCTAATGATCTTGCATTTTAAAAGTATGGGTTTTCCAGTAATAAGAGCTTCTCAAGAGAGCTGGGTGATTCATTCTATGCTCAGAGTGATCCAGAATGCTTGTCTGAAGCTTTGTGTGACTGCAAAAATACAAATTCCTTCCTGATGGCACTGTGTACTTATTCCTCACTGCCATATTGTCAACATAGGAGACTGGGGCTGATGACCAACTGGGCCAACATGTGCTTCCCAGTATACGCAGAAATCTTGGATCTAAAACAGCTATTCAGAGTAAAGTCTATGGTGCAAACTTCATCTTGTTTTTCCCACTATGAAATATCTGTCCCCATCAAAACAGAAGCACCTACCGCACTAGAGTGAGGTTAACTTCAGTGCTGGGTGAATAGTTCTCGAACTGGGCCAGACCATGGAAAAGATAAGGCAGGAGGATGTTCGCTATGGAGATGGTCACAGGTGGCAAGTACTGACTCAATACACGAACCCTGGCAGCATTACTCTGGGGGTACAAGCATAGATTTGGTATAGAAAGGCTCATTTGTGAAGACAGACTATATCTTTTATAGTTAGACTTCCCAAACTTTAGGCACATCTCCAGTGGGAATCCTATTCCAGACCCAACACAGGGATATTTTGCAGTGATTGGTCTATTGTGCAGTGGTAACTTCACCAATGAAAATTCATCCCTCTACATTTATATCCAGCTTGGGGCTCAATGTAACTAAATTTAAAATTTAAAAGGGACAGAAGTTTTCTATGCTCTTCCAACAAAACAAAAAGCTTTGTCACACTTTTAAGACTAACAGATACATTACAGTACAAGATTTAACAGGTTATAATCCACTTTGTCAGAAATTTAGCATATCTGGACTATACACTCTGCATCTCAGCAGATGGATGTATCTTTGTAATCCTATCATGCTGTGCTAAATCTGTTAGTCTTAAAGGTGCCACAGACTCCTTTGTTGTTTTAGGGTAACATGATGCATAGTAGAACAATTCATAACCAATATCATCATCATCCCACCGAGGTCACAGATATGTGAAGCAGGGATGGGCCAAGAACAGCCCCGGGGCTGTATGTGGCTCCCTGTGGCTATTTTTGTGGTCCTTGACATTGCCACATTCCCTGGATCATGCTTTTTCTAAGAAAGTCTCCAGATATGGAAATTCGCTTTGTAGAAAGGTTACCAACAGAGTGTGGATGCCGCAGCCAGTGATCCTGATTAAGGAGCAAAGACACCCATCCTTCTGTGCCAGTTCCCATATTTGCATTGCTGGCAGTCTTTACACATTCAGTTTTGCAATGAACAACATTGAGATAAGCAGCAGCTGCTGCCTAGATTATGAGTCTTCCATCATAAGAGACAATGTAGTCTTCTCCTTTGCAATTATCTTCACATTCCTTCCATGTTAGGGCTTTAATGGATATTACATTGGAGCCCAAGTCTGGTACATGCAAGACATTACTAAGAGTAATTTGTTTGATGCTGCCCAATGGGGTCTTGCAAAACAGACTTTACAGTTGAAAGGTTCTCCTCTGTACTGCTTAACATCAACAAATACTATATCTACTTTCAAAACCAGAGGTGCACTTCAGGCACTTTCTGGGAATTTGCAGGGCTCTCTTCCACCAACAAGAGGGAATGGAGTATGCACCATCAACTTTTGCAATTAGTGTGTGTGGTATGAAATGCCTGGATTGTCCAATACCTAGTAAAAATACTGGGAGCCTGGTTTTCTGCCTTGCCACCACCTCTGACCCATACCTTTTGTTGCACGTCTGTGTCCAGACCTCATCCCACTTCTTAAGATCCCTGGTATGGCTTCAAGTAGGTCTTACCAGGGACACTGAGTTGGAGAACACAAACGTGAGTTATGGATTTGGGTACAACCACCTACAGTCACAGCCTGGTCTGAATTGGCCCACCTGACTGTAGCCTTGGGAAAACTCTGTGGCCACATAGATGGAGTAGAAAGCTGCAGCCATCAACAGCAAGATCAAACAATTGATCATCAGGCGCAGCAAGAAGAGCTGAGCCAGCTGTTTCCGTGTTCGTTGCTGGTTCTGCAAATGTCGACTCTCTTCTGCTAGGTCTATCTGCCAGGAAAAATAAGAGGCAGTCACTAGGTGTACACCTCAGCATGCAGAACAGCTTGTTTTCAAAGTTAAAGCATGCCAAAAGGGAAGGGATATCTGGCCCACTGATGCACATGGTTAAACAAATCCATAAATCCTTTAGGGCTAGGGTTTCACATCTCAGAGCCCAGAGTTTTCAGGGTCATGAGGAGGAATTTCAGGGTGAGAACACTGCCTTCAAAAGTAAAAGACAGAAAGAGAGAGAGCGAGCGAGCGCATTTTCCTTATTTGTTTAGACATTGTGTTTTTTATTGGAATGTGCAACTGGAGTTGGTTCTTAATGTATAATGCATTGTGACATCATCAGGAGCTCCCCCTTATAACGTCATCAGGGCCCACATCTTGTAGGCTTCAGATTTTGCCACTGAAATCTCTAAACCTGTGATAGTCCTGACCTGGCAATCCTATTGAGCACGCAAAGGCCATACAAACTGAGGATGGAAAGAATGGGTGGAACAAAATCAACAGTCCCTTCTAGCATAGGGAAAATTTTTTTGAGGTGAGAACTGAAATTTAAAGATCTGAATCTGATTATTGTCCCTGTGGACCAGGGTGAAGAACCTTTAGTGCTCCAGATATTTCACACTTCAACTCCCAGAACCCTTAGTCAGCATAGCCAATGGTGTGAAATTCTGGGAGCTGCAGTCTAACATAATCTGGAGTGCAATGATTCCCCAAACTTGCTATAAAATTCATCTTCTTTTCTTTCACCCCAAGGGAAATTATTAATTGCTACTGTCTGATCTAACAAATAAGCGGGACCTGAAAATGTTTAATTTTGGGGACTGTAACTCCCAGAATCCCAAAGCCAGCTCAGTGGCCATGCTGGTTGGGGGATTTCTGGAGTTGAAATCTTAAAAAGTAATTTTTACCAGTTCTGTTCTTTTTTATATATGTTAACATGTTCTTAACTACAAGAAAGTATTTTATGCCCAACTGGAAATCAAATAAAAAGAAGGCAAACAAATAAAGGTTTAAAAACGGTATCCTACAGACAGGAGGCTTAGTTCAGTTTGTGAAGAAAGAAGACTTTATGTGCACTCTACTACACACACAGTTTACTGTCATTCTACCCACAGGTTTAAGCAGTGGCTTCTTACAAATTTGTTGTGAATATACGTGGATGAATAATTAAAAGGAGGACATGCATAAAGGAGTAGAACCTTGGCCTAAATTATATAATTAGTCCCAACTGGAATAAACCCATTTGATCAATGGAACTTGACTTACCAAATTCCCTTTGGTTTAATGGATCTACACTAGTTTAATTGATCTACTAACCAGTGGCTAGGTCTGTGGGGATGGTACCAAATTATCATTATGTTCCAAAGGTGAATTTCATGCACCTTAAGGCCATTGTAAATAGTCTTCTGTTTGAGTCTGGCTGCTTCAGGGCTTTGGATGCAGAAATCCCATTCACTGAAGATTCTGGCGCTGACACATGGCTTGAAATCCCACTGTGGTATCAGCCAGTGCACAAAGTTTGCCACAAACCTGGACATTGGAACAGCAATGGAGAGAGTCATAGGTAAGCAAGGACTTGCACATGCTAAAATAATTTCCCCCCCACAAGAATTATAGAATTCTGTGTTATAATAGGATAACAATGGGTCACAGTATAGAGTTCAGTTCAAGGGGTGTGACTCAACATGGGTAACACCTCTTCCAGATAGAAAGATATTTAATGTAAATAATATGAAATGGACATATCACTTCAGAGGAGACACTGGTGAAGGGGAAACACAGCAGTAGTTTAGCAGACCCTTTTCATTCCCACTACACCCAGAGAAGAACCATCAGAAAAGATACTTAAAAGATTAGGGATTAACTTGAAAGATTTGCAAGTAAATTAGTTGGAATTTCTCCTGAGAATACGAAGAGGACTCAATGGTGAATGAATTTGAGATGTTTAGCATAGAGAAGGCTAAGCACATGTATTATAATATGATGCTAATACAGGGAATTTTGTTGCAACAGAAATAAATATTAGTCTTATTCTAGAAAAGACACGGAATTAAAAAATAGGGAAAAGAAGTTTTGCTCACATGTATTGTTTATGAGAGTGCATGTAATTGTGAGTATTATTGGGCAGTGCATGGGAACATATTCTATCCCCAACAAAAAAGCATTATTTCCTTTCCAGGGAATGTTAATTGATCTGGTGGGTTAGTGATGTGTAACCCTAACTGCATATAAGAGGTATGGAAAAGATGGTTTTCTGAGGCACCACCAAGACCTAGTCAGCATTTGAACCAGACCATAAGGCGTTGCCTATGTTAATCCCTCTCTTCCCTGAACCCTTTCCTGTGAAGCTTCTTGTGTTTTTCCAACTTAACTACCAGGGGACTTACCGCTGGAAGATCCAAATGAAGCAGACAAAGAGGTATCCCAGGATGCTCAGCAGGTAGGCTAAGTGTACGTTGTAGCGGTTGTTTCTATCCTGTTTCACATTATAAGCACCATAGAACAGGTAGGAATGCTCCAAAGGGCCCTAAGAAGGAGAGGCATAAAAAGGAAAAGTAAAGCAAGCCATCCCCCTTGTTACCGCAGTTGCTAGCCCAGATTTGTGGGATATTAGATATCACTTTGATATCAATAATTCAGCTTTCTTTACCTATTTCTTTCCACGTGCTGCAAGACCCCCGGACAAGCTCGCAGACAGGCATGGCTGCTAATCGCTGTAATATTCCAAACAGATACAGGCAGGCCAGAAATAGCCGTCCCGCCGCTTCAGGAGACCTCAAAGGCTCTATTATTACTCTATTATGCATGCACGCTACTTACAAAGAACTCCCTGCCACGAGCAGGCAGCTTGATTAGACAAATCCTCATCTGTTGAGCACTCTGCGTTTGCATACTGTCTACTCTATTGTCAGTTCGGACTTAACTCAATCATGCTAAATTCTGGCCTTTCGGAGGCTTTGTCTCCAGCCTGAAACTCATTGTTTTCCCCAAGTACGGACTAGCCTACAGCCACACTTTCCCCTATAAAAACCCCTGACTTTGAGACCTTCTTCGGATCGCTCCCGACTTCCATCCCGCCTTGCTGCCACTTTCCTTGGCGAGCCTTCCCCTCAGTCCCACATACTGAGAAACTTCATCTCTACGAACTTCTGCTGCAGACTACCCGGGCTTCAGGACAGGTGTAGTATTACCCAAACCAACAACTCCTCTAAAAATCCCTCTATCCCACTCCAACCTTTATTTCTCTAGTTATCTGAGTGAGTGTGCTGCATACACTGTTTGATTGTATTTTAATAAAGACCACAATTATTATTTCACTTCTGTTTGCCCCTTGACTTGGCCTGACCTCGTAGACATTGGGTAAAAGATCTCACTCCGTTGCCCTGCCTCTCGTATTGCTAGCTTGTGCTCTTTGCTAATTTCCCCAACTTATATAATTTGGAGCGCACTTAGGTGTCCCTCTTGGGACCCCCAGAAATCAAGGTAACACCCTCTTATATTTCAAGATTAAATGAATTCATAATAGCTTCCTAAGATCTTTCAGAGTCTGGAGTGCAATGATGACGAGAATCAGACAGAAAGCAGCCTCTCCCGCCCCAAATCACCTTAAATAGAGTTCCCTCTACCTGGCTCCAAGCTACATTTCTCTTCTCCAGTGCACATGATTAAACTCCTGGTGCATTCTCTTTCTCCATCCCTAATTTCTAGCCATAGAGTCAAACAATAATTTGTTGTCTCATTCTCCCAGCAAAGCCAATCTCTAGATCATTTTTCCTGTAGACTCACTTCTCCAGTGAAGATGTCCTGGAAGCGTTGCCAGACAGATCGATGACTGATGCCACTACTGTAGCTCATGCACTCAGAAGCTAAAGAAAGGACAAGGTGGCTTTATAGAGTTAGATCTTCCAGTACAATCAGCCCTCCACATCTGCGGGTTTGACTTTCATGGATTTGATTATTTGCAAGTTTCTTCAACTCCTGTCCCCCCATTTCAGGTGCTTCTTTCCTGGGGGAATCTTACCTCTCGGTGGCTCTGATCAGATCATGTAGCCCTCTAAAAACCTGTCTCTGGTCCACCAGAGCACCACAAACCCTCTCCCAATGCCACCCCACACCCAAGGAAGGAAATGGGCAAGAGTGAAGAAGTACAGGGCCACCATGCTGACTCACCATCTTTCCATCTTCTTTCTCTGACCTGGTTTGGACCCTGCACGCCCATTCTTCCTACTGTGCCTCAGCCCTTTTACCATAGACACACACGTACATTTTGATACTTGTAATTTTCCCACTTTTGCAAAGGTCCTACTCCCTGACCCTAGGCAATGTGGAAGACCAACTGATGTCAGAGAGTGCAGGACTTAGCCCATCTGGAATGTAGGGGAACAAACTAAAGTAGCTTTGCCCAGCCAAATGTCCCTTCTGTGATGTACTAGACTACACTTCCCATCTTACCTAACCACTTGTCAGGCTAGCTGGGTAGCGAGAGTTGTAGAGTATCAGGCTAGAGAAAGCTGTTTTAATGCTTGAAACTCTTGAAAGTATTAGCTCAAACTTGGAAAGAGAAAACTCTCCCGTCAATAACTGATTGGGAGATGAAACTCTTTTATATGATGCAGCTGGATAGTTTTATTTTTGTGTTAAGAGGGGAAAAACATGATCAATTTGTCAAAGATTGGGATAAAGTTCTTTCATGTTATAAGAACATTTGAGGCCATGTCAAGATGGTGAATTTCAGTTTCTAAAAGTTGGGACTGCACAGGTATGATTGATTTACAGGCACAGCGGTATAAATGTCAATTTAGCTGTCCCTCACTTGGGGAGAAATTTGTGTGTAAGAAGTATGACTTAGAATGAATAACTGAGAAGAAAAGAAGATTGTATCAAGTGATTAATCTCTACAGTTTGCTCTTTTTTCCTTTGAAATATTTTTTTCTTTTTTATGTTATTTGTATTATTATAGGTAATATTTGTCTTTTGATTGAATGTGTGATTGTTGTTAAAGAATTTGACTATTTGCAACAAAAATAAATAATGAAAAAGAAACTCTTGAAGATATAAGTGAGGACTTACCTGCACTCATGTGAGGAAATGGGGCCACATCCCAAGAAATGGTAATAGGCAACAGTATCAAACCTGCAGCCAATAACACAGCCAGGAAGTTGATAAGGAGAAGGAACCTCAGGAAGGTAAAATAGGACTGAATTCCCGGGCCAAAGTTTCCTGTGTGTAGCGGAAAATGGCAAAAGTGGGCAATTCAGGCAGATAAGCACTGGCATATAAGCAGTTCAAGCAGATAAGCACAGAGTGGCTGGCATCAAAAGGGACAGAGAAGAGGAAGGTGACACACACAATAAATACAGTCCCAGATTGACCACCCTCTTTTCCCTAGAGTTGTCACTTAATGAGCTTTAATCTGGCCATCTTAGGGTTTCTTCCTGTTGGCCATTTTTATTTAATTCACCTTCAATTCCAGTCACTGGTGAGCAAATACTATATAGGCTTCCATTTATTTTAAAATATTTAACATATATAGTCTTTCTGTGGGAAAAGGACCAGTTTTTCCTCAGACATCACATGCCTTCTTTCCCTTTATTTATAATAAATCCTCAACCCTGTAGCCATCATTAGACAAATGATGGCCACAGGGTTACACAAAGACAGGGTCCAAATACTTTTGTTAACACAAAAGTAGGGCCCAATTTTCCCTCTCAACAATCTTTGCAACCAACCAGCCTCTAGAGGTCACCCTTGCTCCACACCAGCCTGGCTAGTGGTTAGATAGGTTATTGGCTCTGTTGATCTGAAAGTGTTGTGCATATAATCACACAACCAGCCATTTCTTTCTCAAGACGGAGAGCTTTTCTTCTCCTGGGAGCACAGCAGCAAGTTGGATGTCTTGGTTACACTCCCTTTAGTCATAACCTTCATTGTTGCTGTGTTGTGGCAAGGAAATGATGAAGACCTTCAGGTTGTTCCATCACAGAAAGCTTTATTTTCCAAACCATTTATTTACTGCGCAGGGCAAGCAGCGGATATACAATGTCCAAAACTGCCAGCCCTGATTGATTAAAACACTTAGTTCTTATACCTTTGGTCAACAACGTCAGCAATCAATCACAGTTCTAGTCTACGTCAGCCATTACATTTGGAGCTTAATACCACCCCCAAAACAAGGGAACAAAGGCCTCAGTCACCAAATGACACAAAGATGAGGCAAAAGAGTATGCTTGACTCCCTTTTACTTCCCAGGCACCTAAGCATAGCGTTGCAAGGCCAATCATACTTTTGAACTGAGATAAGGCAGGGACATCGCTTATTTTTCTACTCAAGCAGTACTTGTCTGAATTTAACTCCTTCAGCTGTAGGCTTGGGCCCAGCCGATATCTTACTTTCCAACATTTCAAAGATGAAAATTGAGAAACATTTGGCCAAGCAACATTAAAGTGTGGTCAAGATGGCCAAAAGTATTAAAGATGAAAAACAGACGAGTTGGGAGAGGCCACAGCAGTATCCTTTTGTCTGAGCCCACTGGGAAGGGCAAGATTTTGCCTCTTCCTCTCCTCTCCCTCCTGCTGAATTGAGTGCAATTACTTTTGCATTTTGAACTCAGTTTACACCACCTGAAATGAGCCAAGGACAAAGGGGGAAGTGAGAAAAAGAATAAAACTGGGGCAATTTAAAAGTGATGCAGAAAGTGGACTGCCAGAGGATTAATTGGCATGGCCCTTGCCAAATCAGGACAGTTGAAGGGCATTCAATATACCAGTGGTATTTTGTAAGTAGATTTGGTCACAAAGCTGAAAACTAATTCTTCCATACCTTCAATCTCATCCAGAGAAACCTTCCAGAGCTGAAAGATCCTAGTGAGGTCTGAGATGCCCTCTTGAAGCTGCCTCTGGACCCTGTATTGTCTTTGTCTCAAGGCCACCCAGCTGGACACATTTCTCCCTGTCGATGCTCTCAGCTGATTTCTGCGAGGAGATATGACTGAGTTTTCTAAATCTATAAGGCTTAGGAGGAGACCATACATTCCAGCCCATGTTCCTGGTGAGGATCCCACAAACGCATAAGCCCAACAGAGACACCGTCTCTTTCTTTACCAGATTGTTCTAACCAGTATATTAGGGATGTAAATCTTCACTTAACACATCCTCACATGAATAAGTTAAGTTTTCTCCCTATTGGACAAGATTCTGAGACTTTTTAACATTTTATTTCACATTTTCAAGGACCTCCCCCTTGCATGAAAGGAATTTGCACAATAAAGGCATTTTTACTAACTCAGAAAATACTTTTGCTCCTACTTTGTTTTTAAAAGCAGAAACACTAGGTGGGATGTTTGCCTCTCTTTCACCCACAGATAATATTTTCCATCTGGACCCACTGCATGCGTGTGATTTGCTTACCTAAGGTGGCAAGAGAGTGGTTTTGGGCAGAGGCTTCTTAGTCAAATTGCAGCAGTTTGGGACAAAGAAAACGGCTGGTCTTTTTGCCTCATACAGTGGAGAAATATCTTGTGGTGGCCAACAGTTTTTCCAACTGGGTTTGTTGACATATCAAGATATGTGATCTCTCAAGACATCTTTTCTCATCAAGAACAAGAAAATTTGCAAATCTTACAACCCTATCACATATTGAGATCCAGAAATGTGTAGTGTTTTGAGCGTTGGACTCTGGAGATTGTGGTTTAAATTCCTCCTTGGCCATGGAAACCCACTGTGTGACTTTGGGATTGTCACACACTCTCAGCCCCCAGAAAACCTTGTGATAAGTTCATCCTAGGATCACCCTAAGCTGGAAACGAGTTGAACGCACACAACAGCAGCAACAACAAGAACCACATATAGGTAGCCAGAATGAGGTAGTGGTGTGGGTGCTAGACTATGTCTCTGGAGACCAGGGTTTGATTCCTGGCCAGCCCAGGGAAATCCACTGGGTGACCTCTGGCAAGTCAGCCTCTGTCAGCCTTGGCAGAAGGCAAAGGCAAACCCCCTCTGAACAAATCTTGCCAAAAAAAAACATGTGTTAGGTTGTCATATGTCAGAAATGACTCTATGGCACACAACAACAACAATCACAAATAGCCCCCCTTCCTTTTATCTTAATGTTCTGTGTGTTTCTGGGGAGCCACTCTTCTGTACAGGAACCTGCAGCAGGAGGCATGGAGAACCTTTGGGCTTTCAGAGGTTCGGAACTAGCACTTCCACAGTCCTGCACCATTGGGGCTAATGGAACTGATCTGTGTATCTCAAGGTTTCCTATTGCTGTGCCCCAAGATGAATGGCAGACTTAAGCTAAAACAGCTCAAGATGATCAAATGACCTTGTCCTTTCGTAGGTAGGTAGCATCAGCAAGAGAGAAAACAACACCCTTTTCTACCAATTATACTGGGAAAATGGAGATACTTTTCCTGCCAAATTCTATGGGGGTGCTCTCCAGACAGAAGGCTTTGGGCACTATCAATCAAAAGATATCTTGCCACTATTCCATGTATTCTTTCTTTATTGGATTTTCTTTGCTAAGAAAATAAGAAGGCAGCGACAGTACCAGTACACAGGTAGTTTAGATGTGGGATAAGGCAGCGTCCAGACACTTTGAGAAATTCTGTGAATGTGCCAGGGCAACTGCATGATAAAAAGCCTTAGCTGACAGTGCCCCGTGCCACTCTGCTCTTGTTTTCCTAAACCTGCTACTTTGGGCTTAAGCACCTCACTCCATTACAGTGAGTCTGTACAACACTCATTATGTTCTCCCACATGATCTCACTTCTGACCTGAGGGATTGTTTCTTCTTTATGGAGCAGGGCAGGGCCCTGAGCTGTGATTCTTGGATATTCAGCTTCTCCGGGAAGAGTTCCAGGCTGGAATCTGAGTGAACTGACAGAGCATCATGCTGGGCCTGTCTGTGCCGTAGATCACCTGTGTCATCCATTACTTCAGGTCCCTGAAACAAGGAGAAGGAACTAACTAGGGAGGCCGGGTAATAGAAATGGGTGGGGCATCTGGTCCTCTTCAGATGTTTTGAATTATACCTCCCAAGATCCATAACCAAAGATGCCAACAGTCAGGAGTTAGCATCTAAGCACCAGGTTGCCCATCTACCCTGGACCCATCTTTTCACTTCAATGTTGTCTGCTAATGGCTTACAACCGCCTTTGAGGCTGTATCACCACAGCCTAATCTCTCAATTATCTTCCATTGCGTTTGGCTGGGAATTAGGACAGCCACAAAATAACAGCAGAATATCTACACCTACTAGTGGTTATTTCATGTTTAAAGCTGCGTTTTGAAAGTGAGACAGTAACAAAGAAGAGAAATTGAGTAGGATCATAAAATCCTATCTGGACCTGTGTAAAAAAGAAACTTGCAGCAAACTTTAGTATAATGGGGTATAGCATTTACAATAACATTATATTGATATCTCTTTCCTGAAATAGCTAACAGGCATTACATACCACTCAGAACCAAGCTGCATTCCCTGGGAGCAGTTCTGTCCTCGTTTCTTGATTTCAGGTCAGCCCTCCATACAGTCAGTTCTGAAGAAATAGAAACATTTTTTCCTCCTAGGTGGCTGTTCCCATCTGAAAATTTTCATACATGTATGTGAGCCATACTGTTTTGATACACAAACAGGGGAAAAAAACAATTTGTTGTTGGCACAGGGGTTGCTTTCAGCTTGCACAACTCACTCCTCTTCCATTTAGCTCCTTTTATCCTGCAGCACCAAGCTGTGGCAAGTTATCTCTAAGCAACACTCTAGCAATGAGGCTCTCCCAGGGGGAAAAAGAAAAAAAAATTGATATGCAAGCAATTCACCCCAACTGTGGGTTTTCATTGCTTGTTTGAAGAGATGATGAAGGCAAACCCATGTGACAGGAACAGGCCATTTCCTGAACCGCAGCTAGGCAGGGTATGTGGGAGATGTGTTGCAATTAATCTTTACATATTATTCTGTTTCACATGGTATGTTGGTGAGGGAGGGAGAACAATAGCCCACTGAAGATCACCCTTACTGAGTGAGATGTTCTGTTCAGGTGCCCTGTTTATAACAACATCTCTCTGCATCTCTTCAGTGATGTATGTTTTACTCCAAGTCTCAAGTCAAGTCTCAAGTTTCTACCTTCAAGTTTCAAGTCAAGTCTCAAGTCCTTGAAGATAATTCCAAGTCAAGTCTGGAAGCCAATTTTATACCCCAACCAACATTTCAGAATTAATGGATACAGTGAAATAAATTCAGTTTTAACAATTTAAGCAGAGTCGGTTCTCCACATTTGCAATTTTGCCATCTGCAGCTTTGGAAATGGGGAATAGGATCCTATCTTACTCCTCATTACTGAAAATTCAAAAGCTTTAGAAGGAAGAATTCTTCTTCCTCAAGCCTGTTGCCTGACGCATTTGCTGTTCCCCTCTAAGAAATGCACCCTGCACTCTGGGGTGAGTCTTGTCTTTTGCTCTTAGGAAACATTTTAGAAGGCTCCTCTGATGTGCAGGGGGAACAGGCTACTGAGCGGACGTCAAGCCTGCCTAAAGCCTGTTGCCTAACCTGTTTGTTGTTCCTCTCTGAGAAATGCACCCACACTTTGGGCTTGAGAGAGATTGTCATGTGACTAGTAGGCAAAAAGAGATGGAGGCGTTGTTCAAAGTCATAAGGTTTCTGGATGAATGCATTATGTTAACTGAATGAAGGGCATCAAGTCAGTCATTAAAAATATACAAGTCTCGAGTTCAGTCGAGTCAGTGCATCATTTATGGCCAAGTCGAGTCTGGGTTGAGTCACTGAAGCGACTTAAGTCCAACTTGAATCTGAGTCTATCGATTCGAGTTTACATCATTGCATCTCTTAGGTGTAATTGTGCATGGGAAAAAGTCAGAGCTTGCAAATGGTAAGTTTTTGCATTACTTATCCCAGAATCCCTCAGCTAGTGGCCATGCTGACTAGAAGATTCTGGGAAGTGTAATCCAAAAATAACATTTCCAACCTCTGGAAGAAGCCTATTGCCATGTTCTTTATTGCATGTGAAATGCAAGGGCACCTGCAGATGGAAGATAAGACACACGCATACATGTTTTATTCAGCTTTGGTTGTTGTTTTTAATAGAGTTTCAAAATTCAGATTCCTGATCTATATTTTGCATCCTCGGTCATAAAAAAGAGGTGATGCAGAGTCAGAAATGTTAATACTTGCTTTTAGTAGCTGTTTTAAGTACCTGGCCAACACCATGTGGGAATATTCTTTCTTAAAAAGTTGAAATAAGTATAATCCACTGTCTAATTTTCCAAGGTGTTCCTGGGAATCTATATTTTATTCACCCAGAGAAGGGGGTATGAAAGAGCGAGCTCAACCCAGCATACAAATTGAAAGGCGTTCTGAATGTTATCTTTTTTCATACCATATAATTATGCTAGACATTCGTACTGCACTGCTAAGAATGTTTACTTCTGATTAAATCCCACTGAGTTCAGCTGGGCTCCTTCCCAAGTTAACAGACATAAGTTTGCATGTTTAAATTGGTTTAACAGACGTTTCTTCCCAAAGGGTGTGCATGGTCATTCTGTGAGACAGAATAAGATCAGAGTTCTCAGCACTCTTATCATACTAGTTTCCCATACCCTCCAGCATTTCACAGATGAAAACCAGGACATGTGTGGCCGAATGTGGTCAATATGGCAAAAGTTACTGAGGTCAATATGTGGTCAATATAGCAAAAGTTACTGAGGAACTCCTCACTGAGTTAATGACGTCCAAACTACTACTGCATTTTGAACTCAGTTTGCAGCAATTCAAGTAAGTTGGGGACAAAGGGGGAAAGTGGAGGGAGGAGAGAGAAACTGGGATATTTTAAAAGCAGCTGAAAAAGTGGTAAGACAGGGTTGATCAGGACTGTCCTTGCCATACTGGGAGAGTTGGTGGATATGGTTTCCAGGATCCCATGGATAAATACAAGCTAGTGAATTCAGTATAAAAATTATGTAAGTCATCACGTAGCTGTTAAGAATCTAATGTTATCCCATGAAGATAACGGTGGTTCTTGTGTGCCTTCAAGTCGTTTCTGGCTTAGGACAATTTTAAGGCACACCTATCAGGAGACTTTCTGGGGCTGAGAGCGTGTGATGTGCCCAAAGTCGCCCTGTGGGTTTCCAAGGCCAAGCAGAGAATCAAACCCTGGTCTCCAGGGTGGTACTCAAACCACTACACCATGCTGGCTCTCAAAGATCATGGCACAAGAAAGTTTATTTGTAGACAGCTTAGCAAAGGAATAGGGAGGAAGAAGAGTGATCTGCAAATCAGCTCTCCAGTTCAAGTGCTTCTTCCCGAGAGCTGTGCTCACGCAGACTGGTCTAGCCTGGGACAGAGAGATATCAGTTCGTCTGAACATAGCTTAAAAACCTCGGATTGGAGGAAAACTGCTAGACTTCCTCAGGCAGCATGGCAACATTGGCTGACGGATTGTTGGGAGTTGTAAGCCATTTCCACACCAGACTGTTATAGTGCTATTATGCCACTTTCAACATCCCATGGAATCCTGGGGTTTGCTGCTATTATTCCTCAAAGGCCCCTCCCTAAACCGCAAACCCCAGGATTCCATGGGATGTTGAAAGTGGAATCATAGCGCTATAACAACCTAGTGAGGAAATAGCCGTAGTCCCCCATCCCTCCTGCCGAAACTTTTGGTATGCTGATATCTCGTTTCCCATGCTGGAAAGCAGGAGATAACGCTCACACCCCACGCAACCTTCTCCCAACGTTAAGACTCTCCAAATCTTTGCCCCACCAGCCAGCCCTACTAGTTGGCCGTGCCGGCCGGGGCTGATGGGAATTGTAGGCCAAACCATCAGGAAGCACCCCACGTGAGGGAAGCTACGTGGGAATAATTTCGCGTGAGAGATTTCAGAGTTGGGTTTCCTCGGTGTGAATGCCTCTGCTTCGAACGTGCTCTTTACAGAGTGTCTCCTTTCAAAAAAACTCAGACCCAAGCCTGGGAGGACCGTGGTCCAGCCAGCAGGTTCGGCAACCAGAGGACTACGGCTCCCAGCGTCCTTTGGAGCACAGGTGAGGCACAGGGTGTGGTCTGCCTGCTTGGAACAGGATCCAGGAGGAAAAGTTTTCATTTCTGGCTCTTCGGCAGAGACGCTCCTGATCCGGACCGCAAGAAGGCTGGTGAGTGAATTGCTTGCTATCACTGGAGAAGGGCTATTCCTCACCTGTAGGGTTGCGAAAGTGGTTCCGTTTCCTAACTTTATTTCCGCACTAGCCTGTTATAGCGCGATGATTCCACTTTCCACATCCTCTGGAATCCTGGGGTTTGCAGTTTCGGGAGGGGCCGGCCGGCCCCTCCCGAAACTGCAAACCCCAGGATTCCAGAGGATGTGGAAAGTGGAATCATCGCGCTATAACAGGCTAGTGCGGAAATGGCCTTTGGTGAGCCATCGCGACGCGTTCCCGCGCGTTTCCCTATGGTCGTCTGCCTCGGGTGATCCGCGGGCGCGGTATTCTGCGTGGGGACTGGCTGCGAAGTGGGGTCTGACCGTGGTTCCGGTTCCATCATTGCTTTTTCGGGGGGATCTCCGTAGTCCCAGGCTTCGGGCGTGGGAAAGCAAAAGTGCCGAATTCGGAGCGAGCGGGAAAAGTCTTTGGAGATGAATCGGTCTGCTTCCTAGCAGTCAATTCAGTGACCCCCGGTGCTCCCGTTCCCCACCCACGCCGAGATCCTGCGGAAAAGTACCGCCATCTCGCAAGGATGGCCGACTCGCAGGCTGTGGTCCCTGAGAGTCACAAGAAACTGAATGGAAAGTAACCCAGGCCATTTCCGCACTACACTCTTATAGCGCAATTATTCCACTTTCAACATCCTATGGAATCCTGAGGTTTGCAGTTTCGGGAAGGGCCAGCTGGCCCCTCCCGAAACTGCAAACCTCTGGATTCCATAGGATGTTGAAAGTGGAATAATCATGCTATAAGAGTGCAGTGTGGAAATGGCCCCAGATGTGTATAAGGGGAAGCAAGGAATGCTTTAGCTCTGAGGCAGCAGCAGGAGCAGAAGTTTAGCTTGCTCAGAGAGATAAAACTCTAGATTTTAGGGAGAATTGCTACTTGAGTTCAGGTAGGAATGTAACGGGTTGTTGTTGTTTTTTAAATGTTTCTCACCTCTTTCTGCCCACAAAAGGCCCCTGGGAGAAAACAAGCAATGTAGAATAGGCTCTGTAGTCACTGCAGCAAATGGGAAGATTTTAATGGGCTGATCTTTCGATTAGACACTCCATCACAGTTTCACTGATTTCAGCCTAAGCATTGCATTATTCACATGGAGTTTTTAAAAAAAAAAAAGGCCAAGGAAGGGGTGATGGTTCTTTAGTAAAAGGCGAAAGATTTATACGATCTGAAGAGAGATCAGAGTTCTGATATGCTAAGTATATCTCTTGGCTGTGTTACGATGAAAAATATAGTTTTACTGATTATACAGAAGACTCAGATACAAGAAAACTGTGGAAACCTTTTACTTTAATTATGATTTTGAAGTGAATCATATGTTTTCGCTTGACTGGAATGCATCTGATTAGTAGAGGTGGGCTTGACATTTTATCCACTCTCCCAACTAGAGCTCTCTCTTTTTTTTTAACAGTTTTGGTCTAAAGCCAATGTACTTTTAGGTAACTGGAACAAACATGCATTCAATAAATATGCATTCAGTAAACAGGCCAAGGTCTCCAGCACTGAGTATAGGGAGGCAGAATTGGGGAAGGATATGTGACTGAGTGATATTTCCTGAATCCTACTGGGATATCCCAAGTTATATCAGAGGAGATAATTTAAAGGGGATGGCTGCAGAGAGAGAGAGTGCATGAAAAAGGGGGAAGGGAAGAAGATGAGACTGCAGCTTGTACTGTCTGGCACAGTGAGAACAGAAAGCCTTGGGCATGTTGCCTTTCCATTATCACAGAAGGAGGTGCACAGGAAAGGCAAGGAGGAGTGTAATCAGGGTTCAAGGAATCTTGCCTTGGTGGGATGCTGTAGAGGTAAGCTAAACCTAGCCCTGGCAGCATGAGAAAACCAGGGTGGGTTAAGATGGGTTCTGGATAGCCTTTTGTTGGAAAGTAAGCCAGTTGTCTCCAGCTTCTTGTTTGGGGTGTGGGACCTTCCAAACACGTGAAGTGCAAAGCCTGACAGCTTTCTTTCTGCTGTCCTCCTTGTGCTGGATTGGCAGAGGAAGAAGTATCCTTGGAAAAGGAGGGGACCAGTTTTCTGGGATCACATACCACTCACTGTGGGAGACCAGATATTTCTGCTGCACTGCCCATGCTGCATGACTGATGACCAAACTGTTGTTGTTGTGTGCCTTCAAGTGATTTCCAACTTATGGCAACCCTAAGATGAACCTATTGTGGGGTTTTCTGAGGCTGAGAGTGATGTGTAATGAGCCCAAAGTCACCCAGTGGGTTTCTATGGCCAAGCGGGGAATCAAACCACTCTGGAAACACCACCAACTGTTAAAAATCAGAAGTAGCCTTCTGGTTCCGGTTCTGTTTGTTCTGTCTTTGCTATTTGTGGGATTGTTTCGGTCTTCTTTTATGGCAGAGGTGGGGAACCTTATAGCCTGTCTTATGTTTTAGACTTTGATTCCCAGAAACCCCACTCAACATGGCCAATGGTAAAAGATTGTGGGAGTTGTCGTCTAAAACATCTAGATGGCTGCAAAGTCCCCATTCAGAGTTCTCTGTGTTAGGATCATGTCCCATCTGTCTCTCCACATCTAACCTGTTGCAGCTAAGTAACAATTCTGGTCCCTTGTTTAGCTTCTTCAAACTATTAGAGCCTTTCCCACTACACAGTTTTAATACTATGGCAACACCCTGTAGAACCCTGGGATTTGCAATTAGGGGAGAGACCTTTCGAATCCTCAGACAGAGAACTCCTCCTCTGGTGCTTCTGACCAAACTGCAAATCCCAGGATTCCATGAGATGCGCAAAGGAAAGTTAAAGTGAAATAATAATGCTATATTTGTGTAGTATGAAAGGGCCCTGAGAAGGATAAAATCCTTTCACATTCCTGTATGGAAAGTCATTTTCTACTGAAAAGCTTGTAACTGTGTGCCAGTTATTTATGGCAATTGTACATCCTTCTGTTTTACTATAATATACATATAATGAAACAGGCACATGTGAGCATCATGTGTGAACTGTATTTTTCTACACAGGAAAGCCTAAAGCTATTTACCATATGTATATGCAGCATTCATGTACAGATGCATATACTGTAACATTTACAAGATTTATCCTCCCCTTCCATTCAGAATTGTTTCAGTTTCGTTCTGCAACATGCACCGCAGTGTGTCTGGAGGGGCTTGCATGTTTTCTTCCCACACAAAGCTGTTTCTAAAATGAGTAGGAATAGATCCAGCCCAGCCTATCTATCTGTCTAAACTTGCCTACAGGGTACATGAGTAAAGCTCTGTGAAATTCCTGCTCCTGGGGCTGGGGAAGAGAGGGCGGATGCACCACAATTAATTCCCTAATGCAACAGGCAACACACCCAGAAACTGAAGTGGGATAACAACTGTGCCACTTAATAATGATTATTTCCCTGTGACTGAGTACCAAGGAAACAAAACTGCCCCTTAGATTTGTCCTGAATAAAGCTGTATATAGTTGCTCCCAGAAATATTGAGTGTTTCTCTAATTTCTACAAACTGATAGAATTTAAAAAAAACATGGTTCTTTGTGATTTCACATTTCTTCTGGTTAAGTAGGTGGACTGGCTGTATCCATATTCAGAGTTCATTTACAGATGCTTAAGCTTGAACATTGCTATTTCTACACAGGAAAGCCCAAAATTTATTTGTTTTTGAAAAGATCGTATAAAAACTGGTCAAATGGATGTGTGGAGATTTTTCTCAGGAAATGAAAACCCTCTTGGGTTGAGGCTGGAGGAAACAGGCAGAGATCCTTGCTTGGACATGGGGTCCCATTCTGTGGGGTTGATGCCAAAGGAGGACAAAGCCTTCTACTTGATAATGAGAGGCAGCAGTCACCCTGGCAGCCACAGCTGGACAAGCAAATACCTTTTGTGCATCTGGTCTATGTAGCAGCTGAGCCCCGACATTTGAGTGAGATGGGGAGAGCATGAAGATTGGCATTTGTGCAGCTTCCATATGCTCTCTCTAGCTCCATTTTTCCTTTCTGTCCAGAAAGCTGTTTTATGTTCTGAATTAGTGCCTGAAAGCAGTGAAATGCTGAATGAATGCTAATGAATTGTGACTTAATCTAGACAAGAGAGAAGTAGTCTTGGTCAATATACAGATAGAATCCGGCATAGCAGTTTAGCCTTGGGTGGGATAGCCCTCCTCTTGAAGAACAAATTGGGGATGCTTCTCACTTTGGGGTGCTTCAGGACTCTGCTTTGCTCTTGGATGCCAGCCTACGGCTATAGCTAACAGTGTCGTTGCCCAGCTCAGGCTGATCCACCAATTGCCTCTGTTCCTGATGAGGTCAGAGCTGGCTGTGGTGACACACACACTTCAGTTCCATTTAGACTGGATTACAGGAACACACCCAACTTGGGGCTTATGAGATCATGTCACACAGCTTTCCAGTAAGGGCTGCACTGGTTACCAGTTTCTTTTTGAGTGTGTTGTATCAGCTGTTGGTGATGTCTAAATGGCTTAAAGTCAGGATACGTTGAGAATGGTCTCCTGATAACACCCAGACCAAATCCTAAGGTCTAAGGGAAAGTTGCTTCCCTGTGAAGTCTCAACTATGACAGAGGTGTGATTGATGGGAACACAAAAGAGGGGCATCTCTTTTTATTAAAAAAAATTATTTAGTTATAAAAGGAAAAAGAAAAAGAACAAAAGAAGAAAAACATTAGGTGATAAACATAAAGGTGAAAAAAGAAAATTGTAACCAAAAAAATGCTTACATTGTTATTTTTCTCTTAATCTATTAACATAACACGCTTGTTCCACATATTATAAATCATACTGCTTGTATCTATATGTATATATAGATATAGATATTACATATATCTAAATCTCATTCACATTATACCCATTATTATTATTTATTCTCATAATTAATATTTAGGAAATTATACTATTAATAATTTCAAAAGAGGGGCATCTCAATGGCCTTGCCTTAACTATAGAATACTATGCCCCCAGCACCTTTTGTGATCATATTCTACCCCATTCTGAGTTATGATCTCCCTGTTTAGATAAGCACCTGTTGCATGAGTTTAGTGGTTGTTATACTTCTTATCTGTTTTTATTATATTACTGATAGAACTTGATTATATTTTGGTTATTGTTTTTTATCCTTTTTTATTAAAAATATTACAAACTATACGTTACTTACTGTCAAATGCTTAATATAATACATTATACATGATAAATTTATCTCCATATCTCTGTACTTGCTATTACTCGTATTTGCTGGCATGTAAGATGTACCCACGTATAAGATGCACCCCATTTATACACTGGCAAATACTATTTGCTGGCATATAAGACGCACCGCATTTTCAAACAGTTTTTTGGGGGAAAATTGAGTCTTATATGCAAGCAAATACAGTATTCAGTTTTCTTTGTCTAATATTAGCGTATTTACCTGGCGTTGCCCAGGATTTTATTTTCTCATAGATAATACTTGTTAGAAATACTTTAGGAATTACCTTACTTTGCCTTAGGAATTAGATGCGGTTGAAATACACAGGTTTCAGATCCTGTGTGTCCAGTACGTGTAACTTTTCCCCATATTCCCCAATCCAATCAATATTCAGAGCCGCTAGGCCTTGTCTCCATAGTAACCAGCCTGTGCTCTTTGATTGAGAATTCTAAAGGCCCCTCCCTGATCTGCTAACCCCAGGATTCCATAGAATCTTCACAGTCAGCCAATCATATGAGGTCTACACCTGCCTGACACAGACAGACAACCTCACTCATGAACTTTGACTTTTATATAGTAGATATATCTAGTATAACTGATATCATTACAATTATTAAAATCTCAGTATTCATTCATATTTCATATATTTGTCCTTCTAATAATTAAAATTACATTTTCTGGGAACAAACTCTTATTCATAGTTGTAATCTACACCTCTAATATCCAATTTTCCCCATTTATTTCCCCATATCTGCATTACCCTCTCCCAATCATCCTTTACTCCTCTTAAAGTTTGCTTATTTAACAACATAGTCTGTTTATCCATTTGGTATATATCAAATAATTTTAGCATCCATTCTTCTTCTGAGGTAGTTTCCTTATCTTTCCATTTTTTTGGCATAGAGTAGTCTGGCAGCTATCGCCATATATAATAGTATATATAATAGTAATCCCCTTATTTTCTTTGTTTCTTTATATCTAGTCCTTCATTCAGATATATCTAATAAATATAATTCTGGGGTCATTGGAAATTCTGTCCCCAGTATCTTTTTGCCTTATAGCATTTCTACCACATGTGAAAATATGTCCCCTCCCCTGACACATCTTTGGCATTTTTATATATATTTGCTAATTTGTATAGAGTGACATGTCACCTATAGAACATTTTATAATAGTTTTCTTTTAAAGCAGAACGTCTAGAGAGTTTAAAATTCTTACTCCCAAGTCCTTTCCTAATCTTCCAACTGATTTGTATGACCAATATTCATGTTGGTTATATTTTATAACAGGCTTTAATTGCTGCTGGGGGCAGGTGGCCTGGTCTTCTAGATATTTTTGGCTCAAAGCTCCTGTCTATTCCAACCAGCAGAGCCGCTGGTTGGGGACTGTGGGAACTGCAGCCTAAAACATCTATAGAACACTGGATTGTTTCTCTGTGGCTGGCTTATGATTTCAAAACAAAAGAGAAAGAAAGAAAGAAAGAAAGAAAGAAAGAAAGAAAGAAAGAAAGAAAGAAAGGAAGGCACCACAGAGCTGTTTTCTATGGTCTCTGACTCTGGCTTGTGAAATAATGGGTGTTCCCTGTGCAAAGTTCTCAAATAAGATGACCCGCAGGGTAAAAATGTGTTGCAACTCTCACAGAACTGAACACTGTAGGATAAACTAAGTGGCTTCTTGGCTTCAGACAACATAGATTTTAAAAAGAGAAAAGAAATCTGGTATAAAATATACTTCGAAACTAGCCAAATTATCTTCCATCTTCCAACCTGCTGATAGTTACCAAGCTTTTTTGGAATATGCAGCAAGAGAGACAGTGGTGGGGGCAAATTTCCTGTTAACCAGGAAGCAGCAAGCAGTTTGTTTGCAGTTCCAAGCACACTGAAGCAAGTGCAGTGTTAATGAGGAAACTATTTCCTGGTGTGATAAAGGGGGCTGTGTTCCCTCCACCCACAAGAATGCAGGGGCGAGGCACTGTTTCTGCTCTTTAAGCAGCCAAGCCCCTGTGCATTGAACTGCAACAGCCCTCATCACCCTAGTAACATGTGGTGACAGCTGGGGCTGAGGCAGTCACAAAAAACTTTGCCTGATTTTGTTGATCTTTATGCTGGAGCCATGTGGATGGAGGCATGGGAAGCACCTGCAGATCCCCCGCCTCCTGCAAGTCTCCCTGACAGCCATTGGCTACCCATTCATTCATGGAAATACAACACCCCCCTCTTTCCTCCCTCCAGCTCTTCAGGCCCGAGGGGTGGTCACAAAGTCCTGTTTCCAGCAGCTGTGTTTGTGTTATCTGAGTTCTGAAATACAGAACAAGGTCAATGCACCGTACACAACTGCAGCCTTTGTTTCAACCTTGCTTGTTTCCTTCCTCTTCAAAGTATTTTTTCCCCCTCACAGCGGACTGGATTGCTATTTTGGTAGACATTTGACTTGCTTTAACTCTCGCATTTGGGAGGAGAGTTAATATAGCTTTGCATTTCTTCTGGCGTTATATAGGCTTGGATGTTGGAGATGGTAACTCCGCCTTTCTTTGCTGACTGAGGGAGTGGAAAAGTGGTGGCAGCAGACATCCTGGGCTCAGAATCATGTAAAAACTTTTGATGATGCAGCACCTCGTCAGCCTCAGCGGAAGCAGTTTTGTCTGGTGATGATGGGCTCACTCTTCAACCTGCACTGAGAGACACCTTCAGAAAGAAAAATGAGGAGGCAAGCAAGTTAATTGGCAAAAACTGTGGAGCAGAGAGTTTAGGATGTCCCACACCGTGACGTTCACCTTTGATGCCTCTGGGAACACGGAGACCAAGAGGTGAGTGTGACAGTGTTTTAATATGAAAAACGAGTACAAATGCACTTAGCTCTCCTTCACCATATTGCATTATGAAAATTCGATTTCTAGGGTTGCTTTCTTATGACCTAGATGAGCCCTGAAATTTGGTATATGAGCAATGCAAGGCACTTCAGTTAGTAGAAGACCTATATCAAGGTTAGTAGTGTCTCTTTCCCTCAAAACAAGGGGCTCCAAAGTATTTCTAGCCAAAAATCAGAGCACTTTGCTCTAAGACACTCTGATAACCAGAAATGTCTGAAAGTTAGATAGCTAGTGTGGAATTGGGACTTGTGAAATGCAGGTTTTAGTCCCTGCTGGGCTAAGACTTGGCTTAATCCTGGGTCCGTCACTCTCCCTCAGCCTAACCTATTTCATACGGGATAAAGTGGAAAGGAAGCAGGTCATGTACACTCCTTTGAACTCACTGGAGGAAGAATGGGATATACATTTAACAAGTATATAAATTATACGCCCCCTCCAATCTCCTAGGAAAGTAAAAACTAAGAAATTGAAACTCATTACTCATATAGAGCATAACATCCTGCTTGCTTCAGAAGTCTGATAGGGGAAGACTTTCAGGAGGAGCAACAAGTGTACTGTCAAAAGATTAGGATACTAACTCAGAAAACTGAAACTTTGAAACCTACATACAGTAGTTCAAGATATACTGATTATTTGCAAAACACAGGGTGTGGCAGACATTTTTTTTACTTGATAAAAGAACATAACCTCATCACAAAGTGAAGAAGGCCACCTAGGCAATGAGAATGCTGAGGATTTGGAAAGTCACTTTGCTTCTTCAGATTTTTTTGTGTTTGGGGGTGGAAGGGCCATTTCCATTAGTATCCATGCATGCAGAATGCTAACCTTTTGAATTGACCTAGAGGACAAAAAAAAAAAAAGTCTGTACAAGGCCAGACCAGTGGATTGTTTGCTTCAGTACCTGGTCTCCAAGGAATCAGTAAGGGGAAGTGCAAAGCTAGCCATACAGGATAATAACAGATTGGTGTAGTTTTTGTTCATGTTCAGAGTGTGTCCATCACCGGGAATATGCTGATACCAAAACAGTTCAAATTGTCCCATTGTTTCATTAGCTTTCTAATCTTTTGATGAAAGAAAGATTGTTCAAGCAACAAGCTCCATAGTTCCTGTAAATAGCAAAGCTTTGAATTGGGAAGATTTCTGCAACTGTGGACTCTGGAGGGGACACACAGATAAATGTTTTACAGAGATTTATTTAATCAAACTAAGGGAATTCTTATAATGTTTGCTCTGTTGGTTGTTTGCATTTGTGTTGCCTAAATTGGCCTGTACACAGATCTCCATTGTGCCTGTCGTCTGTGATCACTAAGCTTCACAAACATTGTTCACTCTACCTGGAATCTATAGAGTGAGAGACTAGAAGCTGTAACCCAAGAGCATGTAGCTAGGGGCTGTTCACCATACGTTGAGATAAGTCTTCACATTAGGGTTCCCAGATCTCATGGCCTGGCCCTGAGTCTCCAGTTTTCATGATCATCTCCAGATGGAAAACATACATGTACAGCCTCCAGTTTTGCTGGAGTCAGCTCTGGGCAAGATGAGAATGTTCTGTGTAAATCGCCATCACATCTAGTAGAGCGCCAGCTTGGTATGGTTTACAAGGCTTCATTGATTTCTTGCTTCAACTTCTGAAGGTTCTCCAGGGCCTGTTTCAAACTTTTGACCCTGGTATTTAAGGTTTTGTGTTCTAACCTTCCTCAGTACCTTGCAGCTTGGCTTGTGTGGTACATTCCACTCAGGAATTTAAGATCTGCAGGCAAAAGATTATTGTCTGTTCCACCAACATGCCTGTCAAGATCTGGCTCTGCATTTGTGGAGTCTTCCTTTGGACCTCTGGCTGGAGGCGGATCTCGCTCGTTTTCGTAAATGGTTGAAGACCTTCCTCTTTGACTCTCCATCTTAAGTCACTGAGATGTGTTTAAAGTGCTGAGATGGGTAGCGACTGGTGGGGCGTTGGGGATTTCATGCCATGTATTGTTGTGGTTTTCTGTTTTGGTGTCTTTGTCCCTGATTGTATGTGTCATTGTTCCGCCCTTTGGTGTAAAGGGCATTATAAATAAATGTTACACATTATTTGATTAGTTTCCTCCTCCCTTCCCAGTTCTTATGGCACCAGGGCTCACCCACTGCTCTGCTTTGCATCAGCCTTCAGGTTAGATTAAATGTTCCTTCTCCTGTCTCCCTAAGTAAGCGAGAAGGAAGAGAATCTCTCTTATTTCTCCTTCATCTCCAAACAGCCCCTTTAGCTGAGATTTGTGTTTTGATTCCCAAACAGGAAAATCTGTTGTTTTTGTGCATGCTTGAATGACAAGCTATGAGCAACTGGGGTGGGAACTTAATGCATAAGGTTTAATGACACCATCAGGGGCTGTCCCTAGGTCTCAGGTTTCAGTCTGGAAGCTTCAGGGCCTGGGACAATGCCACACTGGCAGCCTGACCACACACAGCTCTTGTGCTCTGTGCAAAGATCCACAGCCTTTGGCTTAGTTCCCACAGTGGGTTTCAGCTGCATATCTAAGGTCTCTCTTCTTCTTCCAGCATGTTATGGTGCTGAGAAAAACATCATTTTTCATTTTAAAAACAAGGTTCTTTTTTTCTGAAGAATGTGCATTCAAAAACAACACAAAGAGCTTTTTCAGGGTCCTGTCTCATCTGTAAGAATACGTGGACAAGTATCTGTAAAACCTTGAGGTGCATTATGGGCTCATTTTTCTACACTCTTCTGTGTCATCTGGTGTTCTCACTGGGCTGAAAGAAGAGAGCCCTAAGCCTAGTTTGTTGGGTAGGAGTGTATGAGGTCTTTGCTTCCATCTTCTCTTGTGGCTGCTTCACATGTTAGAGAAGAAGTAGATCCAAATTAACAGGTGAATGTGGGGTCTCTTCTATCCCAAATTATATTAAGCAACTTTCTCTCTGCATAGTGCAGAAGTATGAGGCAGGAAGCTGCAATAGGCATTACCTCTCCAATTCATATTTTAGGTGGGTCATTAAAAAAAGCAGGAGCAGTGACCAAGGGTACATGAATGTCTTTCATTGCTCTGAATTAGAAGCAGCTACTATATGCTGTGGTGTAGTGATCTGACTGTTTGACTGTGACCTTGGAGACCAGGACTCAGTTCCTCGCTCAGCCATGGAAACCCAGTGGGTGACCTTGGCTTCATCACACACTGTCAGCCCCAGCAAACTCCATGATAGGTTCACCTTAGAGTCGCCATAAATCCGAAACAACTTGAAGGAACATAGCAACAACACTGTGCACCTACTTTTACTATAATGTTTGGAGTAGCCTTTATTTCCTTTGAAGCAACCATTTTTCAAGACTCAGGCCCCACTCTTCTTGTACACAATTGTGTGTTGTGTTGTATTTGTGTGCTGCATTCTGAAGCCAATTGTTCAGAACAGCAGCTGTGATGGCTGGAAAAGGGGAGGAAAAATCACCTGGGAGGATCTCTCTGCTCTCTCTTTTCTCTGCATAACTGATGTGTAGTATCAGGTATGAGCTAAGATGATGACTTCTTGGGAAATCTGCCAATAGGGTATTCTGATCACTAGATGATGAATAATTTTGTATCCTGGTTTTCTGTTCCCCACAGCCAGGACGTGAGTTCATATGATGAAGGTGCTGTACATGATTCCTTCCACCAGCTAATCCAGGAGCAGAGCTGGCTGGCTGAACAGGAGACAGTGGAAATGCAGGATCTGACTTCCAAAGGCAGAGGTGAGATGGGCCACAGCTACAGTGCGGAGATTTAGGAGACAGGAACATTGCAGGGAACTAGCTGAAACAAAGAAATAGCTGGTGGAGTGAGACATATATATGTATCAAAAGTAGCTTTCTCTGTTACTTCTTTCCTTCTGAGGCCAATATGATCAAAGAAAAGACTAGGCAGTTCTTTAATGTAACTCCAGTTCTTACTTGCAAGATCAGGGTTGGCAAAAAAAAGTAAAATACAGAAAAATAAAATACACTGCCATGCCTACAGTGCTACATCACAGGCTGCAAAGCCTGTGGAGAAAGCCAATGAAGGTAAAGTACAGGATCTTTTCCAGATTCTGTAATTCACCCTATAAAATGGGGTTGTGTGTGAATCCACAGTTACTTCACTCTAGCATGTGCTGGCACTGCAAAGAAATCAGTACTAATATTACTAACTTATTTTTTTCTGCAATAAATAGTGTGTGTGTGTGTGTGTACTGTTTTTCTACCACAGCATATACAAGTATATGGAGTGTTCTCTGAGAAGGGATGAGATCACCTTTGCATTTATGTTATGTGTACCTGTGCTGAATGGTGCCTGTAACGTCACTATTAGGCATGTTCTAAGTCCCTCCTATGTCCAGTCATGTTTTTGAAAGGCTTATCAGTTTCCACTGGGTCACACCCTCTCCAGTTTTTTTATTTGCTTCTGAATATTCAGAAACGTTTGATGATCCCAAGAAGCAAATGAGATTCTGGGGGAAAAACTCATAGTGATTGGAAAAATTTGTGTACTTCAAGGCTTTCCTCGTGTTTTAACTGTTTATGATCCTCTTTATAAACAAATTCTGTTAAATATCCACTGTGATGTACAGAACAATCCAATGAGGTGACGGAAAGCAAGAATCTGTGATACATAAACTGCCACCTCCTTTTTGCCCTCTCTCCAGTTGCGGGTTTGCATTTGACCATCCTATAAGTGCACGGGGAAAGATGCCGAGGGTGAATCTCCTTCTGAATGCTTGGACCTCTGCCCTTGGACCTACAAAGGGAGCCCCACTGTATCCAGTGATCAGATACAAAGGGAGCCCCACTGTATCCAATGATCTAGCATTACAGCCATGGCAGTGTGTTTTATTTTTCTATTAAGCAACTTCAGCCACTAGAGGAATGAGATACTGCACAATTATTAGACCCAGTAGAGTATAATCTAAACGAGAAGATTGAAAATTGATGACTTCACCAATTAGCAAAGAAGTTTGGCAGTGCAATTGTGAGATTCTCAAATGGGATTAAAATTAGTTTTTGCTTTCTTTGTTACTTTTGAATGTTTGTTTTCCATTGTTAATTTTTCTTCTTAGGACTCCAGGCAGAACTCACTTGGGGGAAATTTCTTATGGGCATAGAGGAATCAGACTAGATGGCAGAATGTGCTGTGTAAACTAATTTGATTATTATGAACTCTCAAGAAATCCTTGAAACCCAGTTCATTAACAGCACTGAAGCTCTGCAAATCTCCAAAGCTGTGGTAACAAGCAAGCAGTGCTAACTCTCTGTCTGGCTATCTCTCCTTTTTTCATTACTTCAAGAACAGATTTGTGTAATAATACAAAATCTGAGCACCTGCAAGTCAGGCAGCCTAATTGCATATTATGCAGACAGTCGGTACATGTTTGCAAATAAGTGTGTTGGATTAACAGAGCTAATTTGTGCCATCTCTAGCATGGCTGTCATTTTTCCTCCTGCCGAAAAAAAAAAGGACCAGCAGAAGGTCACCACCATCCTTTTCCTTAGACCCACTACAATCTGTAGGACTAAAATAAAATATGAAATGAAATGTTGTACTTGTTTCTACGGTAGTAGTAGAACATCTTTAGCTGTAAGTTCTCCCACTGGAAAATGAGGGTCATCATAATCACTATCTCCTTTACCAGAGTGATGTGGTAGTAAGAGAGGTGTCAGGGTTGGGCCATGGAGAGCAGCCTGTCTTAAGCCACCCTTACATTAACCCAAATTGGGAAGGAGGATACAAACCACGAGGTGGCATCAAGAGGGCAAGGCTCAAGAAACACTGCTTGAGGCTCAGGTAGGGGAAGGAAAAGGAGCCAGAGATGAAGTGTAAATGTGGAGGATCTCAGCTGGAATAGGGCAGCTTGGAGGAAAATGGCTGCCCTTCAATCAAACCTGTGCAGTAATTAGGCCTTTTTTCTCCCTCTTCCATCCAGAGAATGTGGCCTACGTGGCTTCTCCTCCCCGCCGGAATGAGGCTTGGGAGGCAGCAGATGAGACAGCGGAACATGCTGATTTCTCCTCAGCCACCCTGAGGATCCTTGCTAGCATGCCAAGCCGAACCATTGGTAAGTTGGAGTGAACCTGCCTGGAAGCACTTGGGCAATCGTGGTCTGGTCTGACTCCTTTCATGAAGCAGAAGTTACAGAAGCAAACCAAACTGCAGGGACCCAAATGTTCAAGAGCAGAGCAGCGCAGGAGCTGTCTTTTTGGTGACATGTACTCATCATCACCTTTTTCTTCCATCCCTTTTGTGCCTCTCCATTCTGCTTTCAGGCCGCAGCAGAGGAGCCATCCTGTCCCAATATTATAATCGCACTGCCAGACTGCGCCGTCGGAGCAGCCGTGTACCACTGCAGGAAGTGTCTCGCTCTGCACGGCCCAGTGTCCGGCAGCTTGATCTGGAGCTGGATGCTGGTCATGAAGAAGAGGATAGTAAGTATGCTGAAAGAGCTAGGAAGATGGCACTCTTGGGCAAGGAGGCAGTTCCAAGAAATTGGGAGCAAGATGCTACTAAATACATGCTGTATATAACTAACACTAGTGATTAGCCAGACACAGAAATGGTGGAGATCATTTTACTAAAGCCTGGGAATAAGTGGTCCTCCAAATGTTGCTGGACAGTGATTTCCATCAATTATAGCCATTATAAGCAAAGGTGAAGGGTGATAGAAGTTGCTGCTTAACATCTGGAGGGCCAGACAAATCCCAGTTGTGCTGTATGTTATCCACCCAATCTCTTCATCACTCAGTCCCTCTCTCCAGCTATTACTGGAACATTATAATAATTGGACTTCCTCATCAGAGGGGGCAAGATCTATATATCTTTCCAGGTAAATGATGCCCTGCTAGCTAACAGCAATAGTTTTTCAAGACTTGAAGTGTTGGTCCTCAATTTCCCTCAACATAAACATTCTATTTTCTTGTTGCTAGTCACTATTTCTCTGTACCCATTAAAATAATTTTGTTGTAATGGGGCCCGGTTCCAAAGTGAAAGGTCAAGAAGGGTATCCCTTTGATTTGTTTTTCCTCCTGCTGCCAAATTGTCTATCATTGGGAAGTGCAGTTGTTTCTGCCTCCTCCAGTAAAGACCTCTAACCACATGTGTGCTTCTGTCCCTAGCCAAGCGCAGCTTGTTGGTGAAAGAGCTCCGAAGCCTACCAGCAAATCAACGCATTAACATGCTGCAAGGGATGCCTCTAAGTCTGGCTGAAAAACGCAGACTCAGGTTAGTACCTTTAGATGGCCTTAGGTGCTACCTTTTGTGATTACAAGCTCGTGATGGACAAGGAACAGATAATAAAGGGGCCAGGTGAGAGACTGTGGCTGAACCAGCATGGAGAATTCATAATACTGTTCAGAAGAGCAGTCTTTTTGCAATGCTCTTAGCCTCCTATCTGTCTCTTTTGTAGGCAAGATTCAAGTGGCTACTCAGGGACCTTGCAGAAACCCAAGACTACTGCTCCTTTATCACAGTGCAGCCGGCTTAAATACCGCATCATCATAGTAAGCCATGATCCATCTCTTCTGCTTTTGTAGTACAGGAACAGCAATCCACCCTGGCAGCCTCTGTCTCAGAACAGGAAGGAGTATTCTCTGCTTATATCTAATGCAGATGCTGCTAATAGAGGGCCAGATTTCACCCCCACCCCAGTGCCAAGACTGATTGATTGTGGACTTTCACACAGATAGGACCGGGTCAGATATGGTTTCATTCCTTCACCAAGTGAATAATAGATTTTTTAAAGCTATTGTGTCCTAATGGTTTCATCCATGGTTTTAGACTATTTTAAGCTTTTAAAATTGTTCACCTTTTTAAACTATGCAATTGTTTAGCATGTTTCTAGAATGTTTAAATTATTGTTACAGTTTAGAATAGATTAAACTGATTTTTCAGGTAAACTGCTGAGAGTTCTTATGAAATAGGGCGAGATATAAATATTTTAACAAATAATAAAAATAAAGTATAAGATATACATGTTTATTGGGGTATCAAGGAAAACCCCCACACTTGGAGGCCCTTTGGGGGAAAAGTGAGGGCCTCTATTTCTTCCTTAAACTGATGTTGGAAAGGTTTTCACAGGATTCTTTTATGGTTTTTTAAAAGTTGGAAAATCTGTGGGAGGCTCTTGCTTTTGTTTTTTTGCCAGCCACAGAGTTGCTATTGATTTCAGCAGGATATTTAAATGTTTAAGAGAATCTTTCTAAGTTACTACACCAAGTGCAAAAAGATTTCATGATAATGTAGAGGGAATAGCCTTTGGTAAGATGGGCTCACTTCATGAAAAACATAGCATGACAATTTTTTTGTTTAAGTGATGCTTAGAATTTGGAAAAATGGGAAAGGTGGCCTTCTTTGGCTGTCATATTCTGGCTTGCCAAGAAGCAACACTCCTGCTGTGCAAATTGAAATTATCTGTGACACTTAGACCATTTCTGCACTGGACTGGTATAGTGTATATTCCACTTTCAACATCCCATGGAATCCTAGGGTTTGCAGTTTAAGGAGAGGCCTTTGAGGAATAATAAAAGCAAGCCCCAGGATTCCATAGGATGTTGAAAGTGGAATAATAGCACTATACCAGTCTAGTGTGGAAATGGCCTTATTCAAAGGGTAATTTGGTCCAAGGCATTCTGCATCTGAAGTGAAATCTCTTTACCTTGCACAGGCAAAGTTCTCCTTAGCAACCATTTCTTAAGTGCAAGCTGAGGGGAAGGTATGACCGTCTTCTCTTCAATATGGACTCATTTCAGGCTGTATTTGTGTTTTGAGAAGCCACTCTCAGGGGGAATTTAACATCTTTGCTTAGAGTAAGCAGCTGGACTTGAGGAAGCAGCTGTTGTGACATTTCTTTATCACAGCGGTTCTCAACCTGTGGGTCGTGACCCCTTTGGGGGTCAAATGACCCTTTCACAGGGGTCACCGCTCCTCTATCCCGCCCCACCCCCTTTTGTAACAAGGTCACTGATCCTCTCACCAAAAGCCAGCCCCTGGTGTTATTTGGCAGCCTCACAGCCAATGAGAGGGCTGTTTCTGAGACCCCGCGCAGGGAGGAGGGGAGAGGAGTTGGCTGTTGCTCCGAGCGGGTGGGTTTGCGCCGTTGGAGGAGCGCCACCCCCTCCTCCTCGCCGCCGCCCCGCCAGCGGCCTTTCTCGCTTGGGCTGCCTCCTCTTCTTGCTCCTCGGCGTGGCAGCTGAGCACGGGCAGGCAGGCAGGCGGGTGGGCTCTGAAGTAGGACATGGCGCCATCTTTTCCTCCCCCTGTGGAGCTGCCAAGGCGAGCGAGCAAGCTCTGGGTAGGAAAGGAGGGCGGCTGAGCCCGCGCTTGGAGCAAGGCCCTGCAGTAGGAATGGGGCCACGGGCGAGCAGGGAAGCTCCAGGCGCCCCGCAATGGGAGGAGGGATTGTGCTTTGCGCGGAGAGAGGAGAGCCTGGTTGGTGCCGCCTCTTGCCAGGCTCGCCCCCTCCCTCCCTCCCTCCCTCCCTCCCTCCCTCCCTCCCTCCCTCCCTCTGGGCTCTCGGTGCCCACAGCACTGTTCGTCGCGGGCAGCTTGCATTGCCTTTCCCGTCCGTGCTTTGGGCAAGCAGCGGAGAGGCAGAAGGAGACACGCCACCTGCCCTCACGCTGGGTTTGCTATCAAGGGAGCGCGGGGGGCAGCGGTGTTGGGGAGGGCTCTGAGCCCCTGGGCCCCCTCCCTCGCCCCTGCCCCTGCGTGCGTGCCGAGCACGACTGCCAGCTTCCAGGTCTGCCATTTTGTCACCAGTGTCACTGACTCGGAAGGGGCGGCAGAGAGCTGAAAAAACGCCCCGATCGGGTGCCATTCACACAGGCATTGGGCGGAGAGGGGGGCAGGGGCGGCAGGTTGCAGGAGGGGGAGGTGTTTTGATGGAGCCCTTGTGCGGGGCAGGGGCCGGGAGCGTCCATCTGCCGGGAAAGAGAGCTGCAGGTTGGAGCAGCTTCCAGGCAGATTGACGCACCGCGGAGTTCGGTGGGTGGGCTGGGCGGCAGCCCGGCACGGGTCTCAGTCCCTTTGGTGGATACGGGGAGCTCATCGTGCTACCCCAGGGATTCCTGGCTGGGCCTGTAAGAGGAGTTTATTTCAGAACAAGGGGGAGACCTCCTTTTCCTAGGAGATGGGCAGTCTTCTCTCTCTGTTTCCAGTCTACTTTTGGAAACTTCTTGCTTGAATTTTGCATTGCAGTTACTTGCCCTCTTCTCATTTGCCCATCCACCTACCCTCCTACCCAATGGTAGGCCCACCTTAGGGTCAACATAAGTCAGGAACAACTTGAAGGCACATACAAGAAGCTTGTGTAGTCCCCTGAGATGTAATTAGAAATAAATATTTCACAATATATAACTACATATTGTTTTTGTGATTAATCACTATGCTTTAATTATGTTCAATTTGTAACAATGAAAATACATCCTGCATATCAGATATTTACATTACGATTCATAACAGTAGCAAAATTACAGTTATGAAGTAGCAATGAAAATAATTTTATGGTTGGGGGTCACCACAACATGAGGAACTGTATTAAAGGGTCGCGGCATTAGGAAGGTTGAGAACCACTGCTTTATCAGGTGCTTTGAAAATATTGACCAATTTATTCCTTTGAGGTAGATCATTTTGGAATCTAGAAATTAGAGGAACCACGAAGAGGTAGCTTTCCCAAAGCGAAGGCAATGACTATGTGTTTGATGCTTCATAGTATCCTGCCAAGGCTAATAGGAAGAAGCCCAAATGGGCTTGTTAGTCCAAAGTAGCTCAGGTGCTTAGTGTTTAAATTCACATCTTTGCAGCTGAAAAACTTCTCTGTCAGTATCCTGTTTTCCTTGCAGGGTTTCCGGAATCTTTGGTACAGCCTGCTGTCTCTCCTTCACACTCTCCAGCCCTGGCATTATTCCCTTAAGCAGATTAGTGGTCGCTTTGGATCCAGCATCCTCTCCTATTTCCTGTTCCTCAAGACTTTGCTTACATTTAATCTCTTCTTGTTCCTGATTCTACTGGTCTTTGTGGTTGCCATGCAGGCGGCTTACCCTCCTCCCATTCCCAAGAGAGAAGCCTTTACAGGGCTTGAGCCCTTCACTGGAGCAGTGAGTATTCATTGGATAAATAAATCAGGTGTGCTTCCAGCACTGCTAGAATAATCCGGTGTGGCGTGTGGTGGATGATATCAAGATGTCTTTTCCCTTATTCCCTGTTCCCACCATGGATCAAGAAACAATTGTGCAGCAGAATTGCTTGCTTATCCCATGAAAGCTTTATTTAGTGCAAATGGAAGCCAGGCTCCTCTATTGTGAGAGTGAGGAGCAAGTAGAACAACCTCACCCACACATTTTAGCAGGCTGCCCATTGTCTGCAGATGCCAGATATGCTGGATTTGCTGCCAGGACAGTTACACAAAGGCACAATTTTCCTTTAAGCCAAGAAGAGTGGGGAGCACGTTCCTTAGTTTCAATCTAAATGGTGCTCCCGAAAGCTTCCTGGAAGTTCAGCTCACAAACTAGTTGTGCACTCCCCACACTCCTTGTTTTAAATGAAAATTGCAAGGTTTTTGTTTTAGCCAACTGTTGCTGGAATTTAGCTGTACTGCTGCAACAGCAGCATACAGCCACTAGTGGGTTTTTAGGAGCCAATCCAACTCCCTCATCCCCAGAGGTTGCCTTCTGATGTTAGTCTTAAATATGTATTTCTCTGTCTCTCAGTCACACACTCACACTATTTGGGAAGGTCTGCCTTCAAACAATGGCAGAATGGCACTGCCAATTGTTAAGCCAAAATGTGATGTTACTGTCATGGCCAAGTATACAGCTATTATCTGTCAGATTGTAGAAATATGAGGATAATTTACACCTGAATGTTTATTATCTGATAAATCTACAGAATGAGCTATATGATGTATGTGTGAACTGATGCCATTAGAAAACTTGGTATATAAGATGGTTTTAGAAGGTACAAAACTTCAGATATAACTTCTGTGATGGACCATGTACATGAGACTCCCGTGTTATGGGTGTCAAGTGTCAAACATGCCAAACAGGGCTCTCTCTTTTGACAAGGTGTGAGGGACCAACGTTTTTCTCTGTTCTATCCACAGGGCTGTTTCACTCACACTCTGTTGTATTATGGCTACTACAGTAATTTCACACTAAACGACCCTTGCGCTTCCAGCTCTAACGTCACACATTGCAGGCAGCATACGCATGTCCGAATGCCCTACAACATGCCACTGGCCTATTTGTTTGTAACTGGAGTCTCTTTCTTTGTGACATGCATTCTTCTGGTGTACAGGTGAGATGCAACTTCTGCTCACTCTGCACAGGAATTGTGCACTGGTATTTTTCTTCACTCTTTCTCTGGATCAGGAACATATTGGCTACCACTCTTTTTGATTTTGGACACCTCCTTTAAAATAATAGTGATCCACTTCCTCCCAACAGTTTCTGTTTTCCTTGATGAACCTCCTTTTTCTTGCCTGTTTTCTGTTCCTACTTAGCTAGGAGTAAAGTTTATTTATCTCAGCGAGTCTTGCTTCTGAGAAGTCATGCACAGAAATAATCTTTTTTTTTTAATTTAAAAATTATAAATTACTTTAAAAAATTAAAGATATTATCTGCAACAACAACAAAAATTAAGGATAGTTCATTCATCCTGTTCAGAATTCAAATGTGAAAATGTAACACAGACCCAGATGGTAATAGCTTTTGGTAGAAAACATGTCAGAATAATCCACTCTTTGATTATACCATGTCTCTTCCACAAGTTCAGAGGTTGGCTCAAATTTTCATAGTATGTCCTGATCTTATTAACTCTTTCCTTCCCTTGGAGAATTTAGCCGAATGTGTAAATGTAACCATATAAAGAATTTCCAAGGCTATAGTCCTTTGCAGTAGTCCAGTGGTATATTCTGAGGTGAAGGCCTTCATAATGACAGTTGCTATAATGACACCGGAAAGAAGAGTCCAAAAATAGAGGTGACTGTATTGATCCAGATCAGCAGAACAGTTCTGACAGTTACCATCTCAACCAGAAGCAGATCTTTGATAAAGCCAGTGGGTCTTAATTGCTCATTCAGGATCAAGCATCTGCCCCCAAATCATTTGAATTACAAACAGGGACAGCTCACAACAATATACAGCTGCTGAGAATATCCCTTTCTCCTTTAGCTACCATGGGATTGCAACTAAACTCAGAAGGCAGCCGAAAGGCAGAGGAGGAGTTAATATCATTATCTCTGCTTATCAAAAAATACCATGGCTGTGACTCTGCAAGCCCTAGTTCCACTACACCAATGGTTCTGTGCATTCCTACCTCAATGTAAGCCTCATTGAACTCATGGGGCTTACTTACTCAACACTGCCGATCTATTTTATTGGATGTCAACTGTCTGGTGGTAACAAAAGTGGAAATAATGAGAAAACGGAAAGATCATGTAGAACTTTGCTTGGATGACTCTCTCTCTCTCTTTTTAAGCATGTCTAACCAAACAGTCTGCGGTGACATTAATATCTTCTCCTTGCAGCATGTCTCACTCCTTTGGGGAGAGCTACCGTGTGGGCAGTACCTCAGGGGAGCTGGCTGTTAAAGTCTTCTGTGCCTGGGACTACAAGGTGATCCAGAAGCGCTCCATCCGACTTCAGAGCGAGAACATCTGCATTCAGCTGAAGGCAAGGCTGTAGAAATGCAACAGCTAAGCTAAGTGGGAAAACTGGTCTCCCTGAGCAGCCAGAATAATGGGACTCCAGAAATCAAACGTCTGCATTTTTGGCACCAGGGCCACAGAAAATAGGAAAGATACTAAGCTGTGATGCTACTAACATTCCAAACTATGTAGACCTCAGCTAAGTGATTAAAACAATAGTAGCTCCACCTTGATATTCATATATATAATCTCCCTCTAGATAGAAGCACATTATAATCACTGCCTTGGATTCTTCCAGAGTCTTAGGTGCTTGAGGTCCAAATAACTTGGAAAAGTTACTTTTTAAAACTATCATTCCCAGAATCCTACAGACAGTTTGTCCTCCCACCATCACCCCAAGATATAGTTCAATTTCTTTGTGTTCCTTACTTGACTTCCTAGGCAGTTGCATTTTAGGTCCTCTTCTCATGTGTCATTCTGATGTTTGTTTTTGTTCTGGCTTTTTCAGGAGTGTCTGGCTGAGCGCTGGGCCAGATCACACCCATTAAACCTGTGTAAGAGACTGCAAAGGCTGGCAGTCCTGCTGATGGCCTGGACTCTGTCCCTGGGTGCTGTTCTGGGCTGTGTCATTGGTGTCTACTACTTCTCAGAATACATCCATCAGGTGAGTGAGTTTAGAAGATACTCAGCCAGGGACCCGATCTACTCATAGTGGCAATTGTGCTCTCTGACTTGCTGAATGCAGGAAAGGACATTCTTGGCCTCTGCTGAGAAGGAGGCCCTTTGCATGGCTGATAACAGTAGTAGGACAAGGCCCTGGTCACATGAACAGATAGTGTCCATTATTTTTGTAGGAGTTATTTTTGGAAGCGTTGTCTTATACATACAGAACTACAGCTGGTCCAAAGAGCTGCAGTCAGGTGGTTAACTGGAGCTGGCTACAGGGATCACACAACCCACCTGCTGCAACAGCTCCACTGGCTGCCGATCTGTTTCCAGGCACAATTCAAAGTACTGGCGATGACATTTAAAGCCCTACACAGCTCAGGTCCAGATTATTTGAAGAACCATACACTCTCCTACAAACCAGCCCAGGTTTTGAGGTCTGCTGGAGAGGCCCTTCCCTCTGTCCCACCACCATCACAGGTGCATTTGGTGGAAACACGGGAGAGGGCCTTTTCAGTGGCTGCTCCCAGGCCCTGGAACTCCTTTCCCAGAAAGGTCAGGCTGGCACTCTCCCTGCCTACTTTCCAGACACAGCTAAAGACGTTCTTATTTTGTCAAGCATTTAATACGTGATAACTGTGAAGAAAGGTGCTGGTTATTTTAATTGTGATTGGTTTGTTGTTTTTAATATGTATTTTAGTTTTGTTTTAATTATTACTGTTGTTTAATATGTGTTTTAACTTTTATATATTATAGTTGTAATTATGTTTTCTTTTTAAACTATTGTAAGCCACTTTGGGTCCTTTTGAGGAGAAAAGTGGGGTATAATAAAGATACCAACAACAGCAACAACAACAACCAATCACAACAACACAGTTCAAGATTTCTTCCAAAGAGAAGGCCTGCTGCTTCCATTGGTGGCTGACCTAACAACAGGCTGCCTTCTTCTGTGTTGTAATAGAGGTTCAGTGTTGTTCTCTGGCTTCCACAAAGGGTAGCCATGAATTCTTTTGAGAACATTTAAATTGTTCTGTTATGAAATACATATGAGGCCTAGAGCCTCTGTCTGCACTTAGCCATGACAACAGCAGCAGCAACAGCAGGGTTCTTCTCATGCTACCTCTGGGAGACAAAAGGCCACCTTCCACAAAACACAAACTCTTTAGTCGTTACAGTACTGCTGTAGGCCCTTCACCATGTCCTACAGTTGCCTGCCATGGCGGTTGTGATGTCACAGAGAAGGCTCCCAGTGTTTAAATCCTGTTCTGTTATATGCGACCCAGTTTCTGTCACATGTGAGCAAGTCAGCAGATACTACTCAGAGTTGAGAGAATTCCCAGTTCCATGCTTTTTTGGGGGTGGGAGTGGGAGAAAACAGCCCATAGAGCATTTCCTTCTTTTCCTCAGGTTCACCAGGAGAAGCTCTCAACAAGCAGCCATGCTGGCAAAGAAGCCCTGCTCCTGGCCCTGCCACTGCTGGTGTCTCTGATTAACTTGCTGGTACCGTACATGTACAACCTCCTGGCTGCTTGGGAGAAGCAGGAGTCTCCAGTCCTAGAGGTGTATGTTGCTATCTGCAGGTAACCCAAAGCTTGGCAGTTGAAATGGAGTCAGGCGGAGGAGCATGTTGCTGCTTCTGCACTTTCTAGACTTTTATGTTTTGGGTGTTTCCAGCAGAAGTCCAGGGACTGGACTTGGCCCCTTGGTTCGAATGGCTTGGTGGATCCTTTTCCTTCCTCCATACTTTTACCAACAAGATGACTGAATAAATCTTTTTCCCCCAAGACAATCTCAATGCTCCTTTTTAATAAGAAAGGCTGCACAGATTTGTGGGAGGTTTGTTTCTGTTTTCTGTTTTTGGCAATTTGTAACTTTCTGCCTAGACTGTGCTAGAAAGTGATCCGAAGACCAGTTACTGCAGGGGAATTGGGTGTTAACATCAGGGACCAAGGCAGCAGCTGTATTTGGGGGCCATCCCATTTCTGGACCATCCAGAAAAAGGCAGGAAGTAATAATAATAATGCATATGTAAGCTCCTTCTTGCTGAGGTTTTCTGTGGTTTGGAATGAGGAAGCCAATTAAGGGTCACTGGCGGGTTTACAGAGTCAGTGCTTTGGTGCCCATCCTGTGTATTTATTGCCCAGCTGATTCTTGAAGCCTTGCACACACCCAAGTTTATCATTGTTAGCAAATAAGACATGAAAGCAATATTTGCATCCTTATTATTTTTCTCTGTATGACTGCAAAGCAAATGATTCAGTTAATAGCTAAGCAGCATGCTGAATAGGTTTAGTGTTCACAGAAATGTGTCTACCTCAAGGCTTGCTTTCTAACTTTTTACTTTGGATTGACAAGTCATTATTTTGGAGGATAAGTGAAGCTGGAATATTACTTCTATTTTTTAATGACAAATATCTGTTCCATCTGGTATCTTCTGCCTTCTCCAACCTTTTGTTTCATGGTGCAGTTCTAAGCCAAAGAGGATTCATAGCTTTGGTTCCATTGCTACCTTTTTACTCATCTACCTTTCAGAAACCAAAAAGCTGTCTCTTCCAACCATATGTTGTAAAGCAGGACCATGAATCCCTCAGTACCACAGACACCCGTCCCACCCCACTCTGGATATTCCAAAACACCATGTGGCACAAAAGAAGGACAGAAAAGTGCTTGTAGAATGGAACCAGTGTTGCACAGAAGTTAGAATGTTCTTGTCAGATTTGGGAGATGCTAATTCCCTCACCGAGCCATGAAATTCACTGGATGATGTTGGACCTCTCACTGTCTCTCAGCCTGACCTGTCTATCAGTGGTGTTCTAAGAATGATATGATGAGGAAAGAGATAGAACTCATGTGAAGAAAAGAAAGATATACATGTAACTATTGCATGTGTATGTGCCCTCAAGTTGCCTCTTGACTTATGGCAACCCCATGAATTCCATAGGATTTTCTTAGGCAAGGAATACTCAGAGGTAGTTTGCCATTGCCTCCCTCTGAAATATAGCCTACAACACTTGATATTTACTGGCAGTCTCCTCTCCAAGTACTAATCAGGCTTGATTCTGCTTAGCTTCCAAGATCAGATGGGATCTGTTGCTTTTAAGATATTTGGGTACAGCAATGTAACTGTTACAGATTAATAAATAAAGTGGCTTGCAGCACTGAGCCCTACAGATTTTGCAGATTTGACAGAGAACCATCTTTTCTCTTTTACAGTTTTGCAGCTATGAAGGAGGATGTAGTAGAGCTTCTCTTGCTCCTAATAATAAGAGGGTTTGTGTGGTAAAATCAGGGTCACCAGCCACTTTGACGTGGAAATTCTTTTCTTCTTTCTTCTACAGGAACTTAATTCTGAAGATGGTTATTCTAGGCCTGCTGTGTTACCACTGGCTAAGTCGGAAAGTGACCTCTTCAAAAATTCAGGTCAGTAGGAATTTGTGATAATTAAGCCTGGTGCTGCTGGAACAGGTCCAGCAATGAGCACTAGACTTTTGTGACTTTATCCCATTAAACAATAGGCCAAGCACAAAAAGCAGCTTTGAATACTTGGAACAAAAGAGCTTTTGTCCCACTCTTGTCAGTTCTGCATGGGCTACCATCGGCACACAAATAGCTTCCCCGAAGATTGCTCATGGGTACCAGCTATAATCAGAGAAAAGGAATTTTTTGAAAGAGAAAAGGGTACCGCAATGAGCAGCCTTTCCTGTTGCTAAGCCCTACTTCTGCTGAAGATGAGGATCTGTAATCAAACCATTGCAGTGGAAGTGCTAAGCTAAACATTGTGGCATATCTGTGGAACCAAAGGGTAGTTGCTTATTCTTTAGGGCTGATCAGTATTCCTGCATTCACTCAGCAGCAAATGCAACCCTCCCACTTCAAAACCAAGAGGTAGAATGTCCTCATTCTGCCAAGTGGAAAGACCTCTCAGATCAATAAAGCTCTTTCTGTTGAGCTGGTGTGGATTCAACACAGGCTTTTATGTTTATGGTTTTCAAAGTAACAGCATCCCTCCCATGAGACAGAAGAAACGGGTTGGGGGAGAGCTCTAGAACGGAGCTGAGGAATGTATGGACAGATGTTGTTGGACAACACTTCCCATCAGACTTAGTCAGCACAGCCAGTGGTGAAGGATCTTCGTATCTTCCATTCAGCAACATGTGGTGGGCCACATCATTCCCTTCCTGCTCTTGAAGAAAAGACACAGCCCTTTGTGTGTCGGCAGGTATAGCTTCATATTACTGGTTACAGATACATCCTCTTGTGTTTTTGTGGCTGCATCTCCCAAGAGAGAATCATAGAAATGTAGAGTTGGAAGAGACCACACAGGCCATCCAGTCCAACCCCCTGCCATGCAGGAACACCCTCAAAGCACTCCCGACAGATGGCCATCTAGCCTCTGCTTAAAAACTTCCAAGGAAAGAGACTCGACTACACTCCGAGGCAGCATCTTCCACTGCCGGACAGCCCTGACTGTCAGGATGTTCTTCCTGAGGTTCAGGTAGAATCTCCTTTCCTGCAGCTTGAATCCATTGCTCCTTGTCCTGGTCTCTGGAGCAGCAGAAAACAAGCCCTCTCCTTCCTCTACGTGGCATCCCTTCAAATATTTAAACATGGCTATCATGTCCCCTCTTAACCTTCTCTTCTGCAGACTAAACATACCCAGCTCTCTAAGTCTGTCCTCATAGGGCATGGCTTCCAGGCCTCTCACCATTTTGGTCACCCTCCTCTGGACTTGCTCCAGCTTTACCATGTCCTTCTTGAATCGAGGTGCCCAGAACTGGACACAGTATTCAAGATGAGGTCTAACCAAAGCAGAGTAGAGTGGTACCAGTACCTCCCTCGATCTAGACACCATACTCCTATTGATGCAGCCGAGAATTGCATTGGCTTTCTTGGCTGCCGCATCACACTGCTGACTCATGTTCAGCTTGTGGCCTATGAAGGCTCCTAGATCCCTTTCACACGTACTGCTATCCAGCCACGTGTCCCCCATCCTATATTTCTGTATTCCATTTTTTCTACCTAAGTGTAGGACCTTACACTTCTCTCTGTTGAATGTCATTTTGTTCGCCTTGGCCCAGCTCTCCAATCTATCCAGGTCATTTTGAATTTTGATTCTGTCCTCTGGCGTATTAGCAACCCCTCCCAATTTGGTATCATCTGCAAATTTGATGAGCATGCCCTCTATTCCTTCATCCAAGTCGTTGATAAAGATATTGAACAGCACTGGGCCCAGGACAGAACCCTGTGGCACCCCACTAGTCACTTCTCTCCAGGATGAAAAGCAGCCATTTGTGATCACCCTTTGGGTTTGGTCGGTCAACCAATTACAAATCCAACTAACAGTAGCCCTGCCCAGCCCACATTTTACCAGCTTCATTGCAAGAATGTCATGGGGAACTTTGTCAAAGGCCTTACTGAAATCGAGATATGCTACATCCACAGCATTCCCTTCATCGATCAAGCTAGTAACTCTATCATAAAAAGAGATTAAGATTAGTCTGGCATTACTTATTTTTGAGAAATCCATGTTGACTTCTCGTGATTACTGCATTGCTTTCTAAGAAGCATCAAAGCCTAGCAGTGCACCTAAGATCCCTCCTTGATTGTAGAATAGAAAGAAACAGCTCATGTTCTGGGGTCCAAGGTGGCTCACAAAGGCTTCCTATTAAGATTCCAAGCTTCCCCCGACACACTTCCACCTGCGCCTCTTTGGCCACTTTCTCCTGATCCAGAGCACTGAGAGAGGGCTCTTAAATCCATTTATTTCCAGTAGGAGTGGAAGTGAAAATGATGACAGAGTTCTGCTCTTGTGCAATTCACCAGCACACTCTTCTTTCATTTGGTGCAAGAAGACCCAGGCCAATGAGGAACAATAACTTTAGATACATACGGGAAGAAGAAGTCAATAAGGTTCATTGCCAATCACTCTGGGTAGGAGAGAATGAACAGGCTTTTGCCTGTGTCTCCCTTCATGGCAGCTGCAGGAGATTGCTGGCTCTTCAAACATTGTTCAGTTCAAAACGTGGATGCTGTCACAAATTAGTTGCTACAGTGCAAGGTATAAAGAGTTTGTAACTGTTATTATAAAGAACCTTAATGATATCCCTCACTTGAGTACTTTTAGCTTCACATGGGAATGGGTAGTTGCAAAGAGCTGATACCAAGTAAGCCAAGAGTCTGGACACTATGTTATTATTTAATAAATGACTAATAACATTATTCCAATAATGTTTCTCAGTACAATGTATATGGATCAAGGCAGTGGACAGGATACTCTTCTTCCTCAATTTGTTCTCCCTACAACAATCCTCTGAGGTAGAGACTGGTTGGGAATATGTGATTGGCTCAAAGTCCTAGCCAGGAAGTTTAATGACTCAGTGAGGACTTGAACCTGGATCTTCCAAGTCCTTGTCTAGCATTCCAACCATTTCATGTCAGAGTCTACTGTTTGGTGTGCATTTGCCTGCTGGAAGGCCTATGGAAGAAGCTCTGTGGGTAAGAAAAGAGAAGAGGCCCTTTCTTCTGTCCGTTCTGATGCATGGGGTGCCTTATCTTTCCACAGTGCTGGGAGACCTTTGTAGGGCAGGAGCTCTACCGCTTGGTGGTGATGGATTTCATTTTCAGCCTCCTGGACACCTTCTTTGGAGAGCTGATGTTAAGGTAACATTAAAAAAAAACCTTTCCCCTCAAACCAAAATTTCAGAGCACTTCATCTCTCCCAGATTGTGGGAGATTGTACACAATGCCACTTCAGGCATATAGAATGTACCAGAGTTCACTTGCAGCCCAAAATCTGAGGACTAGTAAGATTGGTAAGATTTTCCCTTAACCACTTAATGCACATTTATGTGCAGAATGAATAAAGCTTGTCATCTTTTGTACATGTCCATAGGGGATCTTGGGATGCCAATAGGAGATATGCTGTTGACTGCACCAATGTGGAGATTACACCACTGTGCTTCCATACTAAAACTAGACATGTTGAAGTTTGTTGGACTTGCTTTGGCCTCCTCCTACATTGTTATGCTGCTTCAGAAAAAAAGCCTCAAACTAATACAATCTTAGTGGGTTGAATCTCATGGCAGGAAGTTTGGAACTATGATAGGTATCTCTGCTCCTTGGTGGACAAACCCTCTAGGAATAGGATTACTTTCTTTGGGATTTTGAATATGGAATAGGAACAAAAAGGCATCTGTGGGAAAGAATCTGTATATGTGTACTGAACTTCTGCCATAATAAGGGCTTCTTGGTTTCTTAACTGGTTGTAGGAGCACAGTTAAAATTTGACTGACGGTCCTACTTCTAAGTAACATCTCTCTCTCTCTCTCTCTGCTAATTCAGAATGATTTTAGAGAAGAAGCTACAGAGTAAACGGAGACCTGAGTTTGACATTGCTAGAAATGTGCTGGAATTGATTTACGGACAAACCTTGACCTGGTGAGAGATTTTCAGTCCCATCCTTTATTAAGTCAGTGCCTCTCCCCTTTGTTATCCATTTTGTTAATTTGCTGCAGATAAAAACATTAAACTGCTTCCAGAGAAGACTAAGGATGTTTAGAATATATTATTTATTTAAAACATATGTATTCTAGGTCAAATGAAGTGTTTAAAGTGGCTTCTGAGACAAATTGACAGAGGAATTTGCCTCGTGTTGATTCAAGATGCTGGTCCAACTAGCTCACTGTTGTCTCTTCCACTGGCAAGCAGAGGTCTCTCCCAGCTCCTTCTGGAGTTGCTAGTGCTTGAACCTGAGATCTTCTGCTTACAACACATGTGCAGTATCAATGAACTGCAGCCCTTATACAAGCGGCAGGGAACCTGTGGTCCTTCTGATGTGGCTGAACTACAACTCTTACCAGGCCTAAAGCAGATTAGGACTGATGGGAGCTGATGTCTGACAACATCTCCACCATTGCCTTACAAAGAGCAACACTACTCAAATATCTAGAATTAAACAACTCTGATTTAGCCACTTTGAAAAGGATGTATTCCTTTACAGTTCCTTCACTGTCACAATATTTAGGGTACTGCTAGAGTTCTTCCTATAGCTTTTCTAAGTAGATCTTTCAGCTGTGCCCCTGCACTTCCCCTGCCTGGGACCTGAACTGAAGGGATCTGCTAATTACACAGAGGGAGGGGCATTCTCTGATAACATCCATTGTTCAGTCTCTGAATGACTTTTTTTAGTATAATTTTTATTATATTCAAAGTACATAAAAACATATATTGACACAAATATATATATCATTATTATAATTCTTCTATTTCACACCCCCACCGCTTCTGTATATCAAAGGTTTCCAGTTGAATCTTTCTTCCCTTTATACATATCTAATCAAATACCAATATACTCAATCCACAGATTGACAGATTTAGCCAAAGCATTACCCTTTTCCATTCTCTTCAAAATTTTGAACCGTTTTGTTCTTAAAGGAGTTAGCTAATTTTTCAGGCTCTACCATATCTAACATTTTTATTTTCCATTCATCTAACTGAATATCTGTTTTATCTTTCCAGTGTTGTGCATATGTCAGCCATGCTGCTGTGATCAAATACAATAATATCTTCTGTTGTTTTCTAACCTCCTGCTTCTGGCCTAACATATTCAGTACATAAAATTCTGGTACCATTTCAAAATTAACTTTGGAATTTTTTTTTAATTTCATCATGAATTCCCTTCCAAAATTTCTTAGCCTTAGAACAAGTCCACCACATGTGAAAAAAAGTCCCCACCTTTTCCCCACATTTCCAGCGCTTCGCATCTCCATTTTTGGTTATTTTTTGAAGTCTTTCTGGAGTCATATACTACCTATATAACATTTTATAATAATTTTCTCTTAAATTTAAATTTGGAGTAAATTTTATATCTGTTTTCCATACTTTTTCCCATGCCTCTAACTCGATTGGACGACCTATATTTTGGGCCCACATAATCATTTAGTCTTTTTACTGACTCGAATTCAAAGTCCCTTTTTAATAATAATTTGTAAATCTTCGAGATTCTAGTTAATTTAGTTCATTTTCTTGTATTTCAAAACCATATAATTTTTGATCCATTTTGTACCTTTCTTGCAACTGGCGCCAAGGGAACCAGTTTAGCTCATGACCTTCAGCTTTTAATTCTTCTATCGACTTCATTTTTTGATTGTCTCTTTCCCATTTTATTATATCTTAATAAGTCAAAAGCTTTCCTTGCTTCGTCAGTGCAATCTTATAAGCTTCTTGAAGGGATGTCCAAATTGGGAGTTTTATATAATATTTCTGTTTTATTTGGAGCCAGATCTTTAATAAAGTTTTCTGGATGCAATGATTACTTTGTTCACCACTATTTTATTATAGCATAAGTAACCATGCCATCCAAATCTGTTATCAGGTTCTTCCAGATCTTTTAAAGTAGATTTCTCTAATGTAATCCAATCTTTAATCCAGTCTAAACAACTTGCATAATAATACATCTTCAAGGACGGCACTTCTAACCCTCCTTGGTCTTTTGCATCCTGTAATACTTTAAATCTTATTCATGGTTTTTTGCCTAACCAAATAAATTTTTGAAGCTCATTTTCCCACTCTTTAAACAATCTCCCATTTCCAATTATTGGTAGATTTTGGAAAAGAAACATAAATTTAGGTAGTAGAGACATTTTAAAAGCATTAATTCTTCCTAAAAACAGTAAGTTTAATTTAGTCCATTTTTGCATGGCCTTTCTAATATCCTTCCATATTCTTTGATAATTATTTCCAAATAATTCTTGATTTTTCTTTGTAATAATTATTCCCAAGTATTTAATTTTGCTAGTTAATTGACATTCTGATCTTTTTTCTAATCCCATTTGCTGCTTTTTCATCATATTCATTGTCATTATTACTGTCTTTTCTTTATTGATTCTGTATCCTGCCCCTTGACCAAATCCTTGTAAGATTTCTAACAATTTGAAGATTAACTCCTTTGGATCTTCTAGAAAGATGACCACATCATCAGCAAAGGATCTTAATTTCAGTTCTCTTTTCTTAACTCTCAGACCTTGTATCTCTGAGTCCTTATTTATCTTATTTAACAAAATTTCCAAAACCGCAATAAAAATTAGTGTAGACAGCAGACATCCTTGTCTCACTCCCTTTGTCATAACAAGCTTGCTGATGTATCCCCATCTATTAACAATTTTGCAGATTGGTTCTGATAAATCTTATCAATCCATTTACAAAAATCTTCCCCTAAGCTATATATATTCAATATCTGCTGTATAAATAACCAAGAGACATTATCAAAAGCCTTTTCCTCATCCAGAAAAATCAATGCAGTTTTCTTTCCAGAGTTTTTATCATAATACTCGATTACATCAAGTATTGTTCTCACATTATTCCTCATATACCTCCCAGGTGAAAAGCCCGTCTGGTCATCTTTTATCTTATCTTGTAATACTTTCCTTAGCCATTCTGCCAAAACTGATGCAAAAATTTTGTAGTCAATATTCAACAGGGAGATTGGTCGATAATTCTTAACTTCTCTCTTGTCTTTTCCCTCATTTGGTATCAATACTATATTTGATTCTCCCCAAGATTCCGGCTTTCCCATCGACTTGATTTCTTTTATTGTTGCCTGCAATGGTGTCATCAGGTCTTTTAAGAATTTATTGTAATAAAGTGCTGTAAAGCCATCTGGCCCTGGTGCTTTATCAGATTTTAAGGCTTTTATTGCCTCTTCCAATTCATTAATTGTTATTGATTTATTCAACTGATTTTATCCTTCTTTGGATATCTTCCAGGTGTTTATTGTGTTCACATAAACATTTATGTCTTTCTCCCCTTTCAGAGGAGATTTTTGCGCTTGAAATAACTTACTAGAATACTTCTCAAAAGTCTGTTTAATCTTGTCAGGTTGGGTAATCAATTTCTTACCATCCTTCAGTTCAAGGTCCATTTTTCTTTCTTTCCTTTTTTTAAGTCTAAGGCTAACCATTTTCCAATCTTATTTGCTTGTTCAAATTGGGTTAGTTTCATATATTTCAGTTTTTTCTCAATCTCTTCTGTTGCAAGTATATCCATTTCTTTCCATATCTTCTTAACCTCCTGCTGTAATACATTTTGTGAAGGATTTTTCTTAAGTTCTTTTTCCTTTTCTTGTAGTCTAAACAACAAAATCTGATAGTTTTCTCTCTCTCTTTTGTTTTGAATCTGTCATTGTTGTATAAAGAAACCTCTCATTACTGCCTTAGAAGCATCGCAGACAGTTTTCATCTTTATTTCTTGATTTATATTTTCTTTAAAATAGAAATGTAAAGCTTCTTTCACCTTTTTGACAATTTCTTCATCATTTAAGAGTCTATCATTCAATCTCCAATGAAATTCTTTAACTTTATCCTTCATTTGTAGCAGTACTGGGCGATGATCTGAGATTACTTTCGGTAATACAGTATTTCTGCCTTTTGAACTTCTGTTAATAAATGTTGGGATATTAAAATCATGTCAATTCAGGACCGTGTCTGATGAACTTCTGAGAAGAAAGTGAAGTCTTTAACATCAGAATGAATATATCTCTATATGTCCATTACTGTCAATTCTTCACATATATCAAAAAAACTTATTGGCAATTTCCCTCTCATTAATTGTCCTTTTAGTTTAGAAAATGATTTATCTAATTTTACATCTTGGATTCCATTCCAGTCTCCCAAAAGAATCCAATCCTCATACTCATAATTAGAGAATCTTTCCCTTAATCCTTTATAAAATTCTGCTTTATTTTTGTTTGGTGCGTAGACTCCAACTATTATTGTTTTCTTCCCATTTTTAAAGATTTCCACACCTAACAATCTTCCTTTCTCATCTTTAAAAATTTCTTTAGCTTCTATTGCTTTATCAACATATATTGCTAGTCCCCTTTTCTTCTTTAAGTACGAGGATGTAAAACATTTTCCTAATTTCGTGTTGTACAAATATTTTTCTCGGTGCAGCTTGATATGGTTTTCTTGTAATACTGTGATTTGTGGTCTAAGTCTTTCCAAATGATGAAATACTTGTCTCCTCTTTGCCTGTGAATTCATTCCATGTACGTTCCAAGAAATTATCTGCATATTTATTTCTTCTTTTACTTTTCTTTTCCCTTTTCTTTCTTTTCTCCTGATTCCGCCGATTGTGACTCTTCTTCTGACGTTGGGCTAGTCTCTTCAATCACTTCTGGTCCTTTTGATTTAGATTCTGAAGTTTTAGCTGGTCTTTTTTTGGTATCAGGCTGTGTTGGTTGGAGTTGAGATATCTCTCTTGAAATTCAGATGCTTGATCTACCGAAGTTAACTTAATCTTCTTCCCCTCAAAAAAAAAAGAGAGGCCTTCAGGTAATTCCCATCTGTATCTTATATTCAAATCCTGTAATCTCCCTGTCAAAAACATATATTCTCTTCTGTGCTGCAGTACACTGAACAATAGGTCCTTAAATATTCAGATTTCATTCTCATCCTCTTGTAGTTTTTCTTTGTAACTCTGTTCTATCACAAGATCCCGTGTCCTCTCTCTGGTGAAAAACACGAATGTGTCTCTGGGAAGGCCTTGAATGACTTTAAAAGACAAAAATAAGGCCTTGAATTGAACTGGGAGACTGAACAGAAACCAGTACAGGTGCTGTAATATGTCCTTTCTTCACGCTTGTGAGGAGGCAAGATGTAATATTCTGCTTTAGCTGCTGCTCTCAAACAGTCTCCAAAGAAAGCCGTAAGTAGGCACATTATAGTAGTTAAACCCCTCATTGTTACAAAAACATAATGACAGCAGGAAGTCCCACATTTTCTTGGAGGAAGGAGATATATAGTTGGTGTACCAGGTAGCTGTATATTGGTTTAAAGAGAGAAATCGCCTGTTTAGAATTTCAGAATGGTTTGTACCAGTTCTGCTTTCTTCTTCTAAAACTTTTGATTGCTTATTTCAAGATTCCTTGTGCACAACACTAAGAACACAGTCCATGACACTGCATATAACACTGAGTTTAACTGAATTGTCGAGACCAATAGGTTACATGTACATCTCCTTTTGCGATATCTTCAGCTGGGAGTGGGGATAATCTATAGACAGAGTTGTGTATTCATAAAGTGCAATACAAGTGCAGAGTCAGATATAGGATTCAAAATTTAGACAAGATTGGTTTTCCTGACAGTTGGAATTTTATTGCGGTTGATAGAGGCCTGAAAATACTTCATTAGAGTCCAGTGGAAGCTCAAAAATAAACAAGTATATGGTTCAAGCTGCCAGTGACCAGTGGGTATTTTTTCAGTTTTAAGATTTATTTTCATCTTTCTTTTTAAAAGCTTATTAGATTGCCATTCTAAATACATGTAGATAGGGTGGGCCCTAAGTGTCCAGCATAGCTCTTCTGTCAATGGCCCCTGCAGCCCACCCCTCTCTTTTCTTTTCCCTCCCTCCTAAAGCATTTTCAGGTTCTTTGAAAACTAGAACCTGACAACATTTCTCAAGCTGAGGAAAAGACAGCTAGATGATCGAATAATATCCATTCCTCTTTTCTTTTTCTAGGCTGGGGGTCTTCTTTGCCCCACTCCTCCCTGCTGTCCAAATTCTCAAGCTGCTGCTCTTGTTTTATATTAAGAAGGTAATGCCTTTATAGAAATGTATTATAGAAATGAATGTTGTGGAGCCAAGAAGCCAGGGTGGAGAAAAATCATGCTGACCAGGGGGAGTAGTACCTCTGGATCTGCCTAAAAGACAATTAAGGGAAGTAAAAATCTGACAGAGGTCCTTGGCCAGCAGGAAGCAGCTTTGTGTGTACTGAGGAGGGCAAAAACATTTTGCATGCTAACTTTTGTAGTAAAACCCTGAGGTTGTTTGTGTTTTTGTTTTAATGAAGGGCAACCTTAGAAGGCTGCACTTTGGAGCAGATACATAGAGACAAAGAAAAGAAGTGCTTATCCCTTTCCCACCCAGAATCATCCCCAAGTTGCTTTACCCTATGCAAGGGTGTAGGTGTGTGTTACCCATTAAGGGGGATACAGAGCAGCCAAGTAAGATGCCATTGTGGCCAGTCTTCCTCAATGTGTGGTTAAGTTTCATTCAGAGGTGTTCTAATTCCAGCCTTCTACATTTCCTAGGCCAGCCTGATGAGAAATTGCCAGTCTCCCAGCAAACCCTGGCGTGCATCCCACATGAGCACTATCTTCATCACTTTATTGTGCTTTCCTTCATTCCTGGGCGCCTCCATATTCCTCTCCTACACCATATGGGCGTGAGTAGATCTTTAGGGCAAATATCAGCTGCTGCATCTGCATTCTAGATGTAATGTGTTACAGGCTTAGCAATCACTGAATCCCTCTTCTGTGTAATTCCAGTTCTGTCACCCCCTCAAGTCTGAAATAAATCTGTTCTGCCCATTTATCTTTTTCTGGGCCTTTCCTTTCCTTTTTACTGTATAGTGGGGTGGAGAACCAAATAAGCATGTTGAGTGGAAAAGGACCATGGGTGTTACAGGCCAAAACATCTGGAGAGCCAAAGGTTCACCACCTCAGTTGTAAAGCTGCATAAAAAATGGCCCCATGCTACCAGTCTGAGTTGTCCTCCTTCCACAAAACTTTAAACTGCTTGATGTAGAGGTCTGCTATCAGGACAATAATGTCTGAACCAAACCTCTGCTATGGTAAACTGGCATCCATGTTTGTTGTTTGTTTTGTATCCCACCTCTCTCCCAGCCCAGGATTCAAAGTGGCATGCTAGACTCTATCATACTATACTTTTTAACACAGCATTTCTTGCTCCCGTGAAGAATGTTTAATAAAACCTTCCTGGCTTCATCTTCTTTACAAGGCATGCTATAAATTCTGCTTTCCATAACTTTCTGTAATTAAAGTTCTTTCTCACTTTTCCAGTGGTGCCCAGTAACACACATGGCATGCTTCCTATGTTGCTTAATTAATTGCACCACCACTTCTCCTAAACTGTACCACCACCACTTGTTATGTGCCTTCAGGTCACTTCAACTGAATGGCGACCCTCAGGCAGCCCTATCATGAGATTTTCTTGGCAAGATTTGGTCAGAGGCCTTAGCATTCCTTTGAAGCTGAGTGAATGTGACACGCCCAAGGTCACCCAGTGGGTTTTCTTGGCTGAGCAGGGATCCAAACACTGCTCTTTCAGATTCATAGTCCAACACTCAGACTCATATATCACACTGGCTGTCCTGACCACAACCTCTGCAAAAACTGGTTGTTGTTGTAAAGATTCCTTCTGAAATTTGGCTATGGCCTTGGCCCTCTCTAATACAGGAACCAGAGTGTCCTGCCACAGTACATGGCCCTGCTGGAACAGAGCATCCCCAATCCCTTCCAGAAAGGAGAACCAAGGAGACTTTTCTTTGGCAGCACAACATCTTGGTTGGCAAATAGTGGCAGTGACAGCCGCAAAATGGCCAGGGATCCAAGGCAGCCATCCTTGTAAATTTAGAATTAAAGAGAAAAAGATGTCTCTGCTAAGTGAAGACTACTGAATATGCAAACAGATACACAGGCAGTTTTAGTTAAAATTGGGGTTGCTAGGTGTCCCTTATTATAAGGGATGTCTCCTATTTGAGGACTGGAAAACGATGGATGGATACTGAACAAGGTGCCAGAAGTTCTGTATTTTCATAAAAACAAAATTATTTGCATATTCAGTAGTCTTGACTTAGCAGAGCCATCTTTTTCTCTTTAATGCTTTAATTTGTGAATGTAGACAATAGGTTAATTTTAGAATGAAATGCATGGCTATGTTAATTGAAATCAATTATTTTGTTTGGTATTTAGGTGGAACACAAACTTGTTAATAGCTGTTTCCTGGATGTCAACCCTGCATATCATGGATTTTTACAGTTCTTTATTGCTGTTTTAAAGATTTGACAATACTAGTTAAAATAAAAGTGGAACCTGCAACAACAAGCTATAGCAAGGAGTTCTCCTGTTCACTGTATCAGTGAATGAACTATGCCCTTCTCTAAAATATTCCAATCTGTTCCCTCTACCACCTAGTTTTCGGTTTTAATCTCCCCAAACAGTCAATCTGCCTTTTCTGACTACAGAGTATTCTTAATCCCTATCTGGCTATTGGAAGGAATCCCTTTCATTTTCTTCTCTCCAAATAAATCTTGTATTATCTTTGCCCCTCCACCCCCCACTAGGCCTGCTGATGCCCTTGTCTTGTGTGCATGTGATACTGTTTTGGATACATGAGCAATAGGATTCACCCATGATTTTTATAAGTAGCAGGGATAAAGATGCATTTATATTACAAACTGTTTTATAAATTAGTTTAGGAAAGTTGCAAGTGTGTGTGTGTGTGTACACACACACACACACACACACACTAAAAAATGAATTAGGTGTGCCAAATAAAATAACAATCTCTTTTGACTAGCCCCTTGACACTTGTCTTTGTCTTTCCAGAGTGAGACCCTCAGAGATATGTGGACCCTTCCAAACTTTTGAGACCATCTATGATTCTGGGAAGACATGGGTGGTGGAGCTGGAGCAGTCTAGCCCAAATCTCACCTGGTTTACCTGGATCCATCAGCACTTGATCCAAAATAGTTTCTTCCTGTTTTTAATCTCTGGAATTTTGCTGTAAGTTGAAAGGACTACTTTATTTATTTATATCTGGAAAGCTATAGGCACTGTCCTTACCACAGTCTCAAATGTACAGAGTTTGGCAGTTACAGGGTTCACTAGGTATGGAATACGTTTGTCATTTAATAAGGGTGAAGGTTGTGTGCCCTGTTCTCAGCCTAACTCAGCACCAGCAAACTCAGAGCTGTTGTACTCTATTAAAAAAAAAAAGGGCTGATGACGAGGCATCTCCTTGATCAAGCTGAAGTCACTCATGAGATGCCACTATGAGAATTTGCCAAAACTCTTACTGAGACAGGAAGTATTGCCAGTAAATAGAATGTAAGTTCCAGCATGTAGACTGTAAGTATTGCCAGTAAACAGAATGTAAGTGCATACTTTAAACTTTTCTCCTGTACTGTTTATGCCAAAGGGGAAACACAGGATAGATCGCAATCTACTGAGAGGAATGGTTTGTAGTAGAGCACTAAGAGTTTCTAACTTTCAAACAACAGCAATTCAGAAAAATCCTTACTCTGCCCCACCTGTCTTATATTAGAGTGCTAAAAGTTTGAGGTGAATCAGGAGATGATTTCTGTGTGAACTCCAGTACTTGGTGTTGTAAACCAACCAAATGTGTACTCAGGACATTGTATCATTTCTTGTCCACCTTCCTCATCCACTATTTTTTGCACCTGATTCAGAGTGGTGGACCTCAGGGTTCTAGTGAAAACATATGCAGATCCTGCAAGCCTGAAGTCTGCTCTACTCCACCTTATGCCATTCTAAAAATCCAGATTTGGTGTTGCTCAGTGTAATTGTAGTGTAGCACAGACAGGGTGCTTCATGTCCAGGCACACAGACTTAAGTGAAAAGGCTTCCTGTAACTCATAATGGCTGAGAGGCTGAAACACTCACCCAAATGAGTGTTTTAAGTGTACCCAGTATCTGGGAACATTGGCTTCCTCTGTTCTCTGTGTGAGAATTCAGACTGAAACATTACTTCTGTTGATGATCCGTTCAGCATCTTTTGATGTGTATTTTTAAGAGCATATCTTGCTCAGCTTCTCAGTATGATGCTTATATTCCACACCCTTATGATTTGCAGAGCTGTGATCTATCTCAACATTCAAGTGGTGAAGGGTCAACGGAGAATCATCACCCTCTTGAAGGAGCAGATTGCCAACGTGAGTGCTGAGTGTAAGGCAGGGCTGGTCTGTTACTGAGAACTATGGAACATCAAGCTCTCCAACCTTCAGTTTAAATGACTGCAGTCCATCAACTGATTTTTGTTAGTGAATGGCTGTGGTGAAGTCACTACTGTGCCACTGTTGTGGTAAAATGACATGCACTGCACGTAAGAACACTGTAAACAGGAGCGCACTCAGTGGCCCACCTTCCACTGGCATGAAGAGGACCTGGGTGCAGAGTGTCTGCCCATAAAAGTCTACTGGTACAATGCACCTTCCATGTTGGATCTGTGCAGTGTTCAGACTCTTTTGGCACAAATCTTGCCAGCTGCAATGATAAGGCATTTCAGTAGCAGGGGAAAAAAACCCCTCTTGCACTGATCATACTGACAAGAGGGAAAAAGACAAGCATTTGCAGATCATATTAGTTTTAGCCTTATGGTCCTTCTTCCTTATGGTCCTTCTTAACATCACTAGCACTTACTCTTTTGAGGATATCACTTTCCTGCTACTAACCTTAAATAGCTCTATTCCAGGAAGGAGAAGACAAGATGTTTCTCATTCAGAAGCTTCACACTATATATGGGAAATGAAAGAGCAGTGCAGTAAAAGAAAAGGTAAGCCCTTGGAGCTCTACACTGAAGAGCTGCATGAAATGGCTGTAGCTCAAAGGAGGAGAGGCTGTGGACAGTGCATGGCTGTCTATCATATGCATTACTGTATGGACAAAAGGAGGGGTGGGGATGCTGAGGTACTCTAACTATTGATAAACTACTACTCCCATTAGTCTTCACTGTTGGCCCTGCTGGGTGGGACTGATAGGAACTAGAGTTTAACAACATCTGTAAGACTCCCAGTTCCCCAGTCTTGGACTATAAAGGATTATTAGCACTGAGTCAATGCATCTTGTGCCCTCATAGCTGTGTTGAGTCTGACTGTTTCCAAGGCAAAGAGGAGTGTTTCAGTGATGCTTGTGGCATAATTTCTTTCTGCTCCTGCTCTGTTAGTTCAATAAACAAAATACCAACAGCAGCTACAGGTACACCAAGGTGGTTCACTGAGTAGCAAGGGACCTCACTTACCTCATTTTTCTTAGAGAATTCTAAGGTAAAAGGCAAATAGAACTCTATATTGGCTTCAGTATGAGTCAGGCAGGAGCTGGCTGTATTGTTGCAAGTCTCCTACCCAGGGCATGAGCACATCTGCACAGACACATAGAAAGGAAAGACATCCCACTTCCTTTATGAAAGTCTTCTGCTAGCAAATATTCCTGATGCAAACTGTATAACTGAGGAGAGAGTAAACTGAACACAGTGCTGGCAGATTGGCAAATTAGAATCTGACACCTGGCAAATGCACATAAAGCAGGATGAAAGTGTGATTGAAACTGCATTATGGGCAAGCAGGTGGATTGCTGAACTCAGAACATGCTCCTCCTTCCCTGCCAAACTATCCCTTATGTATTCTTTTCACTTGGCAAGGCTCTGGGGCTGGAAGCAGCCCCAGAAGAGAGGTGGCTGTGAGGGAGGTAATTTGAGGGAAGAACAGATGAGAAAAGAGTTCAGCATCCCTGTTGCACCTGAGCTGTCACCCTGTTTAAAAGGAATTCCTCCCCCCCCAAAAAAAACAATAATAGGATTATACCATCTTGTTTGCCCTAGATATTAGAAATCTTTAGTTCTTCTGTCCCGTGAACAGGATAACAAAACACAGGGTTCACTAATTCTTTATAGCACACTCCTGAGACAAAAATTTATAAGCAAGAATAAAGGTGGAAGATATTTCACTCACAATTCTGGAATGAGGAATATAAAAAATAATAATAATAAATGAGAGATTTGGAAAAAGCTACGTTCTTGCCACAGGACAGGGCATGTGAACCATTATCTAGATAGCAAAGAAAAATACTAGTTCTGTAATAAAAAATGACAGCTCAGATTTTCCTTTCAGCCTAACAGTGTATGTTTGGAGGATGAATCATTCTCTGCCTAAGAAGATTCTTTGGAGATGGAGACATATGTGGGACTTGTTAGGACTGTTCTGAGGAACAGCTCCATCCTGCTGAAAACTTCAGTCTTTGGACTTCTTAGTGTTCAGAAAATTGTAAAGGAAGCTCAGGCTGAGAACATCTGTTTTTAATATTTGAGACCAATTCCAGCTTCCATGAACAGATAAGTGGACATTTTCCTTCAGCTGGACTAAAGGATCCTAATCTGCTCGAAAGAGATGGAAGTGGGGTTTTTTTTTTTTTGTTATTTTTATTTTAAGAGAAAATGGAACTTTTAACTGGGAAATAGCCCATGGGCTTCCCATATTGGACTTTTGAGGTTATGGGAGAATAATGTGAAAATGGTAAAAGGCTTACTCAAACAACCATCAGGGATATCATGATCTGATGCAATTAACTTGGGCAACTTGGGCAAGACCGAATGTTATGGGTTTCACCCAAGCAGAAGAGGCACTCCTCGTGGCTGTCCGAAAGAGCGACTTTACGCCCACACGACTTGTACTTCTTAAAAAGCGTGGACATAGAACAGCGACTGTGGAGTCAAAAGGAAGAGAAAAAGTCCGAAAATACCAAGTCCGTTATCTGAAGTCCGAGAGAGGGGTCAAGACAGTCCAAAATCCGGGGAAAAACAAAGCCAAGCCAGAAGAAATCGAGGAACAAGCCGAAGAACCTTCCGTACGCAATGGCGGACGAAAAAGAACTGAGGAGAGATCGTTGCTCGGCGGGAGGAGCATGCGCAGTACCAGCATGGGGGAGGGGTTCCCACCAAGTGAACGAGCTCTAGAAGTTTCCAAACGCTACCGCACAGGCGCGAAAGCTCCTAATGTGTGAGGCACAGAGACCACGAAGAAGAACCATTCTTTTCTTGAAACTCCCCACGTCTACTTCTTTTTTTCTTCTTTTGTTGGTAGTGTGATGTGTCATGACTATGCAGTGGTTAATGTTGATTTAGTTTGTGGAATTCTTGTGAAGAATACCACAGTCATGTCAGTTACATGGATATCTCTTCATTTTACTTCACTGCTGTGAACAGAACTGTACTGTAACAGTGAGCATCATTTCACATATAGAAGATGCCTTAATCCCATCCTACTTCATGTTTTCTTGTATGTTGAGTAGTTAAGGGCCACCTACTCTTTTCTGTGGGACTGGGGTTATGAATGATGGAATTTCAACTATGTACATTCCATCACATTAGCCACCTCACTAATCTCCATGAAGCATATGAAATCCAGTTGTTGTTTTTCTGAATACAAGATATGCAGCTTAAGGTCACTGGATGTTGCTCCCTCTACCAACTTTTCTGTATCCAATTTTGCATGGGCTTGTGTGGTACATTGGTGATGGATTTGTTTCCCACGGGTGGCCACAGGTAATTTTCTTTGTATGTAATTTTACATGTGTAGATCTGAACCTTGGCAAATGCCAATTAAGCCCTGATGATACCCAATGTCAGAATATAGCACACCTCTACATTCCTATTTCTATGATTCCCTTATTTCAGCATCATTACTGTATGTAAATTTGTGGGTCAGATTTATTATGCTCCATGATAATGTGTGAGTCAAGGTGACTCTGATAAAATTTAGAGCACTATGCTGTTTATGCAAATCATTGTCCAGCAAACAAAATGAGCTTGTTGAATGGTAGAGCTGTCAGCATACTTCTTTCCCCCACATTTGGATGCAGTACTGACTAAATTAGCTTGGATTTTAGCATAAGAGTTACTTTCCTTGAAGTAAAAATGTCTGTCTTGTCCAGGATTCTATCTCACACAGTGGCCAGCTAGATTTTTATTTGTTTCCAATATGTGCTTCTGATTTTGTTTTAGAGGTCCCTAGGTAGCTCTGATGTCTTTGGAAAGATCACAAATGGAACATAATAATGAAAGTTACCTGCAGTTGATTAGTTGAAGGATCTGGTAACCAGGAACGTACTGCTTCAAAACATGAAGGTTTCAATTGGTTATCATGTCCATTTAACCCTGTAGTTGATTTCCAAAGCCATCTGAGTTAGTAATAACAGTTACACTTTGGGGTAAATGGATTCTGCAGCTTTAATTATGTGCTTGTGAAAAAGTGTTTGACAATGTGTTTAACTGCTTGTACCCAAAGATCCCACAAGTCCAGTGCACACACAGAAACTTTGTCCTATTCTGATTGTAGCTTCTTGCACTTTTAAATGTCTGAACTAGAGAGTCAAATTTTCTTCAGAAATCACACAGAATAAGAACAATAGAATGACATGGAAAATCCTGCCTTTTGTTGTTTGGTGAGTATGCTGCAGTCCAGTAACAGATATGCTAAAATCTTCTCCATTGATTCTAATTGGCAGTCCTATTTCTGCCCCACAAATGTGAGGGGTGGAAAAGCTGTATTGAAATTAACTCGGTGCCCTACGACATTTCCAGAGAGAGGATTTCTCATGCTTCAGTGAAAGCTAGTGTGAAACAGTTTCATATGTTTCTACTGTAACAGATTGCAGTCAGTATTCTAAAAGAAACTGTGGTGGGGGGAGGGAAAACAAGAACTATAGTAAGAGCACTGTACAATTCAGTAAGCAAGGAAGGGTGATGGTGTGACAAAACCCTTGTCTGTAACCATTTTTAAGTCTAGGTATTGGAAGCCTAAGTGCTCCAAGAAAGCCATTGAAACAGACCCCTCAATTGATGGATTGGATTGGGCAGGTGGGAGCTGCCTGTTGTTAAGAAACTATAGATATTTTTTTTAAATGTTAACTACTTCTTGGATTTTTACACATGTTTACTTGGAATATAGGTACTGCAGAGATTTCCCAAGTCTACAGTCAGACATATGTCAGCCTCCAGTCTCTAGGTCTGGACTGGCAAATGGAAGCAAAACACCCGGACACTGACAGTTTGTATCATTTTCCACTATTCTAACTGAAACTAATCTCATCATAAGTAAATGATAGTTTTGGGACTCAGAGAGTAGCAAGAAAGTCTACTAGAGGAGAAGCAACAACTCAAGTGTCAACCTCAGATGGGAGTGTGTGCATGTGTGTGTGCGCTTATACAAGATGTTCTTAGTAGCAAGGATAGGAACCATGTGACCCTCCAAATGTTGCTGATCTGCAACCCAACAGGCCTCACCATTGGCTATGCTGGCTTGAATTCGTAGCACTTGCAGCTCAACAAAATCGAGAGGGCCACATGATTTCCAACCCTACAGTATAACTACCAGGAGGAACTTGGACTTATTGCTGAGATTCTTCTGAGGAAGAAGCAGCAAGTTATGAATGCCACAATCTTATATATTGTTGTTGTTGTGTACCTTCAAGTGGTTTCTGACTTATGGTGACCCTATTATGCAGTTTTCTCGGACTGACAGTGTGTGATGTGCCCAAAGCCCATACCTACTTAGAAATAAGCCCAATTTAACTCTCAATGAAAATAACTTCTCAGTAGATATGTTTAGAATTGTGTAATAGTTAAGAGTTGCTTGTTATTTAATGTAGCAAGAGAAAGAATTCTCCCTCTCCCCCCCCGTCTCTCTCTCCCTTCTCCCATTCCATTTAGACTAATAAGGGAACCATAATGAAGATTCCTAGTGAAAAATAGCCTGGTACTATAGAACAATACAGTATTGTTCTTAGTTTTCAGAGAAATGTATGTTTGAATGAAGACAGAGCTTCTATTATTCGCTGAAAACTGGCTGCCAGTATTTTATAGTATCCATTTATCGGAGTGTGATTATAGTTTGAATATACACTGCACTCCAAGAGATTTGAATCATGAAGGCTAATGGATATGAGATACTCTTTATTGATACTGTGTTAGGAAGAATTGTGAAGGACAGAGAGATAAAATATGAATGGAATAATAGAGACTATCCTACTTTGGCCATATCATGAAACAACATGCCTAATTAGAAAATACTACAGTAGCTCCTTCACTTTTGAGGGGTTTCAGGGTGCAAAACCCTTTCCAAAGTTGAAAAACTACAAATAACTCTCCCCTACCCAAGTGAGCAAGCAAGGGAATGCACACATGTGCCTGCCTTCCCCATTCTCCCCCTCCCATTCCCTTGCCTTTTGCCTGGTCACACATGCATTCTTTCTTGGCACCTGGTGTTCCCCATTCCCATTTGCTTGCCTTTTGTCCTGATGTGATGAAGGAAGGCGTGCACCCCAGGCAAAAGGCAAGAAAATAGAAGTGGAAGAAGGCAGGTCTACACCTCATGAATAATCAAATTTGTGAAGGTCAAACCCACAGCTGTGGAAAGAGGTCTGTATAATTCTTGGTAGAGTAGGAGGCAGTAGAAATAGCGAAAGACAACATTACAGGTGGTTAGACTTGAGATCAAGGAAGCCAATGCCCTGAGTTGGCAGGACCTGATGACAGAGTATCTTGTCATAAGTGAAAGCTGACTTGACATTAATTAACAAACAATGAAAAGAAGACTGATGGTAGGAAGAGACTTAAGGGTGGTAATAGCATATAAAAGAGCCGGTGCGATACAGTGCTTTAAGAGTTGGCCTAGGACTCTGGGAGACCAGAGTTGAAATCCTCACTCAGCCATGGAAATAACAGAATAACAACAACAACAACAACCATCCACTAGATTTCAATTGTGTCCTGTTTCCAAGGATATTGATTCCACTTTAGCCTTTCCTGTTATCTCATATTTGCTATCTGTAGCCCAGAGATACCGTTAGAGTACCCAGGTGAGATACTGTGCAGTACTCACCTGGTTAGCTGGTCAACTAAGAGCCAAGGCCACTTTTTGGAGTAGATACTTCTGATGACTTTCACCAGCATGGACCTGGAGGCTGAGTGGAAGCAGTTCAACATGTTTCAGCAAACTTTTTATCCAAAACTAATCATATAGACATGTGAAATGAAACAACTAGATTAGATGAACTTTGCGAACATAACCTTGCTCAAAATAATAATTTTGAACCTTCTACAGACCACGTGAAGATTTCTTCCAGATTGCATCCAGGAATGACTTTTTCCTTCACCAGCCCCTCCTTTGTTTTTCTGTTTCTACTTCAGTGATCTACAGATCTATAACATGTTGAGACAAGGTGGTCAGGCAAGCTAATATCCTTTCCCCTTCATCCTCTGTTTTGTTCTTCATGCTTGCCAAGAAGGGAATATGAAGGGAGCCTGTGCTTTTTACTTGCCTTTTGTACACAGCTACAGTAGGATGGGCTATAATAGAATCCTGTTCTTTCACTGCTCAAACCCTATTGCTTTGTTTACTGCTGACATACTGCTTCAACCTCTCACAGAAAATCAGTGTTTTTCTAGCCATCCTTCACTATCCTCTCAATGCCAATACTGCTAAAAAAAAACTTCCTGCTAGACAGAGAACAAGGAGAAGAGGGGATTGAGGAGGCTAAAACAACTTTGGAGCTCTTTTGCCAGAGGCTTTGTTAACTAAAATATGCCTGTATGTATATAAGTGTACAACCCCTATGCTACTACATTGCATTGCATGCAGCTTCAGAAAGAAAAGGATTTTCCTGTCAGTTCTACCTGATAAGTCAAGAAAATTGGCTCATGGTAAGCCATTGCTCCACTTATGAATTAATGCAGGTGAATGGATAAAGGGCAAAAACTTTCAATATCTCATCTAATATATAAAAGTCAAACTTTGTGAGTTTGTCTGTAAGACCTCATATGATTGGCTGTGTCAGGTGAAGACCTCATATGATTGGCTGCCTAGGAAGATTCTATGGAATCCTGGGGTTTGCAGTTCAGGGAGGGGCCTTTAGGATTCTCAGCCAGAGACCTTTTGGGCCTCAGTCAAACATGCCTGTCTTTACTAGGCCAGTTGCTATGGAGATGAGGCCTAGCAGCAAGGAGAAGGCTGGTGTATTCCTTCAGGAACCCAACCTTTGTATGTTAATGACTCTGAATGCAGATTGGATTGAGGAATATGGGAAAAAGCTATAGGTACTGAACAAGACAGTTTGGGGAATTAGAGACACAGGATCTCAAATCTGTGTGTTTCAACCACATTTAATTCCTAAGCCAAGGTAATGTAATGAGGTATTTCTAACAAGTATTGCCTAAGAGAAAATAAAATCCCAGGCAACACCGGCTGTATACACTAGTATACTATATAAAAGTCAAAGTTTGTCTGTGTCACGCAGACGAAGACCTCATATGATTGGCTGGCTGTGAAGATTCTGTGGGATCCTAGAGTTGGCAGTTTAGGGAGGGGCCTTTAGAATTCTCAGCCGAGAGCTCTTAGGCCTCAGGCAGGTTGCTATGGAGATGATGCCCACCAACAAGAAGGGCAGTGTATTCCCTCAGAAACCAAACCCTCTCTATGTTAACAGCTCTGAATACAAATTGGATTGGGGAATATGGGGATAAGTTGCAGGTACTGGAATAGCCTGGTTACTGTGGAGACAAGGCCTGGCAGCAAGGAGGACACTCTATTCCCTCAGGAACCAAACCTCTGTTAACAACTCTGAATACAGATTGGATTGGGGAATATGGGGAAAAGCCACAGGTACTGGAATAGGCCGGTTACTATGGAAAAGAGGCCTAGTAGCAAGGAGGAGGACAGCGTTTTCCCTCAGGAACCCAAACTATGTATGTAAATAACTCCGAATACAGATTGCATTGGGAAATATGGGGGAAAGTTACAGGTACTGGAGAAGACAGTTTGGTGAGTTCTTAAGAGGAAAATAAAATCCCGGGCAACAGCAGGTAAATACGCTAGTTATATATAAAAACAAGGATAAAGGTATCACATCTGTTTTGAGTTCTTTTTGCCTACTCGCATCAAACTTGATAGATGTACAGTTAAACATATAAATCATAGAAGGGCATGGATGGGTCCTGGAGCAAATCAAGCCTGAACTCTCCCTAGAAGCTAAGGCTGTCATTTTTCAGCGATATCATGAAAAAACAATGATGCTTGGGAAGGTGGAAGGCAGTAGGAAAAGAGGAAGACTGCATTACAGGTGGAGAGACTCAGTCAAGGAAGCCACCGCTGCCCTGAATCTGCAAGACCTGAGCAGGGTGGTTGATGACAAGAGTAACTTGGAAGTCTCTTGTCCATGAGGTCACCAGAAGTCGAAGTTGACTTGACAGCAGTTAACAACAGAAGGGTATGGTGGAAAGTTTGATGTACACATAAAAGCCAGAGGCACAATCTCTGTGCCAGCTGCCACCAATCTGGTCATACTTAAGGAAGAGCAGCATATTGCATGACAATTGCACTTAGAATGCTTAGAAGCTACAATGCGCTAAGTTGACAGAACAACTCTGGGTCTCTTAGAAAACCATATTATTGCTTGACTTAAGCATCATGCAAAGATTATTTAAGAAAAAAATTGAGAATGGCATTGACCTGGTGGGCACTTACATTCTGAGAGATGAAATCCTTAGATAAAACAATGGATGTGAACATCAGTAGTTGGTCTCCCCTTCTGCACAAGCATTCTGTTCCAGATATTTAGCAGCACCTCAGTGTGCCAAACAGAAGAGGCAATATATTGATTCAATAGAAAAATATTTATTATCAGTTTCAAACTATAGCAAAGTGTATGACAAGAATGTTATTCCCACTGCCTGCAGAGGAGAGTTAGTTTGCTTGCATATCCTAATTTACTTCCTTGTTAACCAGCTCTCTTTCTTGTGCTTCCTGTATAGTCAAGGTCCTTAAGTTGAGAACTAGTTCCAGCTTCTGGGAGAGTCAGTTTTGATCACGCAGAGTGGAATTAAACCACTGCAACACATTGGATAAGCCTGTGCCATCACGTGCACTAGTCTCTACAACAGTGATGGGCTGTTTGGCAAAAGTAATGATGTCCTGGATTCGGAATAAAGACTTCATTTCCATGAGGGACATGTAGCAGGGTAGGTCACTAGAATCAGAAGAGAAAGAAAATAGTCATACACTCCCATATACCTGCTGAACTGTTTCCAAAAAGAAGCCCCAGGTAGAACCTTGTGATGCAGCTCCTCCCTCATTCTAAAGCTGACTTGCCTACTAATAATTACTGAGGTCCAATATATTGTTCTTCCCCTCCTCCCTAGTCTCACAACTCCTGCATGGAAATGCAAATTGAGCACTTCTTACATCTTGTTGAAAATGATGAGGACAGGAACTGCTGCTAGCTGTTCAGCAGAAAGCAGTGACAGCAGCTGAACACAGGATGAAGAGATCTGGGTAGGCCTGGCTGCATCAATCATATACTGCAGAGTGAGAAAGAGAGAGATGGACTCAGACATAAGTAAAAAGGTTTTGGCCCAAGTGCCTAAACTTCCCAGTAATTTTTATGAGAGAACACTGTAAATGATGTGGCACAGCCTGCATATAGACTGGTTCTTTTGTGGAACCACAGCAAGATTTTCCTGAAAGCATAGATTTTTTGTAAAAGCAGAACCACTGGCCAAGATCCCAATTGACACCAATGAAGTACAATGCTCCACCAATTAACACAGAGAAAAACAGCTTTGCAGTCATTCTGTAAATGTTCTGGTGGCCATTCTAGTAGTGTGGTGGCGGCAGCAGTGGAACTCCTCCACAAATAATGGTTTACATAAGGGGGTATGCCTCCTTATACAGATGTGTGAACAGTAACACTGCTGTTGTAATCAGGAGTTCCTACAGTATAACATTTCAAAAGGATTCAGACCACTGTACAGAATAGCATCTTGGAAATACTGTCATGTAAGGCAAGTATAAACAGTAGCCAACTCCAGCTCAGAACACAGCAGCTCTACACAATGTTTGTGTTTGCTTATGCTTAACTGAAACAAATATAAGGGGTCAGTCACAAAGGTAGAAATGAAATATGACACACTGAACTATTCACAGGATGCAAATGAGGCTCTCACCAGGACACAGCAGCACTCACTGTAGTAACTGGGCCAGATAGGCCCCATACATCCCCCAGTTCCCGAATGGTGATCTTCTTTCCTAGTGAGAGGTCTGTAAGGTTTGTGCCTACCTGCAAAAGATATAGCCATCAATTAGATGTCTACAGTGATGACTTGTACACAAGCATGATAGCTAAGCATAAATCACACCTTTGCAGGTATGCAGAGCCTAATTGTGATCTCTTCCTCATATTTAAGAAAAATTTGATCAGCCAGAGTCAGTTTAGAGGAACACAAAAACTATGCCATAAGCTGCCTTATAATGACAACATCGTCCCATATTTATATTTAACTGGGACCAACTCCTCACAGAATTGAATGATTATTAATCATTAGTGGCTATTAAGCATTTTGTTCAACACAGAATTAGGATGGCTCTTTAAGTTGGTTTTTGTTTTGTTTTGGTATTCAATTCCCATGGGTGGAGCAGAGATTTTCATTACTACTGTGACTAAGAACACAGATTTGGTGTTTTTTCCCCTTGGTTAATGTAGAAAATAGAAGTGTGGTAATTTATAGTCATTGAATCATAGAGTTAGAAGAGGTCTCAGGCAATCTAGTCCAACCCCCTGCTCAATGCAAGATCTGTAACTAACGTACCCCATTAGGTAGCTGTCCAGACTCTCTTTGAAGATGTACAGAAAAGCTGACCCCACCACCTCTCTAGGCAATTGATTCCAGTGCTGAACCGCTCTCACTGTCAATAAGTTCCTTCAACGTTCAGTCAGTATCTACCCTCCTGTAACTTCAAAGCAATACATCTGGTCCTACCCTCTAAGGCAGCAGAGACCAGGTCTGTCCTTCCTTCTCTGTGACAGCCCTTGAGGTACATAAAGAGTACAATCATGTCACCCCTAAATCTTCTCTTCACCAAACTGAACGTGCCCAACTCCTTCAACATTTCCTCATATGTTTTGTTCTCCACACCTCTTTATCCTCCTCATTGACCTTCTCTGAACCTGCTCCAACTTGTCTATTATCCTTTCTAAAATGAGGTGTCCAGAACTGAATGCAGTACTGCAAATGAGGCCTGACCAGTGCAGGAAATAGTGGGGCGATTACTTCCTTGACTTGGAAATAATGCTTCTATTATTTCAAGCTAAAATAGCATTTGCCTTTTTTTGCTGCAGCACCACACTGCTTCGCAAGTAAAGAGGAAGTATAGCATATAGAAAGATCATAATCAATGAAATATGATTTCATTAGTGATAAACAATTTCTCTAAAAGGGCAACAACTGTCAACGCAGCAATACTCCTCTTTACCACAGTTTGTCTCAATCATAGATCTAGCCACAACTGAAAGTCAGTAGCAGCCCAAAAAGTCATATCTGCTTTGAGTCTTGCACCACTCATCCATTTATCAGCACAAAAGAAGCTGCCTTACCCTGAGCCAAACTGATGGTTCATTTGCTCAGTATCATCTACTCCAGTGCAGAGGAACCTATGGACATTCAGAAGTTGCTGGACAACAGCTTCCATTGTTTCCTTCTATTGACTGTGCTGATTGGAGCTGGAATCTAGCAAAATCTCAAGGGCCACCGATTCCTTGTCCTTGGTCTACTCTGACTAAGCACCTCACTAATTCTTGTCCCCAAATCTTTTTTCACTGGATATCTGCTGCACGCAAAGCTTGTGTTCTGTGCCACTGAACCAAATTAACTAACCCTGCATCACTAGAAAAAAAGGCAAGAAGAGTGGGGCATAAATACTCTAAATAGATAAGAAATACAATACCGTGGGCAGCGTAGCTGGTGGCTCTCCAAGCTCCTTGGCAACATCCTTGGCGGTAAGCTGTGCATAGGAGACTGTTAAGGAAGGTGGTGATGGAAAAAAGTTGGATAGCACACACACTGGGCCTGAGTAGGTAGGGCTGGAGTGGACAGCTGTGGCTCTCCAATTTTTCCCCCTACAATCCTCATCAGCCCTAGCCAGCATAGCCCAGTGGTGAGGGATGGGAGCAGAAGTCCAAAAACTTCTGAAGGCTTTGGGGGTCGTATCCTGATGAAGCCCCTTCCTCATCCTCATGGGAACAGCGGAGAAGGCTGGGAGAACCAGGATCATTCGATTGTCTCCCACAATGGGGGGAAAAAAGCCTCTTTTTTGCCGCCGCCCCCCAACACTTTCTCCTTCTCTCAAACACTGGCTTTGGTTCCAAGCAACTGACTGCCCTGGCAGGGTCCATCTTGTGTGGTCCTCCTTGTGCCCCTTTGCCCAGCGCTAAGCATGAACTATGCTTAGCAGTGGGATCTGCTACCTCGGAGTGTGGTGGAGTCTCCTTCCTTGGAGGTTTTTAAGCAGAGGCTGGATGGCCATCTGTCAGGAGTGCTTTGAGGGTGTTCCTGCATGGCAGGGGGTTGGACTAGATGGCCCCTGGGGTGTCTTCCAGCTCTACATTTCTATGATTCTATCAATAGCACATACAAATGTGCTCTCTACAAAAGAGGTGAAATTATACAGTCTGTCAGAGGTGAGGACCCTTTGGACTGCTACAACCCCCAGAAGCCCCAGCCAGGAGTAAGGGACTATGACAGCCGTCGCCCCAAAGGCATGGAGTCCAAAGGTTGCCCATACCAGACCTGAAGCCTCCCTTCCTCTTTTCCCTCCTCCTTCTGGTGCTGCCCAATTCCTCCTATCACCTGCGGCCCGCTCCCGAGCCACTGCAACTTCGCCTTCGGGCTTCCGCCCGCCTGCCCTCCCTTCCCCGCTCCGTTTCCCTCTCCCTCCGCGGAGGAGGAGAGATATTCAGGATATTCTGCAGCCGCTTCACCAGCAGCGTCTTCCCGGCGCCCGAGCCCCCCAAAAGCAAGTACATGGAACCGTCGCGGCCAGCCATCGCCATAGCAACCGAGAGGCCCCCCCTTCTCCCCCTCCCCCCTCACGCTTTCATCATTGGTTTAGGCGCGGCGGAACGGCCTGTCACTTCGAGAACGCACCCACCAATCGCCAGCGTTGGTGGCCGGAAAGCCCGCCTCGACGCCGCGCGGAAGCCGGAAGCGGGGCCTAGGTTGCGGAAACGGCTGCGGGACGGCGCAGAGTCAGCGGACGGTCGTCAGTGGTCGTGGAGCGAGCGGCACCATGGGGCGAGGCGGCGGCACCTTCGAGCGGCTTCTAGGTACGGTACGGGGCGGGGCGGGGCGGGGCGGGAGAAGGGGGCGCCAGGGCAACGGCCGCCGGCCCGGTCCGTTTTAGCCGGTGCCCGTTGCTCCGGTGTCCCCCGGGCGGGAGAGCGAAGATTTCCTCCCCCCGCCCTCCCTCCCTCCCTCCCTCCACCTTCCCTTTCTGGCCCTTAGGCGGGCTGAGCCGTTGCAGAGTCCCAAGCCCCGGCAGCTTCCCTGTGGGAGGACGTCTCCTTCCCGGGAGCCGCTGTTGGGTCAAAAGCGAAGCATTGGGAGGCAACGGTTTCCCCCTCCTTTCTGTCAGTCCTTGTCTTTGATGTTGAATATCTCGCAGCGATTCACTAAAATTCACTTTGAAGTCTCCAACGCGTAGAGGTCGGCGGGGCTGCCCAGCGGCTTTGAACCTCGCTGACCTCTGCCAATATTGTACTTATTTTATTTATTTATTTATTTATTTATTTATTTGTATCCCGCCTCTCCATATGGATCGAGGCGGCGAACAACTTACAAATAGCAAGTATTTCAAAACATTTCTATACATGCCCCCAACAAGCTGGGTACTCATTTTACCGACCTGCGGAAGGATGGAAGGCTGAGTCAACCTTAGAGCCAGGCAGGATCGAACTCACAACCTTGTGGCTTGCAGTACTTTGCTAACCCAGAACAGCAGTGTGGTTTCCAGTTGTTTGTTAATACGCAGCGGGCCTTTTCATCGAACCAGGGCTGGAGGGTTTCTTTGCTGAGCAGCCTGACCTAGTTTAAATCCTGAGAAAAGATACTTGTAAAAGCTAACGTGTTTTATAGTTCTTTTTTTTTAAATAATTTTTATTGATTATACAGCAAAGAAAAAAAACAAAAACAAAAAAATAAAACACCATGTGATATACATAATAGTGGAACAAAAAAATTTCAACCAACGCAAACTTACATTATTATTTCTCTCTATTACCATTAGAATCGTAAACTTATTCAGCTTATTCTATATCATACTACTTGTATACTTTTGTTACCTATCTTTAATTCTTATTCTCATTATACTCATTATTATTATAGTAATATCATTCTTAATTCTATATTTTTCCCTTAAATTTAATCTAGTGCTATTACTAAATATAATCTTATTACTTAACATATCAAACTATCTCTAAAGGTAAACCCACTCCCCAAAGCCGATTATATTTTAACTTACTTTTTTTTTTGTTTTACAAAATTAAACAACACATATCCAATTTGAACAATACACCACATAATTAACACACAAAAAAAGTGATTACCCACCCCCCAGAGTCAACTTCTTGTTTACTCCACTTTCCAAAATTGCCATTCTTCTTGTGAAAGGGTAGCTTTACCATCTCTTATCAAAGCTTTTTCCAAAAATATTTTCCAAATTTCTTCAAAATCATTCCCTTTTACAAAACCTTTCATAAATCTAATGTTTTATAGTTCTGATGACCTCATCACTATACTAAAATCAGGCTCTGCAAGTAACTAATTGCCAGGAAGTGTCCGGGCAAATACTGGTGTCACACTGAGTCAAGGGAGAACATGATGATGCATCAAGGCAAATGTCACAAGGGAAAAAAAACATCTGAAGTTAGTCAGCTGATCTGGAGTGTCAACAGATTATCAGGAAATGGAGTGACCGTGGGCACACAGGACACAAGGGTCCATGAATTATGAGCTTTTGTCTCTTAATTATACAGTGCTGTGAGTGTGGGATTTTGCTGTAATGTTAGCAAGTTTTGTTCCAAGAACTTTGTAGTATGAATTATGATAAGGAAAAGAAAAAGCTGGAGAAAGTACAGGTTGAGGTTGTACAAACAAAAGGAACACATACAAAAGGAGACTTTGTTTTAGATTTGGAGTGAAAAAGGTAACAGCAAAGGCATTGTGATATAGAGCAGGTTTTGGAAGAGAGATTTGAAAGGTGTGAGTGAGTTTTCTGGAGTGAAAGGGTTCCAATCATTAAGAATGGCAACAGTAAAAAAATGTAGAATTATTTAAAACAGTAGAATTGGAGAACGGGAATGGTATAGGTGGAGGAACAAATGCCACAGGCAGAGTCATTTGCCAACATATCTGCATGTCTCTGGTTTTTGTTGGAGGACAGAGGCTGTTCCAGCACTAGGAGACTGTGTATAGTTAATAACAATAGAAAAGTATCTCACACAACAAAATTAATTGAAGTTCTTTGTATTCTTTGACCAGAAAGTGTCAAAAAAGGACCATTTGTCTAGCTGATTCCCACACCTCTCCATAGCAAATACAAATTGTAACATTTGACCTGGAAAATTAATTGTTATTTCAATGTTTTGCAGATAAAGCTACCAGTCAGCTTCTTTTGGAGACAGACTGGGAGTCTATCCTACAGATTTGTGATATGATTCGTCAGGGTGACACTCAGTAAGTCCTGTTACCTATTACCCAACTTTTGTGTTCTTCATTCCATTTGTACACTAATTTTCCTCAGGTATATCTCCTTTGTGATAAGATAGGTATATGTGGTTTGCCAAGGATTATCCCTTCAGCATTATGACTGAGCAGGGATTTGAACATGGATCTTTCTGCATCCAGATGTAGTGTTCTGTGCACTATCATATACTGTCTGGAGTTTGCTCACCCAGAAATATCTTCAGACCAGTCAAATGAGCAATCTGCATACTAAATCTGCTCTAGGAATCAGTGCATCTTAATACTGGAAGAGTATATCTCCTGAGAAGCTTAAAATTTTTTAAAAAACAGGATTGTCAGGCCAATTCAATTAACCATCTGTTGATGGCAAATATTCTAGAATTGTGTCCCCTACTGATAGAGTAAGGAGGAAATATTTCCATGGGTTTCAATCCTAAGAAACTACTGATCTGTTATTAACAAGACGTTTCAGCGATAGCACAAGAGAAGAACTTTGTAATAACTATACTCACATATCTCAGCATGGTTCTGTGTGTTCTGATTCTGTGACTGATGAAGAATGGATTTGTAGTGGATTGGGAAGCCAAGAAGTGGCTGGAAATGTTTCAAAGAGCTTACTATAACTACTAAGAATGAAGATGCTCAATGAAGCCTATTTCTTCACTGCTTTGTGGTTGTTGTATTTTCATAGAAAAGTGAGATATGCAGGATATGTCCTGCCTTGAAGTAAATAATTTTGATTTGTTAGTTTGCCACTTATATTAGACTGGATTTAGTGTCTTACATATTAGCAATTGCTTCCTTCACTGAGCTTTTAGTATCTCAGGTGGTTCAATCTTCTTTTTTCGTCCAGGGCTAAATATGCTGTGAGTGCAATAAAGAAGAAAGTGAATGACAAGAATCCACATGTGGCTCTCTATGCACTAGAGGTAATGTAAAGTGAATAGAAATTTTTAATATGTTGTCATCTTCCTTATCACAAAGGGAAAGTTGTTCTCCTTTGTGCCTCTAAGATATGCCAACAGCACACTTTTTTAGAGAGGGAGCTTATGCTGCCATCACTTATGGGATGGGAAGGTATCTGCGATTTGGAAGTGGACTATTTTGCTTTTGTGCATTTCTTTTTTAGGTCTTGGAGTCTGTGGTAAAGAACTGTGGGCAAACAGTCCATGATGAAGTGGCTAACAAACAGACCATGGAAGAGTTGAAGGAATTGCTGAAGGTAATTTGGACAATATGTTTTCTCTGTTAACATACCAAAAAGGGCTTAAACAAGAGATGAAGCAGCATTGACATCCTTTCTTATACAGAATCTCTTCTCAAAGATTTGAGTAGTCCTGTAGACTTCTTGAATGGAAGTCAAGCAACACAGAGAAATAATTTAGGAAAAAGAATGGTAACTTTATGAGAACTTCAGAGAAACTTTTGATCATGGCAAGACGCAGAGATGGCTAAGAGGTGAGAATGCTAATAGAAGAATGAAAGTAAAGTATACTAGTTTTTTCCCCGTAGGCATTCTTGTGCCTTAGAACAGACAGAGTGAACTTTGTTTTATTTATTGATTTTTAACACTAGCAATCTAATTTACAATCAGAATACTATACACTCGAAAGATAAAGAAACAGAGGGAAGAAAAGGAGAGAAAGACAGACAGATAACTAAAACACAGTAGGGCTCTGACCTCCCCAATCTTGACTGTAATGAAAAGGAAAATAATAAGGAAAAAATATTATTCAACCATTACAGACCTAACTGAATAGTCTTACTAAAATTACTAATAACCATAATTGCATTGTTCATTTTCTTATTGTTCAAAAAAGTCCATAAATGTTTTCCAGTATTCTGAAAAAGTCTTCAGTTTGCTTATTCTTTAGAACCCACATTAAATGGGGTCAGCTCACCAGCCTTAACAGTCCATTCATCTATTGTCAGTGCTTCAGTCCAATTTGAGGAAACAGTGTTCTTGCAGTTATTATCATGTGTTGAAGAAGCAATCCATCTTTACTATCCAGTTCTGTATCCGTAATGCCCAACAGAAACATTTCTGGTACTATAACAGAGTCTACCTTTAAAAAAATTTTTGGTTAATGTGTAAATCTTAAACCAGTAATTTTTTTTGCCTTCTTCCAAATCTAACACATATGAAAAAAGAGCTTATCTTTTATCTTGACATCTTCAGCATGAGGTGGTTGATATTATCTTAGTAAAAAGTCTCTGCTTATACCAAACTTGTAGGAGAGCCTTTCTAATACAATGATTTTCTAAATTCAGCATGTGCCTTAACTTTATCATATCAAAGATATTCATGCCACCCATATCTGAAATTCTGACCTTCAAATTCCAAGAGTTTCACATCTCTTAAGTGATATCCATTCCTTCAACCATACAAAATAACAAGCCTCTTAATACAGTTTCACAATTTGACATTGGGGACTCCCAAGTTGTTTGCCCTTTCCTTAAAGTGTACCAATCTTGCTGCTGCTTTTTCTTCTTCTGTTTTACTGGAAATAGGAAAGATACAAAGAATGAACTTATAGAAATCTTGCCTTATATTTATGGAGAAAATGCAGAATAAATATTAAGGTCTTAAATTATTAAGTTCTGTTTATGTCATATACAAATATAATACAACATTGTATTAAAATTCATTCTGTCCTTCATCCTTTAATGAGAATTCCAGTTTTCCTGGACCATTTGTAGAGCACAATTCTACACATGTCTTTGGAGTGACAGGCCCAACTGAGTTCAGTCAGACTTATGCCTAAGCATGTGTACAAGGGATTGCAGCCTGATTTTATAGCGAGTTTGGATCTTTATTGACCACTGCCAAATAAGCAGCAAAGCTGTCACTGCTTTTCTCATACCTTCAAAAGATAACAGAATGACAAATGTTTCTTCTAGCTGATGTGTAGGACCACTGACATAACACTTTAAAGAAGTAATATTTTGTGCTTATCCTCACTGAATTATAACAATATTCCTATGGCTCAGTGGTGGAGAACATGTTTTGCTTGCTTCTGTACCACTGAGCCTCAGGAACTCCCAGGTTGTATCTATGGACCTGCATTCTACTCCTTTCCAGGTAGGCTGGCAAAAGCTTATGCCTAAAACCTTGGGGAGTTGTTGCCAGTCAGTGTACACAATGCTGAGTTAGATGAATCAGTGGAGTAACTTGATGTGGCTTTATACATTAATATGTACAGCTACTGGATCGTTCTTTGGTGTTAGTTTTGTTTAGAGTTGTTTCTGCAAAATGCAATTGCTCTTGAGCCATCCGTAAGTAAGGTCTCCTTTTTCTACTTCAGTACTTGAATTTAGACCCTGCCACCAAAGGCCTGTCCTTGTGACTGTGCTGTGGGGGAAGGAATGGCAATGACAACCAAATGCAATGCATTTCTGTATTAAGAAGCCAGTGGTTTGGCTTTTATACCTTTGGCTAGATCCATCTAACTTTCTTACATTAGTTAGAGTGTCAAGGTGCATAAATATTAGTAAGGTTGAAACATTCATTCATTCTGGCACCAAAGTGCTAATTATGTCAGACACACTTTTCTTCCAAGCTGGACAAAATTTGTGAAGAAAGTAGAGTATTGGTATTCAGGCACTGAGTTAAGAAGAAAAGAGACAAACTGAGATTGGATTTCTGGAACTAGATGGGATGAGCCATTGCTCTGAGTTTCAATTCCCAAATTAGATTTGTTTTTGCTGTTCCTGTGAGGACTGTGGCTTTACTCCCATTGGGAGCACTTTCTTATCATTATTGTTCCTATCTCTACAGAGACAGGCTGAAGCCAGTGTTCGCAACAAGATCCTGTACCTAATCCAAGCATGGGCTCATGCTTTCCGCAATGAGCCCAAGTACAAGGTCGTCCAGGACACATATCAGATCATGAAGGTAGAAGGTAAGGAAGGACCATTATGATACTAAGTGGGTGGATGGGTGGCTGTGTGTAGCCAGACTAGACTAGAGGCTTGGAAGAAGAATCAAAGAGGCTTTTGTGTCTCAGAGACCCTCTGTGTGAAGTTATTGGTGTCCTGGTGCTCTTTTCCAGAAGAGATGGGGCAGTCTTAATTTTCTGGTCTTGCTGCCTAGCTTTCAAAATAGTAACAAGTCCCTTGATAAGCTCTGTTGAGGAACATTGGCACATCAAAATGTAATGTTATTTTAAGCATGATGAGTAGGGTGGTAGGAGGAATATGGGAGGGGGAGATTTTGTTTTATGACAGGAATGGAAGAAGTTGTGGCTATTTGTGGTTCACCTTTGGGTAGGCTGGATAGGACTGATAAGAAATGTGGTCCCCACAGCATCTGGGGGACACATATTCCCCACCTTTTGTTTTAAGGAGGAGTGGCAACAGACTTTTACCTAGCTTATCAGCATTGTAGGAATAAGCTCTAATGCAGGAGTGGGCAAATGGGGCTCTTGAGTCAGCATGCAACACCAGCCTCAGTTGTTTTTGTGGGCCTCTTAGACCAAATCTTTTCTTTTAGAAAAGAAAAGAAAAAGCCTCCAGAAGCAGCAGGTTATGTTATAAGTAGGTTGCAGGTGTTCTCTGCACCGTTTAACATAAAAAGATACCTCTCTGCAAAAAAATAAAAACAAAAAACTCCACTTTCAGCCACTTTGGGGGTTTTCCTTCATTTTGGGGAATTTTTTTGGTAGCCTATTTGATTCAGGGGCTGAAAATTTGAACCTAGACCTGCTGTAGTTGGATGACTGCCAAAGCTGAAGGGGGTCTTTGTGCTTCTGTCACAATGCATGCTGCATTGCAGCCCAGGAGATCAGTTAGACTGTATTTTGGAGGATCCTGTGGGCTGAGTCAAACATCATAGCTTCATCTTTTGTACCATGAGCTGGCATGTTGTTTTTTGCTGGAAAGGGAATCATCAGTGGTCAGGTGATGGCTTCAATGCATTCCACACAGGAAGCAGTGCTCAGGATAGAACTTACACAACCTGGCAGGTTTGACACACAGTTCCCACCTTAAGGGCTTGGGCACCAGCAGCTGGAGTCCAGTAGAATAACAGCATCAATCTTGTCTGCAGGTCATGTTTTTCCAGAATTCAAGGAGAGTGATGCCATGTTTGCAGCTGAAAGGGTGAGTGTCCCAGTTTTGAACGAGCCATGCTTTGAACAGGGAAATGATTTTGACTGTCTTGATACTGCTTCCACTGCTGAAAATTTTAGCTGTGCTTCTCTCGTATGATATACAGCCAGGTACAGGGGGCGGGGGGACAAAAACAGCAAATACCACACTCCATCCATACATTTAGGGTCAAAGAAATGAGGAGCATGAGAGCTTTTCTAAAAGCTTCCTTCCCTCGGCAGCCTTCCTCCAATTACTTCACACCTCCTGTCTCATATGCATCTGATGAAGTAGACTTAGTCTGCAAAAGCTTATACTACCAACTTTGTTCTCTTCAGTTAGTCTCAGAGGTGCTACAGAACTCTCTGGATACTGATCTAGACTAACATGGCTCTTTGAATTCTAACTCCTGTCCTGGCAGTCATTAGTTGCAGGCATATAAGTTCAGAATAGAATATATCATTCCTTCCTTTAGCACCTTCAATTTCTATTTCAAAATTCCTGAGCTGTGAGGTAACTTTCCTATCACATTTGAACTGCTCCTTTGTGCTCCTTAATGCTTGGACCTGCATTCTTCCTGTTTGACCCAATCCAACATATCAGTCCTCTTGGGGATGCTCTTTGCATCTTTTGGATCATCTCAAAACTTACTCATACCCTTTTTGTTACCTAAGAACTACTCTTTTTCTGTGTGGCAGGCTCCTGACTGGGTGGATGCAGAGGAGTGCCACCGGTGCCGAGTCCAGTTTGGGGTGGTGACTCGCAAGGTGAGTGCCGCAGTTCCAGTCCTGAGCTTTCCTGCCACGACAACACAGAGCTATCCAGTGGAGAGCAGGCGGATGCAGGAGCATCATTTTGAGCTTTCTCTCCCCTTAGTAGATGTCTCTTCAGAGTGATTAGCTGCCTCTCTTGACCTGTCCACTGTTTCCACAGCATCACTGTAGGGCGTGTGGGCAGATTTTCTGTGGGAAGTGCTCCTCGAAGTATTCCACCATCCCCAAGTTTGGCATAGAGAAGGAGGTGCGGGTGTGTGAACCTTGCTATGAGCATCTCAACAAGTAAGTATTGGAGCTTGGCTTAATAGAAGAGGGTGGGTTACTGGTACTGAAATGCTGGGATGGTTGAGTGTTTTCGACAGCTTTTTCTGCAGGTGTGAGATCTGGTGTGAGTCATTCTTATAATAACTCAGTGGATTTCCCTATCTGTTCTGTGGAGTGCAGTTTCCAGATCAAGAGCTTAATTGGCTTATTGCAATACTATACTACGGTTTAGCAGCAGCAACTGCTGAGCCCTTTCCCCCCTGCTCCACCTGATTAAGAAGGTAGCCATCAGCAGTGATTGTGATCTTGACCTTAATGTCCATGCAGGAAAGCAGAAGGCAAAGGGACAGCTAGCACAGAGCTTCCTCCTGAGTATCTTACCAGCCCTCTTTCCCAGCAGTCTCAGGTAAGTACCTGGCTGAGAGGGAAGAGGTGTGCTCTTGCTCTAGCAATCAGCTTTTCATGCAGCTTACATGAGGACCCCTTGCTGTTTCCACAGCTGCCTCCAAAGCGTGATGAAACTGCTTTGCAGGAAGAGGAGGAGCTGCAGCTGGCAATTGCATTGTCCCAGTCAGAGGCTGAGGAGAAGGAAAGGATGGTTTGTGTCTTGATTGTGGTGGGAGATTTCTGTTACATGAATGCTCTGTGGGCCCCCCATGGTTGGCTGCCTTGTGGTTCCAAAGAGTTTCCATAGCTCTTTGTTTTGTGTAAATAAAGGCTCTCCCTTTCCCCGTGACAGCATTAGTCCCTTGCTATGAGAGCTCATTTGAGCTCCCCTTGTTCTAGGGCAAAAATACCTACCTACCTACCTACCTACCCATCCTCTTTATTACTGGATAAAGTTAGTCCTGATGGTTACCTCCACTAATTCACTGTTTGTCACTGATCCAGAAACCAAGCTAGATATCATACAAATAAAATTTAACTTCAGTAACTAAGACACCTTACTGCTTTTCAGATGTTGTTATATCTGGTTGAGAGCAGTAAAGGCCATGCTGAGACATCACTAATCACATACATACCTTTGTCATAAAGATTTGTCTAAACATGGAAGGTATGAACTGTCAAATGGTCATAACTGATACTCCATTTCCTACCAGTTTCTCTCATGTTAACAAAGGTTGTTGTGCAAGTTGGAAGATTACAAAAGGATACCTGTTTCATTTTATCTTGCTTTTCTTCTGCAGAGACAAAAAAGCACATTTTCCACATATCCCAAGGCAGAGCCAACACCAGTTACTTCTTCAGCCCCACCAGTCAGCACTCTCTATTCCTCACCTGTGGTAAGTGCAGAAGAAGCACCCAGGCACTTGCAGGCTAACACCCAAGAGCCAGTAAGAACAGAACTTCCTGTTGCTGCTTCACATCACAGATGAAAATTTTGTAGTACTCACCAAAGCTCCTTGGGCCCCTAGAATTAGTGTTGATCTTTCAACTTGTGTCCCTTGCCTGAGCAGCTCTCCTTTTGTCTCTTGGTTCTCATGCCTTCAGGCTCAAAACAGGCAGATTTTTCAGCTCATCTCCTAATGGTTGCTGGGTAGGTGAGGATAGCCCCATAAGCCAGTCTTTGCTAGTAGTAAAATGAATCTGTTGTGTGTCTCATTTCAGAACTCCTCTGCACCTCTAGCTGAGGACATTGACCCTGAGGTAAGAGCACTCCTATCCCTTCAGCTGCATAGGCCAGATTGTTGTGGGTCTTTTCTGAGATCTTGGTGCTATTGACATCTGAGTTGCATTCTGTTTCTCCCTGTCTCATGACAGTTGGCTCGGTATCTGAACCGTAACTACTGGGAAAAGAAGCAGGAGGAGGTGCGCAAGAGCCCTACTCCTTCAGCTCCACTGTCTATGGGGGAGCCTGCAGCTCAGTCCACTGAGGCCCCGCCTGCCCCCCTAAGCGTAGTGGAGGTAAGAACTTCTGCACCTGTATTTCCACAAATGTTCACCCAGGCCAAATAGGGGGATTGAAACTGTGCCACTTTGGTGAGCAGCTGCTGTTCTTTTTTTCCAGCGGGAGCAGCCAGATTAAAAAGAAGCTGAGCTCAGGGTGTGCCAAGCTTATTGTGTGTTTTGTTTTTTTGGAGTGAGGAGAGTTTATTTCTTTGAGAAATAAGGTTGGGAGATAAGAGTGGTAATCCAGGCTAAAGATGCAATCCCAGAATTGTACACCGAGCTAAGCTGAGCTGGGAATTGGTCCTTCATGTTCCTGGCTTCCAATCTCTCCTCAGCAGCAGTACCAAAATGGTGAGACAGATGAGAGCCATGAGCAGTTCCTGAAGGCTTTGCAGAATGCTGTCACTACCTTCGTCAACCGCATGAAGAGCAACCACCTACGGGGCCGGAGCATTACCAATGATTCAGCAGTGCTCTCGCTCTTCCAGTCCATCAACAGCATGCACCCCCAACTGCTGGAGTTGCTGAATCAGCTGGATGAACGCCGTTGTATGTACCCAGATCCCCTATCCCCTGTTGTCATTGGAGACCTGGGTCTGCAGCAGTGTTAGGACCCTCTTCTCTCTGTTGAATCATAGTCAGCTATGTGACATTCTGCTGGTATAATATCATCTCATTCCCCTTCCCACCCCAACATCTGCCAGCCTTTTGCTCTTGCTGAGAATTCCACCCCTGCTATTTTTCTGGTGGTGGGTGCACATCCCAGCAGTCTCAGGGAGGTATGCCTGGGGCTAGTCAATTGATTAGAGCCTTAATATAGTGCCTTTCTTCTTCCCCTTTCCCAGTGTATTATGAGGGGCTTCAAGATAAGCTTGCCCAAATCCGGGATGCCCGAGGAGCCCTGAATGCTCTGCGGGAGGAACATAGAGAGAAGCTGCGCCGTGCTGCTGAGGAGGCAGAGCGACAGCGGCAGATCCAGCTGGCCCAGAAGCTGGAGATTATGCGACAGAAAAAACAGGTGAGCCTTCCACTGGCTTGTGTTAAGTGTGACTAGGTAAGCTACGGATAGGTTTGCCACCACTTGAAAATGGTTGGAAAGTGCTGGAGCCTAGCACAGCTTGAAGCACACTGACCCCAGGAGTGAATCCCCCATGTGCACATTTTTAACTTGTAGGAGTACCTGGAGATGCAGCGGCAGTTGGCTATCCAGCGCCTTCAGGAGCAGGAAAAGGAACGCCAGATGCGGTTGGAGCAACAGAAGCAAACAATCCAGATGCGAGCACAGATGCCTGCTTTCTCCCTGCCTTACGCTCAGGTAGGAGGAATGGAGAGACCAGGGATTTCTCTCCTGTTTCCCTTCCTGTCTACTTGGCACAGGCAGTTGCTGAGGCAGACCCCCTCCCTGACCCCACTTCCTGCCTTCTTAGTTGCAGGCCATGCCTCCTGCTGGTGGGGTGATCTACCAGCCATCCGGCCCCACAAGCTTCCCAGCAACCTTCAGCCCAGCAAGCTCAGTGGAGGGCTCGCCTATGCATACAGTGTATATGAGCCAACCTGCCCAGGGCAGCACTGGGCCCTACACTGCAATGCCTGTGGCAGGAACAGGTAAGAGCAATAGGGAAAGAGTGCAAAGAGTGTGGGTGATTGTGGATACAGACCACTGAGCTGATGCTAGAAAGGTGTCTTTCCCTTATTCCTTACCTGTGTTTCAGATCCCAGCATGGTGAGCACCTACATGTACTCAACTGGAACGAACAATGCACAGACAGCTCCACAAGGGCAGGCAGTGCCCACTACAAATCCTGCCTATTCCTCCTACCAGCCTACTCCTACCCAGGGCTATCAGGCAAGTTCAGACCCACAAGTCCCTTCCCCCACCCAGTATGGAATGGTCTGATGTAAAGTGGACAGGGTGCCTTAACCAATGTAGTGGAATAGTTACTGTTGGACTGGGAAGTCCCAGCTTCTAATTCCTGGCCAGCCATGACGTTCAATTGAGCCAGTGTCATAGTCTTAGTCTAACCTTCCTTGCAGGGTCATGAGGATCAAACAGGAAAATCTGTTTGCATTGCCTTGAGCTCCCTGGAGGAGAGCCTGGGGTATAATACAGTTTTCTACCTTGTGAGAAGCAAAGGTTTTTGGCCTTGCATAACTCCTTGCCATTGTGTTGAAGTTTGTATATACATTCTCTCGAAACAGAGAAGATCAGAATCCCTTTGCTGCCACATGCCCCCTTGTATCTTTACCCACTCCTGCCCTCTTTTCCTTGCAGAACGCAGCAGCCCCTTCGCAAACCCAGACTGTCCCCACCATGACACAAGCTCCTCCACAGTCTGGTGGCACAGTGGGCTACATGGGCAATCAGCCAGTTTCTATGGGCTACCAGCCCTACAACATGCAGGTAAGGATGCAGTCTTCTGTGCTACATAAATGTGTCAAGATAGCTAGCTGGCAGAAAGGATTAGCAGGGAACTCCTAATTGCCTCTGCAGAGGTGCCAGATAGGCAGTGTTGTGTAGTGGTTTTAAGTGTTGGACTGGGACTCTGGGAGACCGGGGCTCAAATCCCCACTTGCCAGTGGACACACACTGGGTGACCTTGGGCAGGTCACACACTCTCAGTCTAAGAGGAGGGCAGTGGCAAATCCCCTCTGAATAAATCCTGCCAAGAAAGCCTAATGATATGACAACCCTAAGGCAAACCTAAGTCAGAAATGACTTGAAGGCACACAACAACAAGCTGCCTGTTGTTCAAGAGGGGGCAGCTTGGACTGGTGGGATTTCTGATTCTGTGTGTCTCCCTCTCCTTGCTAGAGCCTCATGTCAACCCTCCCTGGCCAGGAACCGGGTTTGAGTAGCTTGCCACCCCAGCAGCCTTACATGTCAGGACAACAGCCTATGTATCAGCAGGTGAGTCTCTGACCAACTTCTTCTGGGAAATGTGTTTTATTGTCTGGGCTCATGACCTGGTTACCTTCAGCTCAATATTGATAGGATGATTATCTGACTGCTGGCCTTTTGCCACAGATGATGGAGTGGAAGAACTTCTCCACAGTGCCCTATTCCCTAACTTCTGTTTGTTTCCTTGCAGATGGCGCCCCCTGGAGGACCTCCTCAGCAACAGCCACCGCCCCAGCAGGCTTCTGCCCAAGTGCAACAGGCACAAGGGGGTAGTGGAGAGGCTCAGCTAATTTCCTTTGACTAATCTTTGTCTTATAACAAAAGGGAGGGGTGGATTTCTATGACATCGTTAACACTATCATCTGTTCGTCACTGCTGTCCTTGCTACACCATTGCTGTTACCTTGCACCATCCCCACAGTGGGGAAAGGAGAACTGAGCCCCTGCCCTGAGTTGTCTCATGCTGGTTATCAGAAACAACACCACACACATACCCTGCCACCTTGTCTAAAATGCTGCTAAGAGAACCTCTGAGTAGGAGCATGGGACTGTTGCATTCAGATTCCCTTTCATATTATTCCTTGGCTGTGGAGAGGGCTTGACCCACCTTGCTCCACATTAGATGGGGAGCAGAGCAGAACTCTTAAGCACATGTGCCATCATAGGAAGCAGAAATGTAAGCATGCTCCAGAACCAGAGCAAACAGGGTCCAACCCAGAGCATGACGTGGGCCTGCATTCCTGTCTTCCCCAGCACTTCTTCTGGTTGTATCTTGCCAGTCAAGTGGCCTTCATTTTGCCACTCCCAAATCAGGTCCCCCTACATCTCCCTCAGTACCTTTTGAGAATCCATTACTTTCAACATAGTGTATCCCAGGCCCGTATCTCCCCCCACCCCTCCTCTATCTCATGTATCTTCACTGCTTTGAAGACTCATCTCTCATACTTAGTGGCTGGTGTAGGCAGAACGGAATCAGTGACAATTAAAGTAATTTAAAACTTTTTTCATCTGTGATTCCTTGTATGCCCTGTGTTAACTTTTTGCCTTTTCACGGTGAGGTACTCTCCAGCACTTGGTACTGGTTGTGACCACTGTTGTGTGAGTGGACTGTGAAGGAATACAGGAATCACTATGTAGTCTGGAGCACAGAGAAGCTGTGCCTTAAAACCCAATTTCCAAAGAAGTTACAGTTGCATCCATTATTATTTCAGAATTTAATATTTTTATTTTCCTTATAATTACTGCAATCCTAGTTTTGCTACACAGGCTGTAGCCAGAGATCATAACTCCCTCCTCCGAAAGATCAGGCATTTGGTGTATTCAGGCATCTCTAGCTGAGGGGAAAAAATGGCACATAATTGAAAAGGACAGAGAGTAGGATGGATACATGCAAATGGAAGCCATAGGAGGGAAAAAGCAGACTGCAACCAAGGGCAGTCATAGAGTTTTTCAGCAGTTCTGTTTCATTTTTGCCCACATTGTGTTGGGCTGGCCTCTGCCTCTTACCATGCGCTCAAGCTGGAGTGCGTTGGCATTTGCCAGTTGACGGAGTTCCTCCACATCTCGCAGCCCCCATTCAGGATTCCTGCCACATAAAAGTATTGTGTTAGGAGTTGGAATGGAACCCCTCTTCCTTGAAACAGAGTCTTAGAACCTATTCCAAGGAAGGGAAACAGTAAATTAAGGGTTATACGCAATGTTGTAGGGCAAAGAAGATGTATGGGGATTTCTGTTCGGCAATCCATAACCCATGCTGTTCTGTGTTAAATGTAATGATGATGAGGTATATGGAATGAAACTTTCCATGTAGTCTCTTCACTTTGCCCTAGTTTTAATATCTCATGATGTCTTTGGTGGGCACCACAATCTTGTTGAAAATTTAATTTACCTGGCTTGGAGCATTTCATCTAGTTTCACATTGCACTCTGGGAGGATGATCCCATTAATGGCAAAAGGCTGTGGAGAGGAAGCAGCATGAGAATTACTACTAAGATAGGAGTACTCCATTGTTTTGAATCTGTAGTGTGTTTGGAGAGAAAAAAAACTTGGAGGCCTTGAGATAGCATTAGAAAAACATCAGCTATTTCCTAGCCACTCCTATGGCTGAAGTAGAGCCTGGTTAGATAACATTGGCTTTAGACTTTAAAATGAGCAGAGAATGTATTGAGTGTTTGGTGACAGCTTCCATCATCCTTGAGCACTATCCATGCTGGCTGGGGCTGATGAGAGTCGCCATCCAATGTCATCTAGGTGGCCACTGGATCCCCACCCCTGCCTTAAAGAATAGGAATGTTTCTGGATGTTCATGAGCCCCAGTGGTTCTTTATGGGTACAGTTTGTTACAAGTACAAATACTGTGTCTTATCTCAGTCTTGCCATTCATAGAAATATCTGTACTGTATAAACTTTATAATCATGTGTTTTTTTAAAAAAAACTGCATAACAGATTAGACAAGCTTCAGATGAAAATACTTCTATCCCTTTAGAGCAGTGGTTCTCAACCTGTGGGTCGGGACCCCTTTGGGGGTCGAATGACCCTTTCACAGGGGTCGCCTAAGACCACCAGAAAATACATATTTCTGATGGTCTTAGGCTCCATTTCCTCCTCGGTGGTGGAGCGCGAGCCACGTGCTCACGTCCTCCTGCCCTCTGTTCAGAAGGGACTGAAATTGCTCCCCTTCTCCACTACCGGGAGAACCTCCCATCTGACGGTCCAGCTTGGGGAGGCAGCGGGAGCATGGGGGGCAGGCCCCCTCCTTGCCATGGCCCCTGCCCCACTCGCCACGAATGGGGGCACTGTGGAAGGGTCGGGGGGCTGCAAAGCGGTGCTTTTCTGGGGGGGACGAGCTGTGCCCAGTGCAAAAAACAAAGGTGCTGGGATTTCGCCCCCCCTCCCCCGGCCAGGGTCGACACTCTGGAAACTTTTCCCACACTGCCGCCCCCAGCGGAAACAAGAGCGAAGCAGAAGCAGAGCCCGGGGGGGTTCTCGGAGTTTTTTCCCGGGGGAGACGCGCGGCTCCTCTTTCCCTCCCTGCCTGGCCCCCCCCCCATTCCTGGCTGGCGAGGTGGCCTTTGCCGGGGGGGAGGCATTGTAAATAATCAATAAATAATTTTATGGTTGGGGGTCACCACAACACGAGGAACTGTATTAAAGGGTCGCGGCATTAGGAAGGTTGAGAACCACTGCTTTAGAGCAAGAATTGCCCTGTGCTAACAGCTGAGGGAAGAAAGATTTGCTTGGGCTGAAACAGCAGGAACTAGAAGGGCTGCTCAAACCACATGCATGGTTTGAGCAGCCCTCTAGCCTGGATGCTCAATGGCTTGAAGATAATATTTGGATGATATGAGGTGCAGATGGACTTGAAGAGTCTTATTCCTTGCTTTCACTCCCAAAAGAATCGCTTTCCTACTGGGTTTTTAACTGAATGCTGATAGTGGGTCAGCAGCTAAGAATGGGTTTCCAATACTTACACCATAGGCCAAGAAAATGCCCCCAGGTTTCAACAGTTGTCCTATGCCTTTAAACATCCCCTACAACAGCAACAACAAATATGAAGTTAAATGAAATTCTTGCCTGCATTTTTTATACCACCCACTAAACAAAATCCCAAATAATAACCCTAAACAAGGGTTAGTTCCAATACTACTGGAGTAGGCTTTTCCTGGTTCTCACATTATACCTCTAGGCCTTGATTAGTCATGTGTACCACGTTGATAATGACAATGAAGTCGCAACAGCCTTGACCCAGGCCAGCCCACTGATCCCATGGCTGTGACACATCTATGAAGAGAGGCTCTCGGACATTGGTCACCTTGGTGGCACAGATGTAAGCTGAGATACTGAGAACAAAGATGAGAATTACAAAGATTCTGTTTCTGGTACAAAAATGGGAAGGAGATGACATTTCACAATCCTCCACTCAGAACTGGCTGCAAAGTGGATTCAGGCAATAGAGTAGCTTGTCAATGGAAGTTTATGAACACACATTCCAGTTTAAGGCTGAGCAAGAATGAATCTGATTTAAACTACTGTGCTTTGGTAATGGGATAGCTCTGATTCTACAAGTTAAAGGGGTGGATTGCTGTATGGAGTGTGTGTGTGCGATCAATAGGCATTCAATTACTAGTACATGGGACATTATTGATGACAAGCAGTTCAATATGTCACACCCAAACAAGCCATTTTAAGTTGTTTGTATCTTTTAGTTCTGTTGGAAGGGAGAAGATTATCTGGGAGAGAGCAGACGCCTGTTGCATAAATTCTGGTTGGAAAGGAATGTTTCATACAACAGTAATACAGTATCCTTTATGTTAAAAAAAATACCTGCTGCTCTACCTGTTGGTTGAACTTGTTTGCAACAGACGTTATTGCCCAGACCTACTTCCTTTTCTTTAAAGCTATTTCCCTGCTGCTATCCATCTCTCTCTCTCTCTCTTGCCCTCCTCCGGAACATACATCTGTTTGCCAACTAGAAAACTGTCTAGACATCCTGGGACCCATCCCTAAAGTAAAGCTGGCAGCAGCCCCTTCTTCTCACATTTTTTAATGCAATAAACTCGTGTTCCTCATCTAGCATGTAAAATCTGCACTAATTTTAATACATAGACTAAGCAGCCATAGCAAAACCAGATATTAAAACCATCAGAGAAACAGTGCATCTTCCTGGACAAGTCATATGTAACTACAACATTGTTCTGTGGCACATGATTTTTAGCTGACCGGAGGTCAGTCACCATTTCATTGCTTTGCTTACCAAGATTATATGCAAATAGAAGGTCAGTCCAGCACAGAACACTGGGTGAAGGATCCAGCTCAAAAGGAGATAGTTTGGTCCCCAGAAGTTGGAGAGCAACACCCAGCATCCCACAGGGTTGGCTATATTTCACAGCATTCCAACCATATCTGGAGAACTATACAGCTCCCATCCCTGATCTAGCTATTTTTGGAACTGTATTGCCAGCCTATCGGGCACAAGGAATGTATTGTTCTGAGTAGTCTCTTCTGCCCTACTTCCCACTCACTGGGTACAGCCACTTTCTAAGTGCTGATTTTGTCATACCATGTCTCTGTCTTCTGATAAAGGAGGACATGGGAGGACACAGTCTGCCATCCTACAGCAGGAGTGGGAATTGTGCAGCTCTTAATATTGTTGAACTGCAAGCCCCAGCAGTTGTAGCCAGCGTAGCAATCTGTAAGAAATACTAGAAGCTGCAGCTCAACATTTGGAAGGCTGCACAATTTCTGCAACGTCTTACTGCATCCAAGTTTTGCTGGCTTCACAGACCCTGATGCACCTTTTCTCGAGAAGCTGGACTGATCTCTGAAATCACAGGCCCTGATGCACCTTTTGTTGAGAAGCTGGACTGACCTCTGAAACCACAGACCCTGATGTACCTTTGTTGAGAAGCTGGGCTGATCTCTGATGGTTGCCAGATGATGGTGGGCAGGGCCTGGGCAAAATGCACAACATGCTGTCCTGTCCCAGATCCTAGTTCCAGCCCAAAAGCTGAGCATGTATCATCTACATAGTCAGCCAGCACCTCCAGAATGCTCTCCTTGTTCCGCTCAGCCATGGGAGAGACCAGCATCTTTGCACCTGCCAGAAACGCACTGCCTTGTTCTCTTCTCCTAGGGCTGCTGCCTGCCTTCTGATGCCTCTTGCTCTACTCAGATGCCCTAAGCTAGATTTATTAAAGCAAAGGAGATTACACCAAGATGAACTTGTCTGGTGACGCAAAAGGCCATGTTGCCCCAGCTTCATGGATCTGATGGGACATAAAACAGGCCAATCTAATAGGAATCATGCCACAATCATTTGTTTCCCTTCAATATGTGACAGAACTGTACTGAGTTGATTCAGTCACATTTTCTACTTGGGAACCTTTGGCTATGTCCCAGATGTATATTTGGAATGCTAATGTCTCCCACAACAAGAAGTCAATCGGTGAAAATAAAAGATAATTATCCTTTTGTTATTGAGGATCATAACAGGGACTGCAGAAGTTTTTTGGAGGGATAATTTTCAATTTAGGCAATGCCAATTCATGACAAAAATTTTGCTGGGCAATATTTTAATATGTCCTCATTTAAATGAGAAAATAGAATGTTCTGGAGCTGAGAGGAAGTTAATAAGATGACCCACTTTTATTAGTGGCACAGAACTGGTACTCAGGACAGCAAAGCTTGCCACCATCACATCCTTGATGAAGTATTTAAGGGATATGGTGAAATGCTGCAGTGCCATGGTACTGCTCAGGATGTAGAACATTTCTTGGATTCCCTCTGGATCCCTTGTCCACATAGTACTTCATTTGTGACATATAAACAGAAATCCTCTCTCTACCCTTTTGTTTCTTACTAGCAGCTGCTAAGATTAAGCACAGTTAGAGCAGAATGAAAATCCCTATCTGCACATCTCTTACTAGAAGCCCTTTGTTCCAAAGGGAAAAAATATTATATGAAAATCCAAATGAAATACTACAAAGCTAGTTCTGGGTCAGCCACCTTAGAGTGTACATCTACTTCTGTACTCAGTATATATCCTAGAACGGTGTTTCTTAAGCAATGTGATACACAGGACTGGCAGGGTTTGCTTCCTCGTAAGCCAAAGAGCAGCACCGTATTTGTCCTGGCTGACCACAATTGGTTCTTTCATTCCTGCAAACTTAAAATCATGGAATCATACAGTTGGAAGGAACCAGAAGGGCTACCTGCTCCAACCCTCTGCCATGCAAGGTTACACAGCTAAAGAGCTCCTGAGAAATGGTCATTCAGCCTCTGCTTTCAATCTCCAGTGAAGAAAAGTCCTCTCCAAATCCACCCAAATTCCATTCCATCTTTAAACATTTATATCCATGAAAGCTCATGCTAAAATAAAAAACAGCTAGTCTTAAAGGTGCTGTCACATTTCATTTTTTTCTCCCTCTCTGTTCCTTTTTTATGCTGCAAGAGACTTATATGGTTACTTCTTTGAAAACTACCACTGTCAACATGTTTAGCTTGTGGTCAATGAAGATCCCTAGACTTTTTTCACATGTACTGTTGTCAAGCCAAGTGTTATCCATCCCGTATCTGTGTGTTTTCTTTATGTGCCTAAATGTAGTACTTTACATTTAAACCCTGTTGAAATCTACTTCATTAGTTTTGGCCTAGCTCTTCCATCTGTTTGAGGACCACAAGGTTCACCCGCAATCACAGGCCAACTATACCTAATGGTTTGGAAACCTACCAGAGGATCTACATGAACCACAAAGGACTTCTCCCCTCCTGCTTTCCTCTGCTCTCTGGCAATTACGTCTGGGAGAGAAAAAAGCCTTCCACTGAAGCCAATGAAAATATCCCTCCCCACACACCACAGCCCCCTTCAACTGCCTCCACAAACACTGAAAGTGAGCTTTACAATTCTGCAAGACTTTCCCCAAGGCTAATTGTGGCATGCGGGCCAGCAATCTGTGAATACTGATTAAATACTTGTGTCTTAACTACAGGATGGTGTCTTCCATCTTTCTAGCCCAAGACTGGTACTTTTCAAAGATCTCATTATGTCACAACTGGCATATAATCTCCAGCATATTCAGGAGACCAGACACTAGCACTGGTGTGGGATCTTTAGAAGGTTTTCTCACTTCATTTCGTTCCTTTCTTCTGCCACAAATGTGTGCCTGGCACTTTACAGAGTACCAATGGGGGAAAAGTATAAATTCAAGGAATTACAATTTAAAGTTCACTGCATGAGATGCAACAGCCAAAGAGAAGAAAATGAAGACACAGGGCAAAGTGCATTTATTCCAGATACAATTAATGGAAAAGGTGCTTTCAAAGAAGGATTTGAAGGAACTAATCAGGTGGCATCATGGAGGTGTTCTGGAGGGCAGTTCCAAGCATAAGGTACAAAAAAGAACATCTTTACAAAGAAAGGATATCACGTTCCCTGATTGACTCTATAGTTAACTAGAACTAACTTCCTAGGTATGCAGTGTTATTTTGAGTTTGTATTCAGAAATGCATGTATGTGCAGTCATCTTGAATCCTGATCCTGCCTCTGGATATTAGCTACCTCTCCTTATTTGGTGTCATCTGCACATTTGGTAAATGTGCCTTTTATTCCATAATCCCAAGTCATTTATAAAGATGCTGAACAGCACAGACCCAGCACAGAACCCTGAGGCACACCCCTAGTAAATTTTCCCCAGAATGAAGAGGAATAATTGTTAAGCAATCTTCTGGTTCAGGCCATCAACTAATTACAAATCCACCTACAGTAACATTTTACCAGCTTGTTCACAAGAATATTTTGGTGGACCTTATACAAAAAAATGAAACCAAGTTGTATTAAATCCACAGCAATCCCCTGATCTACTAAGCTGTTAATTCAGGTAAAAAGAGAGATGATTACAAGCACAACTTAATTTAGTAATCACAGCATTCCTTTTTAAGTTTTCACACACTGATTATTCAATTATCTCTCTTCTAGAACATTCCATGGTCTTGACATCAAGCTGATTGATTGGTAGTTACTCAAGTCTTCTTTCTCTCCTTTTTTGGATGGGGACAACATTCACCCTCTTGCAGTTTGCTAGGAGATCCTGTTCTCTAAGAACTCTCAAACATTGTTGGCACAGTTTCCAAGATTATGTCTGCAAGTTCTTTTAGTACCCTTTGATGCAGTTAATTTGTCCCTAGAAACTTAGAACTCATGTAGAGTGGCCAAGTTTTCCTATAATAACTCTTTACCTATCCTGAGCTGCAATCCTCTTGCTGCATTGATTATTCTACTTGCACCAAATTGAGCATTGTTTTCCTTTGGGGAGAAAACTGAGGTAAAATAGGTCTTGAGCAGTTCTGCCTCTTTCCACTCCAAGCAGGAACCAGACCCTACCCATCTTATCCAAACAGTGATTCTATTTCCTTGTTCCTCCTCTTGCTCCAGACATAGGCAAAGTAACTTTTGACATTATTTTTGACAACTCTAGTAAGCCTGAACTTTAGCTTTTCAGATTTTCTTCCAACTACAGACCAGCCATCAGTGGCCCAAATTGGCACTGATCTACAGAGCACCACTTTTAAATATCACTGTCCAAAAAGTGCTAAAACAGATCAAACAGCAACAGTCCTAAGAGTCAGCATTCACATTGCTGCTGAAACTCACTTAGAAAACAGCACTAGTTCCCAGAACTTTGACTGAGGTGTATAGTCCACTTACTTTTTAAAAATAAGTAGAATTCTTTAGTCAAACATAAAACCTGTTGGGTTGTTAAACTTTTTTATTGTTTAAGTATATTCCAATATGTATCAACATATCTCAATTTCATCATTTTTTAAAAAAACTTTACCAATTACAAGAAAAAATAATAAAATTGTAATAAAATTCTCCCCTCCCACCCCCTATTTATCTTCTATTTCATCATGTTTTCACTTGAATTTATCTCTTATAAATATCATTTATTCCTATACATTGTTCTAAATATGTTACCCTAACTAGTTTCCCATTATTTAGTGTATATAATACTAATATTTTGTAGTATTTTGATACATTAAGTATCTTAGTAGCTTCATCTATTAATAGTTTTTTTGTCCCTCTTTTTTAATATAACCCAAGAACAGCTTCCACTCTTGTTCAAATTATTGTGTATGTTTATCCTTTAATAACATTGTCAATTTTGCCATTTCTATCAAGTCTACTTTCTATCATTTCCATTTTACTAACCAATCATCTGTCAGAGGCTTTTCTTCTGTTTTCCATTTTTGTGCAAAATTAATTGCCAAGGTTACCAAATATAATATTAATCTAATACCCTTTTTGAGTACTGGGTGGTCACCAATCATATTTAACAAATATAATCCAGGTTTCAATTCATATTTAATTGCAAAGATTTTTGACATTATCATATGTATCTGTTTCCAGTATTTTTTAGCTTCAGGACATAATCACCATATGTGGAAAAAAGTTCTTTTTTCCCCCTTGCATTTCCAACAAATGCCATCACCTTTTCTATCTCTTTGGGATAATTTCACTGGAGTCAAATACCAGTGATATAACATTTTATAACAATTCTCCATCAGCTTCATGCATAATGTGAACTTTAAATCTTTTACCAATGCTTTCTACCAACTTTCTAGATCTATTGTATGTCCAAGATTCTGAGCCCATTTGATTGTAGTTCTTTTATAATTTCTTTTTCCATATCTCTCTCCAACAAGATCTTGTATAATTTAGATATTGTTTGCAACTAGTTCTTTGTTAAAATTTCATCCGATTCATTATTTTCTTTCATAATACTTTGAAGTTTAATATCTATTTTGAATCTTTCATAAATTTGTTGATAAGGGAAACACTGAATCTCAATTCCTTGCTCTCTTAAATCTTTTCTTAGTTTGAGTCTGGCACTGTCTTCCTCTCAACTAATTAAATCTTTATATCTTATATGTGGTGATTCCTGCCTTGTTTCAAGGCAAGACATCCATTCTGATATTTGCTTGTAGAACTTTCTCTTGTATATATTCCAAACTTTAATCAGTGATTTCCTTATAAAATGATCATAAAAATCCTAATTTACTGCTGTTTTGTTATGTAAGTATGCATACCAGCCAAATCTTAGATTAAAACTTGTTGGTTGTAAAAGTCTTGTGTTTTCTAAATTTATCCACTCTTTAATCTAATCTAAGCATGCTGTCTCACAATACAATCTAAGGTCTGGGAGATGCAGTGCACCTCTTTTTTTTCTTTTTTTTTTGCTTCTAGCATTCATCTTAATTATTGTGATCCTTCCTGTCAATGATAGTTTGTTCAATTTTGTTGAGGTCCAGTTTGTTTCCAGACTTTTAGATAATTATTATCAAAAATTCCTGAGTTCTTTTTCATTATATTCACTCCTAAATATCTTATTTTCTTCCCACTTTGGATACCTGGTATTTCTTTTAAACAATTTTGCTCCTTTTTTAAAATACATTCATCACTGAGACCTATTGGTTGCAATAGCGGCTTGTTTCCAAGCATGTTTGGAACTGTGGTCTTTTTAATTGTCCCCTACTGATCTCAGAAAATAGCCTGTGAATTCATGCATTTTCCATCAAGTCTCGGTTTTTGGTTTCACAACCATTATGCTGGCCAGATTTTTAAATACTCCTCCTACTTTCCTGTGGTTAACTGATAAAGTACACCTGTAATGTTAGTATCAGCAGTGTGGTCCCACCTTTGGAATCCTAAATTCAGTGTGCGCCCTACATATGTTCAAAACCAACGCCTCTAAAGAAGTTTGCAGTCCCAGCCCGTTTCCGCACTAGCCTGTTGCAGCGCTATGATTCCACTTTCAACATCCTATGGAATCCTGGGCCGCTCGCGAAACTGCAAACCCCAGGATTCCAGAGGATGTTGAAAGTGGAATCATAGCGCTACAACTGGCTAGTGCGGAAATGGTTCCAGATTTCTACTTCCAGATCTCTTCCACGCACTTCTTCGCACGGATAGGAGAAAAAAACCCACACCCAAACCTCGCATTTTTCTCCCTGTTACTCATAAAATTAATTCGATACGTTCACTCCTAAATGTCTTATTTTCTTCTCAATTTGGAGACCTGGTGTTGCTTTTAAATAATTTTGTTCCTTTTTTGACACATTCCTCGTTAAGATTGAGACCTGTTGGCGGCAATGGGGGCTTGCTTCTGGCCTTTCCGCACGGGACTGTTATAGCGCGATGGTTCCACTTTCAACCTCCTCTGGAATCCTGGGGTCTGCAGTTTCGGGAGGGGCCGGACGGCCCCTCCGAAACTGCAAACCCCAGGATTCCAGAGGAGGTTGAAAGTGGAACCATCGCGCTATAACAGGCTAGTGCGGAAATGGCCTACGTGTGCTTGGAACTGCGTGCATGTAAACAATTCCGCAGTCTGGAACTGTACGAATGCAATAAAGCTTATAAAACCACAACTACTTCACGCAGCTCTGACGGGAGATACCGACAGACTGCGTTACTTCCACCCAAGTTCGTACCCATAGAGTTTTACTCCCTAGCGCGGCGCTGCGGGAGGAGGGTCTTGAAACGCTACTTCCGCCAACCCTCGAAGTTCAATGCAAAGCCAGAGCGTCGTAGAAGAAACTCTTGCAGGGATTGGACCACTGAGGTCAACCAACGAGATGGCGTGCGCAGAGCGTACCCTGGGCGCCCTCCGTGGCTGGCGCGCAGGAGAAAGAGGCGGCCGACGGTGTGTCTCCTTCCTGCCGCTTCCTGGAGCTCCCGCCATGGCCATGCTGCCCGCCGGCCGGCTCGGTGCCTCTCTCCGCCTTTTGCTGCGGTACGAGAGGGAGGGCCTCCCGCGGTCGGAAGGGTTGGGCGGGCGGCAGGGAGCGAGGGAGGGCCGGAAGGAAAGCTAGAGGTCACCCGTGAGCTGGAGGCCGTGGTAACAGCCCCGGGGTCCCTGTGGAAGAAGGGCGCCGCCGGGGCCGCCGCCGTCCGGTCGTGGCGCGTCTGTCGATTGAGCCGGTGTTGGCCTGTCCCCCTGGAGCCCCAAGGGGCCACCGGCGGGGGGAGGGCGGGCCCGGGTTCATGGCCCCACCTGGCCCCCACAGAAGGAAGGTTTCCGCCCTGCGCTTATGTTCGTGGACGGGTTGTTTTAATAGTTTTCGCAGCGGGGTGGGCCGCGTTATTATCGCCACAGTGCCACTGAGGTCTGAACTGGGGCCCCTGGGGGGCTGTGTTTGGGTCAGCGGAACACGAGCTCTGGCTCCTGCGCCTTTAGTAGGACTGGATCTGCGGGTGTCAGTAGATGACCTCCTTTTCCTTTGTGCCGTGTTTCATTTGTTGATTTCTGTGAATCAGATTGCTATGAAATGCAACACAGGAGGCCAGGATGGGGTTGCTTTCCTCTAGACCAGGGGTTCTCAACCTACGTAATACAGTTCCCTTAATACAGTTCCTCATGTTGTGGTGACCCCCAACCATAAAATCATTTTCGTTATTTTGTTTGTTAGTTATTTCCAACATCAAACAGATTGGAAACACTGCCCTAAATCACTGCTCTGGATAGACTTCTAATGCCTAAAAACTGGTAACCCTCCCCCCTTTTTTAAGCACAGAAAGCGTCCATCAATGCCAGAATTAAGGCAGTAGTTCTAGTTCTGAATGTTGGGTTTCCACAGTTCAAAAGCCAGTCACTCCCAAAGGCAATGCCGAAACAGCCCACATTTTACACGATGCGCAGGGAGGAAAGGACAGGGAGAGAGGAAAGATGGCGGCGGCATAAGCAGACGCGTTTTGTTTCACTCCCTCCCTCGCTTAAAGGGAGTGCAAATGCTGAACATACAAAAAGGGAGGAATGCAAGACAGTCAGGGCGAAGAACACAACACGTGCGTGTGGCAAGCGCCAAGGGTCCACGCACAACAAAAGCGAGAGGAGAAAGTCATCCTGGCTATTTCTGCACTAGACTGTTATAGCACTATTATTCCACTTTCACCATCCTATGGAATCCTGGGGTTTGCGGTTTGAACCCCAGCGCAGGGGTCTCAGAAGCACTGCTCCCATTGGCTGTGAGGCCACCTTCTTTTAAAAGGGGGGGGTAGGACTGAGGAGCGGCGACCCCTGTGAAATGGTCGTTCGACCCCCCAAAAGGGGTCCCGACCCCCAGGTTGAGAACCACTGCTCTAGACCCCTAGCATAGGAGTTGCTGCAACTGTTCTCCTTACCGTTGAGTTCAGCGGATGTTTCTAAGCATCCTGGAGGTTTTATGGTTAAGATGAAATTTGAGCAAGAAACCTCGTTTATGTCTTCTTTAATAGCTGCTACGCTAGAAGTGGATAGAAGGTCGTTTATGATAGATCATTGGCTCGTTTTTTTTGAGAGTTATTGCTATTCTTACTAAAAATTCTGGATTAAGACGGCCTTGAACTGATCCAGTGCACTTAGCAGGAGTGAACATTTGGGATCCATTAGCACAGATTAGGTATACTTGGCTGTTAAGAGATTCTGAGTGCAATATGTGCTTTTAATTTGTAATTGTAAAATGTACTAGCAGAGCAGAGAAAGGCTGTCTTTGAAAAAAAAGGGTTATGCAAGCTTGAAATTGGCCTATCCTTGTGTTACATGACACTAGCACATGCTACACATTTCTGTATGAAAGCCAATTACTTTATAATCTTTATTAGAGAATTTCCTAGGCTTTTGAAAATATTTTCAAGTTCTGAATCTCAGAAACGTAGTAGGTAAAATTGTAGAGTTCATTTTGCTTTTGGAAGCTACATCTTTTCCTTTCCTTTGCAGTAACACCAGCAACCACTCCATATAATTTCTTCCTCACTTGGACTGTCTCAGCATTTCCTCTTCAGTTCTCCTTGTTCTCTTGAAGTGGGAAGTATTTGCTGCTTGCATATATCATTATATGGGGAAGCATGAAATATGATGACCTCTTCTCTGACTTTCTGCAGGCAGCATCAGCCACGAGCCTGTCCTATCAGGATGCTGAAGTGTACCTGCTCACAGCAAAGTGAAGCCTTTGCAACACCTCCTCTGGACAATGCTCCTAAAGAGTATTCACCCAAGATTCAGCAGCTAGTGCAGGACATTGCTAACCTGACCCTGTTGGAAATCTCTGATCTCAACGAGCTGTTGAAGGTGCCACTCTTTGCAGGGGAAGTTGGGTGATAAAACTGGAGGAAAATGGTTCCTGGACAATTTGTAGTGTTGGTGGTTTCTTTCTGTAGAGGTGGGATGAGGTGCTTTGGGATTTCATCCTCTTCTGATGTGTGATAAATAGTTACCTAATAATGCTTCTTATCTCTTCAGAAAACCCTCAAAATCCAAGATATGGGACTCATGCCAATGGCTGGGATGATGCCATCAGCACAACCAGTAACTCCGGTAAGGGGCCCACATTGGAGTTTCATGTTCACCTGTGTCAAACAACCATTGTTTTTGGGCAAACATATGCATGACAAATTACACTATCTAATAATGTGGTGCTCATCTGGGAGAGTTGTGGAAGAAGAGCTATGCTTAGAGTAGAACTGTTGTTGCCTTACATTTGTTATGGTTAGTAGCTAGTTACTTTCCAGGAAGAGGAAGACTGCTATACAGTTTGTGGAAATGGTAACATCTCAGATAGGCGACCACATCTAATTTGCATGACTGTAATTCACGTTTGAATGGCTACAAACATGCACTTCAGCAATCTTTTCTCTCATTGAGATGAGAGAGGCCACCCTTTCCATATAACAATAACTTCTGTGAACCAGGTCTGTCTTCCTTATTTCCATGCTTTCATTCTAATTCTGAGTTGTTGCTGGGATTTTTTTTTTTTTTAATCTGTGGTGGATCTAAGCAAGTAGATTTTTGGAAATGGCCTCCTTATAATCAGCTTTTCTGCATTGCTTGATGACACTTCTGAATGGGGTTGAACTCTCTCTGAAGGGTCATGTTTGTAGCTTGGGGTTGCTCTCAGCCCACCTCTCCTTTCGTAAGGCCAGGTTGCTGCTTTGGTCAGGAGCATCAATGCCCAGCTTCACCTTGTGCGTAAGTTCAGCCCTTTCTTGAGGAAGGCAGATCTAGTCACAGTGGTCCATGCATTAGTTACCTCCCAGTGAGATTACTGTAAGGCGCTTTATATGGAACTCATTGGAAATGTTCAAAAGCTGCAGCTAGTGCTAAATGGCAGAACCCAAACTGGTGTTGGGTGTGCATTTTAGAGGTCACACAATACTGGTCTTACAGGAACTGCAGTGGTCACAATTCAGGGTTCTGGTTTTGACCTACAAAGCTCTAAATGGCTTGGGGCCAGGGTATCTGAAAGACCACTTTCTCCCATATGACCCTGCCAGAAATTTGAGGTCCTCAGAGGGAGCTTTGTTGTGAAGTTAGATTGGTATATACACATAATATGGCTTTCTCTGTAGCAGCAGTCCAGTTGTTGAACTTCCTATCCTAGAGAATTAGGCTGGCTTCATCTCTTTTGAGCTTCTGGTAGACGTGCTGCTCCAATGGCCTTTAATGTTTGAAATTGCTCTGTTTTAACTGTTTTAAAATTATGTCGGAGGATTAATTTTAAACTGTTTTTAAAAATTTTTAAAGCGTATATTAATGTGTCCTAAAAACATTTTGTCTTTGTACTGTTTTTATTGCTTTTGTCTGTTTATCACCTTGGTAGCTCTGGTAGGCTGGGAGCAAATATAGAAGTGTCTTAAGTAAAAAATAAGCATCTCTGTATGTTTTCATTGTATAATAGACATCTAGCAAGCAGAGATAGAAAAGCTGAAGGTCCTCTGTTGACAAGAAAGTTCTGGTTTTAGCTGTAGTACATGGGATTGTCATCTTCAGGCACATCTTCATGTATCTTGTCTTTCCTCTGAATGATTCAAAAATATTCTTAGAAACAAAAACAAATGTATGACATCCAAGAGATTAATTTCGCTATGTAAAGGGTAGTGAGACCAATTTTAAATATTATAGCAAAGCTCTAAAAGTTTGATAAAATAGATGACCCATTCTGGACTGAGGAGTATCTTGCGCAAACATGGCACAATGGGCTGTTAGTAGCAGAGTGTTTGGGTGCTCTGAGTGTGTAGAAGGTGATCAGCCATCTAGAACTGCTGTGGCTGCCTTGATGGCATTACATCAGTATAGCTATAAAAACAACAGTGATTCTTGATAGTTATGGTATATTCTTTCAGATAGGCTCTGTCTCATATTCAGTCAGGTGTCAGTCAGTTTTCTTCCGTCTAGTATTGTAGATAGATCTAAATATTCATTAGTTTCTCTCTAAGGAAAAGGCTATTTGCTAGGGTATGAGAGAAGTCAAGTTCTCACTAGAATTCAGACAATTTATAGAATGGCACTTGGAATCAACAACCAATTTCTGTGGAGAGTTCTGGAAACGTGATGAATCCAGAAATATTCCCTCTATAATGTTCACACTTTACCTGTTAATAGTCTGTCTGTGACAAAGAGAACACTAATGTATCATCTGTTTCCAGGTCAGCTTTTTTTTTTTCTAGGCTAATACCAAAGTCAGATTAAATATGTGATGTTAAATCTTCAATAATGTGGGATAGCGCCATCAGTATTGCAGAGGTCAGAAAGATCTAATGTCATACCATATAAGGAAGCCTGTGCTCAATTTAAATCTCAATCTTCTTGGACAAACAGTTGTAATACCTCCCAGTGCAGCCAACGCCCGAAACCTTAATGCTGCACTGAAAAAACATGGTTGGAAGCAGCTATGTCAAACAGGCCCAAATGCCTTGTTGACCAGTTAGCTGTCACGTAATAAACAGTCCCTAAATGCATCTGTTCTATGGAAGTCAACTTCTGAATTGCCTAGGTTGGGGAAGAGCACAGTGAGTCTGCAGCTATCAGGGATCTTTTTATTGAGCTCCAAGAACCATATATTCTGAGACAAGGGACACTCTTTATAGTAGTCTAATTTGCTTGACATCAGTTTCCCAACTGAAAGCTCTCAAAGATCTGCTTAAATCCACATGGTAAACATCTCCAAAAGTGGAGTAAGCACTTCTGTAACTTCAAAGCTAGCTTACTATCCCACCAAATTCATGACTTTTTCATAAGAAGTTACTATTACAAGAGGTTACATTTAATCATTTATAACATCCCAGTACAATGCCCTTTACAATGCTATGTTGTTCATTGAGAACATGAGTACTGTAGCCAGGTGGACAACTATCAGTTTAATGGACAACTATCAATTTCTAGAAAGCCTGCAAGTAGGCAGGTAGTCAGTTATCAACCTGCTGTCACTTCCACCTGGTTAAGTTTAGCCCTAGGCCTCTGCCAGTTTCCAGTAACAAAATGCAGTTGCTTAATCAAGATGAGGATTTACATTAGAAAGGCCATACCCACCTTCCTATCCAGCACAGAACAGTAAGAGAAAACAAGAAAGAGCTAACTAATGCAACTCTGTCACGGTCTGCCCCCATCTCAGGCCTTAACAACTTTGGTTCCGCCCTGGGCTTCTCTATCTTTATGAAGTTTGAGATTGAGAAGGACTCTAGCTGCATATTGTAAGTGGGCTGTTTCTTCTCTCCCAGGCAGTAGAAGAGGAGGATGTCCCCAAGAAGCAGGAGAAGCTCAATTTCACAGTAAAGTTGACTGAAGTGAAAGCTGCTGAGAAAGTGAAACTGATTAAGGAAGTGAAGAACTGTATGCAGGGTTTAAATCTTGTCCAGGTAAGTAGATGGTGCTCAGTGTAAGGTTTCTTAGCAGATAGCACTGTTAGAGATTTCAGGGGGGAACTTCCTTTTGATTTAAACACATACAAAGTACCGGTAGTATGCGTAATACTTGACCATGCTTCCAAAATGCCTGGAGGTTGGAATAGTTGTATCTCCTTGAGTTAATCTGGCACATGATGCATTTTACAAAGGTTTGTATACTACCTTGCTTTCTGCATCTTATTTAATTTAATTTATAGAAACATGTATCATTTTTAGGATTATTCAGGGCCACTGTGACAGTTCACAAAAATAAAACAGTCTTGGTGTAATAAACCCGCTGTAAAAATATAATAAATTCAGATGTCCTGAGAGTTAGCACACCAGTTCTGCTAACTTTGAGGGCATCTGAGTTGAACCAATTGAAAGTCTCGCAAAATAATAATGTTAAATGCAAAACCTTGGGTTCTGCAGTAGAGTTATTTCAGCAAGTGATTTCAGTAATCACACTGATTCCATCTAAGTACTGATAGCAAGAGCAGGGACACTTGACCAATGGTTTGGCTGAGCATCTAGATCTTAGGTACAACCAAAATAGCAGAATACTGGGTAATTTCAAGGCCAAGTTTTTGGGCAGATATGACACAGTAAAGCCTGCAGTTAGCCATTTGGAAGCAGGAAATATGCCCATTCTCATGAAAAGAAATATGGGGTAGCTTGTAGCACAGGCAGTCTGGCTTGATGACAGAAATAGTCTTCATCAAGTCAGATTTTGTGGCACCACAATTGAGTCCAGTACTACAGTCCTAAAGATCAAGGGACCTTTTCTGCTTAATAATGCCTTTTGGACGTTATGAAGGTATGTGGCTCACTACCTGGGGGACATTCATGCTCAGTTCCTGATTGGTGGTCCCTGAGAGCCATCATGGTATAGTGATTTGAGTGTCAGACTCCAACCCTGGAGACCAGGATTCAATTCCCGAGTCAGCCATGGAAACCCACTGTGTGATCTTTGGTGTGTCACACCTACTCAGCACCAGAAAACCCTCTAATAGGGTCTTGAAGGACTTGAAGGCACACAATAACAACAATCCAAAGGTACTCCATTTTAATGTTGGCAATTTGCATCACAAACTGTTACCTTGTGTGTCTAACCAGTCACTCTGGTGACCCCAAGACGCTGCCATTGGCTGATTCACTTCTGCCAAACTTCCTTGCCTGTTTCAACTGTCTGAATCTGGGCTAAAGGATAAATTTCTGAAAGGCAGCCTCTGCATAGTATTGAGGCAGGATGTCTCAGGTTCTTCTAGGTGTTATATGATCCCTGGTGTCAGCACTCAATCCTGCCATTAGGGGGCAGCAAGCAGAGAAGAAGAATTCCAAAGTGACATAAGAGACAAAACTGAGGCCGCACTCTGGCATTACTAAATGAACTTGGCATTCTTCAAGACATTGGCAGGTGGGGATAGGGGGCAATGAATCTTGATGTTTCCAAAAACCATTTGGGGTTGGCTCCAAAGTAGTTCATTGCCTCTTTCCAAAATCTGCTAACTGCAAATTAGCATGAGAGTTCTCTTTGGCCAGTCTTTCTTGGAGCTGACTTAATCTCTCCAGATCAAGAGATGAAGGAACGTGTGTGGTGGGGCAGCTTCTCTTGAATTCACCTTTTTCCTATTTGGTTGCTAAATAGAGCTACCTCTCTTCTGTTCTAGGCAAAGAAACTGGTGGAGTCTCTTCCTCAAGAGATCAAAGCAAATGTATCTAAAGAGGAAGCAGAAAAGATCAAAGCAGCTCTAGAGGCAGCAGGAGGGACTGTGGTTCTGGAGTAATGGCATTGGTTTCACCGCCAAAGGACTAAAGTGGAGCAGGGGATTGTCCCCTAACTATAGTATGGCCTACCTCCAGCTCTTACTGTCTGCTGACTGGTGGTGTGTGTGGGGGTGCTGTGCGGCTCCACAAAGCTGTGCACCCTTGCCTTTTTCTCTCTGTGATGGAGTTTTGCACTGGGATGGTCCAGTGCTTGATGAATGTCTTCAGCACTATGAAGTCTGCTGTTTGTACCAACACTTCAAAGAACTGAATCTATAAAGTGCATACGTGAACGAGAACATCTTTGGAACAAGTGATGTGTGAAATTTTTTTTTTTGCATACCTGTGCTGCGCTTCCTGTCCAATGCTGGTAGCTCATTTTAGTCACTTGGCAGAGTGAGGCACATTGTAGGATTCAGGAACACTGAGCTGTTATGCCTAAAGCCACCTGCTAGAACGGGGGTGGAAATTTTGTGGCCCTCCAGTTATTGCAGACTGCAATTCCCAGCAGTCCCAGCTATCATAGCCAATGAGGAGGGATGTGCTGGGAATTGCACTCCAGGAAATTCTGACAGGCCGTATGGTTCCCCGTCCTGTTCTAGAAGATGGATTGTGCCAGGAAGGAGATAGTCGTCTTACTATTCACCTGGGAGGGCAGAGGCTTGGAGATTTTGTCTCATGATTTGATCTTTTCTCCAGAAGAAGGACTGGGAGAAAAAAAAAATACCTGATCCTATTTCTGTCCAGAATCATATTTGTCACCATGGGTTAAACCTAGGAAGGGGCAGTGAATTCTTCTGGTGCACAAATTACTTTGTCTGTCCCGATCTTCAATATTTCTATTACATATTCAGGCTGTTTTCCAACTAGGAACTTGAAGTGATATGAAAGTTTATTCCTGGCCATCTTCCAAGAATTTTTTTTGGTTTTTTTTAAAAAAATTATTAGTTTACACAAACAATTCAATTCACAATCAACGAGATATGAATTTGGAAAGGAAAAGGAAAAGCAGGGGGAAAAAGAAAACTAAAACACAATGCCAACACATTAAACTAAAGCACTGAACACTAACTAACTGAACACTAAATACTAACTTCCTGAAACATAAGAGGGCTCGGGGGGGTGCAAACTGTGATGAAAGGGGGGAAATTTAAACAAACAAAAAACTGCTATTCTACCATTACAGATACATCTAAGTAAATCCTATTAGAATTATTAGTAATCATAGCCACAGATTATTGCATTATTAGATTTCTCATTATTCAAAAACTCCTTAAACAGTTTCCAATCTTTTAAAAAAAATCTTCAGTTGGCTTATCCTTTAAAACTCAAGTTGGTTTGGCAATTTGGGCTATTCAGCAACCTTAACAATCCATTTCTGTGCCATCAGAGTGTCATTAATCTGTTTCCTGGTTTGAGCAAACAATATTCTTGCTGCTTTTGTATCAAAGAAATAATCTATATTTGCTGTCCTATTCTTTATCCATAATATCTAGCAAACTTTTCTGGTGATGTTACAAAATCCAGCTTTAAATTTTGTTGAATTAACATATAAACCTTATATCTAATTTTTTTTTATTTTTTGGCCTTCTTACAAGTCCACTACATATGAAAAAAGGAGCCCTCCTTATCTTGACCACATATCGTTGACCACATTTTTCTCATACATCGATTTCAACATTGCCCCAAAATTTTGGGTCCATGCCATCTTCCGGTAGTCTTGATTCTTTCATTAGAAGTGGCTAAGTTACGCTTCCCCTCTCTCTTCTTCCTCTCAGTTCCAGTGATTTATGGTAGCAGAGCCTCCAGCTCTGCTCTTGCTGGTTGTAGCATCTTTGAGTGACGGGTTGACTAGCTGAATCTGTCCAAAGAGAAGTTCTCTTTCAAGGGCTGCTAGAAGATTAGCTGTTTTCAGTTTGTTTTAGAGAGGCCACTGTATGAAACAAGGTTCTTAGTCCAGTGGTGTTGCACTCATGCGTTAGGCCATGTCGAGGTGAATATTTAGCAGACAGGGTCAGGAAGTTTCCTAAGGGCAGCTTTTGAGGCACACTGCTTGAGCTGAATGCACGTAAATCATAGAATCATAGAAATGTAGAGTTGGAAGAGACCACAGGGGCCATCCAGTCCAACCCCCTGCCATGCAGGAACACCCTCAAAGCACTCCCAACAGATGGCCATCAAGCCTCTGCTTAAAAACCTCCAAGGAAGGAGCCTCCACCACACTCCAAGGCAGCACATTCCACTGCGGGACAGCCCTGACTGTCAGGAAGTTCTTCCTGAGGTTCAGGTGGAATCTCCTTTCCTGCAGCTTGAATCCATTGCTCCTTGTCCTGGTCTCTGGAGCAGCATGTGCTTGGCTGCCTTGAGTATAGGAGGTTTTGGGGGATGGGATTCCCCTTTGGGATTTTGTCTGTATTTTAAAGGGAACCTCACAAAAACTAATTGGTCTCCAACACTCTTCGTCCTACCTATAGCCAAGGGCTTTTTTTCTGTTAAATTATTTATTGGGGATTTTCAGCTAAACTAACATACTAAAGAATGCTAGATATTCCCAACAAACAGTAAGTTTAGTGCACCCAAGTACCCTTAAGGTACCAGCTCCTGTCTGATCTTGGAATCTAAGGAGGGTCAGCTCTGGTTAGCATTTGGATGGGAGACCACCAATAAATACCAGCTGCTGTAGGCTGTATTTCAAAGGAAGGAATTGGCAAAACTACCTCTGGAGTATTCCTTGCCTAAGAAAACTATGAAATTCATGGGACTGCTGTAAGTTGACAGGCAGCTTGAAGGTACATACACATACAGGTTCTCTACACTACACATTCTAGCCATCCCCAGAAAAATATTCATGTGAGAGACCTATGGTCTGTCTTTGGAGACAGGCTTAATTACTGTATTTGGAAGCAAATTCTGTTCTTTAGCTACTATGCTCACAGCAAGCTTTAATAGTTTCTGTAAGGGTTCCAAATGTATCTCCAGAAATGGTGGGAAAAGCAATAGTATGTGAATGAAATTCTGTACAGCTGAATGCTAAAAATCCTCTAGAAAGACTAGTACATGTATGCATGTGAAACATTGTTTTAGGCAAAATGCTACATGTTTTGGTTGCAGAAGCCAGTGCTGTATTTTATTTACACAAAACATTTTAATCCATTTTCCCCTATTAGGGCATTGGATGTCCTCAGTTATTCTTTGCTCTAAAAACAACATAAATTTGAGACAGAATGAAATCATACAAAACTAAGGAGAAGTAGGGAATTTTGCAATACCCTATTAATTTTTTCAAATGAAACATGGTGTATGTTTTGGCCCAAAAGTGTTCTCATGGTGACTAACAATTATGAAATGCAGGCCAAGATCCTGCATCAAACACATAACCACAGTATTGTAGCCATGTTTCGACTCCCATCTGTCAGCCTGAAACCCACCTTAAAAGCCAATCAGACATCCAGAGCAATGGGGAATTGTGTTGCTGATGAGCAATGCAGAGCAATGTGCTGCAGATTCACATGACCAGCCTTCCAATGAGCAATACTACAATGGAAAGTTGCAACAGATTCCCACAGGGATCCCTGCTTCTGCTCCTTGCTAGTTGGAGAGGGCTGATTCTGTCATCCTCCAGCACCCCATTTGCCAGTAGAGCAGACTCCCCTCCTTGCTCTGGATAGCTGACTGGCTTTTAAAGGTGGGTAACAGGGTCATTTGCGGCAACAATATGATGATTACAAATGAGACTATGAAGCAGTCCTTCTGTGTTAAAAGAATTCCAGAACCTAAGAATGGCTACTGGTAAGTTTTATTTCATGTCCTTACCAAACATGTCTTTAAGGGGGGCAAGAACCCTGAAAATCTTAAAATTCAGAAGGATGTGGGAGAACAGTCTTTCAGACAAAGACAGTGGGGCTTTATAGGTCATACTTGGAACTGTGTCCCAAATCAGCCAGCAAAGTTTATAAAATCTTAGAGGTGGAAGGGACCAGCAGAGCTTTCTAGTCCAATGCCTTGCCATGCAGGAATACACAACTAAAGCACTCCCAAAAGATGTCCATCCAATCTGCTTAAAGATCTCCAAAGATGAGAGAGTCCATCACCCTTTAGGACAACAACCTATTCCACTTTCAAAAAACTTTTACAGTTTGAAAAAAAGTTCTTAATGTTAGGTGGAAAGTTGTACAAGGGAGTCATGTTCCTTGCAACCATCCCTACTTAGAGCCAAAGTCCCAAATGCCTTTTAAAGGCAATCCCACATAAAAGTATGTTGTTGGGTGCCTTCAAATCATTTGTGATTTATGGCAACCCCAAGGCAAACCTATCTTTTTTCTGGGGGCTGAGAGTGCGTGACATGTCCAAGATCACTCAGTGGCTTTACATGGGCAAATGAGGAAATCAAACCCTGGTCTCCAGGGTTGTAGCTCAATAGTATGTGAATGAAACCACTACACTACTCTGGCATAGGATTTAACTACGGCATGTAACTAGACAGATGAGACAATTTTGTTACAGAAAATCTTGTTACCTTAGAAGGCTTCACTAGAAGTAATGGTAGAATGTGAAAGATGGTTTTTGACTTACTCATCGCTCCCTGTTGCTGAAGCCTTTGACTAAAATTTGTCAACGTATCTTCATGCTTTAATTCTACCATGGGGGCTAGATGCTTGCACTGTTAAAAGTGTGGGCAATTTTGTATATTACATCAGCTTCTGCTTCAGTTATCTTCGTGGTATTCCGCATAGCATAATTGTGTCCAGGCAGATACTTAGATTCTTCTGCCTGCTAAATAAGCTAAATTCATGCTATAATGGCACTGTGGCAGGAGTACTGTAGTTTAGCCATAATGCTAATTACTCATAGAAATAAAAGACATTATCATAACACCTGTCAACACATCCACTGCATGATGCCAAATGCCATGAACTTTATCTTAGTTATGCATCAAAGACACTGGTCAATAAACAGCAGTGATAAGGAACTCATTGCTGTGCTTGTCAGACTATTGTTCCTTTTCTGGAAAAGAGCATAGCTCAGTAGTAGATGATACACTTCATAGGCAAAAAGGCCCAGGTTGAATCCCTGGCTTCTGCCTGTAGGGTTGGGAAAGGCTTCTGTCAGATCCTGGAGAACTAGAGACACCAATATTTTGATGGTATGCAACAGTTACCTAAAATCTCAGTCCATGTGCATTGTCACAAAAGCCCCTCATGGCTGTCCTTGTTAGAAATCAAACCTTGGTGCACAAAGAAACAAGCCACATGTGACTGTGAAGGAGCTTTCCTATAGTTTGCTGCTACACTACCTAATCACAATGGCTGATTGCTTGTTTTTTGCATTGCTCAAATCAATTGTACCAAATCCATGCCAATTGATTTGGTACAATGGCATTGTACCAAATTAATGCCAAAACCCAGCATCCATTTAATTTTTTCCCCTAAATGTTCTCACTGCTATTAAGAAAATCTCTATCTATTACCTTGTAGCGGTATTCTCCCTGCTATTTCTACTGAAATCAGACCCAGCTGACCAAAAAGTGCAGAAGAGAACATTAGGTGCACTCTGTAATCAGCCAGCAACTGGCGCACTTGTTATCACGGTTATGATATGTCTGGTGAGAGCACTAGATATCCTTTTTGATATCAAATAATTTGGCCTTTGCTTGACCTTTCTCTGCCACCCTACTCCACGTGTTTGCAGAGGTCCCCTGGACGAGCACGTACGGGCGCGGCCGTTAATGGTTATACATTCCAAAACCCCATTCAGGCAGGCAATTTAAGCCTCTCCGTTGCTTTAGGGAAAAACCTCCCTGCAAACCGGCTCTGCTCTGCTCGGATCTACACAAAGCCATGCAGCCAAGAGCCAAGCCATTTCTTTATGTCAGGCTATTAATGAACTGGCCATGTTATTGTCTTAAGAGCTAAACCCATCATGCAAAACCTGACCTTTTCCAACTCCTTTGTCCAGCTCCAAATTTCCTTTGTTCTCACCAAGCATAACATAGCCTGTAGGTAAAATCCACCCTATAAAAGGTCCCCACCTTTGGGACTTCCTCGGATCACCCTGGACTTCCAGCCCGCCTTGCTGCCGCTCTGTCCAGTGAAGTTTTCCCCTCAGTTCTCCACAACTGAGTCTGCCTCCCTTCTTGGAACCCCGTCTTTCTCTCTAGGACTACGAGACCAGGTGTCATATTACCTATTCCCTAAGCTCTCCATTTCTGCTTCCAAGTTAGCTAGTGTGTGTGTTGTTTTTATTTGCTGTTTATCTTTCAATAAAACTGTTATTTTTGTTACTTTAAACTTGCTTGCCTGCTCTCTGACCTGAAGCCGTAGACATTGGGTTAAAAGATCTTTGCTAAAGTTACCCTGCCTCTCGTCTAGCCAAGAGAGTGCTTGAGTTAAATTCCCCGAACTTGTGTTTTTATTTGGTTATTTGGGCGCCCCTCCCGGGACCCCCAACATACAGGGTAACACACTCTGTAATCAGCCAGCAACTGATCTTTCCACAAGGTTTCTAAGACTTTCCTTTTTTTTTAATTTTTTTTTATTAATTATATAACTAGAAAACAAAAGCAAAAAATTAAACACCATGTGTTATACATAATAGTGAAAAAAAAGGAAAAAATTTTTTTTCCTTTAAACAACATAAACTTGCATTATTATTTTTTCTCTTTTACACTTGAAATCATAACCTTATTCAGCTTATTCCATATCATACAGCTTATACATTTTTGTTCTATTATTAATTATAATCTTATTACTTCAAAGCCAGTTAACTTTTAACTTTTTTTTCCTTTTAAAATATCCAATTTCATCAATAAATCACAAGTTTAACACACACGCGTAATATAAAAAAAAAAAATAAAGAATACAAAACCAAACCAAACAAAAGAAAAATATATATATATATATACCCACCCCCAGAGCCAACTTTTTATTTAATCCACTTTCCAAAATTGCCATTCTTCTTGTAATAGGGTAGCTTTACCATCTCTTATCAAAGCTTTTTCCAAAAATATTTTCCAAATTTCCTCAAAATCATTCCCTTTTGTTAAACCTTTCATAAATCTAATTCTACATGTTAATTTATCATTAATTGCAATTTTCCACACTTCTTTATACCATTCCTCTATTTGAAATTTTTCATTTGTTTTCCATTTTTTTGCTATTATTAATCTCGCTGCAATCAACAAATTTGTTATTAATTCTTTTCTTACCTGAGTACACTCAACTTTATTATATATAGACAACAACGCTATATTTGGACATACTGGTATTACTACTCCTGTAATCTCTTTTATCTCTTTAAAAACCTTTTGCCAAAATTCCATTATCTTTTTACAATTCCACCACATATGCATATATGTACCAATTTCTTGACATCCTCTCCAGCATAATCTTGTATATTTCTCATCTATTTGATTTAATTTCACTGGAGTCAAATACCATTTCCAAACTATTTTATAATAATTCTCTTTTATTCTTATTGATAATTTTTTTAAATGACGTTGTTTCCAGATTTTTCTCCATTCTTGTATATCTATATTTTGTGCTGTCTCTTCCTCCCAGATTTTTCTAAGATAATCCTCTTCTTGTTCTTTTGCTAATATTTTATATAAGGTTTCTAAGACTTTCCTTTGGACAAGCTTGTATCCCTTTCCAGCTCAGACAGTCAGTGCCAGAACAATTACAGAATACAGAATTACAGAACAGATCTTCAGTTAAAGCTTTCAATTGCTTAGTATAAGAAAGACTGCCATACCAGTTGCAAGAGCTAGCCTACTACATAGCCCAGGAGGTAGGCAGAGGTTGTAGGTTGTCAGCTCTTAGATCACAGCAATAAAATAAGTAATGTTCAGATCACTATAGAGAACACATGTGAGGGGCTGAAGCAAACTTTTTGCAAGCATGGGGGAAAAGTCCTAAGTAGACGGGGCAGAACAGAAGCTATAAGAGGAGGGACTGCAAGCTGTGTGATCACTCAGTGGGACAAAGCAAGGCAATGGGAAACCAAAGATACAAGTTTGAATCCTTTGGCCAGTGAAACTGGTAAAGCACGGATGGAAAAGAGGCAGCAGCATCTGCTTTAGAAAGCTGTATAGTAACAAAAATATAACAGGAGCCTTGTTGCAAAAAACAATAAAGGATTAACTCCAGTGTTTGGCTGATGGAATTTACTGAACTTTTCCCCCTACCTTCCTGCTTTTGGTGTCACCTGAAAACTAGCTCCAGATGGTCTCCAGCCCTCCAGAGCTGCTTTTAGGGTTGCACGTACAGGAGCTGCAGTGGGGAGGAGGGAGGCTCACCCTCTTCATTCTACTGGTATCTGCTGTTCCACAGCTTTCTTCCAGTGCCTTGACCCCTCCAGATTCCCTGGGCTCCATTTCTGTAGAGAGCAAAAGTGAGGGATGCCTCTCCTGGAAGCCTCAAGAGTGGCAATTTACCTTTTAAATAGGTTGAGGCTCCCCTGCACCATTTAACATCAAAACTACCTGGGCTTTTTGGCATTTGGATAATTGGTACAGCACTGGGAGCAGCATGAAGCAGAAGATTGGCCCTCAGACCTGTGACAGCTGACTGCCTTAAAGACTAACACATTTTAAGGCAATTTTCAAAAAGGTAGCTATGTTAATCTGTTTCAGTACAAAAAGGAGGGGCGGTCTTCTGGCATCTTTAAAACAAACATTTTTAGCATGAACTTTTTCACTGACTCACTTCCTCAGAACATTTCTTCAGGAAATGGATTATAATCCACATAAATGTATGCTAAAATAAATTATTAGTGTCCAAGGTGCCACAGCACCTTTCAAAGTATATATTATGGTATAAGTACTGTATTTTTGCAGACTTGAATCTTTGTGTTCAGATTTGCAAAATGTAATCTTAAATTGTCAGTAAAAACATGGCATAGATGGTAAGAGTCATAATAGTTTTGGTAAATGTGTCATGTGATAAAATTCCATGATTCTGAACAAAGCGAAGTTGATAGAGCTGGATTTCCTGACAAAATCGCCAGTACGGAGTTTTAAGTGTTTGAGTAATTGCTCAGCCATGGGAGACAACTGGGAGACCTTGGACAAGTCACACTCTTTCAGTCTCAGAAGGCAATGGTGGCAAAATCCTCTGAAGAAATCTTGACAGGAAGCCCCCATGATAGGTTCATTTTAGGGTCACCATAAGTCGGAAGCAACCGAGGCACACATAGGAGGTTCTAAGTTCCCCCACTGGCCACAGTTTTTTACAGCTGGGAAGAAAGGAAAACCCACCCTGAAAGGATGCTGTGTCATGGCCAGTCAAAGCTAGCAGTGCAAAAGCCAGTGACCTCATTTGGCAACTGTGGGCCCCACAACACCTGCCATTTTCTTTCACTTCACTGCACTGTGGAATTTTCAGGCTGTGCCAGTGCATAGGAAATGTAGCAGTTATAACTCTTTTAAGAAGCCTGGAAAAGGGGTCATTCTGGGCTCTTGATTTGTTGTAAGCTGAGCACTTGCATAGCGAGAGAGTCCAGAGTACAATTGGCACTGAAGCATCAGAGCACACTTACTGCTTTGATTGGTTAGGTCTTAATTCAATGTAGTAATATTTTTCCAGGAACCAATCTCTGGTAATTGGGGAAACTGTTGTTAGTAACAGGCTGCTTTGCACTCTATCTGGGACATAGGATTCCCATATCCTCCAATTGTCCCAATTTGGTACAACAGTCCCAATCAATCCTCTATTGTCCATTGCTTTTCGCTCTGTCTAGGACATAGGATTCCAATATCCTCCAGTTGTCCCAATTTGATAGAACAGTCCCAATCAATCCTCCATTGTCCATTGCTTTTCACCTGCTTTTAAAATGTCTGTTTTTAATCTCCTACCCCCCCCTTCTCCCTTTGTCACTGGCTTACTTCTCTTGGTGCAAACAGAGGTCAAAGTACAATAATAGTTTGCACTCATTTAATTCAGCATGAGAGGCGGGGGTGGAATCTTCCCCTTATCAGTCGGCTCAGGAAAAAGCAGATGATGCAACCCCTCCTAGCTTGTGTGTTCTTCCTCATTAATAATTTTTGGCATCTTGACCACACTCTGATGTTGCTTGGCCATACACGTCCTGGTTTTCACTTGTGAAATGTTGAGTTTCATCCACCATAGTACCTCAACACAAGAATGAAATTTGTATTTGCTTTCTGTTTTGGAGCCAGAGTCTTGTTGCCTCATAACTGGCTCACATTTGTTTTCCCCTCCAAGGAAGAAAGCCCAAGTACATCTTTTCCTGTGGATCGGTTTATGCGTATATACATACTAGCTTAAGTTATTCAGCCCTTGAGGGCTTGTAGCTGATAGCAGGAATAGACCTTGTGTTTGTGGTGTGGATATCATGACTTCAGTAACCAGTACCTTTTCGGCAGCTGCCATTAAACAGTGCATATTCCTGCCCAGAATCCATACTAGTTTCAGCAAGGATTCTGGTGATCCCTCATTTTGTGCATGAATAAATTGACATGACCTGCCATTTTCTTTGGTATTCCATTGGGAATTGTAGCTCTCTGGATACTCCTACTCTAAAGCTGTTGGCCTAAACACTACTACCAGAGTAGGGATGGGCACCTACCCTGGGTCTGAGGTGTGCAGTTGCCCTTCCCATAATGTCCACTCCCCAAATTTACTAGAGACTAACTGTGTGAGAGCCAGGGGAACTATGTGACTTAAAGATGAAGAATGGACTGTAAATGTATCTGCTGGTTTTACTCAAAAGTATTGTTATGAGGTTATATAAGATTTCTGAAATTAAAAAAACCATGAAAAGCCCTGCTGGGTCAGACCAAAGTCCTGTCTTGTCCAGAACTCTGTTTCCTACCAGACAGGAAATCCCCAAACAGAGCAGGAGGTAGCTGGTTCACATAAATTACTAATCTCTGCAGCCATCCCTAACCAAGTGTGATGTGTTTCCTTTGCAGAGTGGGCATACTGGGATAGAGATTGTCTGACAAATGATCTTTTTCTGCTTATTTTGGTGAAACTATATGTCATTCCCCATCATTTCTGCAAATATCGTTCACACATTTATAGCAAGAGATGCGTCTGGCCCAAATTTACAGTTTGCAGGGTAGTATAAGTTTGGTTTATGCTGACTATGGACGGCTTGAGTCTGGAATGGTATAATATGACCTGTTAAGGAAAACATATCAGACTGGAAGACAGGATCCCTTCCAGTCCTCCCTGCACCAGATCCTCCCCTTAGCTCTCTGTTGGCTAGCTCAATGCTACTGGAACAGCTGTGGCCAGTGGGCCCAAATACATTACTCATCCCTGGCCCCTTTGGGGAGGAGAACACTCTCTCAGAATCATAGAATCACAGAGTTGGAAGAGACCACGGGGCCATCCAGTCCAACCCTCTTCTGCCATGAAAGAACCCACATCAAAGCATTCCCAACAGATGGCCATCCAGCCTCCGGTTAAAAACCTCCAAAGAGGGAGACTCCACCACACTCCGAGGCAGCATATTCCACCGCCGGACAGCTCTGACCATCAGGAAGTTCTTCTTGAGGTTCAGGTGGAATCTCCTTTCCCGCAGCTTGAATCCATTGCTCCTTGTCCTAATCTCTGGAGTGGTAGAGAACAAGCCCTCTCCCTCCTCAACATGACATCCCTTCAAATATTTAAACATGGCTATCACGTCCCCTCTTAACCTTCTCTTCTGCAGACTAAACATACCCAGCTCCCTAAGCCATTCTTCATAAGGCATGGCTTCCAGACCCTTCGCCATTTTGGTCGCCCTCCTCTGGACAAGCTCCAGCTTGTCAATATCCCCCTTGAATTGAGGTGCCCAGAACTGGACCCAGTATTCCAGATGAGGCCTGACCAATGCAGAATAGAGGGGTAAAGACCCATCAGATACCCTGAGAAGTGCCGGGCTCTTAGATGACGCCATTTTCACTAACACAACACAGCACCAAAGCCAGCTACAGCCACGTTTGCCTGCAGGGTACACTTTCTTTTTTCCAAAATTCACACTGCAGATGTTTTAGATGCGTCTTTAAAAAAAAAAACCACCACATACATGAGCAAACAGCAGTTACAGGCAGGTGTGTGAGCCTGACAGAAGCTCAGCGGCTCGATTTAAACGGAGCTCGGATTTCCTTCCGGATTAGCCACGAGCCGGGAAAGGCGGCTCAGCGCCGCCCGAAGCCCTGAACCTTTTCGCCGGCTCCGGAGGGCGCGTGGGCGGGGAAACAGTGGGGCCGGGAGCCTATGGCCTACGGCGGGAGAGGGACCTGGCCCTCCTCCCGCCGCTCCCGCCGCCCCCCAGCCGCGCGCCGCTGCCTACAACGTTGCTGTTTTAAGAGGGACTTCCCTCCAACCGTTGCCCCTTTAAGGCCGCGCTGGTGCTGCGCGGAGTGCGGGAGAGTGTGGCCGAGGGCCGAGGGGGAGCCGCCGGCGCGATGGCGGAGAAGCGCGTGTCCCGCTGGTACTTCGGGGGCCTGGCCTCGTGCGGGGCGGCCTGCTGCACCCACCCGCTGGACCTGCTCAAGGTGCGTCGGAAGGGAGGGGCGGCTGGGGAGGCGGGGCGCCCCCTGCCGCGGCTGCCCTCCTGTGGGGAGCAGCGCCTGCTTCGCCTCTGCCCCCGGCTCTGGCCCACTGCCCGCCTTTGCTGCTTGTGGCGTCCTGGCGGTGCCTCCCATGGGGCGCCCGCTCTCTGTGGTGGCCGGGCCAGTCCCGTCTCCGAGGGGGAGCTTCCCGGGCTCTCTCCAGGACAACCTGACAAGAAGTGTGGGAAGCAGGAAGGGGAGACACCCACAGCCACGCACACCTGGCGTGATGGGTGTGTGTGTGTGTGTGTGTGTCTGTGTGGTTGGGGCGCACAAGCAGAAGCTTCTCTCCCCTCACACACGCGTTCCACTGGTCTCCAGCTGCCATTTTGGCTTTGCAGACAGTGAGGAATGCCTGCCCCGTTGCCTGGGCAGGAGACACGGGCCCTGTTGGCATTCCCTTCCTGGCAACCCACGGTGTCTCGTTTCCTAGGAGTAGCAGACTGGCATCTGGTGGGGTGCCCTGCAGTGGCAGTCCTTCTGGCCTGGAGACACTGGCTACTTTCCAGGAAGCTGTCCCCAAGTAGCGCGCGGCTGGCAGGAGTCTTCCAGTCACCTCCACAGCAGTTGGGCTGGGACTTAGGCAGAGGCCAAGGGATCATGTAAAGTGCTCCTGTTAAAAAAAAAATTATAGTCTGTACATCTAGCACAGAGATAGAATCATAGAACTGTAGAGTTGGAAGAGACCACAGGGGCCATCCAGTCCAACCCCCTGCCATGCAGGAACACCCTTGGCCCTCTAGATGTTTTGGATTTAAAGTCCCAGAAGCCCTGGCAGCATGGTGGAGGTTATGGGAAGCGTTGTCTAAAACATTTGGACAGCCAAAGGTTTTGTTACGTTCAAATGATATGAGGGTTTGGGGTCAAGGGGCTGACATCCAGCTGTGCTGTTTCTAAGCTCGGCCCCCTGAGATCAGAAGCCTAGAGGTCAGTGGCAGTGTCTCCCAAGACGAATGGGCCTTTCAGTACAAACACATGTAGGCCATTTCTGCACTAGGCTGTTATAGCGCTATTATTCCACTTTCAATTTCCTATGGAATCCTGAGGTTTGCAGTTTAGGGACCTAAACTGCAAACCCCAGGATTCCATAGGATGTTGAAAGTGGAATAATAGCACTATAACAGCCTAGTGCGGAAATGGCCCTAGTCAGCTATACCTGTGCTGTTCTCCTTCAAAAGTGGCATGAGATTTTGTGCTAAAGAACAGAGAGAGGAGGCCTCCTGGCCAAGATCAGTAGGACAAAATCATGAAGACATTTTCTTAAGAATTCCTGGTTCTTAAAAATCAACTGATAATTGAGTCATTTCACATCCCACAGCAAGAAGGAGCTAGTCCTGATAAAGTATCTTTATTTTACCTTTGGTGTCCTGATATCAGTGTCCTTCTTGTCTTTCTTTCTTAGGCTCAACAGTTGATACTGTGAATATCTCTTAAGTATTTTAAAAAATACAATCAGGACTTCATCGAACAGATGAGGGCAGAACTCTGCTTCTGTTATTCACCTTTGGCAGGCAGATTAACAAGGGGGAAAAATGAAGAATCAGAGTTGGATAACATATTTCATAGAGTTGAAAAACAGCTTTGGTATTTGTGCTTGGGGGATATATTGATCCCTAGCCATTGCAGAGATTGTTAATGTTTTTGTTCTAGCTCCTGGCCCTACCAAAAAATTCTCCAGAGCAGCTTACAGTCCAACAGATGATTTTGCATTGCAGGTTGCAATGTCACTCACTTTTCTCTATGCTGGCTAGGGCTGATGGGAGTTGCAGTCCCCCACAACAGTTGGGAGTCAGCAAGTTGCCCATCTGTGGTCGAGCAAGAGGCTAGTGCCAACAGCCATAGGCCATTCTTTCTTCCTCATAGGGGCTTGCAAGATGTTCTGAGAGTGGCTGTTCTAAATTTTCCTGTTACTCAGTTGCCCACTTTGCTTCTGCCTTGGCTACAGAAGGCTCAGTGGCTGAATTTTGGTCCCACTTATAGGAGCTGCAGAGAGCCAGTATGGAGTAGCGCAACATTTTCTTTACCATGGACCACTTTTAAGTATCTTTTGTTGCTGTGGACCAATGAAACTTAATTCAAGGCAGCTTCTGGCTGTATGTGTGGTAGCAAAAAATATCACCTGTTTTCTCTATCCCATTGAGTATCATTTACTTGCACGTTCTCACCACATACAGTAGTAGCACATGCTGAGTACACATGCTGTTCGCTATCAAATAGTTATTTTCATAACTTTTGAGTAGTTTGTGATACTTTAACGAAATGTTGTGCAGTTGATGTCTTTCGCTGGAAAAAGACTACTACTCTTTGAGATCAATGCATAGCCATCCATTTGTCTTTCTTTCTTAACTGTAAAAGCTCATAACATTTCTTCAAGCCTTTGCAGACCCCCTGTGAGGACATCACAGAACTTGGGGGTTCCACAGACCACAGGTTAAGAACCACTGGTGTAGTGGTTCAGTATTGGATGAGGACTTCAGGAGACAAGGGTTCAAATTCCTGCTTGCCAATGGAAACCTACTGGATGACCTTGGATAAGTCACACTCTTTCAACCTCAAAGAAAGGCAGTAGCAAAACCTCTTTTAAAAATCTTGCCAAGAAAACCTTGTGACAGGTTTGCTTTAAGGTTGCCAAAAGCTGGAAACAACTTGAGGTCATACAACAATACCATAAGAGCTGCACTTTCTCCCCAATGAGGTCAAGAGACAAATGTAGCCCATAGGCTTTGAGCAGATAGAGGAGGAGGAACTCGTCAATCTGAATAAACTGGAAAGGTAACTGGCTTGGCTGAGGGAAATTCTTCTTCCCTGAAGTTTCCTTGTCCATTGGCTTGTATATGAACAGGCAAAACCTGTCCTATTTTTCTCACTCTTCCTTACTATTATGCATGTTTAACTTGGGTCTTATGTGGGGGAGACATTCCTTTCCCTTGTTGTGGACTGCCACATTAATGCCAGCATGAACCTGCTAACACTGGAGACTCTGCATATTTCATCCTCCCTCATGGCCTGCTCTTGTGTGCCCTGAGCCTGCCAGCTGCTTGATGAGCAAATTCCAGCTTTATCCTTCACAATGGATCTTTGAGCTGCCACTGGCTGCCTGGGAACTCTGCCCATCTAGGTGCCAGCTGTCTCTTCACTGCCCTCTCCTGGCAGCTGTTATCTCTGCAGCCTTGCTGAAATGAATTTCCACCAAACTGATCTTAGGGTCATTCCTTCATGTACCAGATCTATTGAACAGAGTAGAGGAACCATTAGCTTTCGAGATGGTTTTGAACTTCAGCTCTGCACATTTCTAACCTCCTCTGGCAAAGGATTTTCATTTAAAACACTTGGAGGATCTGAGGTTCCAGACCCCTGATCTAGAAGTCTCTAATAGTTTCATTTCATTTTATGCTATTTATATCCCTCTGTCCTCCCAGTATGGACCCAAAGTAGCCAAGTTTCACCCAAGAGTCTCATGCCATCTAGTTGTTTGGACTTCCCCCTGGAATCATCCTGAACATGCCTGGATGATGCAAGACTGAAGTGATGGAAGTGTTTGTTCTATTTTCTCCCTGTGACCAATGCAGAATTCACCTTTCTCCTCCCATTGCTTGACCCTTCCCCTTCTACAGGAGGCCAGCCAGCCAACGGCCCAGCTAATGGTTTTGATTTTTATCAGCTTATGTGCCTTTCACCTAGATTCTTTTAGCTGTACTATAAACATGGTCCACAGTGAAGTCATGCAATGTGCATGTGAAATGGTGCCCAGGGAACTCCCATTGAGGAGTAGTTCCAACCCACAGATGGGATGAAAAGCTTCTGTGGAGGCATCCCTCATGTTCTCAGGACAGTCCTTTGCTCTTATTGGATGAAATGAGTATCCTGCAGTTGCAATGTCAGTACATCCAAAATTAATCTTGCTCACTTGCCTATGAGGCACAAAATACAGAGCAGATGTCTGACAAATGTATCTGGTAGACCAGGGCTGGGGAACATTTGGCATGCCAGATATTTTGAACTAAAACTCCCACAATCCCTGACCTATGCTAATGTGAGCTTCTGGGAGTTGAAATGCCAAATATTCCAAGGGCCAAGTTTTCTGTTCCTTTATGATAGACAGAACATGGGCACAATTAGGGAAGGTGGGTTTTTGGGTTTTTTTTTTTGGTTTTTTTTTTTGGCAACCTCTTGGAAATAGGCCTTGTCTTTATGGAAAGAAGGAGCTCCATCACCTACTGATGGAGAGGAAAGAGCTTTGTTGGAGGAAGGCAGCTAGAAGCCACCTGCCCTGTTCCAGGTTCCTTTGGGGAGGGGAAGATAGTAAAATATTAATATAGTACATTCTTATATGAAAGTGCTGACTCTATTGCAGATAGTATTAGGAAATGGGACTTATAAAGATAAATCACTGGCTCTGTAGAACCCTTTGCTTTAAAATGAATAAAGTCCCTCTTGAAACTTTAGGCAAGAGTAACTCCTAGCACTGTCCAGCCCCTTGAGGACAGGAACCAAAGTGGATGTTAAAATTAATTCCTGATATCTTGCTGATTGGGAGATTCACCAACTTGCTGTGCATCAGAGATGCCTGCTTAATTAATCTCCTTGCAATATCCCACAGGGCATGAGGAGCCTGGCTAACCCAGCCTGACCCAATTCTTCTCTCTGCTCTTTCTGCATAGGTACATCTGCAAACCCAGCAGGAAGTGAAAATGCGCATGACAGGGATGGCTGTGCGCGTGATCCGCAACGATGGCTTCCTGGCACTCTACAATGGATTGAGTGCCTCACTTTGCCGACAGGTGGGTATCGAGCCATGTCAGACATTCCTGCCCACCCTCCATTCAGCCTTGCTTCTTGTGTTGGCAGCTTCCTGGCTCCATCATTGCCTCTCAGAGCTCTGCAGCTTCTCCCAGCATCCTCCAAAGGCTGAGGCTATTCCAGTTACTTCTGGGCAGAGGAGGGACATTTTCTTGAACTCTCGGCAAGTAGCACATAGTTCAGTGACATTAAGGGCAAATTTCCTGCAGAAGAATTGGTTTTAGAATGTAAGAACATAGAATCCAGTGTCTGCAGCCATCTGGGAAGACCAAGTAGGTTTTAGGAGTGGGAAGGTCTGAAATGAAGCAAGTGCTGTTAACTGAGTCAATTCTCCTACCTGAGCCTTTGGTTGACTGGACAACCTTTACTGGTAAAGGCAAGCTGGGAGCAGCAGCAGCTTGTTCAGTTGCTTCCACTGTCCATGTCTGACAGTCGTTGTGGCTTTCCTCCTCTGTGCACTGACAACTTGGCTGCTTCTCACACAATGTTGTGCATGAGATAAATCCCTGAAAGAGGCTCCATAACAAGTTACAGTGACTTCAGCAGCCATGGTTATGCTGCCCCAGTGATTTATGTTTGAATATCATTCTGGATGCAGAATTCATTATTATAGTTTCCCAATAATAGGTTTGAATTTGAGCTCTCCTATAATGAGCAGTCTTGGGGGAAGAAGGACCAGTGGCCATGCTGGCTAGTGGACCTTTGGGAATTGTATTCCCCCTCAAAAAAAAAGAATTTTTCCAAGCTGCAGTGTGGCCAGTGCCAGTTTGCAAGACTGAAACTGTGCCTGTTTGTCCTGTGCTGCTGATCGGCCAGTTCTGTGTGCTGAGCAGGGCCAGGGCATGAAACGGTGCTGCCATCCTGCTGTGACTCTTTCTGCTTCCTCAGATGACGTACTCCCTCACCCGCTTTGCCATCTATGAGACTGTGCGGGACCACTTGAGCCACGGTGCCCAAGGGCCCATGCCCTTCTACCAGAAGGTGCTGCTAGGCGCAGTAGGAGGTGAGCTGGGACTTGGCAAGCACAGGATGACGGGCTGGATCAGGACAGGCTGTACAGTCCTCTTTCACGCACTGTTCTCTGATTGCAGGTTTCACTGGTGGGTTCGTGGGGACCCCAGCTGACATGGTAAATGTCAGGTCAGTATCTCCTCCCTTTTCTCCTGTTTGGATCCCCATGACCCACTTGGTCAATCCTTACACAGGGAGTGGAAAAGGAGGTCAGGGGAATGTCACTCTGGCAGTGCTCCTACCGCAATCTCAGAACATGTCTCCATTGCTGGGGGTCTGCTAAGAGTTGATGAGCTTCTACTCCCAGCATGCCTTACTACTAACCAAGTTGGCGAGGGCTGATGGGAATGAGCATTCAACAGCATCTGGAGGGCTACCTTCCCTGCTGTGCTAATTCCCTCTTTGTTTTGCAAACTCAGATACCATTTTGTGGGGTAGTAGGGTAGGAAGGCTGCTTGAATCTTCTCAACATTGTAATTTCTCCTTTCCAGGATGCAGAATGACATGAAACAGCCAGTCCATTTGCGGCGCAAGTGAGTATCAAAATTGCAGGGGGTGTAGATGAAGGGTGAGAAGCCCTATATGTTTGGAAGAGAAGAATAAGAACATGGAAATTGTGGGAAGGAGCATCCTCTGAAAGTTTTGGTTCCTCCCAAGAAGAGCTGCATGAAGCTACTAAGCCATTGAGGGGCAGATATACAATGTTTGATGCTTTAGGTGCCTTTTCAGATGAGGGTGATCAGGTCCCAGTGTTCTGTCATGCCTATCACAGTTGTAAGAGCAAGGGCTTGTGACTGAAGCTTCCAAGGATGGCAGCTTCATCTGAGTGCAATGTGGCAAATGCAAGCAGCTAATTTTCTCTCCTTGGTTCCTAGCTACTCACATGCTCTGGATGGGTTGTACCGAGTGTTTCGTGAAGGTAAGAGCTTGGCTAGCATAGAGCAAGATTACCCTGTGAGAGGCCTCTGGGAAATCTTTCTCTCTGAATGTGACAAGTTGAAATTGAAGAGAATCTGCTAAAGTTTCAGCTCCTTTTCCATAGGATATAAGAGACTCTGGTTTTAGGAGCCAGTCCTGTGCTGCAGGCAGCAGGTACTAGTAGGAAACTGTATTTGAGGCATGGACAGGCAAAAACAGTAGCTGCAGAATACACAAAGCTAACAAGGAGAAACTCCCTGGAAGTGAAATTGGTGGCAGGAAGTGTGTGCACAGCTGGTAACAAGCTGGCCTCACTTGATTACCCATTATTGTGGTCAGTGGCATTCAGTAGTTGTAAGCTGTCTGAATGTCTGCTGAGAGGATGAACTTGTGGGGCTCTGGGCACATAGAAAGAAGGGTCTAAAAAGAACTGTTCCTCTATATCTAGGAAGAGGAAAAATAAGAAAGATCAGGGGGTAAAAAGTAAAGTTCTCTCTTTCTATCTCTGATGCCCAATACCAGGTTCCCACAATGGTAACTTCCTACTGCCTGATGGTGCTCTGGGAATCAAGGAAGGAGGACAAGGAACAGAGTATGTCTAAGGCATGTTCATATTCAGCTGACTTATTCCCAAGCTAGGGTCCATAGAGTGTCCACCAAAATTGATTGAGACACCAGTGGCTAATGTCCCTTAGTAAAACTGTGCAAAAGTGTAGTTGCCCAGTATGAGGGCTGGTTGCATTCAGGGGTAAAAACCTTCCTGTGGTGGAGTATTAGAAGAAAATCTCACTACGTATGCTTAGCCACCCATGAACCAATTCTGACCTTGAGCATTTAAAAATCTACTGAAATATTTTTGTGAGTAACACTAAGAATTAAAAAAAGAAAGTCCTAGACTTGCTTCTAGATGAGTGGTTTCTGGCATCTATAAATCATTGTTCATTCTTTGGAAGCTGCAAGCCAAATTATAATAGATTTTCCATACCCTTTGGTACAATACTGCATTTTTTCATCTCACTGTGTTTCATTCATGCTTGTGAGCAGGAGGTAAGTTGTGGGTAACAAAGGGGAAAGTCTAAGTAACTGAGCAGCTATTTTTCCATTGTTTTTTAAAAAAAACAATTCATTTAACCCTAAAGGCTTATACATCTAAGTGTAATTACTTATTGCTACCCAGGAAATCTTTAAAATCTTTAGAAAAACATTTAACTGTTTCACCAGGATACTTACACTGAAAGTCAGCAAAGTGATGGTTGTTCCTTCTTCTCTAGCCATACAGTGATGCCAGGATGCACCCCCATCGCCCATCAGTGCCTGGGGGGGGGCTGCGTCCTGGTGGTGTGGATGCTATGGTGCAGTCAAGGAAGAAGAGGCAGCCATCAACCTCCTGGAAAACCTGGAGAGCAAAAGCTACTTCTTTTGCCTTGGCTGCATATCAGCCACTGGGGGGCAACAAGGTTCAGTTCCAATACCACCACACTGGCCATTGATCACAGCCAGGGAAGAGGCGTTGCACAAGAAGGTAGTTGCATAGGACCTGGAAAAGTACCTCAATTGGCATAATCCCCAATTACCCCAGCATAAACCACGAAGAGGATGCTGACCTGTGATGGATATAGTTGTCTGATAACATCACTGCTCATGTCAAAATCTAATGGATTTTCTGCAGTGAGAAGGAAAAAAAAAGATGGAGGAATCACTGGAAAGACATAGTGTGGCTTCCAAGGGATGGTGATATTTTTAGGGACCTTGCCCCTCTAAAGTGTGAGTGGAGCATGGGTGATGGAATCAAAGACTTGGAAAGGGGCCCTATGGGCCATTAGGCCCTATGCTCAATGCTAGAGCATCCTAGGAGATAGAGCATCCACAGGAGGTGATTCTGTGCTAAACATCTCTTGCGGAAGCAGCCTTATATTTGAAGAGCACACTTTCCATGGCACTGTTATATTTGAAAGCCAGGATCTTGGCATTGTGTGGACAATGGTTCTGCATCAGCTGGTCCCATCTCTGCTGATTCATTTCTGCAGCTCTGTCCTTTCCAAGTGCTCTGGTATTTAGCAACGTATTTAATTTTTAATCTTGCAACCCCTGCTCTGGTGAAGAATCAATTTCTGTGGTCCCAATTGTACCTTATCAAGGTTTTTGATCTTAACTTTGGCCAAATGCTCACCTATTTCATCCCAGTGAAACCATCCTGCAGTGGTAATTCAGCAAAGTCATTTATTGATCTGCTCTGTTTTGCTCCTCGTAAACTATAATATGACAGCACTCTTTTAACTTTGGATGCCTTCAGGGGTGAGAGAGTTGAAGTTGTAAAAGAGTTCATGAACAGAGAGTATAGTTGTTTCTAGACAGTTGCATCTTGGCAAGACATCTAGGGGGGCAAGAGTTTGGGGATCAACATTCAAATGAAGGGTCTGAATGGAATTCCTGCGCTGTGCATTTAATTACTCTGATCTCTTTTGTCTTTTGCAGAAGGGATAAAGAAATTGTTTTCTGGGGAACAATGGCATCAAGTCGAGGGGCCTTGGTTACTGTTGGACAGGTAAGAATCCAACAGAGTCACGGTGGTGCACCCATCACAAAGCAGCCTTCTCTTTTCTCAGCAGATGCACCCAGAAGTTTGTCTAAGGAGAGAAAACAGCATTTACTGACATTTATGCCTGGAATCAATGAAGTGTAACAGAAGAGCCCCTGTCTCCATCCATCTCTTGTCAGGTGGTGCTAGAGAGTGAGACATAGAGTCTCAAGCATTCCACCATTTGTCAGGGGCTGGTTTTTGAATTAGGGGATCATAGGCAGCTGCTCAAAGGCAGCAGTATTCAGAAGACAGTGAGTGTTTGCAGAATCTGTAGACAGTCCTAATATAATAGAATGCTGTATGACACAGAAATCTGTGAGAATTCATAGGCAGCTGGTATAATCCCTGAAATTAGAGAGTGTGGAACACAGCTTGCCAGAAATGTACAGCAGTGGAACTTTAATTTTTAACCCAAGATATTAAAATATTTATGGCTTTGTTTCCCCATCCCCACAGAACAAATGTTAACTGAACCGTTTGTATTCTGTCTGTCTCTCTGGAACTGCAAAAACAGGGAAGACCTAGCTTTGTGGACAAACAGCTGGTCAGTTTTCCCAGCAGATGAGAAAAGAGGTGTATGCAGTAGCATGAGAGACTGAGGACAGGTTGGGGAGTGGGATGCTGTCTGATCCAGTCCCCCAGGCAATCTGCTCTTGATATTTTGGCTGGTGACTTAATAGGTAGGGTGAGGACTACAGCAGCCTTACCTCACTGTGATCACCAGTGCATCAGGAAACCTGCCTCTGACAGACACTGTAGGGAATGTAGGTTAGAGCTTGTAATTTGTGCAAGTCACAGTTTTACTTGATTTCTTGGAGTCTAGTGCAGGATGGATACTTTGACCAGCTTGTCTATCTGTGAACATTGACAGACTGAGAGCTAAATCTTGCCATTTTCTGCTTCACTGCAGCTCTCCTGCTATGACCAGGCTAAGCAGTTGGTTCTTGGAACTGGTTTGATGTCAGACAATATTTTCACCCATTTTGTGGCCAGCTTTATTGCTGTAAGTATATATATGTGTACGAGTACAAGGCCATTAGAATGGAAGATGATTATTTTCTTCAGGAATGTTGGCGATTCAAAGCCATATCCATAGAGCTATCAAGGCTGGGATGAGAATGAGTTGTGAAGGTCCTTTTCTGCAAGTATTACAGTCTGCACTTCATTCCTAGAATGCTCATGGTTCTTTAAAGTAGAATTGTCTGGTGACAGGGCCATGAGAGAAATCTCATTGGAAGGTGATAATAACAGCAGGTCAGGCCTGACCCAAGTAGTGTTTCACAATGCCAAACACAATATATAGTTTTGCTTCATGCATAAACTTGGCAAACCAAGGGGGAAGAGTTGGTGGGATGGCTGTGAAGTGCCCAGCAGTAGCCATACTTAGCTGCAGGCTGAATTTGGCTTTGTGCGCTCCTTAGCTGTTCAAGCCCTACTAAATGGACAAATCCTCATTTCGGTGCAACTTCTATTAATATTTTTCACTTTAATTTCAGTAGTGTCTTATGTGCTGTTCTGAAGTTACATAGACAGCAAGCCCTTTGATTTGCAATTGAGGTAGATGAAGAGGAAGGAGGATGGGTACACAGGAGGATGAAACTAGTAGCAGAGAGTGCAAAAGAGCTCAGCCTGGGATGATACTGAAAGGATTTTATACAATAAGTTAGTGTAGTGAGAGAGAATTGACTAGATGGAGAGGTGGCAGTAGCTCTTCTGCATCTTAGGAACAGTGTGGAGGAAAGGGGCACCAAAGAATTTCGTTCCTCAACTGTGGATCCAGTAAGAAATGACCATACCTTTTCCCCATTTGGACTGCTCCCTGACTGATAATGGATAACTCTTTATCCCATAGCAATTTTATTTTAGGTTGCTGCTTGGTGAGCCAGTCATCTATGTTGTCCTGCCCAAGTGATACAGAATTACCCAAGTGATAGTGTAATAACATTTTAGTAAGATTTTCTTCAACTGTTTGGCAGGATAGGATAATAACCAGTTTATCCAGTGGTCACAAGCATACCATCTGGTGAGTGGGCAGCTGCATTATCCCCAGTGAGTCATGTGCCACACTCTCTAGCTCAGGATTTCAAAATGGTCTGTCTCTCCACCTCACCCCCAACTGCAGGGAGGATGTGCCACGTTCCTCTGTCAGCCCTTGGATGTGCTGAAGACGCGGCTGATGAATTCCCAGGGTGAATATCGGGTGAGTGATCTGATTCCCCATGCCTGCCCAGGTGGCAAGCCTTTTGAATCTTCACTCAGTAGTTGCTTGCATTGAGCATCATATTGACCTCACTTTCTGCCTGTTTTGCTGTGTTTTTTTTTTTGTTCTGTTGCTACTGTTGTTAATAGCCAGATATTGGCTAGACGCAGATACTGTGTCTAGACTGTGGTAATCAGGCATTGAGCCTAATAAGAACTGTGGTAGTTTTTGTACATGGAGTCCAATGTGCCTAGGCATGCACTGAGTTCTTGTCTTTTTTCTTTTCTGCTCCAGGGTGTAATGCACTGTGCATTGGAAACTGCCAAGCTTGGTCCACTGGCTTTTTATAAGGTAATATGGAAGGGATGGGAGCAGCAGTGGACAATTGTGCCAAGTCAATTATGCACACAATATGGGCAGTGTAAATTCCAACCTGGCTTTGATTTCTGATTCCTTCAGTGTTCTTGCTGTGCCCAGCAACAGCACCCCCATTTCTTCTGTCCAGTTGTTTTCCTCTTCAAAGAAGATAACTGCAAAGGGTAGCCTCCCGGACATTGCAGCTTTTCTTCTCCTGCCCCAGTGCTTGCAGCCCCATATTGGGCTAATTGGCCTTTAAGGCAAAGATAAGGCAGCTGCGTAAGGCAAACTGCTTTGGCTGTTCATTCAGGACAGATTCTTATCCGTGGCTAGGTATAACACATGTGGGATCAAAAATTAGGCTTCTTGGGTTTGATACCCTCTTCCAGCTTTCTGTTTTCTACTCCACCTTCCCTTCCTAGACCATTTCTGCACTACAGTGTTAAAGTGCTGCTATTCCACTATCAACCTCCTATAGAATTCTGGGGTTTGTAGTTTAGGGAAGGGCACTTTGAATTCTCAGCCAAAGAGCTCTTTGGTCTCAGTAAACTACAAACTCCAGAATTCCACAGGGTGTTGAAAGTGGAATAGCAACAGTTTAACACTGTAGTGCGGAAATGACCCTAGTTCAACATTCATCAGAGAAAATGTGAGCTCTCCAGGACTGGCAGCAACTGAACTTAACCCATTTTTCTTCTTCCAGGGCCTTGTTCCTGCCGGCATACGCTTGGTCCCTCACACTGTGCTTACCTTTGTCTTCCTGGAGCAGCTACGCAAATACTTCGGCATCAAAGTGATAGCCTGAGGGAGAAGGAGCCTGCCTTATTAGAGATGTAAAAGATGAGAGGCAGGATCCTGGGAAGTGGGATCCCACAATGCTCAGGTGCACATGCTATTCCTTGTTGAGGTGCGGTGGTCTTAATGGTGCCCTCTTCAGTGCCATGGCACTAGCTGAACTCTCACAGAATGCCCCTTTTCAGTGCCTAGCAGTCTCATGAATATGAGCCAGCCCTTCAATATTGTTTGGTGCCTAATGGTGTAGCAGCCAGCCAGTCAGAAATTTCTCCGCTAGTGCCCGATAGCAAAGAGTGCCCAGCCCCCACATGCCTTTCTCCTGTGCCCAGCAGTCATTTAATTCCTTGATTTCCTATCCATCAGCATCACAGTACTCTCTCCAGTACTGTGTCCTTGCTGATCCACAGCATTCCACAGTAAACTTCTGATCATGCTGCAATGCCATTGTTGTCCAAAAGCCAGCATTCCAACAATGCCTCTGCTTTATTTATTACCAGAATGCTTGTCCCGAGTCCCCAGCTCTTCTGTGATGCTCTCCTACTGTTCTGTACTATATTGCGCTATCTACTGTAGCACCTTGGGTAGGAAGTTGTCTCACCCACCATGCCACCTCTTGTCCTTTCTGTCTTCTCAGTCTCCTTTTTGTAATGTTTTGCCACACTTTTTGGGGTGGGGCATGAGCCTTCTTCCAGTCATCTCACCATACCCTCTGTGAGCAAACAGGATCTTCATCCATGGGTGAGGCAGAATCATAATTATTTTTAAATGTTTATGATGAGGAGATTACAGTGAGCCGGGGAGGGGCTGTGTTAACTTTTAGGGGGAGGGATGATAGCAATACACCAGGCAGGCAGCAAGCATCCTTGTAGTCTTTCTGTGTCTCAGATTTATACACATTTTTGAGAGAACAAGGCTTCTTTCCCTTGCCCAGCCTACTTCTTTTTTCCTACCTCAGTCTTCTCTCACACTGATGTCTGTAGCTTGAAGAACAGGAGGTCTCTTCTGTTTAATTTCTGTGACTGGGAGCAGCATGGGGCAAGCAGCATGCCCGCCCATCCCTCCTGTGTGGGGCCTGGCATCTCTTGTCTCCTTCATTTGCCTCTTACTTTATCCTTCAAACTATGTTCAACCAAAGCCTCTTGAAACCAAAGGGCCTATTGACACCTCACACCACAGAGAGTGGAAAACCAGTACTTCTGAGGGACTACTAGTGAGCAAGAGCCAAATGAGCACATGCGGGGAAAGGGGATTTCCTTATTCTTTATATTCTGCTCCTTCTAACAATGGAGAGGGAAAAAAAGGCCCTATGTACTTTAAACTGAGCAAACTTTCCCTGCTGCCTGCCTAGCCTCTGCTCTGGCAATCCTTCTGAGCCATCTGGAAGAAGCCTAGCAAGCTGTGGAATCTCCCCAGGTTGTCCTGTTTTTATGGTGACGTTGTGAAAACTCTGCTGTAGCACTGGATTACCCCCCTTTTTTTTTAATGTATCTGGACCTGGCCCACCAGAGCCTTGCCTGATGAATTGATTCTTGTACCTGCTGTCTGTCCCTCCTTGCTGCTGGCGTGTGTTCCCCACCTGCTCATCCACCAGCATGTGGGAAGTACCACCCACTGTATGCAAAGCATCATTCCAAAGGGTGGTGACTTGGCCGGCACCAGGAGCCGGGGCTCAGCACTCTTGTAATCATGACAATAAAATAATTGTGCAAAGCAGGTGTCACTCATTCTTCAAGCTGCAGTCCCTTTGAAACAGAGTGCATGTGACTGCAAATTAACATACTTCAGATTCAGTCAGCTGGAAGCTTTGAATACTGCATTTCAGAATCCCAGCTGTGAAACTTTAGTGCTTATTTTGGGTATGAATATTGAGTTGCAGCATAAACTGTACTAGCAAATTTGGCTGTATGCTTCTCCCATTCAGCATCTGAAGGAATCCCTTTGCTACCTGAAGCAAGTAGCCTAAAGCCACAGGGTAGAGATGACCTTTTCAGTGAAGTAGAGTGGAGCTTCCTGCTTCACAAGCACACTCTTCATTATGACACTACACCGATTCTTGACAAAGCTTACACAGTTCTTGGCTGTGGATTCCAGTGGCCAGCTTAGTTCTATTATATGTGAGGTTAGCTGGCAGTTCTTTGTATGAGTCCTACAGGGACAGATTTTGCTAATTCCAAAAGGCCTGCTCCAGCGAGGGCATGCATGCTAGAGTGATTTCTAAGCCACAGGTGCACACTGTCACCACAGCATGGTTGCTGCCTACCCCCTACTGTGTAGCTTGCACTGGAGGTGAGTCCGGAATCTGGTGCTAATTGAGGTGTAGAAGGAAGCCAAGAGAATAAAAGCCCATCATTTTAACAAAACTTAATGATGCCTAGAGAGGCTGGGCTTTCTTCCTAAGACTGTTTTTTTTTTGGGCAGAGTTCCAGTATCAGCAGGTAAGAGAATAACCCATAGACCTTTTAGTGGCTGAGGCACACTGAGGAGTAGACTGGAAAGAGCTAAGGAATCTAATGCTGCTCCCCTTCTAGCTACTGGTCAGTATGCCTTTGTGTGGGATAGTGTGTTCCCTTCTTTTGCAGAGGGAAAAGTATGTTGTCAATAGAGATGTCCAGGCTATGTTCCTTCCCCAGTATAAATACTGAGCTTTATCGAGTACTTTTGAATGCATGTTAGAATTTGAAAGCTGCATTAAAACATATTTCGCTGTCTGCAGAAGGAGAGTGTTCCATGCTTCTCTCCTGTCCCTCCTCACTGCCTGATGCATACAGTGATGGGCTGTTGGATAACGCATAGAGTAACATGAGCTGTGGAGATGGCCCCAGGCACAGGCGCCACTCGGCAGATGGAGCCCAGGCGCTGACTGCTCCCTCTCAAGCCTCAATTAGTGCTGGAGAGGAGATCAGCATATGTGACATGTTCCCTTGAAGGATCTTTCTGGGCATACTCAAAATTGTGGTCTGCACAACCTAGTTTGCAATGAGGAGACTGAGGGAGAGCTTACCTGCTACATCTTTTGAGGTGTGTGCTCTGAATGAATGGCATGGACTGAGGGTTAAGTTTGCTGCTGTGCAAAATTAATGTGTAAATATTTAAATAATGTGAGTATGCATGTACACTCACACACGCTCTCTCTGTATATATAGATGTGCATACCAATGCAGTATCTCATTGATGCCAAAAGCATAGATCCATGGTTTGGCCTAGGAAATCCACTCCATTCGCACAATCCATGCCAAAATAGCGGGGCGTTCCCTGCATGAAATCTCAGTCATTCCTAAAACTGGTTAGGGTACTCTACTGTGTCCAAGGTTAGATGGAACTACAGTCCTCCACATTTGCAGTTTGACCTTCGCAAATTTGATTATTCACAAGTGTGCATGCCTCCCCCGTCTTCTCCTCCCCCCAGTCCCTTGTGTTTTGCCAGGTGTGGAGAAAGGAGGCAAGTGCACCCAGGAAAAAGGCAAGGGAATAGCAGGGGAGGCACATACGCATGTTCTTCCCTCTGGAATTTCCCCCTTCCAATTCCATGCATTTGGCCCCTGTGGGAGAACACCAAGGCTAAATGCAAAGGAAAGGGGAGGGAAGGCCCACATGGACTGTCCTTTTCCCCTCTGGAGCTCCCCCTCCTGTTCCCATTCTCATGCATTTTGCCTCAGTGGAGTGCACTCATGCCGGCGCAGAATGCAAAGGAATGGAGGAGGCTCACGCCATCCTTCCTTTTCCCCCTCTGGAGTTCCCTCTCCCATTCCCATGCATTTTACCCTGGTGCAGAGAACATGCGCCAATGCAAAACAAGAGAATTTGGGCAGGGGGAGCCCTGGAAGGGAATGGGGGACTGAGGAGGGTGAGTAATTCACAATTTTCCACTTTTGCAAGGTTTCTGTTCCCTGAACCCTCACAAAAGTGGAGGGGCCACTGTAGAATGAAGCAGAAGCTGGCTAAGACCTCTGATATACTGCCAGCCACCCCAGTGCAAATATACAGGGCTCCTGAATCTTGCACAGAACAGCACATTCTCTGATTTGAACAGTTTCTCAGTTCGGCATGTTATTTATTTCTCACAAGCGTATCGTCTTGCTAAGCTTGGATGCTCAAACTGGCATTCTTTTATGTATGCTGGAATGAATTCAGAACAAACTGTTGAATTAACTTGAATTCTAACAGTTGGCTATTTAACTGAGAACTGGCAGATATCACCTGAACTGTTCCTGTTGAAGTGCCTTTGTGAGAGATTTCTTAATCTCTCCAGATGTGTGGACCTGATTCTCTTCCAGTTGTTAAGTAACAAGATTAGATCTTAGACTCAAATTGTTGTTGTTTGTTATATATCTAATTTGGGAGCAAGATGAAAAGATCCACCAAACATCTTTCATGGCTGAGAAATTATTTGAATTGGAGGTGTGTGTCCAAGGGTACTATTATACCACCCTGAAGTTACCTGGTCTCAAAAGCTGCACAAGGTCAGTATTTTTTACACACAGAAGGGAGACTGCCAGGGAATTCCAGGGACCTCTTAAGTAGGACTAGGAAAGAATATGCTTGTGGTTGTTGCTGTTATTGTTGATATGTGCCTTCTAGTTGTTTCTGATTTAGGGCCACCTTAAGGCAAACCTATCACAGGGTTTTCTGGGAGCTGAGAATGTGTGACACACCCAAGATCACCCTGTGGGTTTCCATGGCTGAGCAGGAAATCGAACCCTGATCCCTAGGGTCATAGTCCAATGCTCAAACCACTACGCCACTCTGGCTCTCTAGGAAAGAATATGGCCTGTTGCCAATTTAGAGTTGACAAAACTGGCCTAGATGGGCTAATGGTACCTTCTTATGGTAATGAGTAGCAAAAAAAAAAAAAAAGAAACTTTGCCACAGTCCCTAAATCCCATCTCTGTACTATCCTGGATAAGCAGTTGAATGAGAGACTCTATCAGAGCACCTTGAGTTTTTTTTTCTCCTCTAAAGTACATAGGAGCCCTTTCCCTCAGCCTGTGCCCCCCCTTGCTCCACTTGACAAAAGCAGTTGAATGAGAGACTCTATCAGAGCACCTTGAGTTTTTTTTTCTCCTCTAAAGTACATAGGAGCCCTTTCCCTCAGCCTGTGCCCCCCCTTGCTCCACTTGACAAAAGGAAGGAGGCAATCAGGTTGCCAGAGACACCCAAAAAACTTGCGGGGGGCAGTCACCTTCTGCTGCTTGAATGAGCAAATGAATAGAAGGCAGGGAAAGGTGTATGCAGGACAAGTAGCATGAGTGGAGTGTGGCTAGGTAGAGACCACGGGGGTGGGTGGGACTTGTGGTATCCCGTGGCCCACAACCCAGGAGCACCATCCCAGCCACCCAATTCAGCATAATTATATCCCTACCAATTACATTCGGTGGACTTATTCCAAGTCCACCTATTGGGACTGTGGGGCACAAATCACCTGTAACATATTCACTTCTAGAGAAGAAACATAGCAATCAGATTTTTCCCCTGGTGTGGTGCAGTGGTTTGAGCATTAGACTACAATTTTGGAGAATATGATCTGAACCCCCACTCAGCCATGGAAACCTAATGAGTGCACTCAGGCAAGTCACACTCTCTCAGTCTTAGAGAGAGGCATGGGCACCGCTCCCCAAAATTTTGCAAAGAAAGCCCTGTGATGGGGTCACCATAGGTTGGAAATGATTTGAAGATACAAAACAATAACGACAACAACCCCCACTTCCCAGCCCCCCCTGCCCCTCATGAGGAAGACTCGTTCTCAAAAGCACATTTTGGATACGGAACTGTGCTCCAGAATTCTTGAGGCCGATAAAGCCTAAGAATGGCTGGGGTTATGTGTGACGTGCAAAGTTTGGAAGCAGTGCCTAGGGAAGTCTGACGCTGCAGGTAACTGTGGCAACAACAGAATAAACAATCTGTCAAGACAGATATTAACAGAGATTAATTTAACCATCCACTGTTTAACAGAGCATTTGTCAGGTGGTTAGGATGTCTGTTGTGTTTGAAGAAGGGAAAAGGTGTGAGACAGCCATTCATTTTAGGTCTGCTAGAAGTCTTCTGAAAAGTGACTCACCAGACTGCTGGTCTCATGGAAATTTTGGGTGGCAGTTTTAATGTATAGAAAACTGCCTGGGGTGTCAAGCTGCAACCAAAGGGGTGGGTGGGGTCTCCATTACAGACTGAATTCCAATTAGGAACATAGTTGAGAGTGAGGACCCAGCCAGATAAGGGTAATTTCTCCTTTTTCCCAGAAAAATCCTGTGGAAAAAAGCACTTCTGAATGCCAAATGAGATTATTAGGTAGTGGTGGTTCCACAGTCTGGAGGGGTGTGATAAATCCCCTCTGGGTTTTTATCCAGACTTTGAAGAAGCTATGCAAGGTGCTGAAATGTGTCTCCCAAATGGGTCCAGCAACTTGGAACACCCTTTTAAATGTTGGACTGAAACCCAGAGCAGATTCCCTGCCCTAGCAACTTGGCAACCACCAACTGCCATTAAACTACTACACAAGGGAAAATTTGTCCTGTCATGGCAGCTTTGTATGTGAAAGTATACAGATGCAGCATATTAAGAGGCAGCATAGGCTGATGTATAGTAGACATACTCGATGTGAAAGACAACGCAGTGCAGTGATAAGAGCACCACACTAGAATTGTGGAGGCCAAGACTGAAATCCTTCACTCAACCAAGAATCTCACCAAGTGACCTTGCTCAACATTTCTTAATCTGTCCTACTTTAAAGGGCTATTAAGAATATAAAACACCCTATGCCCCTTAAAAAAGGAAATATCAATGTGTTATAGGTATATAACATGTAGCAGCACAAAACAGGTTTCTGATATTAATTCTGTGCTTGGAAAATTTCATTTTCTTGGAGTGGTAATTCCCACAATCCAGCATGACCATCCAGCCACCCAATCATCCATCTCTCTATGTATACACTAACAGCCACATATACACACTCACACATATGTGGTAGAAATAATGTCATGTATTCTTTTCTGTCTAGAATAATGAGACAAGTATCCAAAGTGATAGACAATACGCACAGATGCTGTTGTTGTTCCATTTCTTACATTCCATTGCCAGATTTTTCATGAATGTGGCTCCCAAAACAGATATCTGTTCACTGGAAGGTTTAGTGAGAGCAACAAGCTAGGAAGCATGATGCTCTTTTAGAGTCTCATTGGCTTGCAGCCGGCACCCAAACACAGTGGGGAGGGGAGAATGGGAAAGTTGTCACTGGCCAACTCGTGCTAATTGGAGTAGCAGCAGAACCAGTCATGTTCTTCCAAGTGTTGCACGAGCTGTCAATGGGAGCAGTAATTATGGCCAACTTCAATGTCCCAAACTTGGTTAGGTTTTCAAACAAAAATCTGCAAAAATGTGTGTATGTGTTCTGGTTAGAAAAAAGTATAACTGGGATGAGGGGAAGAGAGCCATCGACAGAAATGCATGAAACTGAAAACAAACAGGGTAAAATGAGGGAACAGATAGGACTTCTGCCACATGAGTCTGTATGCCCATCAGTTCAAATAGTCTTTGGAGAGCTTCCTTTGGGTACTTTTGGAGTGAGATGGCAGCTACTGGGGAGTGCCTTTCTGTAGTGGGATCCAAATAATGGCTTTCCCACCTGGACATATTTACCTAGTGCCAACTTTACTGTCTTTAGGTAAAGAGAAAGTCTATCCTTTTCTTCCAGATTTTTAATTATTTTTGATGTGCCTTATTCCCTCTTTTAAATGATTTGATTGATTGATTGACTGGCTGACTGATTGAGTGAGTGACTGATGTTTTATTGTTCTCAGTCCCTGATTCATTGGAATACACGAACATATACGCACCCTGCTGTTCTATTCTGTACATGTCTCTGCTGTTTTTATTGTGCAGTTTTATATTATTTGTTAGGTACCTGGAGACATGCTGAAGACAGGATATAAATTTATAAAAAAATAAATAAGCATCTGTTTCTCAAACTACTTAAATTAGGCATCTCCAATGAAACTGAAATTGCCACAAAATCTGGGACAGTAACAAACAGTATGTCTTCAAAACTCTTAAATAGCATGAGCTACAATCATGGATAGACTTACCTGGAAGTAAAGTTTACTGGGGCCTAAATACCCCAAAGACACCCGATTTTATCTGATGTTAGAAGCTAAGCATGGTCAACCAGTAGTGTAGGAATGGGAGGGCAGGAGGAGGGCACTTTACCCCAGGCAGCAATGTTTTCGGGGTGTCCCTGCTCATAGACACAGCCCCACATGCCCTGGCCACACCCGCATGCACTGTGGCCACAACCCCACACACCATAGCCCCCCCTCCTGCCCCCCCACACTCCAAGCTCTGCCACTGTGGTCAGCCCTGGTTAGTGCTTAGATAGGAGACCTCCAATGAATACCAGGTGCTGTAGGCCATAGTTCAGAGGAAGGAACTGACAAAAGAACCTCTTAGTATTAATTGCTTTAAAAAACCCTATGAAATTCATGGGGTTGTCATAAATCAACAGGCAATTTAAAGGCACTTGTGTACACGCACACAAAGCTCACTGAGCTCAGTGGGACTTGACATTGAGTAGATATGTGGAGGATTGTACTGTTATAAAAAATCATGGAGAACCAATTGCTTAATGGCTGCTAAAGATAATAGTTCCAAATGGATCCTCCCAGAGCAGTATACCACACTGGCTGTGAGCAAATCCACAGGATAAAGGTGTTACTGCCATGGCTGGACCGCACTTAAGATGACATAGATATCATTTTGATATCAATGATTTGGCTCTCTTCCACCACCCCTCTCCACATGTTTGTGAGGCCGCCAGACAAGCACAGAACTAGGCTCAGCCACTAAACGCTGCAATATCCCAAAACAATACAGGCAGGCCAGAAATAGCCAGATCACCGCTTTTAGGAGACCTCTCTGCAAACACCCTCATTATGTATGCACGCTGCTTACAAAGAACTCCCTGCCCCGAGCAGGCAACTTGGCAAGCTGAATACTCAAATGTCAAGCACTGAGCATTTGCATACTGTCTACCTCTTTGTCAATTCGGACCTAACTCAATCATGTTAAATTTTGACCTTTCCAAAGCTTTGTCTCACGCCCGAAACTCATTGTTTTCCCCAAGTACGGAATAGCCTGCAGTTACATTTCTCCCTATAAAAACCCCTGATTCCAAGACCTTCTTCGGATCGCTCCTGAGTTCCATCCCATCTTGCCGCCGCTCTGCTTGGCGAGCCTTCCCCTCAGACATATTGGCTGAGACTGCACAACTTTGGGCCTTCGCAGTAATCTATCCGGGCTTCAGGACAAGTGTCGTATCACTCAATTCAACAATCCCTCTCAAAAATCCCTCTATACCTCTCCAACTTTTATTTCCTATAGTTATCAGAGTGCGTGTGTTGCATACACTGTTTGTTTAATAAATATCACAATTATTCTTAAACTTTGGTGTGCTCCTTGGCTTGGCCTGACCCCGTAGACTTTGGGTAAAAGATTTCGCTGCGTTGCCCTGCCTCTCGCATTGCTAACATTGCTAACTCTAGCTAATTTCCCCAAACTTAGTTAATTGAGAGTGTATATAGGTGTCCCTCCCAGGACCCCCCGTAATCAGGGTAACACAGGGGAGCGGGGACACAGAGAATTCCATGACAACTTGAAGATGAATAAATTTATTAGGCCATAAGGTTTTGTGGACTAGAATCTACTTTAGCAGTGGGCAAAGTGTGGCCCTATACATGTTGCTAGACTGCAACACCCACAGTCCTAGCTAGCTTAACTAGTGGTGAGGAGTGCTGGGAGCCACAGTCTGACAACAACTTGAGGGGCAGAACTTTGTCCACTCCTAGTCCACTTTATCAGATGCCATCAGCAAACTAATTATGACATGAGATGCAACTGATAAAGTGGCCTTGTAGTTTATGCCACAATAAAATTTTGGTCATTTAAAGTGCCCCAAGACACTTTGTTAGCTTTGCTGCAACAGTTTAATGTGGCTGCCTTGTTATGTGCCTTCAAGTCATCTATGCCTTAAGAGTGACTAACTCTACTGTATGATTTTCTTGGCAGCATCAATTCAGAGGAGGTTGGCCATGGACTTCCTCTTAGAGTGAGGCTTGCCAAAGTGACCCAGTGGGTTTCCTTGGCTGAATGGAGATTCAAACTATCATCTCCCAGTGTCCTAGTACAACACTCAAACCACAGTGGCTTTCCACACAGCTACTACATGGCTACTGTCCCTGCAGAAATACAAGGTGGCAATTTCTATCCTCCTCTTCCCAAGGACATCTGGAAACAGAAAGCTGGGTCTGATGCAATCCAAAGGGAGGGCAAAGTATGCCATCCCCATCACCTACCTCCTTGCTAACTCAGTGGAAGAGAAATCTTGCTTGCCTTACCCACTTGTTACACGATCTCTGGAAGGCAAACATCTCACTTGGCTCTTTGGAGATTCTGTTGTGTAATTCCCAGAGGCAGAAGTCCAGTCCTGCAAACACTGGGCTCGTTGCATGCTAAGAGAGGGCATTTGCTTTCTACAGGCCAGAGCGTACACAGCTGCAGGACCAGAAGACTGCCTGGTGTTTGTGTCCATCTATTGCAGGCACAGGGCAGGGCATCCAGCAGCCCAACTAATGAGCCCCCAGCAGGGTTCCCTGGTCTGACGTTGCCATGCATTGTGAGAGGAAAGCTACCACTTACTGTGCATGTTTTGGAGGGGCAGGATGGAGAGAAGACCTGTCACAATGGAACCATCTGATGGGAGGGCAAGGGGGCGGGGAAGCTCACAGTACCAGGGAGGGAGACCAGTATCTAGACCCGGTGGGAGGGAATAGAGGAATCACTCAGCTTTGGATCAGTCCCAAGGTAAACAGGCCAGTGTTTGAAAACACTTTGATGAAGGCAGAGAAGCAGGGCCAACAGCTCTCCTTTGCCCAGGGGCCTTGCTATGGGGTGGACCTCAAAGACACGAACCAAGCACAGTCGCATGGGAGCAGTGGGCTCAGTGCTTGGAAAAGGGACATTTGTGACTCCAGCTGCCAGAATCTCCCTGGGGGCTGCAGGACTCAGGAAACTAGAGTCCAAAAAGTAATGTTTTCATGCTCTGGGAGGATTCTACTTAGGACTGCAAGCTTTGACAGTATGTTCAATTAATCAACTAAACTGCCAATCATAGATCAACATTCTCTGCCTTTGTTTAATTAGTGGAGCTGTAAACAAGTATCAGCTTTTGGCACTGGAACTCTTAAAGGATTTGCCAAAATGCACCAGACTTAATCGAAAAGAAATGGGGAAAAAAAGTCATTTTCTTCCAGTTCATATCTTTTGGTTGCCTTTCGCAATTTTCTTGTAATAATAAGAGCCATTGGCAACTGAATTAGACTATGTTTCGCTAAAACTAATGAGCCAGAACAAACATGCGCACACACTTAAGCCCCATTAATGATATGAAAGTTAACAGTACAATCATGTATATCTTCCACCCCACCAAAAGTGTGGATGTGTTCAACAAGGCTTGTTTTCCAGGCCATTTCTGCACTAGCCTGTTATAGTGCGATGATTGCACTTTCAACATCCTCTGGAATCCTGGGGTTTGCAGGGCCGACCAGCCCCTCCTGCAACTGCAAACCCCAGGATTCCAGAGGATGTTGAAAGTGGAATCATCGCGCTATAACAGGCTAGTGCGGAAATGGCCCCAGTGTCAACGGATTTCATCCTCAATCCCATGTTATATTGCTGAAATCAACAACAATACCTAAAAGTGTGAAATGTTGCCTGGTGTCAATACAACTTTCATAACTCTTGTTTTCATGGTACTGACAAATATTGAACTTATCTTTTGAAAGCTATTTGCTGTATTTCTACAATAGGAAATATTTCACATCTTCCAGTTTGGTGGTGGGAAGTACAGGAAGACTCTCTAGCAATGAGTGGAGGCTTTTGTTTCTTGCAGATGTAAAATTAAACTGTCCTTTTTTTTTCAAGCATATGAATATGCACTTTGTTGGAGCTTTGTCATATGCTAATATTTTCACATATCAATAAAATGAATGTTCATTTGATTGAATAAATCAGTCAATTATCTTTAATTAGTTGACATTCCAAATTCTATCAGTGGTATATAAGCATGTTAAAAGTCCTCCTTGTGACATATCATATTGAGTGTAGTTTTGTACCATTCTAACAAGGTGTGCTTAAAATTTAGGGAGGCCAAGCCTAGGCTCTTTCTTACCTGAGGGAGTGCAGCATATGGTACTGCCCTCTGCCCAAGATGCCCTGGACCCTAAGCAAGGTGCATTAGATCTTAAACCATGCTATTTTGGTATCTGAAGTAGAAAATACCTATCAACACCTCTCTTCATTGTTGTTGTCGTCATCATCATCATCATCATCATGACAACAACAAAAAGCAAACTAAACAACAACAAATTAAATAACCCAACAATTGTTGTTGTTGTTGCTGTGTGCCTTCAAGTCATTTCTGAGTTATGGTGACCCTAAGGCGAACCTACCACAAGGTTTTCTGGGGGCTGAGAGTGAAAGACACAGTAAGGTCACTCCATGGTTCTCCATGACCAACAGGGAATTGAACTCTGCTCTATCAGGGTCATAATTCAATGCCCAGACCACTACATCATGCTGTTATCCTTACATAAAACCACAAATCTGATGTCTCAGTCAGTTACCGTACCTCATTCCGCCTAATGCCAGGGCTGACCCTGAGTTTTGGGAACAAGGAAGTAAGTAGGGTACAGTAGTTACTTACTAGAGCAATTTCAAGGCCTCCCAGAAGGTGGAGCTGTAGGTGGGAACAAATGAAAACGTTACCTAGCAGGCTTACCCCGCTCCATCAGCAGGGACTGATGTCTGTCTGGCAGGCTGGCTGGCTGAAAACAAGAGGAGGGGCTGGCAGGCAAAGCCAATGAACTCAAACCCCAAACTTGTTGGCATATCTTCTAGTTCCATTCAGTGGCACGCTGTTTGCAGGAGACTGTGGGATTGTGTACACAGGCCTTTGACCTCATTCCATGTTCAGCTCTGTGTCCAATTTAGATCTCTTGCATTTTTGCTTGTGCCTGGTGCCTCTCAGATGTTCTGTGTGTTTCACTGCCCCCACCCCTGCTTCACCCTCTCTGTGTGTCTGTGCCATGCACAGATCTAGACCCCCCTAGGCTGCTGGAACCATTCTGGGCCTTTCCATTCACCCAGCTCTAAGAGGAGCAGCTGAGACCTTTCTTGGGGCCGGGGGTGACTTTAATGTCTCTTCCACTCTTTTGAGCAAACAAAAATGCCAGAAGAACATCTCCTGGAAGCTGAAAACTGTTGTGCTGATAAGCTGCAGCCATGCTTAATTTGCAGTGGGCATGGGCTAGGCTGGCCCAAATCTAGTCCTATGGTGAGCAGAAGGCCTCTGCAGGGTGCTTTTTTAAAGCAGCTTCTGCCTGAGGACATACTTGGATAGAAAGGCAAGCTGGGTTACTCAACAGCATACCATTTTATTTCTGATTTTTTTTTCACCCTTTTTCTTACATTGCTTTAATGCCAAGGATTTCAAGGCAGATTAAATGGTTCTCCCTTTCTCTCTCCCCCATCCCTTGTTATTCTCACAACAGTCCTGTGAGACAAGTTAGAGTTAAAAATAGTGATTTGACTAAGGTTGCCCAAGGAGAACTTTGTGGCTGAGGAGATATTTGAATTTGACTCTTCCATACTCTTAACACAGAGGTGTCAAACTCAATTTCATCTGGGCTGCATCAGCATTAGGGTTGCCCTCAAAGGGCCAGTTGTGTCTATAAGACTGTATAAATGTATCTACTTTTTTGTCATATTAAATAATTGCCTCTTTTTGCCTCCAGACGCTCTCTGTGGCTCTTTCTGCCCCTTGCCCCTCTCTGTACCTGGTGAGCCCGATCCCCACATTGCAGGCCCCCGGCTGCTGGTATTCTGAACAGAGGCCCAGCAGCCAGCACTCGCGATCTACTTCTACTTCTGACTGCTCCTCTGTCCAACTCTCATGAACCACGCAGCGTGTTGCCATGGTAACCCACAGCAATGCTCTGATGATGAGACTTGGACAAAGAAGCAGTCAGAAGTAGAAGCAGATCATGAGTGCTGGCTGCTGGGCCCCTCTTCAGAATACCAGAAGCCAGGGGGCCTGCAATGTGGGAATGGGGCTTGCTAAGCAGGGGGAGTGCCGCAGCTGCAGGAGAGGCATGAGGGCCACATGAAATGGCCTGGTGGGCTGGATTCTCCCCATGGGCCTTGTATTTGATACATGTGCTCTAACCTGATACTGGCTTTTTAAGTCTTACTTTAACTACACTTGCATCCCACCTTTCTTCCATTCTTAGATCAGCATTCATAATATTCTTAAGTGATTTCCCACCCAGACATTCTTCAGATATAAAGATGTGAAAGGATCATACATATGCTGCCATCCACACCATTGCTCTGTTATCTTTGTAAGAACGATAACATGGAGCCACATGATAAAATGGAGCCTTGCAGCTGCCAATAGGCCAAGATTCCTGAAAATATTCCACTAAAGAGTGGAATGGCTGTACCTCTCCTTACCTACAACAGGACACATAACATGGATGGAAACACAGGGACCTAGCACCAACTCTCTCCCCTCCTCTACTCTGGGTGCAACCTTACAGGTCCTTAAGAACACTCACAATGTTAGAGATGTTTTACTTGCTCATCCTGCAAGGTGATATATGCCATCCTCTGTCAGCAATGCTCATTTGTAGTACACATTGGACAGACAGGACAGTTTCAATCCAAGAAGATAAATGGACACAAATCTGGCATTAGAAACGGAAACACCTAAAAATTAGTCACAAAAAATTTCAACTTCTCAGGAAATTCAGGTTCTGAACTACAAGTAGATGTTCTTCAAAAAAAAAAAAAAAAAGGATGATTGGAAAGAGAAACAGCTCAATTGGAATATATTTACAAATTCCAGTCCACTAGTAAATGTATGAACAGAGGATGATTTGTTGACATACTCCATATATTAAAATACAAACTCACATCATATTTACATATGTAGCAAGGGAATTCTCCTCAGAAAATCTCCTACTTCAAGGGACTAGACTTTCAAGTATGGAGATTATATTGTTTTCATACCTGGAGACAAATAGACCAGCTATTTGACTAACTTATATTATCTTAAGACTACAGTACTCTTTGAAGGTTTATGGCCAGTGTCAGAATTTGCATCTTTTTGTAGCCTATTAACATTCCACAACTATGTAACTGTGGCTATTTCCACAATGCACATTATAGTGCTATTATTCCACTTCCAACATCCTATGGAATCCCGGGGTTTGCAGTTTGGGGATGGACATTTAGAATTCTCAGCCAGAGAGCAACTTGGTCTCAGTAAACCACAAACCCCAGAATTCCACAGGATGTCAGAAGTGGAATAATAGCACTATAACAGAAATGGCCTCTGTTTCAATAGCTGTGGCTTTAATTTTACTCCAGCAGGACATCTGAAAAAGTGGATTGAAACCATGAAAGTTCAGGCTGAAATAAATCAGTCTGGGTACTGCTATGTGCCTTCTCTTTTCCTTTTTACACATAAAGAAAGCCACTAAAGCAAAACTTCAGCAGTGAGTTCAAAGAAGATAACTAGAATGGACATCCAGAAGCCATCCATAACTGAGATAATGATGCTCTAGGTACCACAGAACATCATCCTGCTACTGCCCAACTGTGGATGGCTTCAGAACCTCCATGTTATTCATTCTTTTCAGAAGTCACTTTCAAAACATTTCAGCCCTACAGCAGGAAAGGCTGGAAGAAGCCTCATCATTGTGGAACAGTGTGGTATGGTACACATTACCCTGATTCATCTGTTAAGCCAGCAGAAAAGACCAGATCCCCATAGGCATTTCTGGTTCTCTGTTCCAAGAAAATGAAGTTACAGTGCTGGCTATATCATAATCTACAGTGTTGAATATCGTTTACATGGATAGAAAAAAATTCTGGTTGCAGGCCAGTTACATCTTCAGTGTAAAGGTCTATTGCATAGACGGGAGAAATGCATTCCAAAACTGAGAGTTACATACCAGAGTGGTGTACCAGTTGGAGCATAGATTTAGAACCTGCCCCCCCACCAATATTCTGATACACCCTCACAATTGTGCACTCACCCCCACTCATAACCCATCTATTTTCCTACAGACTCTTTCTCCATTGTTGTGAACAGAAAGAAACGAGCAAAATTATTCAGGCTTGCTGAGGATTGCTCTCTCTACTGAGATGTGTGCATGCTTTGTATGTACATTTGTGTGCGTGTGCGTACAAACACATGCAGCCCATGTGACCCTTCGGACTGAAAAGGTTGTATACTCTGCATCAGATGATGTCAGGCTAGAACTGGGGAGACCAGATTCCCAGTCAGGCTGTGAGGTTCACTGAGTAATCTTCAGCAGATCTCACACTCTGTTGGCTTAGCCTGCCTCTCAAGGTTGTTGTGAGGAGAAAATCAGGTCAGGCAAAAAGTGTAGGTGTTGACCTTGGTTTGTTGGAGGAAGAGACACCAATGAAAATAAATAAGAAATTGCACTGTGCCTCTGCCTTGTACTCTGACTCCTTCAGAGCTTTTCAAAAGTGTGAACGGGCCACAGTGGGTTCAGAGGCCACTGTGCTGCTCTTTCCTCTCATCCAGCAGTTGGGCAAGGGTGGGCTACCACAAGCATAGTAGCCCACCTTCCCCAACCTGGTACCTGCATGAAGTTCTGAACTACAACGACCATACTGCCGAGGATAACAGGAATTGTAGTACAAAATACCTGGAAGGCTGCCCCTAGATGGATGGTCAAATATTCTTTAATGAATCAAATCATTCATTTTCAAAACAGAACTCCTAAATATCCTCACACTATCTCAAGAGTTATGTGCGAGTTGGTTATGCTATTCTTTTAAACATAATTTATCTTTTCACATTTTCCACGTTTCCCTTTTCCTGGCACTGCCTTACGGTACTTCACAGTACCCTCTCCCCATGTTATTACCTACTAGTTTAAAAGGATTAAAAAGCTACCCCAAACAAACGGGTGACGTTGAGTACCAGAGTTTGATTTACCATGAGGTAAAAGCGCTCCCGGAAAGCAGCCTTGGAGACGTAATGGTTTTAATGGCACCTCCTGTGGGTTTTTTTCCCCTCCGTCTGGTTTGGAGGCAGGTCACAAGCTGCAGGAGCCATGCTGTTTATTCTCTAAAGCAATGGCTTTTTCTGTTTAGAAAATTCTTCTTCGCTGAACTCTGTGCTTAACCATGCTACTTGCAAACACATACTCCAAGCGCCACAGCATGGCATTAAGTGTCTGTTCCCTTCCTAGCCCCCAAAGGCCTTCTGATGGCTCAGTTGATCTCTCAGGGAGCGGAGCAGAGTAACTCAGAGGCTGCTCAGACATGTCCTCACATGAAAACATTACCACTCTCTTGACACCAATGAGACACCTTTGCCCTTTGCAGCCATCCTCCAGGAAACATATCTTTCTCCCTGGGCCTTTCCTGTGCATCATGTCTCTCTCCGTCCGCAGCCAGGGCAGGTGGTGTTCTCCATCTTAACTCAGGGCCTCAATTTGTTCCTCGGATGCCGTGCTGTATCTAAAAGCTTATCAGCTGACTTAGCACCACCATCAATGCATATTCCTTCCCCAGAGGCTGGCTGAAGGAAAGGGCATTACATTGAGAGATGCTTTAAAAAAAATAAAAAAGATTAACAGGTTTCCTTTGGGAAGGAGGGGTGAGTGGCAGGAGGTGTAGCAGAGGCAATGCTTAGTCCTAGGTCTGAATTTTCTCAGCTGTTGTCAACACTATTAACTCTGCAGCTATAAGAGGGATTTGTGGTCTCTATTTCTGTGGCTAATGTGATAATCTCCCTTTCTATTGACAAGCTCATCTGCAAGATCCAGTTTAGAGTGTGATTATAATCACTGTATCCAATTACCAAGGGTCAGTCACTCAAAAAGAGGGCACAGGGAGGCAAAGTGGCATTTCTTTAAAGTATCATTAAAGGGGAGCATTTAGGAGAAAATGGCCTGGATTTTTTTATTTTTTTTTAAAAAAAGCAGCTGCTGCCTGGCTGACTCTGCACCATTTCTTAGAAGTGCCAACTGGGAAAATTGTGGGTCTGGAAATGAAAGAAATGAAGGAGCCTACAGCCACTGGGCAAAACAGAGAGCACAGGAAAGCTGGGCAAGGGCTGCCCCAGGAAACTCTGTGGCTCTGGTGGAACCTTGGACAATTTTTGTCCCAATATGACTTTTCTTTCTTTCTTTCTTTCTTTCTTTCTTTCTTTCTTCCTTTCTTTCTTCCTTTCTTTTCCTTCCTTCCTTCCTTCCTTCCTTCCTTCCTTCCTTCCTTCCTTCCTTCCTTCCTTCCTTCTTTTCCCCAAGATTGAGACTCCCCAAAATTGGAACTCATTAGTCAGAATGCATGATTTAGGTTGGGGTGGGCAACAGAGATGGGTCTAGGGCAAATCTTCTGCCCCAGGACCCTTTGGGGCAAACTGTTGAGGTTGCTCCAGGGGGACAATGTGTGATTGCCCCAGAGAGGGAGGGAGAGAATGTCAGGATGTCCACTTCTAGTTATTAAAAAAGTGTGTGTCTGTGTGTCTGTCTGTCTGTGTGTTTAAACAGTTCAGGAGGAGGGCCTGTTCCCTATTTAAAAGATGCCTCCCAGGAGACTTCCAGGATAGACAATTGTCCTCTTTTGGTCACAAAAAACGGTGATCTGGGGAGTCTAGAGAAGCTGAGGGCCTCAAAAACAGCCTTAGTGAAGTAAGGATGGTCTCAAGTCTCTGTCCGTCTCTGATCTACATTTTTAATACCTAGATAATTCTCCAACTTTGGACCTTGTACCCCATGATCCATTCTGAACATGTCAAAGGCACACCAATCAGTTTCACATACCTTTTCCCTTCTGCCTTTAATTGTGGGTAGATACATTTTTTCATTTGTTCATATTTATTCATAAAGATACTTAAATATTGACATCTTCCTTGGTTTGTTACATTTATAGCCTGCTTTCCTCAAGTCAGCTCAAGGCAACATATACTGCTTCCCTTCTTCCCACATTATGCTCATGGCATCCTATGAGGTAGGTCAGACAAAGACATATTCATGGACCCAAGGCCACCAAGTGAGCTTCATGGCTCAGAGAAGATTAGAATCTGCAATTCCCAATTCCCAGTCCAGTAGTGTAACCACTACACCATAATGGCTCTCCAGTGAATCTGATATAGTATAAAATCAAATATTCAGAAATTTGGGCAGGAAAAGCTGAGCTAGAGGTTGCAATAAAGACTCTGCTGGCCTGTACTTGTTGCTGAAGATAGTTAGTAGATATAATTTAGACCTGCAACAGAATCTGACAGTACATCCTACCAGAGATGTGCTTATTAAGAGATCCATGAGCCAGCCATGCCCTCCACCGAGAGACAGATGAACCAGGGTGGGCAATTTAGCCTACTGTCATCAATCGTTCCAGACCTCTGCCAAGAACTGTCCCTGCCTTCCTGCCCACCTGCTGATTTTATTCTTGCATTCTGTAAACCCTCCTCCCCACTGCCCTAACACTCTAGGAAAATGTACTGATTTCCATTAAAATTCTTATGCTGAGAGATTATTTGTTTTTCCTTTCAGTTCCCACTCTCTTTTTGGAAGCCACGTTGCATATTTTACTGAACCACTCATCAACCTCTGGTGGTGCAAAGAGATTTTACCATCTTCAGAGGACAGATTGTGTTCCTGCCACCCAGACAACTTTTTAGAGCTTGGCAGTTTGGGCCTGAGTCCATGTTCACACAGCTGGAACATAACCTGGATTTGCATGCATGTATGTAAAGATTTCTCCTCAATACAGAACAGTCCCTAGACACCTCTATGGGATATGGTTAAAGGTGGTCTCTGGGTCTTGACATTCACAGCAGCAGCTAAAATCTGGCTTGCCTTGCTTGTGAGAATAACATGGAGTGGGGGGAGAGAAAAAGAGAAACATTTAATCTGTCTTTTTAGTAGCATAGCTGGAAGGAAGCAGGTATTTTTGGATTTGATCAAGCTTGCCTCTGCTTGGGCAGCATCAATAACGTTCAAGAATGTCACCGCTGGGTTGATTTGGTAACACTTTTTTATTTCTTTCCCCAGTAATTTCCCAAAGTAGTCTAATAGTTTGTAAGATAAGAGCCACATAGGCACAATAAATAGCAACTATGAACAGGACGGGAGATAAGAGATTTGAAAAACTTTTCACATATTTTCTAATTGTTCTGAGTTGGCAGGGATAGCCCTGATTAATTTTCTGTCATCCAGCTTTTTCAGTTGCTTTTAAAATGTTCCAGTTTCTTTCTCCTTCACCCACATTCTCCCTTGGCCCTCAGCTTACTTCCACTGATGCAAACTGAATTCAAAGTAATTTGCACTCAGTTAACTTACCAGAGGGAGAGGAGAAGAGAGGCCCAGTAGGCTCAAGCAAAGGCAAACTGCTGCATCCTCTCCTAGTTTGTGTGCTCTTCCTTATCAATCAGTTTTGCCATCTTGACCACACTCTGACATTGTGTGGCTGCATAGGTCCTGATTTTCATCTATGAAATGTTGGAGGGTATGCATTCAGCACATAGGTTAAAGAGAAGGCAGGGCAACCACGACTAGACAAAGCAGTTGAAGTCTTCATTCCAGGAATTCAGAAATGGTAATTCGAGATGAGACTACTACCCATCAATTACTGAAATTCCAGAGTTACTGGACTGGAACCAAGGCAAAGTGTGCCCATGACCTTGCCCAAATGAGTTCACTTCCTTGCCTAAATCTCCTGGTAACAATGCAAAATTCCTCACATCCTATCACACGTAAACCAAAAGAAAACATATGAAGAGAACTCTGCGAGACCAAACAAGAAGTCTAACTAGCCCAGCCCCCTGCTTCTTCATAGTGGCCAACTGGACATCTTTGGGAAGTCCTACAGTTACAGCATGTAAACAACAGTCTTTTTCTTACAGATTACCTCTGAACGTGGAGAACGTAGGTAATTTAGGTATGAGCCCATGATCCTTGAAGCTACCGCATTCTCTTTTAAAGCTATGGAAGTGTGCAACTGTTGCATCTTATAGCAAGGAGTTCCATAAGCTAATTGTGCCATGTGTCAAGGGACCATGTCCTTTCTTCTGAGTTTATGGTCCAGCAATTTTAATGGATTGCACTTAATTCTAGTGTTATGATTCAGAAGTGGCAGTAGAATCCTCTCTTTTCAGTTTCCTAGTAGTGGTGTTTGTTAGTTTTCTGTCAAGTTAGCTTCAGCTTATGAGGACTGTATGAATGAGAGACCTCTAAGATATTCTGTGATCAACAAACCTGCTGCTCAGGTTTTAGTACAAACTCAGGACTGTGGCTTTCTTGCTTGAGTCTATCCCCCTGCAATGCATTGTTTCTCTTTTTATCCTAGTGCTGCATAATTTGATAAACCTGTTGGGCTATGTCCACCTTTATTTTTAGTCTTTAATACAAAAGGTACTCCAACTCCTTGATACATTTGCTTCTATCTTTCTGCACCATTTCCAAATCTATAATATATGTTCTGAGTCCAAGCAACTAGAATTATACACTGTATTCCAAATGTGAATTTATTAAAAGATAGCATAGTATTGGCTGTCTATATCAGTTCCTTTCACAATCATTCCTGGTCTGGAACTTCTTTTTTAAACTGAAAAAAATTACAAATATTAGCAAAATGAATGCCTTTCCAACCTTCCGTCATTTGAATGAATGCCAGTGCATTCCAATACAAAAGAAAAGGAGTGTTCATTTTCCTCTTGGATTTTATGAAACTCACTTTTTTCAATAACCATTGTCCATGAAAAATTCAGCATTTCCTAAACCTGAAGAAGCAACTTCTCAATAGTACTGTAATAAGATCAGACTTCATATAGTGCTGAGGTCAAACTATTTTTGTTGTCTCTAAGAAAATTCACCATGAGGTTTTCAGGATCAAATTCTTCTGTCTAAAGAAAAATTAACAGCATAGAAAAGGCACAGATAAACTTGTCCTATAAACAAACTCACTAGTCTGAATCTGATATATATTGGTAGATGGACAACTGTACCAACCCATGGTGGGAGAGGGGAGTTACCCTGCACAATCATGTTGACATTTTATCAGTTTCCTTATTCCAGCTTTAGGAATGCTTTTCAATCCATATTGTTTATTTTTGTAGCAAATTTAACTTTTTCAGCAAACTTTGGTTGGAATCCCATTGGTTGATCCCAACTAGGGTAGATCCATGAAGGGAATTGCTTGAATGGCAAGTCAATACATACTTGAAACCAACTGATTCAATGAGTCTACTCTAGTCAAACAACAGGTTGCAGGTGCAGTGTACCAATGGGAAGTAGTTTTGTATGATGTTTTCTTCAGGGCAAAGATACAGAAGCTTTTTCTCAATCCAGATCAAAGAGGCACTTTATAGAGATTGCTCTTTACAAAAATGTAACAAAATCTTTATTGTATAAACTGACAAGCAAAAGGTAGTTGGCAAATTAAAGATTGGCAAACAGCAAAACACTTGTATCTCTAACCCAGCAAACACTTCCCCGACTTTTTCACTCTCTTTCACACTCCCCCTCCTCTCTCATCAAACTCTCGGAGTTTGTCAAACAAGGAGATCTGGTCCAAGCCAGGGCTATGACAATCAAGTCTGTTTTGAATTCTCGCTTCCTAGAGAAGCGGCACCATTCAATATTTTTGCCACTCATTGGTTCCCTCTCCACATGTATATCTCTCTACTGCTTTCCCTAAATCCACACCCTTGTAGACGTAGGGCAAAGCGTGTTTTAGTTTATCCAATGAATGTGTCGCTGTTGGTAGCATGTGTAACAGATCCGGATTAAAAAGGCGCTTTATGGAGACTGCTCTTTACAAAAATATAACAAAATCTTTATTGAACAACCTGACAAAGGAAAAAGTAGTTGGCAAGTTAAAGATTGACAAACAGCAAAACACTTGTATCTCTAACCCAGCAAACACTTCCCCAACTCTTTCACTCTCTTTCACACTCCCCCTCCTCTCCCATCAAACTCTCAGATGGATCTCTCCTTAAACTCTGTCCTAGGGCAGAATTCCCTTGTGAATAATTTTGAGCAGTGGTGGAGGCAATACCAGCAGCGGATGGGGTCAAGACCACAGAAGCACTATGTTATGCTATATCCATGTGTCAATACAGCTCCATTCACACTCCGTGTTTATTTCTCCTCTTTCTTCAACTCTCCATCCATCTATGACAGAAAAGGGGGGCACATGTAAATTTAGTTGTAATCCTTCTTTTACTGCATATTATCTACTGTTCTGATTCCTAATTCTTGAATGAAAAGCTACCATGGCATAATGGTTTGAGTGTTGGACTTGGATTCTGGGAGACCAAGGTTCAAATCCCCACTTTGCCGCAGAAACCCACTGGGTGACCTTGCACAAGTCACACTTTCTTACCTTTAGAGAAAGGAACAGCAAACCTCCTCTGGAATAAATCTTAGCAAGAAGACCCTAGGATAGGGTTGCCATGTGACACAGCAGACTTGAAATCACATAATAAAAACAACATAAACTTGAGTCCAAGTTGCCTTGTTGTAAGAGACTTTATAATGTTTCACATTTGCATGGAATTTGCTTTTTTCACCACTGTTACACACTGAGTTGACATGTTCATTCAGCTACAATTCCAGCATGTCTTTCTGGGTTAGCCATTGCCAGATCCATTCCCATCAGAAATGCTTTATTTTTTTTATTACTCCAATGTGCCTAACTTCAGAATTATTTTCAGGAAACTAAATTTTCCATGTTGCTACACATTCTGTTATTTCAGAGCATATTCATCTTTGGTCCTTTCATTGTTTCATTGCTGTGCAAATAAAAGATGACCAGTTCCTGCCCCAAAGAACTTACAACCTACAATTCGGCACAGGGGAAGCCAATGGAGGTAAGGACAAACAGGAAACAGGGGAAGAATATGCAATTATCCAGTTGGCTGTTATGTACATTTTTGGCAGCAAAAAGTAGACTTATAGCTTCCAGTCAGAATTATTATCCCAATACTTAGGATAATATAGCTATATTATTTTAGGATTGCGTGGCATTAGCCACTGTGTGGTCTTTTCGTTAATCAAAAACCCTATACCTGTATTACTGGACAAAAAAACCCTCAAATGAGCAGAAAATCTCTCTGGCCAACGCTACATTATTGAAAAGAAACAAACACCAAGGTGCAAAACAAACAAATTAATACAACCTATATTTGATCTCCGTCTTTTTTAAAAAATGGGTAAGTTGATATTACTAATTTCATCACTATTTTCTCTGAATCCAGTTCCATCCCTTCATTTGTTCCAAATTCTTTGCCCAAATTCTTTGTAAAGGCCCAAGAAATCTCCCTCAAAGCACAAAAACTGGCTTATGAGACTACTGATATTGCTGGTGCCCATCAATCATTCACAAATCTTTTTATTCCTCAACTCATGGTACTTCCTACATGGAGACACTTACATGGTAATACTGAAATCTTGGGAATCTTGTACCTCCTGTAGCAACCCCTACTCTCACATCTCTTTCTGTCTCAGGTTAAAGCATCCCAACTACTTGCAAGAGTTTCCAGTTCACCAAGCTTACATTCCTCTGCCCCCTGACACATCATCTGCCTGCTGCACCGGATAGGCATGTTAATAGTTCATCAAAAGAACCCAACACACCTGGTGAAAATTTTGGTGTAGGTTTCCATGCATACTGCACATCTAAAACAGAACAAATGGAGGGCACTGTGCTGGTGTTTGTGGGCCAACATTTTCCATTTTTGATCTTTCTTAAGTATAGTCCCTTCTGCTGTTATCAGTGTACCAGGTTTACTATACATAGGCTTAATTATAGCAGCATAGGAAAACCTTTATATTTCCAAAAAAAGGCAGGGGGAATATTGGAAGCAAGTAAGAGGTGTCAATGAACAAATTTTCTGGGCACGAGGGCCAGCAAGAGTGGAAAGGCAGAGCTGACTGCAGGAGGAGGAGAGCTTCATTGCAAGGTCATGGTGGTTTTTAAAGTCAGTATGAGGAGTCTGTGATGACTCTGTGAGCAGGCAGGAAGCCACTCAGGGGACTTAAGGGAGAGTGTTCAGGCAGTCAGAATGATAGGAGATATGGGTTATTTGTCAGCAGACTTTTAAACAGAACAATCACCTGCTAACTTGGCTGCCTGACAACTGTCTCCTGCCTCCAGCCCATTTATTGGTAGCTTAAATATTACCTGTCCCAGTATAGATCCTTCAGAGCAGCCCCTGCCTGCCCCCTGCATATTTTCTTCCATTATGAAAACTGTTCATATACTCCTACTATTTGTTTCTTGTATTTAAAACCAGTGACCAATCTAAAAAAGAATTTGTCCTGTTATTCCTTGACTCCTGAGATTATTCAGGAGTCCTGGGTGCAAGGAGTCTGGTCAAACTACCCATTATGCTATGCATCATTATCAAAGTTTAAGAAAAAAAGAACATGCTGAACACTGCCGTTTGTTATTTTGGAGGAAAAGCAGCCACCATCACCCCAATAACATGCTGTGCTCTGAGTCTCAATTGGGGGCTCAGTATGCTGGTTTTCGACCCCAAAGGAGTATAGATCACACTTCGGAGGGCAAATAGCAACCAGGAAAAGGGATTGACAAGTGGACATCAGTGATGAGCCCTGCTCTGGATTAGGTTCTGAATCTGGGACCCAAGTTCTTTTCCCTCAAAATAAAAGTGTCACCATTAAGCACACTTAAAAATTATTAACAAAATGTGCAGTCTGGCACTTGTCAAAAACTTCCCCATGTATCATATCTACTGTGTGATTTCTATCCATGTTTGTTGACATTCTCAAAAAAATCCTAAGGGCTGGTGAGGCAGGGTATCCCTTTTCAGAAGCCAAAAAGATTCTTCCTTATCAGTGTTTGTCCTTCCCCAATATGTTTCCTAATTCAGTTTCAGCCTTACTGTCTTCCCACAATTTATCCAGAGCAAAAATTAGTCTTGTCTCCTAATCTGTAACTCCTGGTTTATCCGCTCTCATTCATTTATATATATTAAAGAACTGTTTTTAGGTTGGCTAACCTCCAGCCCTCTTGTACAGAGGCTGATTTTAGTGACAAGCTACTTTGTTATGTTGAATTTCAAGGGAAAGGTACCTTTGCATTACGATCACCAAGGCAAGGAGCCAATACTAAATGGAAAGGGAAGGGGGAAGACAACACATGAAAAAAAAAGGCATATTTTGACCTTGAAATTAAGGCGCATTCGACATCACCGCCGAGCTGGGGAAGGCATTGGACTGTGTAATTTAAATCTCGTATGGAGCTACTCACCCATTGTGCTATTCAAAGTCTGCGCTGAATGGCAATCGAATGAGCAGCGCAAGGAGTGATCACATTGTGCAACTGATTAAGCATCCAACAGATATTACCATTAAGTTAAGCGGGGTAAATGGATGTTGTTGCTGCTGCTGCTGCTGTTGATATTGTGTGCCTTCAAGTTGTTTCCGACGTACGGTGACCCTAAGGAGAAAGGGGGTTTTCGGGGGCTGAGAGTGTGTGACGCGCCCAAGGTCCCCCAGTGGGTTTCCATGGCCGAGAGGGGAACCTCCCCCTGGTCTCCAGGGTCCTAGTCCAAAGTTCAAACCACTACACCACGCTGTCTCTCGGTATACACCCTCCGGATTTTGCATGACAACTGCTGTGTAATTATTGCGCTTACAAACATTGCATTGGAAGCCCCCTATAGAAGAGCTAGGAGAGCGCAATAGATAGAACAGATAGAAACAAAAGTGACCTGTTTCTTCCGAGCTTTGGAAAGCAAGAGAAGTCGGAAATATTGGTTTTTGGACACCACCCCCCAGAACATGGCCATTTCTGCACTAGCCTGTTCTAGCGCGATGATTCCACTTTCCACCTCCTCTGGAATCCTGGGGTTTGCAGTTTCGGGAGGGGCCGGCCGGTATCACAGTATCATGAAATTGCAAACCCCAGGATTCCAGAGGAGGTGGAAAGTGGAATCATCGCGCTAGAACAGGCTAGTGCGGAAATGGCCCATGACTGGGGCACGATGGGAATCGCTGTCGCTCAAAGTAACTTTCCCGAACTCTATCACGGGAACGCGCAGGCTTCCACCCACCCACGGGCACCTTGTTTGCCCCGGGGGCCTGGGGGAGACGGGCAGTCGGATTCTCGCCACCTCCAGCCTCGCCCACTTGATCGGGGGCTTCAGTGGCAGCGGCCGAGGGAGGAGGGGAGTTGCAAGGCGGCCTTCTGGGGGGGGGCGCCTAGTCCGCGCAGGGAAGAGGACGGACAGGCGGGGGGACCCCTCCCTCCTCGGTCCGCACCTGCCGTCTCGGGGCGCAGAGGGCAAGAAAGCGTTCCCTCCCGCCCTGTCCCGCCCCCCGCTCCCTCCGCGGCCAATCCCCCTCCCTTCCCGGCGCAGGCCGGGTTGGTCCCTCCCCCAAAGCCGGGGAGAGGCTGCGGCGAGCGAGGCGCGCCTCGCGCAAAAGTTTTGAGGGTGGCAGCGGCGGCGGCGGCGGTGTCGACGGAGCTGCAGAGCGTGGCGAGCCGGCGGGGCAGCCGCTCCAGGGAGCTGGGAGGACCGTTGCCGCGCCGCGCAGCACCCCTCCGCCCGCCGAGCCCCGTCCTTCGCCCGGCGATGCGCCCCAGGGGCGCCTAGGAAAACCGGCGCCAGCCAGGTACGTCTGCGCCCAGGCGGGCGTCGGGGCAAGGATGCCTCGGGTCGGCTGAGATCCAGACACGGAGGGGCGCAAAAGGCGGGCGCGGGGGAGCCGGGGGGTTCGGGGAAGGCGGCCGAGGGGGAGGGCTGAGCCACCTCCGGGGGAGGAAGGCAGCGGGACCTGTCCACGCGCTGTGTTTAGGGGCCCCGCGCGGATCTCGGAGCCGCCTCCTAGACGAACGGGGCAGAGCTCTGCATCCCCAGCAGTCTCTCTTCTTTGCCCGAGGGATCGCCCCGGGGAGGGCCCGATCCGGGCTACCCACGTGGCGGCGCAAAGCTGAAGCGCGGATTCCCTGGATCCATTAAGGGCCATCGAGAAATGGACGGAAACACGTCGGGGGACGGGGAGGGGAGCGGGGCTATCCTCCTCCGGAAAAAAATAATAATAATCCCGGTCCGGCAAGGCTAGGCATCCCCTTTGACGGGAAGTATATAGAAAATTTCCAGTGTGATTTCTGAAGAGCACGTGCGCCACAGATCCACCCAAGTGCTCTTAAAATTTCGGGAGGCGGTTCAGGAGCCAATGACTGACATGATAGACCTACAGAAGGGCACAACTTGAACCTCTTTTCTCATCAGACCTCTCTCCATCTGTCTTATTTGCGACGTGAGAGCTAAAATCTCTTTCCCTGGACCCTTCTTTCCCAACAGACAGGATCCTGAGGATGGCCCTCTAAAGAGAATCCCGTTCCTTATTGCCTTATTTTTGCAAATCTACGCTGTTATATCGGATTTAGTTCTTCAATTGATGTAGCCATCCAATAGGTCCTCTTTGGGCAGTACGTTTGGTAAAAAAAGATTAGATTCCCCTGTATATTTTCACTGAAGTCTAGGTGTTTCTGTCTTCCAGAGCTGCAGCCTTGTTTATTACTCTGTTAGGCCAAAACAACAGAAGTCTTGTGATGTCTTCAAGACTGATGGTTTTATTGTGGCCCAAGGGTCTGCAGACCACAGTCCCATCGTATAGTGGAGTAGAGTTCCTCTTCTGCTGATTCTGTTCCTTTTATTTATGCCACCCTCGCGGTGTTATTTTCCCTCTTGCTGTCTGAGCCTTTACAGCCAAGGCGGGGGTCTTAGAGTGTCACAGCAGTGAACCACGTTGGGTCTCCTGCCCCCAGGCTCTGACCGAGGCGGTCACCTAACACCTGGCGGAACCTGAACCTAATTAATACTAACGACAATCTGCTCTGTGTGCAGGAGAAAGGGTGTCAGCAAAGAGTGTAAGCCCATTGGCTTGAGCAAACAACATTTTAGACAGGAGGTTGCCCCACGTGAACAGCAACCCCAAGGCGGGCTTGGGGGGAAGAACCAGAGATGATAATCAATGGAAATAATTATTTCAGTAAGGTACAAAAATGGAAAAATCAATATCTGCTTTTATAATATACAAGGATGAGCTACGCAGGGATGCGTGTGCTTGTTTGTTTATGATAAATTGTATTATAGAGTCACAAAATCAACACAGAATCCCGTGGCACCTTTACTATAGCATTAGCTTTTGTGACATCTTCTTGAAGAGGGCTTTAGTCCATGGAAGATTATGGTGCAATAAATTTGTTAACCTTTACGGTGCTACAGGAGTCTTTCTTATTTTTGCAGCAACAGAGTAATATCGCTACAAACCCTTTTGGGGGAAAAGAGTCACCGAATATCCATTTGAAACACCTTGGTGAATTCAGTACACAAAAAACTAACAAATGGATCTGAATGCCCACAAAGTTCAGTAACTTAATAACTATCATCATTTCTGCTAAAATGGAGTCCATAAAAGAGTTAAAAATGTGTGCATGGGGGAGAGGAGCTAACTGTGTGTGTGAGTTTGATGCATAGATCGCACGGTTAGCTAATCAATGACAAGCATGTCCCAAATGCCCAACGACCTATATGGTATAGTTTTACAGTGGTCCTCGTGTTAGGAAGTTAAGAAGAAAAAGTATATTTGTTTTTTCCTCTGCTTTTGTTGTTGTTACTGATGTTGAAACTGGAGGTGTTTAAAATGCCCCCATCGTGTAAACAAATAGCTGACTGCTGGTGAAGATTGGTGTGCAGGAATGTGTTGGTTTCTACCACCCCCTCCCCACACCCTTGACTTGGCTGGGCATGCTGTCAATATTACTCCTATAAACACGCTATCTCATGTAAAATTTTCCAAGGTGTCCGCATCAACACATCGTAACCCTTGCTACTGACAGTGGCAGGATACTTGCATGACAGGGACTTGGCCAAGTGTTGCCTTTCGGTGCCTTTTTCTGGAACTGATGCTGTTGCACTAACTGTCTTGCTTGGGATATTTCACTGGTGAGAGCAGCTCTGCAGCCGATGGGGATTTGGCCATGGGGATACTTAAAATCTCTCACTTCTTTTGTGTTATCCACAAGGCAGGAGGTGATGAAAACCAAAAGGGATCTGTAGCAATCACACCGTTCTCTTGATCAGTGTGTATGAGGAGTGGTAATCTTTTTCGACTGGCTTCCAGAGCGAGTTCTGACCTCTGATCCTTATAAACTAGTCCAAAACAACAGCACGAGAGTTTAGGTTATGCAGTCTTGCTTTTTTTTTTTTTCCTGGATTCAGTTTCTCTTGTTTGAGTGTGATGACATTTCGGTTTTGTACAGCAAATTCGGAGAAAAGCTACATTGAGCAGACAGGCTCCCTTTAATTAACCTCTGGTTTCTGTAACATGGAATGGAGCACAAACTCAAAATGCCGTGTAGAAATTTTCCTCCATCTCAGTGCTGTCCCATCAAGTGGCATTGGCTGGGCACATTATGAATATTTCTGTTCCATCTATCTGTTTCCTTCCAAAAAGCTGTATCAGGGGTCTAGTTTTCCCTTGGATTAAGCTCTATATGTGTGTACTTTAAAATCTAAATTATCTGTAGAAAAGTAAAAATGTACAGATAAATTAGATACATTATGCAGAGATATAAATATTTCAGCATTTTGTAAAAATGGAAGTAAGCTTTTATCTGATAGTGTATGCCATTTTAAAAGGAATTTTAAATATTTGGTGGCAGCAATATTTGACCTAGAGAACAGTGTGTATAAAGACTGTGAAATACATTGAGGGGATTGGTAGCAGATATACAAGAATGCAAATCTCTCGGCTGCTAATTACTGTAATTAACTCTTTCTGTAATTAACTCTAACTACTAATTACTGTAATTAACTCTAACTCTTAACTCTTTCACGGACCAATTCTAATTTCTAACCTTTTGCAAAACATTATCTCCACATTTTCAGAGATTTTTCTTCAAAAATCTAAGTGTCCCCCCCTCAATTAAAACTGAGATTTTCAAATGTTAGATCACACTTCTAACATTCCTGGGAATCCCAATTTCAATCTGAAAAAAAAAAAACAACCCTAGATTTATAGTCCTTATTATGGAGGAAAAATCCTCAAAAATGTGTTAGATGCACTCCAACATTTCACATTGTAGACAGATTTCATGCTGCATGCTGTGAAAATTTCTAGCACTCACATACTTCCCAGTCTCAGTTATCTTGTCTCTATATTGTAGTCTAATATATCTGTTTACTCAGATCCCTCAAAGAAATAAGTAGCAGAATCCCCATCCAACATGGCCAGTGGGAACAGCTGCATGTTAGGACTTCTAATGGATTCTTGAGCCCAAATGTGGCAGCCAGTCTTCCATAATTTTTCTTCGCTTTACCTTTAGTATGCATTTTTCCTGTCTGAGTCACTCCAGTAGTGTGCATCAGATCCTTCATTGCTTCGGCTTTGAGAAGACACCACTTTTGGCTGCAGGCAGTACAAAGGAACTATTCTGTGTACATGCCGTGAATGAGCCTGGATACATTAGAGAAAGTGTGTGTAATGTTCATTTGCCTATTTGTTTACCTGATGGAATTCATGTGCTATGAGAGACTAAGGCCATTTCTGCACTAGACTGTTATAGAGCTATTATTCCATTTTCAACATCCTATGAAATCCTGGGGTTTGCAGTTTAGGGAGCGGCCAGCTGGCCCCTCCCTAAACTGCAAACCCCAGGATTCCATAGGATGTTGAAAGTGGAGTAATCGTGCTGTAAGAGTGTAGTGTAGAAATGGCCCGAGTGATACAATATTCCTAAGTTTCCATGGCTTGATTATAGGCTCTGGAAAGCATTTTTAGGGGCTGAGTTTGGGCAAACCCATTGGCTTTGGGCTTGGCTGCTGCCAGATGCTTGATTTGTAAAACAAGAGCCAGAGTTCAACCATATTTGCAAGCCATGCCCTCTAAGATATAATGGGGATAGGGTACTGGATTGGGACAAGGGAGATCCAGGTTCAGATCCACACTGAGCCATGAAACTTGTTGGATGACCTTGATTAATTGATCTCAGTCAATGTCCTACCTCACGGAAATAGTTGTGAGGACAAAGTGACAAGGAGAAGAGAATGCTACATGCAGTCTTTAGTTCACTGAAAAATATAATATGTAACTGGGATGGCCCTGGGTGTGCTGCCCCCTTTTGTGAATGCCCAGAGACACTCTTCTCTTCAGATAATGAGGAGGAGCAAAGAAAAACAACACCCCTGTCAGAAACACTATATAGGAGTCGTGATAACACGTGCAGCTCTGCCTGTATGAATGAGTGATACCTGTGTGCTGAATGAAATGGCACAGTTAAATGGCTGTATGATTGTTCCACTACATGGCCAAATCCAAACTGTTTTTTTTTTTAATGTCTTCTGATATTTTATCACATCGTCATAGATGTTTGATCACTGATGTGCAATAGCATGATAACATTTCTCAGCTTACCTTGAAAAACTATTAACTTGGAAAGCATAGTATACCCCATCACGTCATTCTCTCACTGCAAGCTCACAAGAGGATTCACTGAACTCACGTAAGGGTGCACATGCAAAGTGATGTGAACTAGACCTCAGCTTCCAGGATCCAGCACCCAACTTCTGCCACAAGATCCACAGCCTGACAAAAACAAACCCTTAATTCAAATTAAGCACTTAGACTTCTATTGCTCACATGGTGGTGTTTACTCTAAGGTAAGTGGACACAGGATCACAGCCTCCATCTGGTTCTTGTTTTGGGCTAGCTGTAATTGTGCTGACAGTTCCACATAAATCCAGGTGGAAACAGCTCTATGCCCCCAGTTAGGGACAAGGCAGGTAGAACCAAACCTCGTTCAGAGCTCATGCTGGCAGAGTCAGAAAAAGGAAAAAGCCCTGTGTTCCACCAGCAATGTCCTTTATTCTCCTGTTAGTTCCTGTGAGAAAACTACAGGTCCAGTGTGGCCAGATCTTGCCAGACATACCCACAGAGTACCCACTTTTGCCTCTTTCAACACTGAAGAAACAAGGGCTAAGGAACGTTCCACTGCAGACAAGAGAGTGTTTCCAAGGTCAGATTTTTCTCTTTCAAGTTATATCCTACTTTTACCCACGAGTGTCACTCAAGGCAGATCATAGAATAAAAAGAAATACAAGTAAAACCACATTGCTAAAAACATAAAGAAAGTGAAGATTAATCTTGAACTGTGTATAGAATTAAAATAATATAAAATGTAGCTTTTCCTCTGAGGTGAGGCTGGTCTTCCTTCCCTCAGAGATGGGAGATCTGTTACATTCTATGTCCACTGGGATGCCTTCCAAGGGACCACAGAACTGCAGCATCAGTTCTTTTTAATCTGTATAACCAAGAAATAACGATTACTGGAAATGATTTCAGTAGGCACGGTGTATTGAGAGCCAGCGTGGTGTAGTGGTTTGAGTTTTAGAGTATGACCCCGAAGACCAGGGTTCAGTTCCCCACTTGGCCATGGAAAGCCACTAGCTGACCTAGGGCATGTCACATTCTCTCAGCCCCCAGAAAACCCAGTGATAGGTTTGCCTTAGGGTCTGTGCTGACGCTTTGTCCTCCGTAGAAGTTGTGTGCTTCAGTACAAGTGGATCAGCACCTACATGTGTATATTCACAATGCATATGGGCAAACTGCAGCCTTTGACTGTTCCCCAGGTAGCCTGTGAGCCCAAGGGTGCTCCTCCCTGTCACCCAGTTGCTTCTTTCACCAGCTAGACAGTGGGGAACGGCTTACCATGTGGGGTTGGGGTAAAAGGTTATAGTCTTTCAATGTCCCACCTCCCCAGCAATCCTGAAGTAGGCAGGCCCATTCTTCCCTGCTGCTGTTTGAGGAAGTAGGTTAAGCCGAAGTAGATTATACTAAAAGAGTAGCCGGCTCAGGTTATCTGGCTAAATATGGATTTGAATCTGGTTCTCCCTAATTATACACCAAACTTCTAATGTTTGGGTCTCCAATATGCCTGTACACATCACCCCTCCTGATTTTTTATTAAACTATATTTTCATTTTAAAAAAATTAAAACTGAGAGGCTGACGTACAAAAGAACAAAGCACTAGCCCATTTCCCTGCACATCACTAGTTGGCTTTTTGTGAAACAACTGTTTTGGTACGTTTTGTAGAGCCAAAATATGTGACTTGATGTTTGAAGCTCAGACTCCTATACTTGACCTTTTCTTTCTTTTTTATTTTAAACTGGTTTTTGAGCCTCTTCAGTTTACCTTCTGTGAAACGGATCTTTGAGTAGAAAACAATGGGTTCAAAAAGTGGTCTTTTACTTTAGAGCTCAAACCTTCCACCTTTGTCTTGTTCTTGGGTATTTCAGTGTCTTACTTTTCCCAAGAAACATATTCAGGTATTGCTCTTTTGAGCATTTTGCTCCAGGGCTAACATGGCCATTTTAGCCCTGGAGCAAAATGCAGCAAAACCCACAAAACAGCAATACCTTTATTGGCCAACCAAAATGCAGAAAATACATGATACAAGCTGCTGAAGCTTCACTGGCTTCTTCATCAGGCACAGATATTAAAAATTATAGAGGAGAGTAAAGGTGATGATGTAAGCTCTACATCTGTCTCAGACGTTACTTCTGTTGTCCGTTAAGATAGTCTGGAGGGACCTCAATGCAGGCAAAGACCACTCCTCTTCTTGGCTATGTGGGGACAAGGGTCAAAGAGGAAGAAAAGACTGGTAATTAAAATTTCAGCTCCATTAGCATCAGAAAAGTAACTTTTCTTGAGATCCAGGCTGCCCAGGCTAAGTGCCCCCACTAAGAAAGAGATAGTCAGCTTCACAGTTTGACCTCTGAGAATGGGTGGTCTGTGATCACATTTTGTGAAAACTCAAGCCCCACTCACCCACTCTAAGGCACTGATTCTATTAGAGCACTGACACACCGCACACACACACCAATTCCAGATTGTCTTATACTGGCTCAAAGTGTTCTGGAGCCACAGCTATAACAAGCAGAAAAAGGTCCTGCCTTTTTGGGCCAGTATAAGACCATTTGGAATTGCCTCTGTATGTGCCTTTAGCATTTATGCTTACTTAATATGCACAAGACTAGAACCAGGAACCTCTTTGATTGCTGCCCTTTCCTCCTTCCGAGGTCTTTGGAGAGGGAGAGAGTGTGTACGCATGTGCAAGTGGATACTGAGTGCCATTGCCACATAGCTTCTTGGTCCCCTTGGGATCCTCCCTGTGATGTGAGGCCTTGACCAGGGTCCTCTGGGTTCAGTCTCAGCCTCTCTGCTGTGCCCTTTGTGCCGGAGTTCCAAGCTGGGCTGTGTCAACAGCAGGATTGCAAAGGGTTCTGTTTGAACAGGACTTATTCATGTTGAGACCTCACGAGTTGGGAAGCTGCCAGCTGCCCCCTCGGAATAACAACTGTGGCCATGTTGGCTGCTTCTGTGACCCCACATACAAGACCCACCAGCCTCCAAGCTGAGGGTATCAGAACCCACTGGCACACAAAGCACGTGGAGCGGCAGGGCCAGGAGCCTTGCTGCCTTCGTCCTGGCCACCTCTGAATGGTTTTCCAAGTCCTGAAGGATGACAGTTTGTGCATTCATTTGGGCCATTTCTGCCCCACACTGTTACAATGCTATTATTCCACTGCCAACATCCTATGGAATGCTGGGGCTTGCAGTTTAGGGAGGGGCCTTTAGAATTCTCAGCCAGAGAGCTCTTTGACCTCAGGAAACTACAAGCCCCAGAATTCCACAGGAGGTGGAAAGTGGCATAATAGCACAACAATATAGTGCAGAAATAGCCTTAGAAAAGAGGTTTCCTGCTGACAGGGCTAGCCCTGTCATGAAGCAGCATGTAAGGCAGCTGCTTCAGGCAGCAGATGTTGGGGAACAGCATTGGCAGCCGGCTCCCTTTCCCCAAAATCACTTCTCCGGGGTCCTGGCCATTTTCCTTTCCTGGAGAACAGAGCCACCCAAACTGTCCTGTTGCTTTGCTGGTCCATTTACCTCCTGATAGTAGAATGGGGGGGGCATTTGTCCTTTGGCTCAGGCGGCAAATTCTGTGCCTGCTGACTCTCCACTTGGCCAAAACAGGCACAGAGGTATAGTTCAGAGACCCTTTCCTGGTTATGCAAGGGCAGCTGCAGTCCCACCTTCTGCTTGCCTCTCCCCTTGGCAAAAGAGCACCAGAGGTCCTCTCTGTGCTAGTGGGTGACTGATTAATAGCAAAGTAGTGTTAACAATGCAAAGAGAATTGAAAGACAAAGCTGCGCTAGTCTGTTTCAGCAGGAAAGATATAAAGGAATCCTCCAGCACCTTGAGATTAACAGAGAGAAATACATTGCTAGAACAAATTTTTTGTGGACTAAGGACTGGAATCCACAAAAACCTAGGATAGAAATTTCTTTTTCTCTGTTAGTCTCAGAGGTGCTGCAGACTTTTTTTGTATCTTTTAATGCAAAGAGAAATAAGGGTGGAGATGGAATGGACTGAAACAATTTGGCCCATATTGTTGACAGTATGGGCACTTCTGTACTAGACTGTTATACTGCAAACCCCAGGATCCCATAGGATGTTGAAAGTGGAATAATAGCACTATAACAGTCTAGTGTGGAAATGGCCAGTATGAGACCTGAATAGAATCCCTTTCCCACTTGATTTCCTGGAGGAGATGTGCTGCCTATTTATCTAATAGTAGGGGCTGGCATCCTGCATTGCAGCTATGGATTCGTAACCGGGAGTTATGGACCTATAACTGCTCCCTATTCACCTATGCTGCATGTGTGGAATCATGGCACTGTTGCTACTATTGTAAATGCCCCCATCCCACTTTAAGCTCCAGGGATCAGCTCTGTGCAATGAAGGTCCATGGTGCGGTTGAATGCAGCACTTCCCAGATGATGCAGCCAGTCCTCTCCCACCCAGGAGCCATGGCTTTTCTCCTTGTTGCGCCCATGTCTCAGGCACAGGAGAGGATTACCTGAAAAATTCTGAAATGCCCCTGGTGCCCCTGACCTCCATTGCATAGAGCTGCTCCTTGAAGTTTAAGGTGGGATTCAGGGGTCAATGTCTTGGACCATTGGTAGCTGGGATTGCCAGAGTAAAAACTGTAGAGGGTTCCTGTATCTTTAATGGTTGTGTAGGAGAAGGAATTGCATGCAGCAGGTGTTACTTGTCATACAACCAGGTAACAAGCAACACTTGCTGAATTTTCTTCTTCTAAACCAGTGGTTCTCAACCTTCCTAATGCCGCGACCCCTTAATACAGTTCCTCATGTTGTGGTGAACCCCAACCATAAAATCATTTTCGTTATTATTTATTTAGTTAGTTAGTTAGTTATTTCCAACATCAAATAGATTGGAAACACTGCCCTAAATCACTGCTCTGGATAGACTTCTAATGCCTAAAAACTGGTACCCCCCCTCTTTTTTAAGCACAGAAAGCATCCATCAATGCCAGAATTAAGGCAGTAGTTCTAGTTCTGAATTTTGGGTTTCCACAGTTCAAAAAGCCAATCACTCCCAAAGGCAATGCCAAAACAGCCCACATTTTACACAAGGCGCAGGGAGGAAAGGACAGGGAGAGAGGAAAGATGGTGGCAGCATAAGCAGACGCGTTTTGTTTCCCTCCCTCCCTCCCTCCCTTAAAGGGAGTGCGGATGCTGAACATACAAAAAGCGAGGAATGCAAGACAGTCAGGGCGAAGAACCAACACGTGCGTGTGGCAAGCGCCAAGGGTCCACGCACAACAAAAGCGAGAGGAGAAAGTCATCCTGGCTATTTCTGCACTAGACTGTTATAGCGTATTATTCCACTTTCACCATCCTATGGAATCCTGGGGTTTGCAGTTTGAACTGCAAACCCCAGGATTCCATAGGATGGTGAAAGTGGAATCATAGCGCTATAACACTGGAATGTGGAAATGGCCAAAGTCCACAGGACAGATCAGAGCAGTGCTTTCGGGTCAAAAAACCAAAAAAAAAAAAAAAAAAACCCCAACCAAGGAGCCTCGGGGGCTCTTGCTACACAAACCAAAGCCTTTGGCTGACGCCCCCCCCCACTCCTTTCTCGACCGAGTTCTCAGTCTCAGATGGACCGATCTCCCCCGTTGGATGGCAGATCCACTGCAGGAAAGTTTCCCCCTTTGCCTGCTGGACCAAAGGCGACAGCCACACCAACAACTCCCACGGAGCAACGTGCCCAGAAGGAATGGGCGACCAGGCGATCGCCGCTGCTGCAGCCCCGCCACTTTGGGAAGCAAGTGGAGCCTAGCTGCTCGCTCGCCCCCGCAAGCAACTCTGTTCGCCGGCATGAATGAGCGTGAGGCAAAGAGGGTGAGGGGACGAGGTCTTACCTCCCAGATGTCCTGCTGCAGCGCCATAAACCCTGAATGGGAAGCCCTCTGTGTGTGTGTGTGTGTGGTGCGGGTGTGAGCATCCAAGCAGTGCCCGGCTGCTCACTCGCCCTAGCAAGCAACTCTGACTCTGCAAGCCGGCATGAAGGGGAAAGGAACACTGAAGGGGAAGCCCTCCGTGTGGGGGGGGGTGCAGGCGCGAGCGTCCAAGCAGCGCCTGGCTGCACCCGGCTGTATGCCTCCTCTCCCCTCCCGCCAGCGCGGGTTCTCCTCTCCTCACCTCCACCTTAACGCTCCGGCTCCAGCTCTCTCCTCTCGGTGTCCTCACCTCCGCCTTAACATTCAGGCTCCAGCTCTCTCCTCCCGCTCTCCGCACCTCCGGCTCCACCTCAGGCTCCTCCAGTGCTTTCCCACCAAGCAGGGAAGACAGGGAAACGCCCAGCATGCCTCCTCTCCCCTCCTCCCAGCACAGGGGTCTCAGAAGCACTTCTCCTATTGGTTGTGAGGCCACCTTCTTTAAAAGGGGGGCAGGGTTGAGGAGCGACAACCCCTGTGAAATGGTCGTTTGACCCCCAAAGGGGTCCCGACCCCCAGGTTGAGAACTACTGTTCTAAACAATAATTAAAGGTATATGCGCCTTCTACAATTTTCACTCCAAATACCCTATTCATAGCTACCTTGTGTTATTGTGTGCCTTCAAGTCATTTCTGACTTATGGAGACCCTAAAGTGAACCTATCACAGGGTTTTCTGGGGCTGAGAGTGTGTGTCGCATGCAAGGTTACCCAGTGGGTCTCCATGATCAAGCAGGGAATTGAATCATGGTGTGTAGGGTTGTAGTACAACACTGAAATCCCTTCACCACACCAGCTCTCCTACCTATATTTACATTTACGTAGTTAAAAATGTGATGTAGGATCTCGATTTATCTTTATAAACCATCTTTCCTCCAGTGAACTCAAAGTGGTGTATGTGGCTCTCCTACTTGCCATATTTTCATTGCAACAAGCTGTGAAGTAAGTGAGCCTGAGAGAGAATGACCAGATCACTCAGTGAATTTCATGGCTCAGTGGAAATTAGAAACTGGTGCTCCCAGCACTCTAACCACATTGACTCTCTACATTACTGGTTGCTTTCTTTTTCTCTTCCCCTGGTGCTTCTCTGACACATCTGAAACTACATGTACTAGGAAAAGAAAGAAGTTTCATCTACCATATAAAAATCAAAGTTTGTGAGTGAGTTTGTCTGTTTTTCTGTGTTAGGCAGGTGAAGACCTCATATGATTGGCTGTGTGAGGCAAGAAGACCTCATATGATTGGCTGCCTAAGAAGATTCTATGGAATCCTGGGATTGGCAGTTCAGGGAGGGGTCTTTAAAATTCTCAGCCAGAGATCTCAGGCCAGTTGCTATGGAGAAGAGGCCCAGCAGCAAGAAGGAGGGCAGTGTATTCCCTCAGGAACCCAAACTCTGTATATTATTAACTCTGAATACAGATTGGATTGGGGAATATGGGGAAAAGTTACAGGTACTGAACAAAACAGATTGGGGAATTAGAGACACAGGATCTCAAATCTGTGTACTTCAACTGCATCTAATTCCTAAGGTAAGGTAAGGTAATTCCTTAGGTATTTCTAACAAGAATTACCTATGAGAAAATAAAATTCTGGACAACTCTGGGTAAATATGCTAGTTTTGAATAATAACAACAACAACAAGGGATGATTTTATTTATATTCTTTGAAAAGAGTGGAGAAGGTTACAGATCTGCCTGGAATATGCTGGGATCAAAGTCCCGGCTTTCTACACTCACCTTGTAGTGCTATCTGTAACACTGTTGTTTCTAGTGGTATTAACTCATATGGTCTGCACCTCACACAAACAGTAAAGAAAAACCTGTTTTATTTCCATCCTAATTGAAGCTATTGGCCTCATTGTTTCTTTAACCTTTCCCTCAGAGCTCCTCTGACCCAGAAGGCCACTTGGCCCATGTGGAGGACATTTTCAATCAAGCTGCTGCCTCTCCATTTTCTTACACTGTCGCTATTGTGTTAGTTTGATTTATCCTTATACCTCAGTCCACAAGCACACGTGAAATAAAATGTTTTAGGAGAAGGGACAACTCCCTGGAAGACCTTGCTTTCCCCATTTAAATTTTCCCCCCAGTTCATATATATGAATTGTCATTTCTAATACATCATCAACATGTGGTATTGGTACTGAAGAGAAAAAGAAACCTCCCACTTAAAACAGGTAGTGTAATTTGCCTCCATTGGTCATCTCACCAGGCTGTCTTTCTCTATCTTTCACTGTTCTTTTCTGTGTCCAGTTATAGGGTACCAATTGGCCATTTTTGTTTTCCATTTTAAGGTTCTGTAACAACTGTCCAGTGAAAAAGAATTACACCGTTTGGGTCTGCTTAGCTTAGGGGGAAAAAAGTCAAGTAAAAAGAGACGTTGTTGTTATTAGCTGCTGTCAAGTTGATTTCAACTTTTAGCAATCCTGTGGGTGAGAAATCTCCAAGTCACCCTGTTGTCAACAGCCCTGCTCAGGTCTTGCAGACTCAGGGCCATGGCTTCCTTGATTGAACCTATCCACCTATAATGTGCTCTTCCTCTTTTCCTGCTTGCCAAGCATCATTGTCATTTTGAGTCAGTCATGTCATCTCATGATATGGCCAAAGTAAGACAGCCTCAGTTTCGTCATCTTGGCTTCTAGGGAGAGTTCAGGGTTTGATGTGCTCTAGGATGCATATGTTGGTCTTTTTAGCTGTCCATGGTATCCGTAGAATTCTCTCATTTCAAATGAATTGATTTTCTTCCTATCCACTTTCTTCCCTGTCCAACTTTCACATAAAAAATGGAAATAGGATGACATGGACAATCCTAATTTTAGTATTCAATGACAGTACTATATACAGTTACATACCTTGTGGAGAAAGTGGCCAGACAGGAGGATTTTTCCCGCTTTCAAACTAGAACCCTGGGTCACCCAGTGCAACTGAAGAGCTGGAGATTTCAAGGCAGTCAAAAGGAAGTCCTTCACATAACTACTCTATCAAATTTGCTACCATAGCATATAATAATGATTGCCAGCTTGCTTTGGACAAATTCATGAAGGCTATTTGCTACTGCTCAGGATGAAGACAGAATGGTTCTTTATTCGAATTGCTGAGGAACTTGTAGAAGAGTGATACTACAGTCAACCCTCTACATTTGTGAGTTTGGCTTTCACAGATTTATTCGCAAGTTTCTTTAACCTCTTCCTGCCACACCAGGTGATTCCTCTCTAGGGGAAAGTTCCTTCTTGGTGGCTCTAGTCAGACTCTGCAGCCCTTTAAAAACCCACCTCTGGTCTTTCTCCTCCACCACCACCAGCAGCTGCTTAGCCAGCTTAGGACAGCTTGCAGCCTGATTTCACAGCACCACAAACCCTCTCCTGATGCCTCCATACACATCCAAGGATGGAGGTGGGTGAGAGAGAGAAAATACAGAGCCACTTTGTTGACCTACCCTCTTTTCTTCTGCTTTCCCTGACCTGGCTTGGACCCTGGGTGTCCGTTCTTTCTACCATGCCTCAGCCTCCTTCTTACAGACACACATACATATTTTGATATTTGCAATTTTTCCACTTTTGCAGGAGTCCTGTGCCTCTAACCTTAGTGCATCTGGAGGGCTGACTGTATATTCATGCCCTCTTTGTGGGCTTCCCATGGGCCACTGTATAAAGAAAATGCTGGGGCAGATAGACTGGTGGTCTGGTCTAATGGGGCTCTTCTTATGTTCCAGTATTCCTGTTTCTCTTTCAGGGCCAGGCAAATTCTGGAAGTCTTTTTATAGCCTGGGAAGGTAGCTGATAAGCAGTTCTGAAAAAGCCTTATATTGCTCTCTCTCTCATTCTGTCTCATTCTCATTGCCTTCCAGTATAGCAGAGGCTGTGGTAACCCCCATGGGGAAGAGCTGTTAAAATAAAACAGAGCTCATCCAGTCCTAAAGAGCTAATTTAGGCCTAGCAAATACCATTTTACATTATGGCAAAACTCCTTATAAAGTCTCCTGTTGCTTTTCTTTTCTTTCTTTAATCACCCTTGCGTCTGTACCTCTGAGCATGTAGAGCAGTTCAACACCGCATACAAGAAAAGTGCCAGGCAAATCTGATTACCTCACTATTTGCGACATCAGAGAAGTGTCCCAGCTAATCAGATACTTCCTGTTACCACTGTGATTTAGTCTGTTGCTTTTCCACAGCAAAACAAGACAGCCAGGGCATTAGGGGGTTATGAAGATCAGAACTGAGACACAATCACAGTGCTGTGAGGACAGATGGGGAAGGCAGACAGAAATCTATGTCGTGGGATACCTGGCAAAAATACACGTAGGTGATGGATCTAATGATGAGTCTCCCCTAAGGCTGGCCAAAGCCATTTGATCCCAAGTGGGGCATGGGGTTGTTACTGGCAGAGCAAGCCTCATGTTGGCATCACGTCAGTTCCTGCCTCAGACATCCCCCTCCCTGCCAAGCGCTGAAGCCCCTGCTGTGTTGGATTGTAGCTCCAAGGTTCGTGCCAAGCGAGCCATGGAGTGTGTACCACTAATGCACTAGGGGCTAATCCCTTTGTGTCTTAACAAGAGAGCAACTTCTCCCTCTCCTCCTTTCCTCACAGCCTTTCTCTTGAGCAATCAAGGTCGAGTGAGCTGGGAGGGAGAATGTGTGTGTTTATGTGTGTGTGTGAGATAGAGATTGAGAAAGAGAGAGAACCAGAGCAGCTCTGATACTTGTTTTTTGTTCTGGGAAAGAGAATATGCCATGTTACAGTGTCATAAGGGTTGATGGTGCAATCAACCATCTTGACCAGGTTCAAATGCTTTTCTTTTCTTGGGGACAATTACAGTTGTCTTTTAATTTTTTATAGAGGCTTCTGTTCTTGTTTTCTGGCTTTTTTTTTTCTTAAGGGAAAGGGCTGAAAAGAATTCCCATCCCACTAGTCCTGTACTCTACCTTAGTGCCAGACTGGTGAGGCAGATGTGCCAAATTCGCTGTAACAGGTCTCTCTTTTCAGCAATAAGAGCCCAATGCAATGGGACAATCCTTTGGCCTATTTGCATCTGAGTAAGTACTACAGAACACCAGGGTAAACATGCAGAGGATCAAGCTGTACTTATGCTATAAAACTAGGTATAATGATATCTTGTGAAGTCAACATGATGATGTTCCAAATGAAAGACATGAAGCACTAGATACCTAACAGTGCTGTCCCTGGGATTACAGCAGCTTCCCCCAGCCTGGTTCTTTGCCAGTGATAAGACTAAAAAACCTTCCTTCATCCCTGGTCACCACAGATGATGGGTGTTGTAATCTAGCACATCTGAAAGGTGTAGGGTTGAGGAAGGGTAGATTTCAGTGGCCAACAGGTGGGAGAGATAGCTACTCATGTTTCATACTTGTCTAGCATCTGAAGCTCCATGTCATACAGAATAACAAAAGATGACAAATACAACTGAATTCAGTTGACAAAATAAAACAAGACATTCTTGGCATTAACTGGAGAGTTCTTTAAGAAATGAGATGTGAAGTTGTTCATCTTTAAGTTGAGCTATTACAACACAGATACATGGAGAATTGTTCCATCCATTGCCGTTAATATCAGAAAAGAGCCATTTCATCAGACACCATTTGAAAGTTTCTGAGAGTTACTTAACTGGCCTGTTGGAGATAAATGTGAAATTAGAAGAATCAGAGCTTCAAATGTATGCATTTTTGGATAACAGTTCCCCAAAACCCCTTGCTATCATAGCCACTGATTTTGAGAATTTGCTGTACCACCTTTTCAGTGTTGTTGGTGCTGTCTGGTTCATGAGCTCTGTTCCTTGTCAGTTCTATACATGTAACAGCTTGAGGCTTGGTATAAGACTAGGGTAAGAAATGTGGTTGTCAAATGGATTTTCACTTCAAGTGTCCCACAATCACTAAACCAGACTGGCTTTATCTTCTGAATTTTCACAAAGCTGAAGAGACAAAGATGGCCAATCCTGCAGCAAAAGGCTGCTGATCTCGCTGGTACCTAAATCAAAACAAAGACATATCCTTGTGACCAGGTAGAATCTATAGGAGAGTTTCCTTTTTTCTCTTTTGCTTATATCCTGTCACTGAATCACTGTAAATGCCATGGCTTCCAAGTGGTAGAGAAATCCTGGCACAGTCTTTCCATTAAGAGGAATCATTCCTAGTCCTTTTAAATTGTGAATGGTGCCAGCTAGTGATGAGAGCGGACAGATTTCTTGGAGAAGTTGATATGGAATGTGATAAGAGAAGGCTCATATCAGCCACAATGTTCAATAGGTTGCCTAGAATATGTGCAACCTTAGTATTTGGGGGCAGGACTGTTACCTGTCACAGGGAGTAATTCTGCAATAACAACACTGACATCACCTATTCTTTAAGCAGATTTTTACGACCTCTTAAGGCATGAAGCTGACCATGCCCTACTGGGTTCAGCCCAGTTTCTCTTGTAAGTAAACACATGCTATATAACTACAGTTGTCCCTCCACATTCACTGGGGGTAGGGGCACAGAAGCCCTGCAAAAATGGGAAAATGGCAAATATAAAAGTGTAGGGGGGAGAGGTTGAGGCATGGTGAGGAAAGCAAACACTCGGGGTGCTTACCAGGTCAGGGAAAGGAGTGAGAAGGGGAGTGGGTTTGCCTAGTGCCCCTATACTTCTTCTCTCTTGCCCTTCTCCTTCCTTGTGTGTGTGAGGTATTCAGAGAGGGTTTGTGGTTCTGAGAAATCAGGCTGCAAGCGATCCTTTGTTGGCCAGGCAGCAGCTGATGGAGGACCAGAGGCAGGTTTTTAAAGGGCTTCATGGTCTGATTGGAGCTGCCCAGAGGGAAAGTTCCTCTGGAAAAGAATCACTTGAAGCGGAGGCAGAGACTGGAGAGATTTGCAAATAATCAAATCCATGAAAGTGAAACCCACAAATGTGGAGAGCTGACTGTATAGTTTCTTTCACTTATAGTAGGGATTTATAGCTTTCTCCAAGAATACCAACAGCCTCTTCATTTTATGTCATAGTTGGAGACTAGGCCACCCTCCAAATGTTGTTGGACTGTAGCTCCCATCAGCTTTAGCCCTCATAATCAGTGGTGCAAGATGATGGCAACTGCAGCCCAGCAGTATCCAGATGGCCCCATATTCCCTATTCTGACTCAAATAGATCTGCCTCCTTTCACTATTTGTCTTGCTCATAGTCCCATGATAAGCATTGCATATTTGGGGTGGAAAAGGAGGGAATTCTTTGTTGATTTGGTAACCATCCCCAAAAATGGGAAGCAGGAAGGGGCCACTTGGATTTTTATGAGACCCAGCTAGTAGATTTGGCTCACACAAGCTGGCATCTTCAGGATAATTTCATCAATGTCCAAAACCAAGAGCACTCTTCATGTATTTTGGTCAAAAGTTGGCATGTAATGTCAGTTGTCAAAAACCCATGCATCCTAGAAATGTTAACATCCCTACATTAAGATTTTGGCTATTTCCTTTATGCTATATTTTGGGGATATTTCCCTCTTCCTTTGAAATGATGGCAACAGGAGGGCAGAATGAATGGGCTTGTGCTAAGAGACATGGAAATTTTATCTCTTGGAGGATTAACAGACAGGTTCTCTTTTCACAGTTGAAGCCTAATGCGTCATCATGCTGAGGTTTTCAAAGCAATATTCTACCTGATCACATTGGCTGATGGTCTTGAGGCCCAGGACTACGCACAGAACTCCTTTGTTTTAAGCTGGGTTCAGAAGTAATTCTGATTCTATGTACACATGTGCCAATAGTTTCCTAGAGTTTGCTGCTTTTGTCTTGGAACACCTTTCTAATATGTATAACAGGGGACACAAACATCTAACGTTATTTTTCAATATAAGCAGTATGTAAGAATTATCTTCTTGCTTCAGCGTCATTATTAACCCTGTGTCCTTGGTCTGTTTACTGAACAAGAAGTTCTCAGGTGGACTCAGATGGAAGGCTCCTGATGCTACCAAGCATGGCAGCTCTATATAGCACTACTCTTAGCTATTGGTGGAATAGCAACTGACCTCCACACTGCTGGGCGCCAGCCTTTTAGTGTGTGCATCTCACTATGCCCCAACCACACCAGTGGTCATTACATCTTCTAGCTGTGTGGACCACAGACTTGTCTCCAAACGCTTTGTCTCCTGAGACAGAGCAGCAAATGGTGCTTTGCCCTCTGCACTCAATATGCATGGTACCCCAAACCGGCTAAGGCATTTTAGAACCTGAAGGAGAAAAAAATACACCCTTATCAGTATCTCTCTTCATTGTTTGTAGCATGTGTGTATTAACAGCAACCAATTACATAACCAACAATTTGCTGCTCTTACTTGATACCCCAATTCTGCTGCCTCATTTTTGCCCTAGTGTACAGTAGTGTCCCCTCCCCTTTCTCTGCCCCCCACTGTTCACAAAAATATATCCTTTGCTTGATATTTTGAATGCTATGTTTTTTGTCTTTTGTCTGCTTTTGGGTGTGCCTGTATGTATAGTTTTTGAAGCAGTGCAATTGCAGAAATAAAATAAAATGTGTATATAAAAGCACTGTCCATTGCATAAAAGGGCTGCAGATAAACTGACTTACAACCAAATAAACTTGGTTAGTAATCAGGATCCAAAATCCCATTGATTTCATCTGAAAATGTCCCACTTCCAGTCTAATTGATTTCACATCAGGTCTAATCAGACAGCTCATCTAAAGTCACTTTCACAACCAAATCTAGTCAGCTTCACAACCTGGCTAGAAAATTTGATTGAATTTTTCCTGCATGGTTGAGTCTGAAACTGGAAACTTAACAGCAGGTGCTAAAGAAAGAAAGGGGAATCTGTAATATGTCATCCAACTTTTCCATAAACAGCATCTCTCTCTGTCCTTCACTCTCAGATTTTCCTATACACGCTTTCAAAGATTTTTCCCTGTTATTCTACATAGGAATGTTAAAATGGCGTAACAACAGCATCTAAAATTTCCAAAAAATTGTTTAAACCAAGCATGCTTTTTGCACATTAAAAGCCTTACCTGTAAGTACCCTGAGACTGCTTTATAGTCCAAAACCAAGAATTTTGTAGCACTTCAAAAACTAGCTGTTTTATTCTATATTAAGGTCCTTTGGGCACAAGAAACTGTCTCAGGCCAATTCAGTGTGTTATCAAACTTCCATTAAATTATGTACTCCATTCACTTTTGCAAAACCATGTATTAGAATATCCGATATTCCTCATTATGGCTTCAGTCCTCTATATACACTTAATGGAGAGTAAATCCTACCAAAGTCAATGAAATTTATTTTTGGCTAGACAAGTGTTTCATTATATATTTTGAGCTCCTTTTTAAATTGACAGTTCAGATAAAAATACTTTTAGTACCCATGATCTCTTCAACTTTGGCCGTCCTTTTGGTTTAAGCTTTTTTAAAAAGCCCTCCAGGGAATAGCTAGTATACCAGGCTGTGTTTACACAGTAATACAAGTACTGATTTACCATTTGGATTGCTACTATGGCATGTGTTGTTAACCGTTTCCATCCCTGTCCTAAACCAGAAAACAAGTCTGAGTCTATGTTAATAAGTTGTATGGTTAGGAGAGTTTGCTTAGTTTTAATCTTACACTGTAAGAACCAGAAGAAATTAGAGGCAGCCTATAGTGATGGGCAGTATGGTGTCTTCTGGGATCCAACTTCCCTGTTCAGTTCAATATATCCCATGGGAGGGTTCCGTCGTCATGAACTGAAAAATGAAGGAGCATACCAGGGGTATATGAGTAGGGTTGCTACATCACAACCTGGAGTTTTACACAATAGCCAATAATCCTAGACAGCATTTCTTAAAACACAAGAAAGAGTGTGGGGAGGGGGCTACATAAATGCTATAGATTGTTAAGTACTATGAGCTTGAGCAATAGCCTCACCTCAGTTACTTACCCCATTCTGTCCCATGATTGGGACACTTAAACTTTTGTTAGTATTGGCTTATTGGCATACAGATTAGTTGGGCAGACTTTCTAGCTAAGTCTCTCTTTCTTACACTCTCTCTCATGTACACAAGGGAAACCATTCTCATAGGTTCCTCAATACAGTCCTGTCTGGCTGTATATCCTTACACCTGTCATTCATCTGCCTAAAAATAGCCTAATTTCAGGCCCCTGCTTCTCCAGCCTCCTTCCAGCCTGAGCTGACAGAACCCAGAGCAATTCTGCTGACTGCAGCCAGGCATATGGGTCAAAAACCTGCCTCCAGATGGCTCTGCAAGCTAGCCTGGGGCTGAAGGTGTCACACCAGGAGGATGGAAGATGTCACATGCAGCTCTAGAGGAATAGGTACCACCCAAACTGCATGTCAGGAGGGAACAAGAGGAAAAGGGAAGGGTTGGCAGGCCTACTGGCTCAATTTGGTCTTATTTCAACTTTCATTGCTTTCCATCCTCACTCTGCTTTTCTGTGGGGATAAAAATCTGGACATGTCCTATGATTGTATCTGTTCCAGGGGTTCTGGGAAACTCCCAGCAACAGCTGAGGAGAGTCTGAAAGTATTCATTGCTGTGTATTCTTTTCAATATTGGCAGCTTGTAGGTTCCAGGTCAGTGGGCTACTGAATCCACTTTGGATTTTAGTGCAAATATGGAAGGAGCTACTCAGGTTGCTGAACCCTCTTCCCCCAAATAAGTTCTTCATCTTGGCTAGCTCTTTTAAAGCTCAGCCTAAAACTCAGAGTAGATTCGCTGCCTCTTTAATATGGCAGCCACCAGCTGCCCCTCCTACAGGTATCCTGCTCTTTCTTCTCTGTGCTCCCCAACTGATCTTGTGATTCCGCTTCAAAGAAACTGTTTTGATGTTGCCACTGTTACTGGTTGTTCTTTTCAACTTGGCAGCAATACGTTTTCTGAGTTTTGGAGGCTCTGCTGGTTTGCATAAGAGCCAGTCACTAGCAGGACAACCTTCCTGCCGCTTTTGGTATTTTCATTCCTATCACGTATGTCTGATCAGTTTAACTGGAAGTTCAGATCCAAAAGCACACTGAACCAGCAGCTTGGCATACTCATGAAAATGCAGGACAAATCTGTTTGGGGAGCGACTTCAGAGTTTGGCCACTGCAAGCAAAAAGGCCCTGCATGCCCCCAGTCATTCTGACACAGAGTGGCAGGCGGACATGGAGCAGGACACCTCTCTTGGAAACTTGACTTTTGTGCAGAAGAAGGCAGTCCTTTAAATACCCTGGCCTCAATTCATTGAGGGCTTTGGAGGCATTGACCAATACTTTGAAATAGGCTTGGAAACCAACCGAGAGCCAGAAACAATGATGAAGTAAAATACTCCAAATACGACAGTTCTCTGGAGTCGCCCTTTTGCACCAGCTGCTGCTTTTGAATGCTTTGCTCCACTCCAGCCTGGATGTGACCAAAGCATGTGGGACAGTAGCCAGGATCTGTTGTTTAGGTCAACCTTCAGTTTTGCTGGAGACATTTTGACTTGGAAAACCACCAAGGTGGCTAGATGTTGTAGAATTTCCCTCTCTTGATATCTTTTCCAAACAGGGATGGATTAAGACTTTTTTCCTCTGGAAGGAGAAATACCAGTGCAATTGCTCTGTTTTACTGACAGCAGCACAGAGTAGGTTTGAACTTAATGGCTGGTATTTGGTATTGCAGTTATAGATTCATCATATAGAGTTCCAGATCTGTAACTAGTCTGTTTTCACTAGGACTATGTAGTCTCACTGGAAGCCTGCATAAATACCACCCCAGTCCATCTTAAGAGCCAGCAGCTACATTGGATGAAAGAGGTCTTTTCAGCTTCTGATTAGGGCACAATGAGTACAATGTTGCAACGCCCCTATTGTCAACACATGAATCTACAACAATCAGAAGCAGGACCCCTGTCACAAGTCCTTGTCACAGAATCATAGAATCATAGAAATCTAGAGTTGGAAGAGACCACACAGGCCATCCAGTCCAAGCCCCTGCCATGCAGGAACACCCTCAAAGCAATCTCGACAGATGGCCATCAAGCCTCTGCTTAACAGGCTCACTTGCTGATGGCAGAGGAGTGGAAACACCTTCTTCCTTGCACCCTGATTGGAAGTTGAACAGACCTCCTTTGCTGGCTCTGGCTGCTGGCTCTTAAGGTGGGCTGGGGAAAGGGTTGAGCTAGGACAGGTTAGTTAGTTGTGTCTCAGTAACCATGTAGCTATCTAGGATACTGGTAGTCAACTGTGTTTCCGTTTAAAATATTTGGATGACAGTGTCAGAAATTCTTCTGAAGTACAAAGATTACACTATATCTCTGCGTATCACATTGTAGCCTTAGTTGATGCTGACAACAAAAGGCTGCTTTCCAGAATTTAAGTTTAGAAACAATGACCCAAGGGAATGTAAGATTCAGCAAGGAAAAATAACACCAGATAATTGAGTAATTTGCTGAAATAAACACGCAGCAAATAAAGATGAAACAGACTGGAAGAAATTAAATGTTGTAAACCATTTCACAGGTAACTACACGATGCTAATGAAACATTAGAAAGTGCTGAACACTCAAAGTGTTGCATTTAATATGCATTTTTAAAAGTTTTGTTCATTAAAAGGTGAAAGAGGATGCTTATCTGCCCAAATTCAACTTCCTGAGAATCTCATCTTTCATCAAAAAAGTTATTAGACCTCAAGGCTGATGTATTATTTTCTGTGGATTTCTTTTCCTGTCTGAGTGATTATCTCACAAGAACCCAGTGGGGTGGATCATGCTAAGATTTTTTTTTCTTTTGCCCAGTGCAACCCACTAAGCTGAATAATGCAGCAGCAAGTGCACTCACTGCGTACGGAGACATAGGAGAGAGTCACAATCATTGTGGGCTCCCTGGGCTGTTTTCCAGACAGATGCCTTGTTTACCCTGAAGTTAGAATGCTTAGAGTGGGAGAAATGAATGGGATCTTCTTTCTCTCTGTATGATGCAGCCTGCTCTGTTCCCAGGAAGGATTCCCTATGATATGGCTCCAGTTAGGCGCTTTCCTGCCTGTGTCTTCAGGGTCCAAGGTCATTAGCCTGCACAGTAATTAGAGTATGTTAGCCAAGCACGGAGAAAAGAGGCCACTCCAGCAGAGAGGGAGAACACATTATAGAGAGTCACGACTGTGATGAGCAGAGGAATATGGCTCTCTTGGTCTTGTTCCGTCTGGTTCCAGGGCCTGGACAAGTAAGTCTGGGGAGCTCCCAAAAAGGATCTTGCACAGGGGGCAGGCGGAAACGTGGCCAAAGGCTGGAACAACTCTCCTATGAGGAATGGTTATTTTATGAGCTGTTTAACTTTGAAGAAAAAGGGAGGGAAAGGACAGGTCTGAAGGGCTTAAGATTATACCCGTGGTAGAGAAAGTAGATAGGGAGATGCTGAAAGGCGGGAGATTCCAAAGAGATCAGAGGGAAGACTTCTTCATGCAATATATAGGTAAACTGTGGCACTGGCTGCTACAAGATGCAATGGTGGCTGCCGACCTACACTGTTTCAAAAGGGGTTTAAACAGATCCATGGAGTGGCTGCCAGTCAGGGAGTAAATTTTGAGCCACAGGTGGTCATAATACAGGTTGCCATAGCCATAGCCCCACAGCAAGTGCAAAAAGGTAACTCTATTCAACCAATTAGAGTAGTTGTCATCTGCATCAAATGGAGGTCTTTTGTAAAGCTAATGGTTTTTAACTGCCATGTCAAGATCAACCCTTCATAAAATGCTTTGTAGGAAAACAAATAGCTCTCAAGAATATTTTGTTGCTGGGGGAAAAAAAATTCTCCCCCCAGCTATTGTGAAAATTGCAGCTAAACCTTCCTCCATTTTTGGAAGAAAGGTGGAATATAAATCCAGTAAATGAAGAAAGGACCCTAGAGGTAGATGGGGTGCCCCTGCCAGTGAGAAAGCCCTAGTGCTTTGAGAGCTCTGGCTGCACCACCATTGGCTACTTGCTAGGGCACGCAAGTGAGAAGGGAGCAGTCTGATCATGTCCTTCCCATGCACACCCCTTTGGCCACTGTGGGAAACAGAATGCTGAACTGGATGGGTCCAGCAGAGCTTTTGTTATATTAAAGGAGAACCTGGGCTAGAACTGCAGTTTCAGAGGAACTCAAAGAGGTGCATGAGGTTGCTGAGTTGGCTCCATACTAGAAACTCCCTGCCCAACAGAGCTAGGTTGGAGTAGAAAGCAGAGCCTCTGAGCCATAGGGCCTGATCCAGAAGGCTGCTCTCTCCTACTAGGTTAGGGGAAGGCAGGCAGGCAGGCGGCGGCGGCGGAGGAGGAGGAGGAGGAGACGACACCGCAGGATGGGCTCTAACGGGTTTCATAGAGAGGCATTATTTAGGCCAGAGGTTTTTGCTCAGGCTGTTGGAAGGGCAGCATACCCTGTGACAGTGGGAAGAGTTCCTTTGGGGAACCTTCACTGGGCTGGACCAATGAGCCTTTAAACAACTAGATTCCATGCTTGGAAGATGCCCTGCCCTAACCACTGGAGGGATAGGTAGCTGATAAAGAGGATGCTTCCCTGCTTCCCCCAGTATTTTCTTTGTTGAGCCCAGTTACTCAGGAGGTCTTGAGCAGCACTTCTGCAAACTAAGGGCCTTTCCGCACTACACTGTTATAGTGCGATGATTGAACTTTCAACATCCTGTGGGATTCTGGGCTTTGTAGTTTACTGAGGCCAAAGAGCCCTCTGGCTGAGAATTCTAAAGGCCCCTCCCTAAACTGCAAGCCCCAGGATTCCATATAGGATGTTGAAAGTGGAATAATAGCATTATAACAGTGTAGATGGAAAGGCCCTCAAACTCCCTAGAATTCCCCCATTCAGTATGGGTTATTTGAAACTGTTACTGCAGTGTGGATGAACAAGCCAGGGTTTTGGGAGTTGTAGTATTCTCCATGTACATGTGCACGTGCACACAGACATTCATGCATGAACACAAATGTGCCATTTCTACAAGTTCCAGTCTCATGCTGTTGGCAGATGGAGATGTGGCAGGGCACACACAGCCAGACCAGGAGCTGCCAGATGCAGTAAAATTGTCCTTTCCTGTTGGCTTTGAGGCCAGGAGGCCAGTCACGACTTCATTCCAATAGCAGGGAATGACTTGGCTATCTCAGATACACTGTGTAGGTCTCTCTCAAAATTCAGGCTTCCCAGGGCTCCCACAAGGAGGACTGTGAAGCAAAGAAGGTTGTCAGTGGGGATCAGTGGGCAAGGGACCTGGGCCAATACGATCGAGACTGCCAGAACTATGCAGGCTCCCAAAAGCTTCTGGGCACTGCTGCAAGGGCAAGGTTCAACTTGAGGCAGACACATCTGCCTGCCTGCCCCCATCTAAATATGGAGAAAGCTCAGCCCAGCTGTAGTGGGTACAGCTTCTGGCATGACTGGCTCCCTTCCACCCCTGATTAATGAGCTTCCCGGTTCCCAGACTGCAGTAGCAATTAGGAGCTGCTCTGAGGAAACATAATTTTTCCCCCCAAGGCTAAAAATAACTGTGTAGGGAGATTGGCCTGGGAAGATCCCTCAAGACCAGGTGCTGGGAGTTTAGAAGGGGAGTTTACAATGTCCCTTAAAAAGAGGGGGCAATGGACATGAGCCAACCATTCCTTCTGCACTGTGGATATATTTAGGGTATTGTAATGAGAGAGCCAAAAGGCTGAGTTCATTGGAATCCCCAGTGCTAGATTGTGGGCTGAGTCGGGGAGGGGACACCCTATCCCAAAGTAGGGGAGGAGGTATTCTTCCCCCTGCCCCTTGATCCACAAGCTGCCTGTGGTTGCATCATCTAGGGCAGAATCAGGAGGTGGGCCAACAGTCTGAGGAGTAGGTGCATCTTACTCAGGCCTGGGAATCGTAAAGCCTTCCAGATGTTTTGGACTGCAAGTCCCATAATCCCTGGCCTAAACATAACCCATGGTGAAGAATGTTGGAAGTTACAGTCCAACCACATCTAGAGGGCTGGATGATTCCCATTCCTAATCTAAATATCAAGGCTTAGTTTAGTTTTTTAAAAAGTACATTCCTTTGGATTTAATAGATTGTCTATATTAGTAATTTCTTTAGATGTTTCCGGGCAACAAAAGCTGACATATTTTTGCTTGTTAACTTTGTATTCACATTCTGCTAGTAACAGCTTTCTTCGCCAGTAGTTTTGCATTACATGATCCCTGTGGAACATCCAAAATAGAGAAGACTTTCACTTTATCACAGCCTTCGCCATCCTAGTGTCCTCCAGATGTACTGGACTACAACTCTGATAATCTCCAGCCAAATCTGGTCATGGGAGCATACTCTAACACCGCGCTATTCAAAGTGCTGGTCCCTGGATCAATGTTGGTCTGTGAAGTATAGCTGTTGGTTCACAGAAAGTTTCCAGGCATGGAACTAACTGTTGTAGTCAGTGGGCACAAATATGGTACTGGCTCCTGGCACATTTGGAGGAACAATGCTCCTGGTTCCCCCACATTAGATAGCTGCAGAAGCACTGGGGGCACAGGCTGAGGAACGGTTGCACAGGGGCAGGGGCACCGACAGGTGCACACACTCACCAGTCTGCAGTTCTGATCAAAGCCTTTTCCCTGTTCTGGTGAAACTGAGGAGAGGTTTCTCAAAAACCAGAGCAAAGGAGAATATAGGAACTTGAATGCAATGGCAGGGATGGCACCCAAAGCATATGAAGAATGCTGCTTCCAGACTTGAATAAAACAAGGGGCTTATGTCAGTTCATACTCAAAACCTTTGCATTAGTGTTGCAATAGACTGGGTAACAGATGAGACAACAAAGGGTGGGCAATGCTTTGGGAAGAACATGGTCTGGATTCTCACAAATATTTAATTTAACATGCTTGCCTGTTCTCCAGACTGTGACACAGTAGTCCTAGTGAATACTCATATTTATATAGTTCAGTTTTAAATAATTGGTATCCTGCTTTTAATATGAGCTATCAAAGTGGCTCAGAAGGAATAATACTATACTAACAGCAAAACACAGTGTAACATATTAAACATAACCACAGCTAAATTAAGACTGGTGTAAAATGGAAGGGGTGCTAAAAAGAGGCATAACCAAGTATGCCTTCTTGAATAACAAAAATTGTTGGCATCTGTCTGACAATGGACAAAAAATATTACACAACTGTGGCACAACCACTGAGAAGGCCCTGAGTCTGCTGAACCGTGTTCTTTTATCCATTTGAGATGACTTTGATCAGTTATATGTGTCTGTGGAGTGTATAAACTGGGAGCCCCCGGTAGATCTGTTGAAATCAAAAGGTGGGCATAAATGTCTGAAGCAAACGCACTCCTTAGCCTGGCGGAAGTACTTAGTGCCTGTCTTTGCAATGACAGCTAGAAGCTGAAAAATTAGCCCCTGTGACTCGTGTTCTTGTTGAGCCCAGATTATTTCCACTGAAATAAATACATCCTCACTGAACCAGGGTTTTAGAAAGCTACTGTTCCCTCCTGCCTAAAGAGGTTCTCTGTCAGCCTAGTGGTACCTGACTTGGGAAATTAAGGTTTCTTACAATGTGTGCTATATTGTTGCCCTGCAATTACTATAAGGCAGGCCTGGTGGATCATGAGGGACCATTCTCTCTTGGTTAGAGTGAGTCCTATCAATAGAGGCAAGTCAGCTCAGATAGCAGACCCTGGGAGAGGAAGGGTTCTTCCTGCTGTTCTCCCTCATCCCCCTTCCACTTCATTGGAGGACAGAGGACTCCAAGCCACCCGGCCTGTCCTCCATCACTACAAGCTGCCCTGTTGTCCTTAGGTACAGCAGACCTTCCTATCGCCATTGTGGCAGCTCAGTTCAACTTCCATGCTTGTTATCTTCTGTGCATGGTATGGGAGAGGGGAGCCATCCATCCTTTGACCAGGGCAGGAAAACATGTTGGGTTAGCCCTGCCTTTAAGGCAAGGGGAGTAGACTTCTGGAAACTACATATTTGTTTTGTTTTGCTTTGTGTTTTAGAAACCCAAGGGCCACCAGCAGGTGTCAAGCACAAAATAGTGGCTGTACTTATGCAGAGGGGGAAATACACTAGTACAGGAGTGGGCAACTTGTGGCCAACCAGATGTTGCTAGACTGCATTTCCTAGCATTCACCACTACTGCCATGCTGATGGGAATTGCAATCCAGCATCTGGAGGCCACAGGTTGATGGAGTAGAAATTGGAGCAGGGTGCCTCTAAGCATATTGCTTAGCTCAGAGGGTTTGTTATCACAAAGAAACCAGCTCCTGGTTTCCTCACCTGGTTCTGCCACTTCACAAGACCAATTCAGAAAAATATTGAGGAGAGGGGTGGCTTTCCCTGTTACTGTTGGCAGGCATAAACCCTTGCAGATCTGTTGCAAACCAGTCATTATCTATTTACCAGTCTTTTCCAAGGTGTCCACTCTGGCTCTCTAGGGCACAATAGGTAAATGCTGGCATTTCAGGCCAAGCACTTTTCCCTTCGTGAGGCAGCTGGAAGAGCACCCACATAATCCCAGCAGAGTTCCGGCAATATCCGGTGCCAGAGGCTTGGCCTGTTGTTCTCTGAGGCAGGCGGCAAGAATAGCTTGTTTGTCAGAAATACTGCGATCCCATTCAGGAGCCCTTTAACCAGATTAGAGGGGGATTGGAGGAATTAGCTCTTGTGTGCATCTGAGTTTATCCTGGATGGGTTGCAAAAATGCAGGGGTGCCATTGCCCAATTGCCTACAGGAACACAGGGTCGCTCTTGGGCCAAGGAACCAATCTCGAGTACATGGGGGTGGGGGTGGGGGACCGGAAAGATGCCAGCTGGAGGGTGGGGATTGTGGGTCTAAGAGACAGCCAGGTCCTTGGGGCTCATCCAGAGCTGGGAGATCCCCAGAGGGTGTTAGTGATTAACAGCCTTGTTGCTGGGCTTTGCTGCGCTGTGCCAGAAGCTGTAAGCAAGGAGGTCAAAACACAGTGACTGGGCTGGCACATTCTTGTTTGTCCCTCTCTAAGAAAGTGTTTTTCTAGAAGACTGGGCGAAGGAGAAGAGGGATAAAAATTGACTCTGAATTGAGAGAGTCCCTGCTGGCTCGGTGGGTGTAGGGCAGGCCATGTCAGTGTGATGGAATGCACAGGCCAGTGTACACGAGGAGATGAGGACGTTGGGCATGTGTGTCCTCGACATGCCTCTACCTCCCCTCTCCTCCTCCCTCCAGCTCCTCTCCTCCCCTCTAGCCCCTCCCTACTGGTGTCCCAGGGAACACAATCCTCTCTTCCTCCTCTTGTTGCTGCTGTCACCCCAGTGGCAAGATGAACCCCAGCATTATTCCAGGTTCCCCCTCTCCCAGACATGCTGGGCACTTCCAGGCAGTGTGCGCTTAGCCTGCTCCCAGTTAGAAGGCATTTTGTTGTTTTGTTGCCTGAGTGGATTTTCTCTGGTAAGAAAAAAGATGGAAGAAACAAAGAAAAAATACAGGAGGGCTGCCTGCTGAAATCTCTGGCAAGTTTCCATGAGTAAGGCAGTGCGACTGCACAATAAAAGCCTCTTCTGGAAACCCCCATGATTTCCAGCACTTTCTGCTTCCTACATCAACTGGTCCATGTGCATTTATATGCTCCAATGCATGGCCAGAGCACTTAGCTGCCTCGCTATCTAGTGTATTGCTGTTTCTTAGGCTACATGGCAGGTCTGGTCTGCCAACAGATATCATGGGTCAGTGCTTGGGGAAGGTACTTTTTTGAATATGGCTCCTAGAATCCCCCAACCAGCATGGCAGCTGGCTAGGGGTGGGTGCATGGACCTTGGCCGTGCTGGTGGGGAAGTCTGGGAGTTGTAATCCAAAAAGTAATATCCTTATAATCTTTCATTGGCAGTGGTGGTCCTCCAGATGTTTTTTTGACTGCAGGGCCAACACATCCTAGTCAGCCTAGCTGATGATGAAGAGTGATGGGATTTGCCTGAAGGGCAATGGGAGATGTCTGAAGGGTGATGTGTTTCCTATCCCTACCCTAAAAGGATGAAAGGGCTCAGTCCTCAGGGCACCCGTGCTTCCCGAGGCCAGCTGGGCAGCTCTGACAAGCACAGCAAAGGCAGCCTTGGCGTCTTTTCTTTGTGTGCTGTTGCCTTTGGTTGCGCACGGCTCATTCCCAGCACGTACTGTAAATTTGGGCTAGCAAGTGAGTGGCATGTGGATGACTGTCTAGGGTTCAGGCTATACTGGTGTTTGAAGGAGAGGAGTACGGAAAAGCTGAGTCCCTGTGCTGCATTGTAGTGGATCATGTCTCACTGGGCCCTCAGCATGGAACCAAATCCAGCCTTGAAATAGCTTCCCCCAAAAGAGGCTCTGGTTACAGCGACTGGCATCCTAGCTAAGCGTCTTCAGCTTCTTCCAGCTCCCCTGAGGGTCAGAGAGCCCACAGGCAACAACCAGAAACAGGGTCGAAACCGGCTCCAAACACGTGACCTGGGTGGAGGCTGCAGTGGCCATGTTGACTCCACACCGTTGGGTAGCTGTCACTCCCGGATTTCCTGGCACTGAGCCCACTATCTGAATGTACCCTCTCCCAGCCTGCGTCATCAGCCTTGGAGACAGGGGACTAGAGCCTAACGCCTGTGGGAGAGCAGCGAGGAGCCAGCAAGCATAAGTGGGCCCCCTACTTTTCTCTCCTTCCTTACACTTTGCAGGGTTCCTGCCAAACCAACCCCCGGACATTCCGTAGCCGGCCAGCTGCTCTGGGAGCTTCCCAATGCGGTTTCGTAGCCCTCCAGAGGGATGTCCCAGTCATACCTCCTCAGTATCCTGCTGGTGCTGGCGCTGTGCCTCCAGGTAAGGGCCTTGGATCCTCCCACTCCCCCCACTTAATTTCAGGTTTAATACTTACATGTCTGCCAGGCAATTAAAGTTTCCCTGCTGTCCCTTTTTCCTCAGGGAAGCCCAGCCCAGATTATGGACTACCTCTTTGAGAGCTGGAAGGCTTATAGCGAAGAGTGTCACCGCAACATGAGCCTCCTGCCGCCACCTACTGGTGAGACAAGACTGACACCCACCTTGGAGGTTAGGGATCAGCTGACGTAGCTCAGAAAGGAGAATGAGAGGGCCAGCCCTACCGTTAAGGAGAGTGAAGCAGCCACCTTAAGCAGCTGAGAGGGCAGCAAATGGTTCAAGATTTAATTATGATGATGTTTCTTTCTGCTGCCACAGTGTGGAGAGAGCTGTGCTGGGAGATTTTTATGCCTCAGGTGTCTTAACTTGGGCAGAGGAGGAGCACCATTTGCTATTCCACTTCCAGAAGTAAAATGCCTGCCAGGGAGATATTTTGTTAGTTTTGTCACCCAGCTCACTTTCTTCCCCGTTTCTTTTTTCAAGTGCAGCCTCCTTGCTAGCTATGCGCTGGGGCCATATGCACTTCTGTACACCTCTGGCTGTGGTGGATGTGGGACAAAAATTGTGGAGGCTGAAAGGTGTGCTGACACTACCTGAAGCATTGGAAAAGAAGCCATAGAGATCAATATATATGTGGAAATGAACAGAAGTGTCTTATTTTCCATAAATGACCCTGAAAATAGCTTCAGGGCAGTAGATCCTGAGGGATGTGTTGAAGCAGAATGAAAGGAAGGTCTGTGAACTATGCAATTGTGCATTCTCATCTTGGTATGAGATCCATACATGTATCGCATGGACCTATTCTTCTGGGAGGTTTCCGTTGATCTGAAGGCTGTCATCGTGAAAGCAAGCACCTTAATTATGGAAAGGGGGGGGAATGGAGGATAAGATTTGTTGTTGTTTACATCCCACCTTTCCCCAGGCCTGGACTCAAGGAGGTTTGCAACAGTTAAGATAGATACAACTAAAAGTTCATATCCTACAGACATTAAACATAGTTAAACTGTCAATAGGATTAAAAGCTGTTAAAAGCACATCCAGTAAAGTAGAAAAAGAATAAATATAGACAATACAGCTTATTCTGAAAGAGCCTTTCCCCATGAGCAGTCAGCTCTCAAAGGCCCACTGAAACAAAGAAAAGGCTCACCTGCTGGTGGAAAGTTAGCAAGAGGAGCACCAGTCTAACTTCGCTGACAAGCACACGCTTGTTCTTCCCACCACCACATATGCTCTCCCTAAACAACTTCTCTTCTTCGACAGAACTTGTCTGCAACCGAACTTTTGACAAATATTCATGCTGGCCTGATGCACAACCCAACACTACTGTCAATGTTTCCTGCCCCTGGTTCCTGCCCTGGTATGACCAAGGTACCTGCCCGTGAGGGTGAGGGTGGGAGTGGGACCTTGCTCTTAGTAGAGGAAATAGGCCAGAAGTATCTCCACCATGGGGCTTCAGATGTAAACATGGATTATCAGCAAGGTGTGGCGGGGAGGGCGGAGGAGTTATCCTGATATGCCGGGGAGGACTAAAGTGAGGGAAATATGAAGAAGAGCTACAAGGGGCAGAAGTTTGGGAGTGTGGGTGGTCACAGAGAAGCAACAAGAAATTGTCAAGGATGAGCACAATTATGGAGTTACTTCTTGAGGTGGGATGCTAATAATTCTCCCTTCCCCCTGCAGTGAAGCATGGCTTTGTATTTAAGAAGTGTGGCCCAGATGGGCAATGGGTGACCACCCCTGAAGGGAAGTCATTGCGTGATGCCCATCAGTGTGTGATGGACAACAAGACCATTTCAGACCAGGTGAGTGTGAGGGCCAGCTTGAGCCCTGAGGGTGGCCTGTGAGAGCACACCCTGCCCCTGCCTCCATTTCTATATGCAAAGGGCCCCTTGAAAGCAGATGAGATGACCAGGCATAACCCAGTCTCCCTTTTCCCTTTTCCAGGAGAAATTTGCTAGGATCTACGGTAGCTTCAAAGTGATGTACACGGTTGGCTACTCAGTGTCTGTCTGCACCCTTCTCCTTGCCTTGGCTGTGCTGCTAGGATTCAGGTGCCTTGGGAACTGGACTCTGGGGTGAGGGGGATTGTTGCTGGGTCATGCAGCGACCGTGGTGGAAGGAAGGGCAGGAAGGATATGGAAGCTTTTGGCTGGATTAATGATTTTCATCTAAAAAAGAGGGAGTGTGGTTATGGCTTTTCCTGAAAAGATTTGGGACACCACTCCATCTTGACCACTGGCTGGAGGAGTTACATCTTTTGAGCTAGACAATAGCCATAGAGCTGTTACACTTCACATTGGAGAGGTTGGATTTTCCCTAGTTTTGTTAATGTTTGGTACCACTGATCAGCTGTAGGAAGGAGAGAGAGGGAGAAATTACATGCAATGTAATGTTTTTGTTTGTTGTAAAAAAATCAGCTTTATTCAACTTTATTCAACCTCAGCTTTATTCAAGAGGTGGTTTCTGTGGTAGTGATGGGGCAATCCAGAGTCTGTGGCCAGGTCAGCAGGTGTACTCATCAGTGTCATGCCTGCCAATTAATATTGGTGTCTTGTGAATGGAAGGAATTTTTCTTTTAAAGACTAGGAAGTGGTATACAATTAATTAATTAAATAATTAAATAGATGCCTCCATTAATGAGGGTCAGCTGCCACAAGACTTAAGCCCCCAGGTACTTGTCCATGAATAACATTTAGAGTTTGCAGGGAGGGTGCAGAACGACAAATGCGAACAGAGTTGAGGGAGGAGTGAGGAGAAGAGTGAGGAGCTGGGGGCTGGGGCTGGGGAGGGAGCAGAGTGCAGACTGATTGGTGCAGAAGGCTGAAGGTGGTGAGGAGGAGCCGGAAGGGAGGGTCTGGGTGAGGGGTAGGGCATAATGCCAGCCCTGCAGGACAGGCATTGCTGACCAGCTTCCTGCTCTCCAGCAAGCTGCACTGCATGCGCAACTACATCCACATGAACCTCTTCGCCTCCTTCATCCTGAAGGGCATCTCTGTGCTTATCATCGACACACTGCTCAATACCCGCTACAGTGAGAAGATCGACGACTACAACGTGGGCCTTTGGCTGAGTCACGAGGTGACACATCTGTTCCCAGTTCCCCCACCCCACCCCTTTGGTATAAGGTTTCTTCTTTCTCTTCTTCCCTTTGTTTCCCCCCTCTCCAGTAGCATAAAACAGGGAGTTTCAGTCCCCTCCTCCCCACCTATAAAGACCGATTGATCCCAATTATTTGTGGGGCTGACATCTCATACTCAAATTAACAAGAACCGGCAATGAAGCTCAGGAAGTTCTCAGAGCTTTCAGAAAGCAGCTCCAAGGTAAATCGATTCATAATGTAAGTGGCAAATCTACATTGTCCACCATATATGTTCAGTTCCTCTGCTGTGTTCTATTATAAATCCATAAAACTCACATATGTAAAGAGCATTAGGGTGCCTAGTGGTACTACTCTGGGGTTAGCCTTCATGGAGCTGATAGCTGGTCCTGAGCCAAGCTTAGAAAAGTTCTCTGTTTTTTAGACTAAAGCACCCAAAATCCTCCTGCCAGAAGAATCCCTGGCTGTGCTGGTTGGGCATTCTGGGAATTTTAATCCAAAAGAGGGAAGCTTTCTAGGCCTCAGTCCTAAACTTAATCAGATTAAGCCATACCTCCCACTGAACTCCTTATCATGCTCTACAAATCTTCACTGGTTCAGTAGTCATATTGAGAGAGCAGTATGGGAACTCAGTATTAATTGCTGTTATGAAGCAGTTTGAATCAGCTGTGCTTTGAAACGTGATCAGCACCACTAGTTTGTTGTCAAGAAGAGATTGAGGGCCTTTCTACCCTACACCCTGTTATAGTGCTATTATTCCACTTTCAACATCCTGTCAAATTCTGGGCTTTGTAGTTTACCAAGGCCAAAGAGCTCTCTGGCTGAGAATTCTAAATGCCCCTGCCTAAACTGCAAACCCCAGGATTCCAGAGGACGTTGAAAGTGGAATAATAGCACTATAACAGTATAGTGCGGAAAGTTCCTGCGGCTGAGGAAAGTCGCAAAGCATGTTTCTCCCCTTCCTTCCCCTTTCCGTGCTGCCCTGTCCAAACTGTACCACAGCACAGGACTGAAACAGCTCCTATACCAGTAGCTTTTGTTTTTAAAACACCAACTATGACATTATCGGGCTGAACCATTAATTAGGCAAGGAGAAATAATTGCCTCAGACAGCAAATGCTAGGGTGTAGAAGTGATAGCATCCCAGCAATTCTTCCTGAGGCTGCCTACTCCTTTGGCCATTCCCTTCTCTTGGAGAAGAAAACTGAACGTGCCACACAACCTATCCTGGTCCCTCTAATCTAGCCTACCACCTCTAGGTATCATGGATGTTGCTTTCCTGTTGCCAGTGCTCATGGTAAAAGTTGCCAGTCCAGTTGGCTTCTGTATAAGGAATCTCGGGGCAGCCTTTTTGGCCTTTGTGTCAGGCGGCAAGATGACCTCATGAAGGGGAGCAGTCAAGAGGTACTGCTGGGGATTTGCCACCTCTAGCAACATCTTTCCTTCATTTTCAGGTTGTTCTGGGCATTGTGGGGAAGTGTGGGGTAGGGATGGAGTTTCTTGCCAAAGCTTCCATGCTTTCACGTTCTTTCCACTAACTCTTCTGCACCTCCCAGGCAGCAGCAGGCTGTCGGGCAGCCACTGTGTTCATGCAGTATGGCATTGTGGCCAACTACTGCTGGCTGCTGGTGGAAGGGATCTACCTGCACAACTTGCTCGTGCTGGCCGTCTTCTCCGAGCGCAGCTACTTCACCCTCTACCTCTGCATCGGCTGGGGTGAGTAGTTGGCCACGAGGGCTCTGAATAAGATGAGCAACTTGAGTCTCAAGTTCCCTTTCAACCAGAACTGCAGGGGCAGAGAGAGGGTAACCCAGGCAGGCAACATTGTCACATAGGGGGAAGAAACAGGGGGAAAGGCACTGGAAAAGCAGGGCAAGGCAATGGTGCAGATGTACCTGTTGTAAGGAAAGAGCATGCAAGCTTGTCTCTGAGTCATGAGATGGGAAGAGCACCACCCAAAGGGTCAGGAGGAGGCTAGAGCCAGATTGCTTCTTCTATTGATGGAAGGCTCCCTGAGATCCAGTGGAGGCTTCCATTGGAAGTGAGGGAGAGCTGATTTACAGATTCCTCTCTACACCACCTCTCGCACTATTCAGGAGAGTCCTCCAACTCTCCAGACCAACTTTTCAGGGACATGAAGGATAACAGGGAGGAGAAGAATGAAATAAGTAGAAATTACCTCTCTTTGTCACTTTGTCCATTGAGAGTGTCCTGTGAGCAAAGTTTGCCGATCGGAACTCTGGATCCAAACCTGAATATATATCATGGTTTAACACGCTGCTATTGGCTGTAGTTCTATTTTCCAGGTAGCAGAGGTCAGAGCTTGCAAGCAACGTGTTACAAGTAAAAACACTGCCATGATATGGGATGGAGTAATGAGAGGATAATGACAGCCTCTTTTTCTGTATGCTAACATTAATAGTAGTATATTTCGACAGAAGGCCTGTGTGTAACACATGACATTTATTAGTTACTGCCAAAATGTTTTAAGGATCATTTTGGGGAAGTCTTAGACATTTTTGGCCACTTGAGAACTAATGAGAACTAATGGTAGTACAAATGTGTTACACCTTCTAAAAAGTGCCTACTAATGCCAACAACTTTTTTAAAAAAAAATGACAGTCCAAGTTCTAACAGAGATGCTGTTACTGTTATGTTCCATGTGTGGAAAACTGACAGAATCCATTGATTCCTTTCATGTGGGGCTGAAGGATCTGGGCCTCCAGTCAAATGAGTGTCTATCTTTGGAACAGAAAAGTGTCTGTGTCTTTAGAACAGAAAAGTGATCAAGCTCTAACCACTATCTGCTATCTTCTTGTGTCACTAATCCCTGGTTTAATGAAAATGGTCAAATATATTGGAATATTCTAGATAGGTCTGGAATGGAGATATGATGTGTTGAGAGAAAGGAGAGGGGATTCTGAAAAAGGATGAGAGAGGGGTTAAGACGGCATGAAAGAGGGTAACCAGGGTGTGTATGTCTTGGGCTCCATGGGGGAAGAGGTGTTGTAAGCAGCACTCTTGAGAAGAAATTGGCCAGGAATGAGTGGGTGCTGGTGAGGTCACAGCCCAGACTCCCTAGCCTGTGGATTCTTTCCTCTAAAAAGAGAAATTGTGAAAACCAAGGCTGACCTAACTGTTAGGCAGAAATGAGCCAGGAGATGCCAAGAGGCAAGAGGTAGAGGTGAGGGCAATATAAGCCAGATGGCCTGGTCTCCTCTGTTCCCCTGAAGTGGAGAATGCCACCCTGTTGCCATACTGGCGCAAGTGCCAGTCTGACCAGCTTTGACTGATGTGGCATGGGAGGGTCACCATCTTGTACTCTCATTCCACCTTGGTGTTGGTGCGACACCAACAAAGTGCTAAAGAACTAGCTTGCTGCTTTCTCAGAGGAGGGAGGTCAAGAGCCAACCAAAATACCATGGGAGATGCTGAGATGCCACTGAGAACAGGACCCCCATATTTCTTTCATGTCTTCCTAGTAACACCTAATAAAAGAAGATGTGTAATGTGATATCACCATGCTCAGGTTTTTCTCAGAAGGAGGTGAACCAGTCTGACTTCCAGTCCATGTCACTTTCACATGCGTTCAACAAGAACATTTTCTGTGTCCTTGTTAATCTATGATTTTAAAAGGTCTGCTTTTTTTTAAAAAAAAAATCACAATTAAACATGCATTTCTGAGTGCATTTTCTCTTAACATAATTGTGTTCCTTATCTCAAAATATACATTTTCTATGTAATTTCATACTATTCCCCCCTCCTTTTTTGATGTCAAAGAAGTACATCAGAACATTTGGGAAGTGTGGAAGCCAGTAAGTGACAAGCTAATTTCTGATCTGCATGTAGTCCCCAGAAGGGGAGCAGGTCAGTTCATACTGGCACAACAGATCACTGACTCACTCATCCACCCACTCCATTTAATTGGCTGCTACTAGCTACAAGAGTGGTATGCTATGAATGCCATGACACCATCTCAAATGTCTTCATCTTTTACCAAAGATTCCTTAGGAGACACAGGCAGGAGACACTGATGTTCTTGCTGGCAGCCAGACATCCCTCATGTCTACTAAAGTTTGGCATGAAGGGTAACCTTCTTCATCTGAATCTGCATGCTGTATTGCAACCAATGCTATTCACAGATTAATGTTTTGGGGAGAGTTTGAAAGCAGTATGGCTTCATTTGTTGCAGTAAAGCTGTTTATTCCCACCACCTCCACCTTTGTTCTCAGGTTAAATTGATTTTTTAAAGCCCTACAAAACTCTACAGCATCTTTTTTGTCCAATGGGACAGAAACAACATTACTGTGACTGGTCATGGCTTTATCTTACAATTTTTGATTGCACGACGGGCTTTTTAAAGGCAAGTTTGAGGTACAACGGAAGGGTGCATGGTCTGGACAGATACAGTGGCATAGGGGTTGGGGGGATTTAACCCTTTGACTCCTGTTGAGGTCCCAGACTGGATCATGCCTCCCCAGACTTGATATTTGCATAAGGAGCAAACCTTTGATTGAAAAAGACTGCATCCCCCAACCCTGTATGAATAGGTTGGGGGATAATCTGGACAAGTATCACTGTTCGGTTCCCCTTTGCAATTTCCCTATCTTCAAATCAAGATCAAAATCCAGATAAGCCCCTGCCCCCTGCTTCTGCAGTTTACTTTCGAACTACCAGTCTTGCAATTGTTAGCTGTGTGACTGGCCTCTTTTCTACTTCTTAGCATTGAAATAGGAATGTAAAATAGTAATGCTGATTAAATTTCTGCCTATAACAAATAGGTTGCTCTGTGTAATTCTTTTTCCTTTTTTCCAGGAGCCCCGATTCTCTTCATTGTGCCATGGGTGGTGGTGAAATTTCTTTATGAAAATATTCAGTAAGTTCTGAAAAGCAATGTACCAAAACAGTATATGTATATGGGCTGGTGTGCAGAAAGCTTGTTGTTTTTCTGCACTCACCATCAGAATTTAGCAGGAGATATTTCTGAAAATGTGGGAAAAACACAATGCACTGTACAGGATTGGGGAGAGGGTGTTTTTTTTAGCAAGTGAATGAATATATGTTTGCTGGACTGTCTTTCTTTACAGTCCTTTCTTTCTTCCTTCCTTTCTTTCTCCAGATGCTGGAGTACCAACAATAACATGGGTTTCTGGTGGATCCTGCGTTTCCCTGTCTTTCTGGCCATCTTTGTGAGTCCTTTATCCCTTTCACTTTTTGTCTCAATCTCAAGGTGCATTGCCCAGGGTTGTTACCTTCTTCCAATGGAACCCAAAAGTGGCATCACTTCTGTGCCTCTCATATGCTCTTTTTCTTATTAAAAAGGAGTTTTGGGGGCAATTTATCTTCCAATCGTAGAAAAGCCTAAAGTACCAACTGTAGCCAATCTTCCTTAGCAAACATGGAGGTCACATGGTCTGAATGTTTCACACTCTTAACACCCCTCACACTCACACAACCATGCAACTAGCACTTGAGCAGTTACTGTTTTAAGACAGCCTTACATCGAGTCCATTACAGTAGTTCAGCTGTAATGGACTATTGCTAGGAATGGCTGCTGCTAGTGTACAAACCTAAGCTGTCAAAAAGCACTCACAGTTACCACCACCATCTGAGTTTCTCAAGTTCATGCGGAATCCAGGAGAGCTCTCAGACTGTTAACTTGCTTATTGGTGGTACAGTTTAGTACGTCTGCAGCACTTTTCCTACATGGTCAAAGCTAAAAGTTTTTTAATGTGCAAATGTACCAGTGCCTACTAAATGCTCTATGAAACCTAATTTTATAGCAGTTTCAGGATATAATCCATACCTGGAGGGGAGAGTATAGGAAAACCTTTGCAAACCACTGTGAGGTTAGAAGAGTGAGAAGTTAAATACTACTTACTACTGCTGCTGCTGCTGCTGCTGCTACTACTACCACTTATTATTATTATAGTAGTAGTAGGTGTTGTTGTTATTACCAGTACTATTACTACTATTACGTGCAAGAGTTCAGTACATGTTAACTGTACATGAATCTGTACTTCCTCTGTTCTGTCCCTTCCTACCTCTCAACCACTGGGTCTCTCTCTTTCAGATCAATTTCTTCATTTTTATCCGTATCATTCAGATCTTGGTCTCCAAGCTCCGTGCCCACCAGATGCGCTACACAGACTACAAATTCCGGTACTGGCTATTGTTCCTATAGCACTATAGTTTCCCCGGGATGAGGACATTCTCTTTCGTCACTGTTCACAGCATCCTGGCCTTTTTGGTTGGGAGTGTCCTTGTAATCAGCTCCACTTTTTCCATGGGGCATTGGGGCTGGAACATTGGTTTGTGGGTTTCTGCATTGACCAGTTTGTGGCGTCTGTGCATCCAGAATATGTCTTCCTATGCACAAGCTCATTTGTATCTCCACTAGATGGGGGGCCTGGCTACTGGATAATGAGCTGACAAGAAAGAGGAGATAAATATAAGAGATGACTTTTTATAAGCTGAAAAGCCCATTAGGAGTAGTAAAATACCAACTTTCAAGTATCTCGAGAAATGTCTCCTTTTTAATTTTTCTTGTTGATTTTGTCAGTTGTTCCCCAATTTTTGCACTTTTTTGAGGGGGGAATGATGAGGTCTATTCCTTATAATGCATTCTAATGCTCTGTTTTAGGTTAGCCAAATCCACACTGACACTTATTCCATTGCTGGGCATCCATGAGGTGGTTTTTGCCTTTGTCACTGACGAGCATGCCCAGGGCACACTGCGATACGTCAAGCTCTTCTTTGACCTCTTCCTCAGCTCCTTCCAGGTGAGACATAGGACACCCCCTGCCCCACTCATCCCAATTTTCTCCCCTTCATCGGTACTGATGTGGGCAAAATGAAGCCCATGAGCTGCATGCAGGCCCCCAAGGCCACTTTTGTGACCTTGCACCCCACAGTACCCTCACCCCTGATTTTTTTTTTCTGGTTAGCCAATTGCCAAGTGGTCAGTATGTACGTATATATGTATGTATACATGTATGTATTCTCTCTCTCTCTCTCTCTCTCTCTCTCACACACACACACACACACACACACACTCTCTCTCTCTCTCTCTCTCTCTCACTCACACACACACGCACGTGCACACATTCTTTAAATAGCCATATGATGATTGATTCTTCTCTGTCACTAGGGAATGCTGGTGGCCATTCTCTACTGCTTTGTGAACAAAGAGGTGAGTATGAATGGAGCTGTGGCCAGGGAGATACGGGATGTAGGCTGCTATACATATGGGAGAAATTATTGGGAGGTAGGGAAGTAGGATTTCCACCTCTCTTCTTCTGAATAGTGTTAGAGGCATGATTTCTGTTAGATGCAACATCCTTTGAAATATTGTCAGAGCTTCAATGCCTACACAGCTCAGGAAGATGCTTTTGGGTTACAAATACAAGCAAGGCTACAGGACCTCATCTCTTCCATATGTGTCTTTTGTCCATATAATTGGAATTGGATGGACGGAGCGTAACTCGCATGGAGATCCTGTTATTTAGAGAAGTGGATTTGTGTAGGAGTGACCACTTGCCTATAAGGAAAAATAGCCTTGAGACAAGGCCAGTTTTCAGTGAAGCAGTAGAAGAGGTGGTGATGGTGACACATTACCCTTTGTCTCCTGCTTTCTCACCGTAACTCCCTACACCCAACTGTATCTTCCTCCAGTAAGTTTCAATACATGGGTTACACATCATCTCTGCAAAGAGCCATTCCACACTGCTGATTTGGGAACCTGAAAATGTATGGAGTTGGCAGCACAAAGCAGTGGTGGTGGGAAAGGATTTTTAACACACACCTCATGTCATCTATGCATGGGAAATCACTCCCTTTCAGAGTTGCTTTTTGGTACAACGAGCTGACACTAGATTTTAGATACATGTGTTTTCATGTAACATGTTGCTTTAGCCCTTGAAATGTCAGATCTAGATTTATTTGTCATACTTGTGAGCTTTGTAGAGACATTCACTCGTTTATAAGGGTCATATCCTCCTAGCTACTGGAAGCAGTCTAAAGGTGTCTTAGAAAACTAGTAAAATAATAAAAAAGAAAGTACAAGATCAATGGCAAAACCCAGGTCTCCTGGTTTGTCATTTCTATAGGTACAGTCAGAGCTCACAAAGAAATGGACACGCTGGAAGCTTGGCTGGGACATAGAAGAGGAGTACAAGCACACATACAGTCACACACCCAATGTCCGCAACGGGGGTGCCAGCACCTTTGAGAAGCACAAACTGGTTGGCAACTACCTCAATGGGCTGGGGCGCAGCCAAGCCACAGTCCATACTAGCACGCAATACCTGGAGAGGACAGGCTGTAGTGCCAGTGAGAACTTGACTGCAGGTGGAAATTGGCAGCCCCAGTGCTACGACTTCCCTGACACAGTCGAGAGCAACTTCTGAAGCAGGTCTACCTATCTGCCCAATCACATGGGACCTGTCTAATTTCTTTGTCCCAGAGGACAGCCACGCTGCAAACCAAGGAAGGGAGCTGACACTGCCAGGAACCTGAACTTAGAGACATCGAGAAGGACATGTGACTGGAAACAGTGTCATCTTCCAAGTTGCCTGGAGATGTTGATGGAATGGTACAAGGTTTTTTATGTTGGAAACACCTATTGAGATCCAATGAGACTTACTGCCCCGCCTGTATGCAGGCACAGTGCCCGATGACTGTGCCCCACTGTATATGATCATTAGGTGGAACAAGGCAGGAGTAGCCCAGTCATGGAATAAGCTGAGAGAAGTGACAGTGCCAAATAGACTTTGGGTAGGAAGAGGTCCTATACCTTAGCAAGCTCTGAAAATTTGCACAGTTTGCAGGCTGTGCTGTGATCAGCACTGATCAAATCCTTCAGAATCTCATACTCCCTTCTTTTACAAAAAGGTTCTAGCCCTTATATTTACAGAGAACAAGTTAAGAATGTGTCAGCAGTTTTTGCTAAAAGGTTAAAAAAGCATGGATGTTGTGCAGTTGCTTCTATTAGTAGGATATATTCAGCTGTTCCCAAAGTTTCATTCATTTTACCCCTCTCTTATAGATAAATAAATCTTAATGTAAAATTCTGCCAGAAGGAAAGGCCCCCAAGACAATTCTGCAGAGAAACTTGCCAATATCTAATTGTCCAGTATGACTATGATCAAGATCCTGCATAAAGCAGGTGGAGGTGTAACATTCTGCCTACATTGTTCTGTATTCATGCTACCACCCATCCCAAGGCTATGGACTGCCACAGCTGCTGCTTACCACTGGGGGAGAGAGGAAGGGAGGCCATTCAAGTGATGAAGTACCTGGTCTCAGCTCCAAAGTAGGAAAGAAACAAGATAGAGTGCCTCCTCCATTCCCCCCACCTTTGATCCCAGAGCAGCTGCACCTTCATTGCCTGAATTGCCTCCACTTTCCACTCTGGTAAGCAGCAGCAGCACTGCCCCTCCTTAGGCATGCCAACTATTGTGGGAGGAAGTCTGGATGGGGCCCAAAGGGCTCCAGAGTGCCCTCCTTCCCCACCTAAAAAAAGATACATATGCAGGTGAATGTTACATGAGCTGGTGTGGTATGGTGGTTTGAGTGTTAGACTGGGACTCTGGGAGACTAGGGTTTGAATTCCTGCTCAGCCATGGAAATCTGCTAGGTAACCTTGAGCAAATCACATTCTCTCAGCCTAAAAGGAAGGCAAGGACCTCTGAAAAAATCTTGCCTGTGTTAGTGGCATCATAAGTTGAAGTCAGTTTGAAATCACTTAACAACAACAGTGTCATGAACAGGACAGGGGTCTGTGTTGCAACATGCTGTGCTCAGCAATGGCAGAACAAGGTAGCAGTGGCCATGCCTCTGGAAGGAAACGAGTGCTTCAAATGAAGTGTACAAATCTTGATGGGTGGCAGTGGTGAAGGAAGTGTTGCCTGTAGAGCTTAGGAAGTAAGCAATACTACCCTACAGCCAATTTGTGGAAATAAAAGTATTAACTCGCGGACAAGGGCCATCTGTTCTCAGAGGTACAAAGGCAGCTGTACCACCTTACCACAATTGTTGACATACTTGTTCCTTTTATTCTGGAACAATTTTTGGGGAAGAGGATGACTCGGAAGCAAGGAGGTGATGCAAGATTCAAGGGCCACCTTTGTGTCTCTGTGTGTGTCTCTTGTCAGTACCAATGCCCCTAGGGATCAAACAGAGCAATAAACTGTGCTATGTGTCCTGGAAACTTGGACAGTGCCTCCTCTTGATGCAGGCAGAGGCCAGGTCCTAAGCAAGAAACAGCTGCACTACATGTATCAACACAGACAGGAACAGGTGTCCTGTACCAGCAGTGCCCTTCAGAAGTTCTAACCTTTCCAGATTAAAATTAGAACCAGAGCAATGAACAGGTAATTGTCACCTCCTGTGCTTACATGAGGTCCCCTCCAGCACCCAAGATATGGTACTCCAGACCAGTTCCAGTAACCCTTGGAAGGGAGATATTGTCTACAATGTAACCCTTGGAAGGGAGACAATGTCTACAAGCATTGAGCAGGCTGCTGATTTTTTTTTTAAATTTAACCACGTTGCATTAAAACAAAGCTTCTTCCTTAATTTTTTTTTAACTTTTAAAGATCAGCACATGTACAAAAAATATGAACATGAACGGCCACAGAATAACTTCTGCAGTCTAAAGTGCACATTAGGAAAGCACTATCAAAGCAGCAGCTGAGTTAGGGCAGTTGGCAGATTTCTTGTGTTTCCTTTGCCTGCCTGCAAAACCCAGCCCCATGCAGGAGCCATGCCATACCTGGCCAGCCAAGCACTGTTGCCTAGTGGGAGAAGTGAAATCCCCTTTAACTGTGATTGACATTAAGGAGATGGAGCTTGCCATCTTCTTGTGCTATGCCTGTTTTGTGGAAGCCTTCATGTCCCTTCAAATTAAACATGCTATGTGCCCCCCCGCCCCATTGTTGGAACTATGTGTGTTGGTTTGTCAGGAGGATGAAACGTTCCCTCCTAGTATTTCCCCATTCCCTTCTCTCTGGCTTTTCCCCAGTCTCTTCCTCTCTGTGGTCCCTACCTATCCACCTTATTCCTACTTGTATGCTTCACTGTGGATTCCCTTTGTATGTACAGAATGCTCTCTGCCATGGGTTTGTTATCTGGTCTTCACCAAATTAGTTTCTTCCATTCTCTGTACTCTGCTCTGTAAGTGGAGATCTATTGTAAGCCAAAAACATGTTTTTACTGATCTTCTGACACAGACTCATATTTTAGGGGTGGGTGGGTAGGCTTGGCCAAGTCATTTTTACCTTCTGTTTCCCATCATTAAACAGATCTGCTGCTGGGATTTCCATCACATTCATTACATGTTGGTGGGACTTTCATGAAAGGTAAACATAAATGGCTCCTAGTCATGATGGCTCTATATCACCCTCAATATCAATTAACAGTATGTTAATTGACAATTAACAGTATGTTTCTCAGCACTCGTTGCTGGTGAGCATGAGGGGCTATTTGCCCTCCCATCCTGCTTATGAACCTTCCCATACTCATATGGTCAACTACTGTAGGAAATGTGTGTGGGACCAGATAGCCCGGGGATTGGATGCTGCATGATGCTTCTTGTGTTCTTCTTGTAAAGATATCATTCTCTTTGATGGAGGAAAGAAACAGAACAGTTACAGTGCTGGACCAGCATGTAATGTAATCCAATGTCCATTGTATTATTTATGGAAGGTGTGGGTTCCTTTCCCTGTTCTAGATTCAGGATGTGACCTTGGCCAAGTCACTTTCTCTTAGGCATAGTTCCTCAGCCATATAGGAGACCAACGAGAGCTTTACACTGGGATGTTTAACATGCTTTCCTTTGAAAAACTGAAGGGACATGTACACACAGGTCAACTTAGCATAAGGTTCAGAGTGAGTGGATGTAACTGGCTGATCAAAGAAAATGTCCTGTACCTCTCATGATGCATTTTTAGGGTTGAACTGAATACTGATTGAAGCATACACCCTGGGTATTGGTAAAGTTACTGGTCTCTGTGGATTCATCTAAGAATCTTCTTGTTGACATTTTTGGAAACAGTTTGAACACTTACACAGGTAAGCATTTAGAAACATAGTTTGATTTACAAAGCATTCTTTGAGACAAGAATAATGTAGGGAATTTAGGGGTAGGCACAGGAATCAGTGGGAAGGCTTTCCAGTTTTCTGCTGAAGAACAAGAGCGGTATGCAGAAATGGAAAGGGTGTAAAAATGAGTAGGCAGTCTCCTTGGAATCCTTTTCCCCTTCAGAAGGGCACTGGAAACTTACTGGCTGCTCACCTCTGCAGCCTCCTCCACTCATGTCCAGAACCAGTCATATTGTCACAGCTATATCTGCTCTTCCACTACTGGGAAGTGCCCAGTAGAACTATAACCAATGGGGAAGAAACTTAGAATCTTTTTCTGGACTTCGACAATTCACTATGAGAAAAGACAATGGCTTCCAGGCTTAGGAAACTGGGAAGGTTGAGCTGCAGAACATATACACAGCCATGAAAGGGCACTAGCATCTTTTATGTGCCCAAGTTGCTCCATGCACAAAGAGGACAGAATATAGTTATGTTGCACAGGCTCTCTCCAACTCCTTTGTGCACCTACCTAAGATGCTTTGGCAGCATGTGACTTTTAAGCCCCCACAAGCTCATTTTAGGAACAGGACAATCCCCTTGTTTGTGGAATTAGACCCTGTCTCCTATAGTGTGCCACCCAAACACTGTTGCTTCCCTCAGCCCCCATTTTGCGGAAGCAGCCACCAAATTAACACTTGACTCACTGCTAAAGTACATAAATGCACATAAATCCTCTATTTGATAATGGGTGACAGGCACAAAGCCAGTGATTTGCTTAACATTCCTAACTCCAGTGCCTCCAGTTGCTTCTTCTCTGTTTCAGCCCTTCCCATCTCCTATCCCTGGTGATTTAATTCAAAATACCACATTCTCAAACCATGAGATCTCAAATTTTTCATACCCATACCTGGGTGGTTCTTGTTCTTGATATCCATGATCAGGCTGCAGCCACATCTGAGGTTTCATCTGCTTTAAGTCAGGCTGTGAAATGTGTCCCCATGAGCCAGAATCAGTGGCCATGGTGTACTGTGCCTTGGAGCAAGGTGCTGTAGAACTAGATGGACACAACACACCTGGATCTTTATTCAGCACAGCAGAGGCAAGATTATAAAATTCCAGTGTTGGAGAATCAACAGGTTCTGAAGAAAAATGCTTTCCTGCTCCAAAATTGGACAGGCCATATTCCCTTATTCCTTTACAAAAGTCCCTTAATATAGGATGTGTAAAGGAAGGAAGCTGACAGTGTGTGAGAATTATCCACGCATGAACCTACAGGTGTCTGGTTTAACAAAAGAAACATATTTGGCAAAACCCCAGGAAAAGACTGGTTGAACTCATAGCTGGAGAACCAAATAGCCATATATCACCCCTCCTTCCCTTGTGGGTTCTGCCAAGTCCTACATTTACATCTCTTCAGTAACTTCAGTTCTATAGTATGCAGAGAGCAAGCTGGACATTACCAGCTAGGGCAGCTTCTTAAAATATATTGGTGTAATGGGGAGCATGGACATCCAAATCTTCACCCTCAGGTTGACCAAGATTTAGCTACAAACATCAATTCCACCATCCCATTTGGGCCCCCATTTCTGCCTAAGCATTACATAGGACAACTAGGCCAAGCACCCTTCTTTGTTGATTTATTTAATTACATAAGGATTACAATTTAACTTTTGTGCTGGCAGCTACTGAGACAGAATAACATAAAACCAAACAAATAAGGGGAAAAGGTGAATAGATCAACTCTGGAAGCCTACTTCTCAAGTGTGCTTCTGGCTGAGCTCCTGAGGCTGCTTAGATACTTGGAAGCCACATAGGATCCATGAAGCTGTTTGCATATCATCCTCCAGTTTTCACTGCTTCGGCAATACAGTCAGAGTTTGCAGGAACTGTGCTAAGTAGCCCTAAGTCTATTTAGTAAGCATCTTGAATTCAAACTGGATCACATGCAACAACATAAGAACCCAGTAGTAACAATGGACTATCTCTTGAAATACTGCAAACAATGCTGGGGTATTACTGAGCTTATAATGCTAGAAGTCACATCCAACCCCCAAAGAAGTACCTGGCCTTGTGCATTAGCCCTAGTTGTGCTCCTCAAAGTGAAATGCACAGGCACAACATGGGTCCAATCAGTGCACTTGCCACTGCAGATTTCATCTGCACCACTTCCTTCGATCATGGATAGGCAACCTGCAACCTCTGACCTGATGTCATTACTGTCCCCACCCTAATTCCAAAAGAACTATGCAAAGCAGTTAGTTCAGGGCACTGCAAGAGAAATCCTCCCCTTTTCCAGCAGGCAGCTAAGTAGGGAGGAAGACAGAGATCAGGAAGGGAATGGCAGAAAAAAAGAGAAAAGAGAGGGTAAGATCATTTACCTTTCGCCCTAGCCTCATCCATTATTGGCTTCAGCTCTAGTCACTGTTGATGAGTGGCACTCAGCAGATGAAACTTACCCATCTCTACCTTGGACAAAAGGTACTGGCAGGCTGAAAAAGAAGAGCTACAGCAGGGGATCATTCCCAGTTACAGATCTTCTCCACTGCTTGTTGATTCCCCCTTCCATGCCAAGTTCCGTCCAGGCAATGGTGGAGAACAAGAGTTTACTTTCCCCGTACTTCAGCTTCTGTTCCACGATGTGGCTTGAGACAGGTCAACAAAACTTAGAATGGCTTCTTGAGTAAGCTATTGATAAAGATGCCTGAAGCCTTGGCCTTCACTGCTGGGCACCTGTGATTTGGGGGAAAGCTAAACCTGCTCTAGCCACTCCATAAACCTCCAAATGATTTGCTGTTTTGTGCCCAAAGTCAAAGGGAAGATGGAGAAAATTCAGAGACTGGAAGGGCAAGAGGGCTGAAAAGTGGGAAGGGGGATTGATTGTTTTCCTATCCCTCTCATTCCTTATACTTAAGGGCAGTTGAGGATGGACACAAGGGCCACAGCAGCCATCTGTTCACAGGCCAGTGATGAGCAAGGGGCACAGTCAGAGTTGTTGTCTTCCCCTCCCCACAACGGTGCTTCTCTGCCATCAGCGGGTGCCTCTGGCTGAGATAATGACTCTAATTGAAGCAAATTGCTGGAACACAAAAGCACTTTATGAGAAGGTAAATACAGTAGAGGGGTCAAATGCATGGCAGGGATATAACTCATCCTCTGATCTGTCATAATATTAGTCTCAACAGTAACACCCAAGAAAAAAAGTATCACACCTCTTTTCAGACAGAGTTGTTGTCCTTCCTGCCCTCCAGATACCCCCAAATCCCCAAGGTCCTTCTGCCCTAAAAACACTGCATTCTCATAATGACAAAGCATCCCTCATTCACAACCTTCCACATTTTTGCCACTAGTTTCATGCGCCAAACATTATTGTCTGCTTGGACTGAACTTTTGGGGACTGCTTGTAATTTTAAAGTTTACAGCCCCTCATGTCGGAGTCTCTTGGGAGAAAGACGGCATCCAGTACTTATACACCAAGCCTAAGGCCACACTGCAGAAAGAAAGGGACAGGTTTGCCATCCACTAAAACACAGCAGTTTCGCTTTCACAGAGGACTGCACTGGAGCTACCACACATTGGGGGGAAAAATCACACTTCAGTTTTGTGGCCTTGAAAACTGATGAGCAACAAAGGACTCACATGTGGCCTGATGATGTTCCAAGGCGGGGGACATTCCAAGGCTGTGTGGAGTGGTGGTGGGTGGACCATGTCATCATGATGGACCTTTAGGCAGGGTGTTACAGGGAAGTATCATGGGGATCAGGAGCCCACAGCCAAAAAGACTGCACCACGTGTCAGTAAGAGCCCAGGGAGACAGATGTTTAACTGGCTCTAATTCATGGCATTACTGCCTAGGACCAGCTACTGTAGCAGCCAGACCAGACAGACAGGGATTGCTAGCACATGCCACCCCTATCCTCTACCCTCTCCCCATGTAATTGTGCCCAAAACAGGCAGTCTTGTCTCAGTTGGCACTCTGAGTTGAGCTGAAAGGATAAATTACAGCCCAGAGAGCACAGCACCCTAGGCGCTCCTGCCTGTCGTGTGGGTGATGCTGCACCTCTCACAGCCACTTAGTGACAGCCTCCAAGAGCAGACAGATACTTATGTAAGAGCCCTACTGGGGTCAATTTCACGGTCCAAATCTTGGAGCCTGGGGAGTTGGCACAGACCCCAAACATAACACAGGAGGGTACAACCTGATTTTCCCCCCACTCTTTGTCTGAGGTGTTCTGCCCTGTTTAGCATACGCCCACAGTGTGAGGTTCTGTCCTACATTATCATGATCCTTGGTCCAGAAAGCTGCTTCTTTAAAAAGAAATGAAGCTGTTGCTGTTCTTCCTCACTTGTCCATTTCCATCACCCACAAATCATGCCTTTGGTACAGCCCATAACTAACTCACCCTACTATCAACACCTCCCGGGACTACTCCCAAAATAAACTGTACCCATCTGATCACAACAAACCCCCCAGCAGCTCTTAGCACTGCCTGCACTTCCCAGCAAAGTGAGACCCATTCAGGGAAATATAACCAGTTCCCCAACAAGACCCATGGGAAAAGCACAAGAAGTATCAGCATGCCAAGTGGGCAATGATTTCCTGGGCCTAAGTGTGCTGTTTCCTCCTCTGGCACTCCTGGCTTCTGTGCACCACAGTGCAGGGCAGAAGGTTGAATGCACTGACATTTTCTCTTGGCAATGAAGGACAACAGCCCATGACACACATTGTCTGTGAAGGATGGGCCTCCATGGCAACAGGATGCAATGGCAGGAGAAGCACTTACCCAGAGAGAGCTCTGGATTGCTTAAGAGGGATGCTTTGCCTACCAAACTGTAGGACACAGAGGGTTATGACAGAGATTCAAAGCACATGGCAGTTCCACATAAGCTTAGGTAAGCAGTCTGTGATCTTGGAGGGAAATTCCTACTGTGCTGGGACAGTCTCCACTTGTAAACACTGTTTTCCCTGAACACAGGAATAATGGACTGTGGGGCTAAAGCAGTGCCACCAGGGAGGTGCACTGGCAAAATTACCCGCATAGGACTGCTACAGTCATTTGTTTGCCAGGTATAGCATTGCTGAACAGCAGGACCATCACATCTGTTTTATATGGAATATCCAAATCATCAAGGCATATACTGGCCCCACTCTTCACTGACTCCTCCCCACTGGTCTGCACAAACTTAGCATGGATAAAGCTTCACTGGTGTGAATGTCTGTCATTCAAGTTTGTGTAAGTGGTCTTGGCGCTGATGGAGGGTGGGGAGTGGGTGGTGTAAGTACACACAGAGCAAATAGTATGTCTTGCAGAATAATAAAAGATTTTTCAGTTCAATTCAGGGGATGTGTCAGGTGTAAATGTCAACATGAGTAAGCTTGCAAATAACTGATACTGAGATAAAACTGCTGGATTTTTAAAAAAATGGAAAAACCATAACAATCCTATCCATGCCCCCTCTGATGCCAAAACAGTAAGATATGAATTCCTTCTCAAAACACTTCCTCATTTGCATGGAAAGCTACCAGTCAGGCTACCTGAGCTAAAGCAGTTCACAAAAGCTGCTGGTTTTGGCCTTAATTTTTTTAAAATAATAATTTGAGGCTTTCTAAAATGTCATTTTAGATGATAATATGAAAAGATTTTCTTTTTCAACTGCAGAAGCATGAGTCCAGCAAGCTGTTAAACCTAGTGATAGACTATGCTTCTCCCACACCAAGTTCCACGCAAAATGGACCTAGTGATAGACTATGCTTCTCCCACACCAAGTTCCACGCAAAATGGACCTAAACAGACATTCTCCACCACCACCCTGCTGCAAAAAAGTTGGTTAACCTATCCTAAATCTACACAGAGATTTTGGAATGTCAACCAAAGTCTAAATACTAATATACTAAATACTAATATTTAGACAATATTAGTTAATAAACTCCATTCTTGAAGAAAAAAAGAAACCCAGAACATTTGTTCATGTGCTCAAGCAGATCATGTGACCAAGCAGCTGACCAATCAGATCCAAAATGTGAGTACAGTCTCCATTTGGGTCCCATCTGGTGACACACTATATCTGATGACTGTGATCAAACATATGGATCTGTACAGCAGAACAGATAAGCAGACAAAATACTTTTGATTACAGTGTAGGTAGCTGTGTAGCAGTTTGAGTCATAGTCCAACTCCATAGTCTGGAGACTAGAGTTTAAATCTCCACTCAGCCACCGAAACCCACTGGATGACCATGGGTAAGTCACACTCTCTCAGGTTCAGAGGAAGGCAAAGGCAAATCCTCTCTGAACAAATTTTGCCAAGAGAGCCCTGTGATAGGATCATGTCAGAGTCACCAGCAGTCAGAAACAACTTGAAGGCATACAGCAATAACAACAATCTGTAACTACACAGTGTTAATGGTAGAAAACTGTTTATGTCCTGCATGGCTGGAAATGTGGACAACTGCAGAGAAAACAAATAACTAACCTCTCTTGTTTAGAAGTGTGTAACTCAGCTGAAATCTTTTAAAAATAATAAAATATTTGAAATTCTGAAAAGCTACCTGTGTTCTAAAATCCTTACTTCTGCAGTCCAAGCCAGAATGAAATCCATGGCATGTAAGTTTGTTTGCCACTGGATAAGAGGAACCCATTTCATTCATGGATCAGGCTAAAAGACTGGAAGCAGAGGTTCAAGGTAAGTACAATATTTTCACAATGGAGAAAAGGTAAACTGCAGGAAATCTCAGGGTCCATCAGTTAATAATAGGTAAAGGAAGCAGAGTTAGTTAAAGAATACAAATTGATCCAATGCAGTGAAGCTTGCAAAGGACTATGACGGACTTACACACACATCTCACAGATTAGAATGACTCATGAGAAACATGCATTATTACTCAAGGTTGCGTCTTTCAAGCATTTGGATTCCAAAATAATGGAGAAGCATCATGTAGAAAATCCATCTGATAACCCTTGCAGATAACATAGCTCACTAAAAACATCAACTTGATGTACTGCACAGTGATCAAAAAGGCAAACTACGTCAAGAACTATTAGAAAAGATTATATAAAACAGATAACTATGGTACACAACAAATTTAAGGCATCAGCCAAACTTGAATAATTGACTCCTTCACTTGTTCTGAAGAGGCTGCTGATCTACCACAGAACTGAAGAAACTACCACAAAGAGCTACCAACTGGTTTATCGTGGAGGGGTGAGCAGGTTTCAGGGATCCAGGGGCCATTTTTTTGCCCCCTGGGCCCACTGAAAGCCACACCATTCTGTGAAACAAAATGAGATATGCCCAGTGGCTCAGTTCTCATCTCATAAAAGCCTCACAGGTACAGGGGTAAAGTAAGCACAAGGAATTGCTGCAAATTAAATTATAAACAAGTCCTAGAATTAATTCAAATCTGTCACCCAGGCATTTTTGGCACCCTAGTTAAGTTAAACCTGAGAAATCTGTCCCTATCCAAAGCAACACAGTCTGCACCAGAGTATTGCAACTACTCCATGACAATTCCTAGAACTTTCAGTACAGACTAGGAGTCCAGTATCTTATTACCAACCTCACCTCAGCAGCTAATAACAATTTTGCAACTGCACAATAAAAGGCTCACATTCAGGGGATCATATACATTTTAAAATCAGTGGCTCTTAGCCAAGTGTTTCATCAGAACTGAGTCAGAGTTGTGAGAAACTCAGTTCTAAGAACAATCAGGTCCAGATGCAACAGAGGAAGTACTTACCAATCCAAGTTGTTAACAGAATACAGTCTATGTTCATTATTCCCAGATCCATATATTTCAGAATGGCACTCAGAGCCTGGATATCTCAGCAAACCAGTGCCATTTCCCATGCCTTTATTTACAGCTTTTAGGTGATGACTCCTACCCAGCAAACACCATGACACCCTATGACTATGATGAAATTTATCAATCAGCTATGTGGCCCATTCACAGGAACTTCTAGGATGGTGTCATAACAAACTGCCCTGGGTTAAGAACACCCATTGTGATATATGGCAAGTGAGCTGGATTTCAGTATGAAGTTCAAGGATTAGCCACTTCCTCAGACATTAAGATTTTTCTCAAACTAGTAACTTCTCTCTGTCTGGTCTAAAGGTGGCAGGGGCAGCTGGACTAATATGCCACACTAAATGACTTTCTAGATGTGTTGTCTTACAACTCCCAACAGTGTGGTCAGCAGTAAGGGATTGTGGGAGTTGTAATCCAAAACATCTGGAGGATCAAAAATTCCCTACCTCTGTTTTAGACAAAGGACAGCATACAGACAGATTAGATAAATTACTTTGAGTTTTCCACATGCAACTGGAAGGCTTTGTATTTTCCTGGGTGAAAGAGAAGCATGGCATTTGGCTTGCTTTCTGTGTGATCAGTGAGATTTCCAGTCAGTAATGGTTTGTGCTCTGTTTATTGCTTTTGTATTTTTATTGTTTTAACCATATCTTATACCCTTAATGCTTCATTGGATTAGTATGGTTTTGAAATTAGAATGTTCTAGCATCTTATTGTGCTGACATTTTAACATTTTGCTGTTTTAGGATCATTTCTACATATGACTTCTGTGCTTACTGGAAAACATTGCTTTGAAATGTGCTTTTATGCATTTATTCTGCTGCTTTTTTTTTAGTCTCTTCATTTTAATCAATTAGTGGTACTATTGTTATGTGGGCAGTGATGTTATTGAGAGGAGTGTCAAGCTGGAACATGTCCAGAAGAGGGCAACCAAAATAGTGAAGGGTCTGGAAGCCATGCTCTATGAGAAGCAGCTCAAGGAGCCTGGGTATGTTTAGTCTGCAGAAGAGAAGGTTAAGAGGGGGCATGATAGCCATGTCTAAATATTTGAAGGGATGTCATGTTGAGGAAGGAGCGGGCTTGTTTTCCGCTGTTCCAGAGACTAGGACAAGGAGCAATGGATTCAAGCTGCAGGAAAGGAGATTCCACCTGAACCTCAGGAAGAACTTCCTGATGGTCATTGCTGTCTGGCAGTGGAATGTGCTGCCTTGGAGTGTAGTGGAGTCTTCCTCTTTGGAGGTTTTTAACCAGAGGCTGGATGGCCATCTGTTGGGAATGCTTTGATGTGTGTTCCTGCATGGCAGGGGGTTGGACTGGATGTCCCCTGTGGTCTCTTCCAACTCTATGATTCTATAAGTGCTAAAACTGGCAAAACTGTATATGCTAATGGTGTTTTTTAGGCCAAATCAAGGAAAAATAGATTGGTATAATACTTGATTAAATCATACTTCTATCTGCTATTTTTGAACTTAAAGCATGTTCAGTCAGGACTGAGAAGATCACAGTTCAAATCTCCATTCAGATGTAAAGAACACTGGGTGACTTGTGGCCACTCGCTATTTCTCAGACTAATCTACCTCACAGATGTGCTGTCATAAGAATAAAAGGGAGTATGTGGTGGCAGGGGGACTATGTATGCCACTGTGAGCTCTTAGTCAGTGATTCCCAACCTTTGATCCTCTAGGTATTTGAACTTCAGTTCCCAGAATTTCTGACTGTTAGCCAAGCTGGCCAGGGCTTCTGGGAGTTGAAGTCCCCCAAAATCAGGAAGACCATAGGTTGGGAACCACTGTGGAAAGGTGGACTAACAATGTAACAAATAGATACTCTTTTTACACAGATTTTTAAACTGCATATTCTCATTCTCAAATATCCCTAAGATTTTTAGGAGTTGGGGATAAAAAGCAGACAGCAATCTATATCAAAGCTGAGAAATGCATGGCTTTCCAGATGCTGATGGACTGTAACTCCCAGAATCTCTCATCACTGGCTATACTGGTAAGGACTGATAGAAGCGGTCTTCCCAACATCACCTGGAGAGCCATGTGTTCCCAAATGCTTGTCTATATAAACTCTACTTGTGCATTTTCCTGAGGAGCATCTGAAAGAGACTACTGAACTGGACAGGCTGTCACATGATCTGGTCAGCATTGTTTATGCTCATGTGACCAAAATGCCTGAGTTACTTTTTGTAATTAATTACCAAACCATTCCTCAATGAGTCTCCTTTCTCCAACTCTGGACCTTTACCTTGTACCAACATCACCATCTTCTGGCCGGAATAGGAAATAACTCGCACAATTTATCCAAAACATTTATCCACTGAGGCAAAGAACATGGAGTACACTGGTGCTTCTTGCATTTGATTTGAAAAACAAAGGTAGCTTTTTGTTTGAGTCAATGTTATGAAATTTTATTTCCAGCTACACAAGCTACTTACAGTTCTCCCAACAGACAGAAAGGAATGGAATCCACTTTAAGGACAGATGCAATCCATTTTGGGTGTTTTCAATCATCCAGCTTGAATTTAGTCTTTCAAATTCATTGTTTCATGTGATTGCACACTGCATTGGTTGTTGACTTCCAAGGAGAAAATAATGTAGGATATAAAGGGCATTATAAGGATCGACACAGCTTCACCTTCTTTTTGCCTCTTTAAGCAGATACGCCTCACCTTATCCATCTCCCAATTTTAAGTTCTTCTAACATCAAAAATGAACAAAGCCCAGGTTTTGTTGGACTAAAACTGCCAACATCCTTTAAGATGATAGGGCTGATAACAGTTAAAATCTGACATCTGGAAGACCACACTTTGCTCTACAGTCACAAGAAAATCTTTGCTTCTGCTTCTCTTTTGTAAACATTCACATCATTTTAGCCTTGTCTTGCAGTTTACTGCCTATGCGTTTCTATAAATGCTTTAAATACCTGGAGAACCTTCACTTAAATGTTACCATAATTTAAAAATACATGGTTTGCAACAAAATCCAGAAAGCATCTATCAGAATAAGCAGCTAATCAAAGCCTAGCAAAGGTGCTCCAATGGAATGGATCCAGAATGCTGAAGTCTGAGTTTCAAAACAAGTTTCTCAATTTCTGGGGAAAGGTATGAAGAGAGGAGATATATTCAACATGTGGGTGAGCACACTTATGCAATTACTGTAAGGGATCAGCATAGAACAAATGCTTAAGGCTTTCTTCTTCTTCTTCTTTTACCTGTAGTTATAAATGGTAGGAATCCCTATAGGAGTGGGCTAACATGCTGGAAATGAAGTGAGAGAACAAATAAAAAAATTCATTGCGTTTTCATCACCAAGAATATTTATTATTTTCTGGGATGAAAGTGACAAACAGATGGACAAAGAAAAAAACATAGCACTGGAGAAATCTGGGTATTTCTCTCCCATTGTGGTTCTGATTCAGTACAAAAACAAATAGTAACCTCTTCTTGGTTAATGCAACACAGAATCTCCATTCATTGTGCTGCTGAATCCTCACTGACAAGTAAGTATTCCACCTCCACGTACTTCTTTGCTATGAATTTTCCACTAAACTATAGGATTAAATTAACTCCTTCTTTCTTCTTTTCATAGATGGGTTTTGTGACAATGCTCAACCTATTTTAGATACTTCTGAATACATTACAAATGCACCCTTAATTACTCCTTTGCTACAAGAGATTTAAATGTGTCCTAGCTCCCAAGCTTGCTGAAAGCATATTGCATTTTTCTAACACTTAATCTGTAACTAGTGCTGGATAAAGTATAGGGCTAATAGAGCAAGTACTATAAAAATTTTGGGATTTCTGTCATCTGGAAAGGGTATGTATTATACCTACATGAGCTAAAACATGTTTTGTTTACATTTGACATTAAGAATGATCTTTCTGCCAAAATTTGAAAACCCACACTCTGGCGGCAGGGAAGAGGCCACAACATGGATGAAAAGAGATCACAAATCACACATTCAGACTGGCTTATGTCGCAAGAGATTTGTAGCAGAGGTGACAGAGTTTAATCGTGGTGAAGAGAGAGAAAAAAATGCTGCCTCTAATAAGTAGACTTCAAATGACATTAAATCCTCTGGACCAGAAGAGGAAAACAGATCTGAGTATATTAATAGATGCAGCATTTTAACGCCAGGCCTCTAGTACAGCTAGCTACTCAGGTGTCTCATGCTCCCTCAGAAAATCATACTACCATTTAAGTATTGAAAACACTTAGCACAAGTCTGTCAGAAAGCACTCTGAGGTAGAGACCAACGGCTCTTTGCTTCCATCACGTAATGTGAACAACAAGAAAGCCTCTGACAGAGTGCCCCGTACATATCTTAATAAGGTCCACCTCAGTCGCCCATCTCCATGTGCTAACCAAAGTAGAGGAAAATGACTATGAACAGTTTAGGTTCCTAAATAAAAGGGCTGCCAAAACTCTGGTGGCTACTGACTTGTGTAGGAGAGAGTCAACCATTGCCCCCTTGAAAAATATAAGCCACTTCCAAAATGCATGGCCAATCAGGGCCTCACCAAATAACCATATGAGTGCAAACCATACTGCAGATCAGATTATTACCTATCACACAGGGCATGTTATTCCATCTTGAGGATCTGAGGTGTTTTGTGAGGGACAAGGAGAGAGTCTTGGCCTTAACACGTAAGAACACAGCATCTGGACACTGTTTCCAGACATCATGAAGTAGGTCTTTCCAGTTAAGCACATCCAAATCTATGAAAATCTTAACTTACAGTCTTCCTCTTTTTAAGTATCCATTGTTCATAGCATTTTGTGGTACTACTCTTCTTCTCTGACCTATCATAAAAGCAGTAGGTTAACTTCCAATTCTAGGAGGCAACAACAGTGAACGCCAACATTGCAATCAAAAAATTGTGAACTCTTTAGTCAATATCTATCTCAAGACCATCTCTTTCAGTAACTAAAGGTCACCTCACATGAAAAAAGTTTATGTGCGGAGGCAGTCAGAGCTTTTTCGCTGATTTAAAAAGTGACTTGAACACATTTTCACAATATTCCAATTTAACCCAAGATTTGAAGACTATTCAAGCTATAAGATGTCTCTGGTCTGATTATAATACATGCAACCATCTCAAGGGTAGGCATCTTTTACTTTGATTCTAATAAGGATCCTGAGATCCTTCAACCTAGGCTTAGTAAAAGAAGGAATTTTGAACCAAGATAATTGTTTTGAGTACAAGAACCAAATGGTATTCATAGGCTGTCCTCCTAAAAATAAACTTCAGGTTTATTCCAAATTTTCTTCATTTCAGCACTAGGGTAACATTGGGGTTTTTTTGGCTTCTCTGATCAAACCACTAAACATGAGACATCCTTGATAATTTACTAAAAATCACTCAAATATCTCTCAAATATCTATCTTTTTGAGAGGCTACAATATGAAATGGTCTGCAATATGGACACTAGTCAGAATATTTACTGTTTGGCTCCTTTCTGTGGCATGGTTTGACATATTGAGCCAATCTGGGTTAGTCTTACTTCATATCACTCACCACTGGATTAGCACTAAATAACAATTGACCATGTAGCTCCAAGAAATGATTATGCCAAAAAAATTAAGGCCAAGTATATGCCCTTTAACTCTCATAAAGAATGGGCCAGAGACTCTTTTAATTCTGGATATGTGACAGGCGGACTTTCCTGGATGCTCAACACATCTAGTTTCAAAGATTCATAAAGAGCATGTCCCCAAACCATGAGAAAAGAGAACACACACACACACACAAGAACCCAGACTCTGAGGTAGTTGAATCAATGCTGCAGAAATACTGGGAACATTTTCTCACATCTACAGATATGATATACATTTCAAAATATAAAGATTAAGAAGAGTAAGGACAGGATCCAAGAGGTAGAACCATACACTGCCAAGAATAGTTGGCCTTATTCTCTTGGCTTTCCCCCAGGAGAGTGCAAAGGAAAGGAAGCTGGACTCAGAGATATTTGAGGTCACTACCTCCTGCCTTTTCCTGTTTATACTATTCTACAGAATAAACTATCAGAACAAATACAAATAACTATTAACGGAATAGACCATCTTTGAACAGATAAACCTACCTTGAGTAAGAGTTCATTCCAGTGTCCTGAAAGACTGTTCTTTTTATTTAGCCTGGGCTAACAAATAAAATCAGAACATCTCCTGATCTGTCTTTCAAGTTCAGTCAGAAAAGAACTAGAGTACTGCATGAAAGAGACATGCATGCTTAAAGATACTGAAAGATCAAATGGGATAATCTTATTTAACATATCATACACCACTGGTGAGCTTTATTTCCACCATTTGATATTCCAAATCTTGTGCTTCTCAACAGGTACATGACATTCTGACACAAAATGCTTCTTTTTTGCAGTCACCATCTACCATGTGTGCTGCCTGTTGGCAGAGAAAAATACTCTCTTCTAATCCAACTTGTTATGCTCCATTTGATTAGAACAAACAGATAAATGAAACTAGGCATAAACATTACCCACTTGAAGCAAATATGAAGAAAGGATTGCATAAGTTGAGTAAGATTTCAAACTCAATAAAAAGATGGATCTGAGAAACCAAACAGAGCACAGCAAGGAATGGAGGACTGAAGCATGCTTCAACAGGACTGACTGTTTGCTGTGATGGGAAAACCATATGAATCCCATCAAAGTCAAGAATGTCATGTTGAGGTACCAGTGCCTTATTACTTAGTTTTTAAGAAGCAGGAAAACCTTAGCAGCACCCCCACCCCGCCCCAGGCATGTTACCAATGGCTGAAAGTTCATATCATCCTATTGCCAGGCATATCTTAGTATAAATCCACCCACACCGTTATTCCCTTCTTAAGATGCCAGCTAAGATCACTGAATGCAATCACACAGAAAACAATGCCCATGCTACATTTGGGCATCAATACTGCAATGGCAGAAACCAATGGAGTAGTCTGATGCCAACCACAGGAAAAACCATACCAGAACATGAACTTGGCCAAGGAAATACCAAGCTATGCGGGAGGCTCTTGTTTAATGCTAGCTGTTATCTCAGACCAAACACAAAACATTGCTTTGCAGCAATCACATCCCATCAAGATGTAAACATCATTGTATGGTTTGTGAAATATTGTACGCTGAAACAGAATGGAATCAAATGGCACTAGTGTAGGGAACAATCTTTCTAAAGAGAGGTGGTTGTATACACAGTTCTCTCACATAACTAGACATCCTCCCCTTTACCTGTGATTATTGGTAAAGAGAGATTAAGATCCTTCAAGAGATAGAACACAGCTACATCAGGTTAGGCTGCATTGCAAACAAAGTTAGAGAAAACTGCTTGCTGAAGAGCTTATAAAGGATGGCTAAACTTGAAAGTAACCCAGAACTAGGAGAGCACTGGTCAGGGAGGAAACACAGAAACTTTCCAAATACTGTTATTAGGGCAAAAGAAGAACAAAATTAATTCACTTCCTTCTAAGAAACTTTGCTCTTGGTCACATGAGGCAAATGAGAGTACAATACAGATCTCAAATACAGGTTGGTGAGCAAGCTCCAACCATAGGAACAAAATTAAGATGAACAAATTCTGACAGCAAAATGTCAAAATGACTAACCAGCTTTTATTTACAACACTCCTTAAAGACAGACACAGACCAGGAGGGGACATAACAAAAGGAAAGCAACAGTCACCATGCCCCCCCTGCCTACCCACTCTGGGTAGGGTCCCCAACATCAGTGCCTGGGTTGGACACAAGCATGGGCACTTTTGCCATTTGCCAGTGCTCAGCACATACCAAGACTATCCCACTGTTCTCCTGGGGCACCAGGGCTGGGCTCTGGGGCTAGCTCAGAAATGCCACTGCTGACCTCTCCCCACACCCGGGGCTGTCAAGTCAGCAGGGCGTAAAGGCGGCAAAACCTGGAGCACCTTCTCAGCACAGGGCAAGGGAAACTACTAAGTTTTGTCCAATACAACAGAATCCCCAAAGAGTTTGTCCTGGGATCTTAGTCTCTGCTTTCTGCTCTTACCCCTCAGTGTCCCAAGGGGCTTGGCTTTTAACATACAGATAGTGCAGCACAACACCCTTTCACTTCCAGATCGAAAGCTCAGGTACTATATGATGATTCACTCTAAATCGCCATGTTGTGTTGATAAGATGGACTATAGCAACCCTTACTACTTCTGTCCCATCATCCTCTCTTAGCTTATCTCTAAGAAGGGCTGGGCTTTGAGAAGACTATAGGGAGAGAGTAGACCTAATTGGTCCTGATTCTTCTGCCTTATTCCACACTCCTAGTCAGACAGGACACACATCAACTTCTCAATCATTACCAGAGTAAAATGTCGTTTACTAAGGAAAAAGGAGAAATCCTGGGCCCAATTGTAGAAAGAAGGCAGGCAGCCTAGGCCAGGGGATGCTGTGAAGGAGAAGCAAGAAGCCAATCCTTCCTAGGAAATTCAGAGCCAGCCCCAGGCACGATCCAGATCAAAGGAGGAAACCAACACAAAGTCATCAAATTCATGTACCAATGGCCACATGCCAGCACTTGGGCTGGGCCAGACCAAGCCACTTAGGATTTCTTAGCATCCTGTGTGTTCCGCCGCTTTAGGTCACTCAAGTCAACAGGTTTGAATGCTGCAAAGAAAAAGAAAAAGAAAAAGAAGAGAGAGGCAACTTAGAATAAGACTCTTTTATGGAAGTCTCCACATTACTTTATATCAATACTTCCTTTAGCTTGGCAAGAACAAATATGCTAGACTTTCATCACCTGACAATTACTACTAGTGTTGTTGTTTTGTGTCTTCAAGTAGTTTTCACCTTATGGCAATCCTAAGATGAACCTATCTCGGGGTTTTCTGGAACTGAAAGTGTGTGATGCACCCAAGGCCATCCAGTGGGTTTCTATGGCTGAGCTAAATTCTAGTTCAAGCCATAGGTAACTGTTATCTAATGATGAGCTTGAGTTGGTTCTTCTACACAGTACAATCTCACTCAACAGCCCTTAAAGTGTATTAACTAATATCCATGTGCTCTAGAATTCTACACAGGGCTGTAACCTACGTTCAGCAGCAAGAACAACTCTAAACAAGACTAAGGCCTAAATTCAGTTGTTCGTCCGAATTAGAGTTGATCTACTGAATCAACAAGAACAGAGTCAAGACTTATACAAGTTCAGTTGATTCAAAAGGTCTACTATTTAATAGATATAAGCCTAAGCAAAATTGGGATACTCGTATTCACACTGTCAGTCATCAAATCCATGGAAAGTAGCTTTATCAATGCTTTTGACCAAATGCACTACGTGTTCAGGAGTATATCTCCACTTCTGAACTTCCTGGAGGTAGCAGTCTGACCACTGTTGGGACCTGAAAGCAGGCCTAGACAGATCTTTGATCAGATCTAGCAAGGTTCTTCTTATAGTGTATGTTTAAAAATCTGCTCTCCCCTATCCCCTTCATAAATTTTTCAGCATTTAACATACTGCTTTTCTAGTGAAGGTGAAAGACACATGGAGAGTTAGGACAATGGACACATTGCTACTGAGGAAGAAAACAGGACCTGGGAAGGGGGCAAGATAGTCTGAAGTGTTATGGCCCAATAATGCCAACATCTACCCCAGCACACATCCCACATAGACATATACTTTGGTTTCTGATCCTTCAATAATATATACCTTTTATCTCTAGAAAGATATACACCAGGATTTGGTAGTCATGTACTTTTTTAAAAAAATAGTACACTTGAGATTCAGCTTTAACAGTCTGAAGGGCGATGATGACTACATAGGGCTCTAGAATCTCACAGTCATCATTTACATTGATCTGTTTTAAACACATCTGCTCTATCTTTTTGGCACTATGATAGTTAAGACAATTAACATTAAAAAGAAAACAACAAATCATACCATATTATCAAAGCAGAGTAAAATTAATACAAACCTAAAAGAGAGAGGAGGCAGTGGCAGTTGAATTATTAGTTTTCCTGGTTTTCAAATGCTTTCCTGAACAGAATAGCTTTGAAAGCCAAGAGAGATGAAGATAAATGCAATGCCCACAGGAAGAAATCATAGGGCCAAGGGACAACTGCTGGGAACAGCCTTTTTAGTGTAACCATCTGCCTCATTTCTAATGGTGGAGAACTAGAGGAACGGATCTCAAATAATCATTTGAGTGAGCAGAACAGGTACATATTGGACATGATCCTTTACATACAAAGTGGATCCCAAGAAAAATGGCAGAATATATATATGCTGTGAGCAATGGATTACCACTAGAACACATCTGAATATTCTTCAAAGCAGCCCTACATACAGTGCTACAATAAGTTGCATGTCACCAAGCTGTGGATAACCATTGCTAAATCAGATCTCACCATTAAGACACAGAAGACAAAAAGAAACTCACCCTTCAGACTGGGATTTGGCATCTTCTCCACATATTCTTCCACAAGTCCTCGTTCACCACCTGCCATCTGGCTGCGAAGATCCCGTTCCACACACTGCCATGCTGCAGAGAGGAAGAACAGGGCAGTGGAGGAAGACATCACATGGAGGCTAAAGAAGAACCTTTGGCTCAAGTACTGGCATCCTTTGGAAGACTCAGAGTCCAACCTTTACTAATGGAAGCATCTTTAAGATGCAAGTAAAGAAGCAGACAAACAGTGTTCATAATGGTGGATGTAAAAACAGAGATAGGCCTGACATATAAGAAAAGCTTATCAGTTCCAACCGTTAAACTTACATCTAATGGACTGGCTTTTAATGAGTATCATCTTCAATATTTTTTCTCAATTTACATATGTTTAAAGATGTAAGTATGGGAGCCTCTGTGGTGTAGCAGTTTGTGCGTTGGACTATGACCCTGGAGACCAGTGTTCAATTCTCTGCTCAGCCGCTGGATGACCTTGGGCATGTTACATACTGTCAGCCCCCAGAAACCCTGTGACAGGTTCCCCTTAGGTCATCATACATTGGAAACTACTTGAAGGTGAACAACAACAAAAGATCTAAGTAGGCAAAATGTTAGCACTAGAACTGGCAACAGCACTAGAAAGTAACTGAGTAAGAGATACGATAGCATGCTACTGACTCAATGGAGATGCAAGGACTACTGGAATCAGCCTTTGCAAGTATTAAGCTCTGTACCTTCATAGATGAAGCGCACATTTTCCTCATGTGCAGGAGTGAAGATCTCACTGCTATTGCTTGGAGACCGAGGGCTGCTGTTTCGCTTGCCATTGTATACAACTCTGGAGACAGGAGAGCTGAAAGAGATGAGACAAGATTGTGATCTCTGCCACAAATAAAGAAACACAAAAAGTTGTTTCAAAACAAATGTCTAGCAAAACAAACTTGTAACTATTTAGGCCCGGTGGGATCTTTCACTCCCCAGATGTTTTGGACTTCAGCTCACAGAAACCCCAGCCAGCATAATAAGTAAGAAAGAGATTGAAAAAGTATAGTCCAGATATCTGGAGATCTAGTCCAGTGGTCTTTAACCTGGGGTCCACAGATCCCTGGGGATCCATAGAGCCTTCACAGGAGGTCTGTGAAGTCCTCCTGCTGGACACCAACAACAGTGGCATCGATAGGGACGTGGGAGCGGGTGTGGTGGACGTGGCAGCAAAATCATACCAGGTATATGGCTGCCCCCAAAACTATGACTCTGGAGACCAGGATATGAATCCCCACTTGGTCATGGAAACCCACTGGGTGACCTAAGATAAGTCACATTCTGTCAGTCTCAGAGAAAGGCAAAGGCAAAAAATCTTGCCAAGAAAATCCCCATCCTAGGGTCACCATAAGTCAGTCTTGAAAGCAGAGACATAATGGCTAGAAAAAACCTCCCCCTGTCAGCAGCACTTTGTTGTGTGCCTTCAAGTCACTTGCAACTTATGGCAATTCTAAAGTGAACCTATCACAGGGTTTTTTGGCAAGATTTGTTCAGAGTAGGTTTGCCTTTGGCTTCCTCTGAGTCTGAGAGAATGTGACTTGTGCAAGGTCACCCAGTGTCTGAGTGGGGATTTAAATCCTATTCTCTAGAAGTCTTTAATAAATAAATATTTGAATATTTAAATCTAAATTTACATATTTAAATCTTGAGTTAAGTCTTAGGGGATCCTGGCAACAAATTATATTTACAGAGGGTCCCCAGTAAAGAAAAGGTTAAGAACCACTGATCTAGATCCTTCAGCATTTTCAAGGAAGTGTGACCAAAACAGATGGGGATGATTCTTATTTAGTTGTCATCTGTCAGACACCTTCTCAAGATGCTTTGTTTCATCCTCACAGCTCAAACTAGATTGTTGTATAGGAAGAGCAGAAGCATAAAAGACCTGACTTGTCAAAAGATATCTAGTGAATCTTGTTGAGGCCCTAGAATTTAAATACCAGATTTTCATGTTGGATGCTACTGACAAAGAAGTCCTTTCAATATATCCATTTACCTTTATGTCACAAAACATCCCTGATCCCTTATCAGTAGTGCCCCATACTTATTCTAGTCGCAGACATTCTTTCACCATCCCACTACCACCACCGGAAAACGAAGCACCACAGGCTGAAAAGCCCAAATCAGTATATATTCTGCTATCTCAGACAACTGTTTTGCTCCTGGCACAAGCTGAGTTCTCACCACCACATCTTCCTTCTCACCTTGTCATGGCTGACTCCTGACCAGCCCTGGCCCAGGCACCGGATGTGTGGGGTTGGTGATGCTAGAACAAAGACAGACATTGACTTCACTGAGGATTAATCTTGGGCAGGTGGGGTTTTCCAGTAACTGAAAAGAGCTTAATGGGCTCTCCGTTCACCGTGGGCACTACCAGGCACCCTCTCCTTAGAGAGGGTCTGTGTCGCACAGACCGAGGAGAAGCGAGACCGACCCCCTTCCCCTCCATCCCATCACTGAAATCCTGGAGCAAGTCTCAAGAAACCCAGAAGCCCCTCGACCATTCCCTACGCGATCAGCCCAAGGGCCCCCTTCTCCCCCTGTCCCACAGGCCCCTAATTCTCTGCTCCGAAACTCTAATCTGCCATTACTACCACACCAGCACCCACCACGAAAAACTTCCGTCGACATCACCCTTCCCGATCCTAGCATGTACGCACTCGGGGGAGGAAAAAGGGGACAAAATTCCGTGGGGAGGCGACGAAAACCCGCCCGGCCTTTTCTCCCCGCCCCCCGCTCTATATCTCCCTCCACCCTGATCGCGCATAACCCCCCCCCGGGGCCGACGTCGGGCTGGCACTGCGCTAGGCCCATAGGAATAGGAAGGGGTATTTCCTCGAGGGGCGATTAGTAACGGCCGCAGTGCCCGCTCGGGGAAGGGGGGGCGGACTGGGCACCCGCTCGCTCCCCTTCGCCAAGTCCCTTCACCTGGCCGGGTGGGGGGGGGGTGGTCCCGGTCCCGGCTCCTCTCGCCGCTGCCAGGCCCGGGGCGGAAGAGAGCGCCTAGGCCGGGCTGCGCCTGCGCACTGCGGGCGAATGGGTTCGGATAGCCCCCGCACCGTGTACCCGAGGGAAGGCGTTCCCATGGAAACGGAGCGGCCGGGCAAGGAGAGGAGAAAGGTGGCCATGGAAACGGGAGTCGGGGCGAGCTCGAGGGGAGGTTCCGCTCCAGCCCCTCAACCTCAGCGTCGAGGAGAGGAAAGGGCACAAGCAAGAGTACAATTATAATAAAAAAAAGAAAGAAAGAAACGTTGAACTACCTTTGACTGTGTGTCTGATTTGGCGACCAGAGCTGGCTTTCAGAGAATCATAGAGGTGGAGGTGACTCCAAAGGCCATCTAGTTCAACCTCCTGCCCTACAGGAGCCGACTACTAAGGACATCCCAGAGAAGTGGCTGGCCTATCGCTGTGTAAAAACGTCAGATGAAAGAAAGTTCGCCTCCTGTCAGGGGAGTTTTTCACTCTGACCATTACCACAGTTATAGGCCATTTCCGCACTAGACGGTTATAGCGCTGTTATTCCACTTTCAATATCCTATGGAATCCTGGCCCCAGTCTAGTGCAGAAATGGCTATAGTGCTATTATTCCACTTTCAACCTCCTGTGGAATTCTGGGGTTTGTAGTTTACTGAGCCCCAAGAGCTCTCTGGCTTAGAATTCTAAAGGCCCCTCCCTAAACTGCAAACCTCAGAATTCCATAGGATGCTGAAAGTGGAATTAACAGCACCTAGCCAGTGTAGTATGGAAATGGCCTCTGTCCTTTGCAGTAAGGAAGTTCTTCCCTAACATTTGAGGTTCCTCTAACTGGTTCTGTTGCCTTCCCCCAGCAGCCCCCAGCAGCTCAGTATGACCAACAGTCCAACATGTTGCTAAGGTCATTTTCACATGTGACATTTTAACATTTAGCCTGTCAGCAAGTTGTGTCTACGCTGTTTAGAATACAGGTTCAGTTGAAAAATGTCTCACTTCTGCTTTCTGGTTGCTACATAGCCTTTCAGATTCACACTTGACAGAAAGGGCAAGGAAAAAGACTGAGTTATTTATTTATTTTTACTGTGAAAGTGTTTTTTCCCTGACGCTTGTCCAAGCCTTGTGGTGCACACCCAGTGCAAAGGAGGCTGCCCTCCCCACTCTTGAGTTGCATTCCTGCATATATTACATTTAATTGGGAGTAAATCCCATTGAAGTGAAAAGGATTCTGATTAGACAGGCCCATAGAACTGGATCCTTTGAATATGGGTTTCAACTTTGGAGTTTCATTAGGTTTAGATGGAAACTTGTCAACTCAAAATGACTCCAGCTCAGCAGAAACAATAACCTTTCAGCTAAGGTTTCATTTAAGTCTTGAATGTCAATAGTCAAATCACTAGTCAAATCCCCAAGTGCACTCAAACCATTGTGATGATATCTCTGTTATAAGTAACATATGGCAATTACACCCAAATGAGAGAAGTAAAATATATTTTAGCTTCTGCAGTATTATTAACATATATGTATTAGCTTATAAGTAGTACACATTTAAGATATGCTTACACATATATTTTGGTATATTTTATATTTAAGCTCCAGTAACACAATAAGCCTAAGAAGGGAGATTTGAGATAGAGGTGTCAGTAAAGCCCTCATTGAGGTGAACAGCCTATTATTTTGTTAAAGGGTTAACATGCTTTTTAAATAAACAGATTTTTAGAACTGGCAGCTGAGCAGAGAGAGGGCCTCCTAGGGCCTTGAATCTCCAGGAGCGAGGAACCAGACAGATAAAGATGAGGTGTCCTCCCATCTTGGGAGGCACCCACAAGTCTAAAGGACAAGGCTCTAAGGAGTAAAAGAAAGTTGATAACAGAAAGTTGGCATTGTTTAGTAAAGGGGCAGCTGTAACTTTTGGGTCCTGTCCAAGGGGAGGGGAACTTGCGTTGGGGATAAAATGTGTGCTATTTAGTGTGTGGGGGGCTGTCCTTCTCTCTAAGGAAGTACCTGGCTCTGCAGAATCATATTATTTTTAAATAAACACCTGATGCATCAGCCGATCCTGTGTTAAATTGTTTTATGAGTCTTATCAGCTATTTCTTACACCAAATATTCCTTTATATGGCCTTTTTTCTTCTCTTAATATTGCTTGATTATGGATTTAATTTTGATTTTTTTCCCTAATGACACTGCTGTCTTTTTGGTACTCATTAACAGGGAATGTAAAAATCTGAGCCAAAATCAGCCTAAATAAATTCATGTATTTCCTTGGTTGAGAGCCAGTGTGGTGTAGCAGTTGCAGCATTGGTCTATAGCCCTGGAGACCAGGGTTTGAGTCCCCACTCAACCATAGAAACTCACTGGATGACTCTGGGTGTGTCACACACTCTCAGCCCCAGAAAACCCTGTAAAAGGTTCAGCTCAGGGTCATCATAAGTCAGAAATGACTTGAAAGCACACAAAACAACAACAACAAATTTCCTTGGTTTTGCTTCATTTTTCCTGCTTTTATTATTGGGGGGGGGGCCGGTGGCAGAGCAAAGACGTATGCTGAGTATAGGAGTTCTAGCTTCTTCTTGGAGAATCCTATTCAGAGGTTGTCATACAGGTGACCAAAAAAACACCATTAAATAAAGCTGAAATTCTCCAGATGTTGAACTGTGACTATCCATATTGTGCATATGAAATTGCTATACTGAGCCCTAAATATAGCTCAGTTTGTACCTAAGCCTGAGTGGTCCCCCAGTGACACCTACCTGATTCAGCTGGAAACCTGAAGCAGCAACCTAGAAGTTAATCCAGCTGCCCTACTTCACTCAAAGCATACTGACCCAGATGGCACAAGGGATTCACTATTTTTCACCATGAGACAAACTATCAGTTTAGGAGAAGTCATTTTTAGCATTCTTGAGTGCCAGCCATTGACACTTCTCCAAGAACACTACACCTAGTTTTCTTTGAGCCTAGATCAGCATTTTGCCCAACCATCACCAAAGCCAGTTTTTTTCAAGAAACACTCTTCTTATTCCATTACCAGTGTAGCAGCTGCAGAATTACCATATCTGCAACTGAAACAGATCACAAACAGGAAACCACAGAGAAAAAACTGAAATCAGAAAGCCAAATTACTTTTATTTTTTACTTTCTGGTTTTTTTTTCTTCTGTTATCTTCATGGTGTACCAAAGACCATATAGTTACCAGCAGTTTACAGTTAAGAATCAACACATTTTCTGTAACTATCACACCTCTTACTTCATGGACCCCTGAACCAGGGGTGGGAGCTCAAGCCCCCTTAAGACTAGGTTAGGGGGCTGAATCTCTCCTCAAGTGGTCTGGTAAAATTGCACCATCAAGACTCCTATGCAATTGGCCCCTTCAGAAATTGTCAATTGGAAGTGTTCCAAATTATTTGGCACTAAGAGATGAAGACGAAGACAGCAGTTGTTGTTGAGCCCTCTGAGGAATAATTAAGGGTGTTTGCAATCTATCCAGTGCACACTTAACTTGGGAATAAACTACACTTGACACACAGAGGGCGCTTCTAAGTATATATTATGCTCGTAAAAGACTTCATATTTAAGGCTCTTTGAATATGAATGGATGGGAGGAGGCAGCACGTACAAGTAGGCAAAATTGTTAACTACTCGCATGCCAGCGTTGAGCTCCTCACATGTTAAAAACAGTTCTAGAGGTTCTGCCTTGCATTGGCTTTTCACCACTTTGCCTTTCAAAAGAAATACTTGAACAGCATATCAAAAACTATGCAGCTGGGATACTTTTGTAGCACCTGGTATTTTCAGTGCAGTTCTTTATTTCACATGATGAAAAATGGAGTTAAAGCAGGGACCATGTTTACTATGAACAATTTTGACATCGCCTATCAATGTTAGGCAGCTAGATTTATGATGGTTCCTGTAGCAACAGCCCCAAGGAGAGTTCGAAAAATCCTGGCAGCTGTATTAATATCTGTCTTTTAAAAAAAAACTAGCTGTTTTCTTCTCCATATTAAGCAGAGTTTTTTGTATAACTAACAGATTTTGCTGACTCAAGACCAAGCCAACACAAGCATACTTGGCATTACAGCAGGGATAGCTCATAATGATACATCATTGCTGGGAAAATCCATTTCCCCTCCATCTACTATGGAGAGTGTAGTCAAGCTCAGAGGAAGCAAAGGAATCCAAGGTGTAATAGTAGATGACGTTATAGCCCCTGCTTAGCAAAACTTCTGACCCTGTGAACTCCAGTTCCATTACACCCCTGATAGTTGCTACTCTGTATGTCTTCTCCCCTTCATGCATATTGTTTCTGCCCAGAAGGAGTCCAAGGGCTTCTGAGGGAACAAAATCAAAGTGATTCAGCAGAAGCAGTGGGATGGGAAGTATGGCTATATTTGTATGGGAGCAGAAGGAAGATGCCTTACCCAAAGCTTTGGGAATTACTTTATTGAAAAAATAAAAAGCTGTTCGGAACCACATAAAAAAATACAGTAGAAAAGCAAATCTAGGACAAGCAAACGTTGAAAATAAGACTTTATACACAAGATCATTAGGATAGTCCGTATGCACAGCAGATGCCAGCTGAAGATAGTTTTTCTTTAGGATAATTTTGTATGGATCCTTCAGAAAAATAGTTTGAATGATGCTGAGATAACACTGGTTCTGTCACAGTGATCATCAGTTGTGAACTGGAAAAATCAATGCTTGCACAAATTGGTACCCACTCCTGTTTAGCTCATAACCGTCCCTGTGAACCTCCTACACAACAATACCATCAGTATGTCCCAGCCATTATATTCATTTTAGCTAAAGCCTGACCCCACCAGATACTGGGCCATGAGCCATAGTACAGGAGGTTACATTTCTTTTTGAAGGGGCTATCCCAAGCATAGCTCTCCAAGAAAACTTGAAGTAGCCAGTCTCATTACATACACATTGCAGCCAAACTGTGGTCTCTTTTGGGAGCTTATCCACTCCCTTGCCAACCTAGTACAGGCAACTTTGCTAGCCTCCTTCCTGAATGCAACAGACCTGGCTGCCTGCCACGGAGACTAGAATCCCATATGGGAAAGAGCTGAGGGGGTAGAAGGTTAGTTCACTCGTGCTGCTTTGAAGAGTTCTACAAGGTCCTTGTACTCAGGGTCAATTAGGTCAGATGGCTTCTCTCCTTCATCATTGGTGGCATCACATTGGGCCCCAAGAGAAATGAGATACCTGCAGGTCCAAAAAAATATAAATTATTATTATTTGACCTATTTACTCTCTGTGGGTAGCATTCTATCCAGCAAGACCCAATGGAGATGTCCTGCTATAGTTGTTGCAATAAGACCACTGGTCTTAAATCCACACCAGGACTCAAGGCCCACTTAAGGCCAACTCATACATGTCAAACATCTATGTGTGGACACACATACCATTGCACATCCACAAGGAAATAAATGTTGACAAGATTTGGACCAACTACTAATTCTGCAATTGTAGCTGCTGGATAAGTTGCAAGTAGAATCAAAGAAATGGGTATTGGTTTCCCCCATATGCACAGTCAAGTTCATATATGCTGGTTTTCTACTCTGCATTTTTGTACAAGGTAGTGTGGATGGGTTAAAGAAACTGTGATCCTTTTTTTCCCCTCCAAGCGAGAGATCTAACTTCTGCTGAGGTGGTTTCCATCATCACCTTCTCCTTGACATATCATATATCTGGGCAATACCAATGACTACTTAACAGGCTGATAAAATACACCTGTCATAGCCAGTGACAGAGGACTAGGCCTGTCTGTAAGACAGCCACCCATGTTCTGAGCCAAAAGGCACTTCTCTTTCATCGACTCAAGCTCGCAGCCTAGCGCACACTCTGGGGCAATGACTTCTTCCCTCCACATTTTCCTTGGCCATGTAGACTGCAATTTGTGCCTGTCAGCGGGGTGGTACAGCTGAATGAGGGAGAGGTAAACATAATCTGACATCTCTGACCTTGCAATGTCAGCATGACCATCGCTGCAAGCTATGTGCAGGGGCGTCCAGCCGTCCTCGTCTTTCTGATTGATGTCAGCACCATATTTCACCAATAGCTTCACACAGTCAAGGTTTCCAGAAAGCACAGCTTCATGGAGAGCAGCCATACCTAATGGGGAAAAGGGATACTCTCAACCAGACCTTGTGGAGATTAGCAGGAGAATTCCCAAGAGCAGAGATTGGGGCAGGACATAATCTCTTCACAATCATTTTGCCAAAACAGGAGCTTTCTAGTTTAGTATGTAAGTGCTGGTGAGAAGTTTGGGGGGAGAATTAAGGAGAGGGAGTCCTGGAGGTGAAGACACCCTTCCTGATCAAAAATGGGCTTCCTACAAATCTAGACTATGGCCTAGACATTTTAAAGGCTCTATTTGCCTAGAAGGGAAGTGGGGAGAAAGCAAGTGAGGACAGGGCTTTTTTTTTTTTTTTTCGTTGAAGATGTAACACGCCAGACATATTCACTTAATTAGAGGAGTATAAGTTTCGGAAAGCTCTTAGGGAATTAAGCAATTTGTAAAAGCCATGATTCAAGCTCAGTATCTATATTAGGAATATTCCAGAAGAGGATTCCATGGTCTCTTCTAGTATCATACCAAGGTCAGGGTAGTCTAAGCCAGTAAGGAGTGAATTAACTCTCTTAAGAGTCTACCTGGACACAGCAGCTATAACACTTGTCATTTTTGTAGCTGGCAAGAAATTACTGACTATTACATTTATGCGAAACCTTTCATACTGAGGCAATATCAGGAAGAAATGGCATAAAGGGACAGTGAAACAGCTTTAAAGCTGATAATGAATTTCTAACACACTTCCTTTTCAGCATATTATTTATTCTGTTACTAATCCTGGTATTTAATGATGTTCTTTGACACCCTCACCTTAATATGTCTCCCTATATTTCACATAAAAACTATGCTTTATAGATTAATAATCAGCTGGACAGAAAACTGTACATTTTTTTCTTATGTTCCAAGCATCTGTTTCCTTAGACACTCAAAATAAGAAGTAATTTTACCAAAATAACTTGCATTGTCTCCTATGTTGGTATGACTGAAGGACATAGAGGTAAATGAGAGGGAGTTTACCTCCAGACTTCAGAAAGAAAATAAACCTATCTAGTTTGCAACCCCAGTATGTCCCAGACATGAGGTGGCTGAGTTGTTAGTACGTAGCTCCATTCAACCACACACACTCCATTTGGGTCTCTACCCACATCTGACTTACCAGAGGGATAGATGGTGTCCAGTGTGACCTTCCTAGCTCGGATGAAACGTCCCACCTGCTCCAGATCACCTTGACGAATGTGGTCCTGGAAGAGAACATCATTGGGAAAACGCACAGTCTTGAAGCTTCTTGCATATCGCCTGTATCTGGGACGTGAGTCTGGATAGTAATATTTCATTGTGGTAGTTCGAGATGGACGAAGAAGAGATAAGTGAGACAAAGTGACAGACAAATTCTCTTGAGGAATGAGAACAGGCATACAGCAGTCCAGAAGACTGATACACAGCTCTGATGTACCAAAATATAATAACGTGTTGAGACTCAAGCAATCCTCTCCTCACAAGGGTTTGCAACAAAGAGCTGGTCTGGAGTACTTCTTGGGGCTTCCTTTGGACAACACTGCATTCATGTAGTGATCTCCTGCAGAGGACTGGTGACTTTCAGCAGTCTCTCCTGTTATATAGCTTCCTTGTGTCTATTTTGAGGGTAGTCAGCTCATGCTATTTGCCATGAGATTTTGTAACTGAGCTGCCCTGCCCTCCAGCCTCCCCTTTTCGAGCACAAGTTGCAGTCTCAGCTTACAGTCCACCTGTTGATGTGCAATAGTCGACAGGTCAAGCTTGCTCTATGGTCTGCATGTGCAGATCTCAGCCGCCTAAGATTTTGCAAGCCATCCTTTGTAAAACCCACTGTTTTTATCAGTTGCAGGAATCAGTTGGTGTCCACTGTGCAATCTTGCAGTATTCCGTGTAGACAGCACTTTCCTAGATGAGAGAAATGCCCATAAAATAACCATTTTTAAGAGCTCGGAAAATTTATTCTGCCCCAAAGTGGACTCTCGGGATGTGAACTGCAAACTTAACATGCTGCAGTTTTCATGAGGAAACGTGGATCTGCTTTAACTGTGTTGCTCTAACTTGCTGCATTTTAACTATCCAAGGTTATCAGCAGAAGTTGTAACTGAAATATTGAAATATCAGCTCCAAATGAAGACTCTTTAGTGGCATTATTCCAGCAAACAAGCAAATCCTAGCACTTAATCTTGAACTGTCAATTTTTGCAGCACATAAATTCTGCAAGGCTGAACTACCCCCTAAAAAACTTATTATACCAGTGAAACTATAACATCTCCTAACCCTGTGACAGCTCTTAGAAAGTTTTGTTCAAAACCTTATAACTACTTTAGGAATCCAAACAGTTGGTGGCATTTTGGGGGTGGTCAACAGTTAGGAATACCAGAATGAAAACTGGAGATGGTTTCTGTACCTTTAATGTTTGTGTAGAAGAGGGAATTTCCGTGGGTGTTGCTTGTTACTGGTTGCGTGATAAGTAAAACCTTTTGAAATTCTCTCTTTCATACGACCATTAAAAGTACAGGAGCTACCTCTAGTTTTCACTCTGGTAATCCTAGTTTGAGTGGTTATTTACTAGCCCAGTTTTCAGATCTACTTAGGCACCAGCTTCATGTTTCCCAGGCCAGACTTCCCTTTGTGCTCCTCTGTTGAGCCATATTACTGCTTGAACTCATCAGGAGGGAGAGGGGGAGAGAGGTGGGGGGGAGGGAGAGCATGAGCTTGTATATTCAGAGAAAATGCTTTACCAACTCTGTAAGTTCCAGACAAGAAAGAGCACATGCTGATGGGAAAGCTATTTGTGGTTCTAAGTTGGCTTTACGTCTAAGGGTCATGAAGTGGGCTGGAAGTATTGGGAAGCTGCTATTACCCAACCATTCAAGTGACGGGAAAACCTAAGAATTCTACCAGAAACTCTAAGAAGCCAGAAGCATTTACTATATAACTTCCTAGAGAGGTCAAAAAAGTAAATAAATCATTCCTATTCCCCACAAGATTGATGCAGTTCCACCTATTCCAGCTTCTTCCTCACAGACAGTCAACAGACTTCACACACACACACACATATTCAAAAAAGTACCAAAGCAAACACTTCCCACTCCTGGAGACACCATTTCCATTATCTCTCCCCTCATCCCATTCGTATGGTATGGCACACATCCCTCAAAAAAAAAAGCATCCCTAGCTGACCAACTGGATGAGAACAGCTCCTTCTGAAAAAAATAAGCAAAGCACCTACTTCTGTAAAAGGGAACAATATCAAGTCTTCTGTTTTCATTGGCCTTTTCAGCAGGCACTGGAGGATAAAACAGTGCAACTGTGAGGACTGGAGATGTAATGAGACTCCCCACAGCTCCCTGTTTTGTGGTGTTCTAGGCTTTGCAAGATGAAAACATTCCCTGCTGACACACACTGTAACATGGAACTGTGCTCTTTTTCCCCTCAATAACCCACTTAAGACAGAAGAATGAGATGCCAGCAGGGCCATAGGCAACTCAATGTTCTTTATACTACAATTTGTTATGCCAGACCACTGACTATGCTGGTAAGGACTGATAGAAGCTGTAGTTCAAAATATCTGGTGGACACCTGGACAGGGAAGGCCTGCTGTCTCTGCATCTCAGGCTAAATGCCTCAATTGTGATGTCTAAGATGGGGTGGGAATCATAATCTTGTTGCTGAACTATAACACACAGTGTTCCTTACCATTGGTTATGTAGACTATGGTTGATGACAGTTGCAGTCCAACTACATCTGGAGAGTCAGATGTTCTCACCCAATCTAAAGCTTGAGGGTTTAACATTTTCTATCATTATTGCCCCAAGACATTCATTAGCCCCTCCTTAGACTAGGAAAAGAGCCATTGTGATGTAGTGGTTTGAGCATTGGACTATGACCCTGGACACCAGAGTCTGATTTTTTGCTCAGCTGTGGAAATCAACTGGGTGACCTTGGGCATATTACACACTCTCAGCCCCAGAAAACCCCATGATGGTTTGCCTTAGGGTTGCCATAGGTCAGAAATGACTTGAAGGCACATGACGACAACAAGAGGCAGACCAGGAAGATCCAGGAATTTCCGAGTGTCATCCAGCTGCCCCTGTGAGATGACCTTTCCTCCCAGGACTAAAAAATCTGGTGCTACCAGGCCCTGGTTGGGAGATAGCATTGGAAGTGGCTGCAGTAGTTGAAGAGATCACAGCAGCAACACCTAAGATGGTGGGGAGCACTTTGTAGGAATTGGGGAGCTGTGTTGGCTTCTTTGAACCCTCTAGGATTCACACCCTCACCCCTGAATTTGCTGCTATAGCAACAGCAACCTCCGTTTTCTCTTTAAAAAAGGTGTGTGTTCTCCATGCACCTTGCTTTCTAGTGAACATGCATTCCCAGGAATGGGATTGCATTTATAAGACAAGGTGTGTAAGGAGGATGTATGTTGTTTCAAAGGGAGAAAAAAACCCGTCTCTGTGTTAACACTGCTCCACCAAACTGAGTAGTGAGAGAGGTCATGGGGGAGGCACATCCTCCATCACTGTGCCATCAGAACTGTTGAAAGGCACCACACTTCTTTATTATGTGTTATGCATTCATTTTCACTTCCTGCCAAATGTCTTGGGAGCTTGTTACCAGACAGAACTTTGGCAATATACACTTTTAAATAAATGAATAGCAGCAACCACCTTCACTCCAAAGATAGGTAACTGGCATTCAAGTCCCCTTTACTAGCTGAGACTAAGGGGCTTTCTGCACTACACTGTTATAGTGTTATTATTCCATTTTCAACATCCTGTGAAATTCTGAGGTTTGTAGTTTACTGAGACCAAAGAGCTCTCTGGCTGAGAATTCTAAAGGCCCCTCCCTGAACTGCAAACTCCAGGATTCCATAGGATTTTGGAAGTGGAATAGTAGCACTGTAACAGTGTAGGGCAGAAAAGGGCTAAAAGAGTGCCCTTTTTTGCCTTGCATGTAGGAAGGCATGCATTCCATATAGCAAAGACAAAAGAGTGAAGTTTTCTTTTCCTTAAGAACACAAAGACATTCTAGCCTTGCGGTTGCAGAGGAAGAATGTGGGGTGGTGGTGCAGTTACACTGCTAATGTATTCAAGGTCAAAAGCCAAAAATACATCTCTAACAGCCCTTCTACAGCTCTTTCTCTCCTTCTTCAACTCATTCCTTTTTCCCCACATCCATGCTGCTCAAGCTAGCATACCTTTGGCAGACAACCACTGTTCCTCAACTAACATCAGATAAATTCAGGCACACTTGCACAATGTTGGTAAGTAGAAACCTATTCGGAATAATCTGTGGAGCAGAAACTATTTGGGGAGCTACCCGAATCCAAGTGACAACTTGTCTGACGCTCTAACTGAGCAGAGCAAGAAAACAAACCCTTGATGATGAGCTTTTCCTCTCCTACGTGCAGCAACTTGTTTTTCTGGACTGATGCTGCCGCTGCTGTTCATGGACAGAGGAGGCACCCTCACTCCCGTCATGTGACAGAGAGGCGTATTTACTTACAACAATATTTTCAGTACAAGTGGCTGACAAGCTGGACACCTATGAGCAGCACCTCATAGATGTTGACAGGTAATCGCTGTATGGGGGCATGCTTGTCTAGACATTATTTATTTGAATCAGAGTTGACCTATAGAATCCGCCTGCTTTTTTGAGAGTCTTAAATCCATCTCATAGCAGTATTGTTTTAGGGCAGGCTGGGTAAGGATTTTGATTTCCATATCTCTCTTTATTCTGCTCGAGCCAAATACTGACATGCAAAGAGAACTTCCTATAAGACAGGCTTCCCCAACACAGCATCCTCCAGATGTATCAGATTACAGCTCCCATCATTCTCAGCTGTGGGAGAGGAAAAGGTTGTATGAACTAGGGGCATTTTCTAGCAGGCAAAAATAGAAGTGGAGTTGTTACCCTGTTCTCTGAGGGTCCCGGGAGGGGTGCCCAAATAACCAAACGACAAACACAACTTTGGGGAAAATTAGCTGGAGCACTCACTAAAGCTAGCGAGAGGCAGGGTAACTTAGCAGGATCTTGCAACCCAGCATCTACGGGGTCAGGTCAGTCGAGCAGTCAGACGGTTTAAAATAGCAAAAACAATGTTTTATTAAATACAGACAAACATTAAAGACAACACAGTCACACAGCTAACTAAAGAATTGGAAATATGGATTTTCGGAGGGAAATCGGTGATACGACATCTGTCTCGTAGTCCTGAAGAGATATGAAGATAGAATTTGTTGGGGTGCAGGGAAGAAGCTCAGCATGGTTCGCTGAGGGGAGCTCGCTGACCAAAGCGGCAGCAAGGCTGTCTGGAACTTGGGAGCGATCCGAGGTGGTCTCAGAATCAGGGGCTTTTTATAGGGTGAATTGTGACTGCAGGCCATAACTTACTCAGTGAGAACAATGCGAGTTTGGAGCGGGACAAAGCATTTGAAAGGTCAGAGTTTAGCATGATTGGCTTAAAGCCGAATCAACAATAGTGTAGCCAGTATGCAAATGCGGAGCACTTAGTACAGCTTTGTAAGTCTACCTGCTCAGGGCAGGGGAGCCTTTGTTAGTATCACGCATAAGCAAAAGGCTGTTTGCCGGAGAGGTTCCTGAAGCGACGAACCGGCTCTGTTCGGCCTGCCTAGGTGGGGAATGGAATGTCCAGCACCTGTTTATGTGCTTGTCCAGAGGCCTCGCAAACACGTGGAGCGGAGTGGCAGAGGAAGGCTGAATGGTTTGATATCAAAACCGATATCGAGTGCTATCTCTGGGTAGGCCTGGGCCACAGAAACAGAGTACTGTTTAGGTGATAATGCTCAGTAATGTTGAAGGGAATAGAAAAAGAAGCAGACTGTGCTACAGGTGGGAAGATTCAGTCAAGGAAGCCATAGCCCTCAGTTTGGAAGACTTGAGAGACTTGGAGAGCTCACATTCATAGAAGTCAGCCTGAAGGCAATTAACAACAAATTGTTTAGGCAGTTTCCAGCATGTGGTCTGTAGAGCAGGGATGAGTGACAACCTCTGGATGATTGTTGGTTTTTTTTACTACAACTCCCATAATTGGCTCAAGTTTCTAGGTCTGATGGGAGCTGTAGGACATAAACATGTGGAAGCCATGACTGCCTGCCCCTCTTGGACAGACTAGGAAAAATATGTGTAGGCCACAGGATGCAGAACTGTACTCAGATCTTGCTGCAATTCTATCATAACTCAGGCCACCACTTTAGCACCTCCTCTGTAAAAGAGTGGTAGCAACCATCCTCTGAAGGTCATTTTAGAACCATTCTAAGTACCACTAATTAAGTTGATTTACAATAGTGTGTGTACATATGCCTTCAAATTGCCTTTCAATTTACAGCAATACATACATTTTCTAGGGCTTTCTTGTTACTGCTGCTGTTGTGTGCCTTCAAGTCATTTCTGATTTATGGTGACCCTATGACAAACCTATCACAGGGTTTTCTGGAACTGAATATGCATGACATACCCAGTCACCCAGTTGGTTTCCATGGCCAAGCTGGGAATTGAATCCAGGTCTCCAGGTTCATAGTGCAATACTCAAACCATTACACCATGTGGGCTCTAGAGGGTTTTCTTAGGCAAGAAATACTCTAGAGATAGTTTGCCAGTTCCTTCCTCTAAAATAAATCCTACAGTACTTGGTATTCATTGGCAGTGTCCATCCAAGTACCAACCAGGGCTGACCTTGTTTAAGCTTCCAAGATCTGGTATTTAGGCCCTTAGATTTACTAAAGTATATGGTCTAAAATTAACCATTACCCTCACTAACATAGTTCACACATTACTCTCAATTTCTGTTCTTTACTTAAAAACTGTTTGACTTAAATCTTGAGACAGATCCAGCTTACTGCCAATTTTTTAAATTTTATTTTTAAAATATAATTTAAATATAAACACAGTAATATAATTTATTATTTTAAAAATGGAGAGCACGCCATTGTGTTTTTCTTTTTCCCTTTGATCTTAAATTGAACCCTAACACTTGAACAGCACCATGTAGATCAGGGATGAGGAAAACATTGTCCTCCAGATGCTATTGAATTGCAACTCCCATTATTCATTGGCTTGGCCTAATAGAAGTTGCAATCCAATACATGGAAGTTGACATATCCCTAATAAAGTATTCTATTTCTGCCACTACTCCCTCTGCCTTATGCACAAACTTTGGAAGATAAAGGACACATTTGCTGTGAAGAAAATACTAAATATCTATTTGAGTGTATATGTGTTGTTTAACTATGTGTCTTTGAAAGTATTTATGAAATACACGGAAGGCTTTGGCTACATCAAAACTTGTTTTTTATTTCACAGTTTCTCCCCTGATTAAGAGTTCTGAAGAATTAAAATACTTATTCAACATTGATTTATCTTAACAGCAGCACTGCCGAAGTAGAAATATATTTTGATGAACATGTCTTCGTGTTTTGGAATTCCCTATCAACTGTTGCACCCCAGGTAGCATGAACTGCTAAAGCAGAAATGGGAACTATGCATGTCTAGATATTATAGGATAGCAAGTCCCAGAAGCCACAGCCAACCTCACTTGATGGTGATGAATGCTGAGAACTGCAATTCCACATGATCTGAAGTGGAATGGGTCAGTAAGTGCACAGGGAGTAGAGGTCAATTCTTACCATTATAAGCCACATCCAAATGCACTGGTAGTGATGTTGCTTTCCTTTTGGTTGCCATTTTTGATTGACTTCAGTCTTTCGGGAGGTTTCTGGTTGGAGGGGGAAATGGGAAATCAACTTTTTTTTTAAAAGTAAGAAATGATTTCTTTCCCCATCCCTGATCTGGAAGAACATAGCACTCTTTTCAGAATGAGTAAGGCTTCTTTCCATCCAGGCTGGCCATCCTGTTCAGACTTAGCAGCTACCAGTGTTACCTCATCATTCTGACATTGTACCTTATTAGTAGGGCTGCATATATTTTGTTTAGATTACATTTTTATCTCACACTTCTTCAGACAAGCTCAGGGTGTTGAAAGGATTCTCCTTTTTTGTTTCAAAATGTCTGAAAGACCCAAAGTCATTCAAGTTTGAACTTAAGAGCGTCCTAGTTTGGAACTCCTGAACCCATACCATACCACCACCTATATGCCACAATTGCTAACAGAGGTAAAATATGCTCATTTAGTATAGGATTCAGCTTCTTTGAAGTTGCTGCCTTTAAAAATACACACTTGAGCAAATTCATAGCAGATTAAGATGCAAAGATTTGCTTGAAACATGACCAATGTCTAGCGAAATCTCAGATGCCACACTGATGACTAAAATTCCATCAGAGGAGGTGGGGTGGGTGGAGTGGATGTCAGAATCCTGAATAGCTCCTCACTTCTCCCCAAGATGTATAGAAGCCAAATTATGTAACACCTGCTGAATCATGCCAAATTGCTTGGCTTGGTCATACATAGGCTGTGGAGTTCAGATGACGCAGAATCATAGCTCAACTTACAAGAGGCTCGCCACTCAAACACATCGTTACATTAGCACTCTAGAGCTTTCGTAGACAGCACACAATTCATCATATTGGTCATGATACAGAAAGTATTAAGTATCCTGGGCCCAACATACTTTATGGATCATGGATCACGCTTGCCCTTTTTTAAAAAATCAGGTGCTTCCTCCAATATGACATCATCCATTACATGAAACTGTATCTAGGTAGATTGCCCACCACTTGCAGAATTCCACTTGGAAGTTTTGGTGAAAGATACAGATGTGGTTTAAAATTTTGAGTCTAGATTAGGGTGGGAATCTTCACCCTCCAGATGTTGTTCATTCACAACCCACAGCATGCCACATGATTGACTTTACTGACTAGGACTGCTGGGAGTGGCAATCCAACATCTAAAGAACTGTACAATTACCACCTAAGAAGATACTGTGGCACAGAAACAACCTTTTTTCTCTAAATTACCTACTCTAAGCTTCTTAGGTAAAACATAATACACTTCATTTCTTACACTGCCTATTTTACTATTTCTATAAAGTATGGGGATTTTGAATGCTTCCTTAAGGCCCACATTCCAACACTCAGGAGTGGGATAAGAAGGTAAGTTTAATGCTTCCCTCACATCTCATACTTTACTGGATACTGCATTTATGTTTCTCTGCATGTTTTACCTAGAATCCCTGATGTACACAATATGCATTTCATCCAAGAAAGTGGGAAGAGATATTTTTTCTAGACATGTTTACCATGGATAGGTCATGTCTTCAACAGTTCAAAACTCTAGCTTTTATGAACTGTTGCACTGTTTTACATCAGCTAACCCAACTGCTTCTGTCAGAGGAATAAAAGAGAGAATGGGTCCCCTCCCACCAGCAGTTCCTCCATACTCCCCAAAACCTGCTCCCAAAGAGTAAGATTCTCAACCTCCAGCCTGTTGTTTTTTGGGGGAAAGGACTGCAAGAGGGAGAGGAAGCAAGCAAGTACCCCTTGACAGTTCATTACCAGCGTGACACTGAATGTAACCACATACACACATTGACCATACAGATTAATATTCTGTGCTTTTAAGACACTGGATCAACACTGTTGGACAAGTACGTGGCCTAATCACTTTCACAAAGGCTTGGGGCACAGAACACTCAGAACTCCACAATCCCCTTCCCATTCTCTTGCCTTTTGCATGCCAGGACTAGAGGCAAGGGAATGGGAACAGGGAGCTCCAGAGGGGAGAAGGCTTGTGTGGGTCTCCCTATTCCCTTCCCTGTTGACTCTGCATGAATTCTCAGCCCCAAGGCCAGAGACAAGGGAACGGGGAAGTGGAGTTCTGGAGGGGGGAAGGAAGGCATGCATATGCTTTCCTCCCATTTCATTGACTTTTGTCCAGGTGCATGCCTACTTTCTCAGTGCAAGGGAATGGGAGGAGCAGAAAAGAGGAAGGCACATGCATGCCTCACAAATAATCACATTCACAAAGGTTAAACCTGTGAATGAGGGAGGACTGTACTCACATTTTATGTTTACAACATGCAAAGCCTGGGCAAAAGCACAGGATGATTCCAGCAAATTGTACCAAAAGAAAATTCTTAATTCATAGGCAACCCTCCAACTCTGTGTCAGGTACCCTGTTAAAACAGTGTTTTGAAGCCATCTGATGTGGGGGACAGGTAGTTTCCCCCCAGTGTACCAGGGACTAGTATCATATTTATGTCCATTAACTACTACTGTTTCTTTCCTTCTTGGAAACCCATCAAGGTAACCAGTGTCTCAGAGACCAGAAGTGGTCCATGGACCTCCACTTGAGGAGGATCATCTTAAAAGGAACCAAATAAAATGGTCAGAAACAGGATAGTATTAAAATCAACTTTTATTTGGCCAATGAGTTCCATTTCTTTTTGCATCATGGATGCTCAAAATGAATTCCAATTCTGCTGAAACACACATTCCCTCCCTGTGGCACTCCTTGGCTCTCAAGTACCCCCACAAAAACAAAAATCCGGGTTGCTGAGTGTCCTTTTGGTTGCATTCTGGCAGGCCATTTTCGAAACAGCTCTGTAAATACCTGGGAAACCCATTCACAAAGCGATGTGTTATGAGCAAGTCTTATGTTTGTTCAGGGGGCAGGGCAGCGGCAATGGCAGCATAAGTGGGATTTTTACCTTGGGAGAGGGAACAATTGGGTCCTCCTTTCTCACAGCATCAAGCCTCCTCTACCCCTCCTGATCTTTGGAAGAGAGAGAGATTGTTCAACCATAAAGGGGAAGCAAGACTAGGCAGTGAGTTAAGAGAGGCATATCCTGCCCTGCTCATTCATTTTCCTTTCCAGGGGCACCACAGTGCTCAATCAAGGGGTGGCCTCCATGATGGAGCAGCCCCTCAAAACTGAGAACAGAGAACAGCTGAGACAGTAACCAAGACCCTGCTGGGCAAACAGCAGCTCACGACATTTTGACAAGTATGACTAAAGCTTGAAGGAGGCATTAACTGGTGAGGCTCCCAGGTTAGGCAATGGGACACATTGCCATTTCAATCTGCTTTTACCCAGATCACAGAACACTCTAGGAAAAGAAAATGTACATCACAGTGTGTATATGAAGAAAAAAAAAGTCCCCAGCAGGTCAGACTACCCAGTCAGTCCCCTTTTCAAAAACAGAAAAATAAGACTAGAACAATCAGTTGACAGATAGGTTAGGATGAGAGGTTACTTTAGACCATTCCCTGTACTCTTCAGCCAGCTTCAGTCTTCTGGTTATAATTTGCTTCTGGACTTGCTTGACTGCACGAGTAGGCAGCCACAGTGTAGTGTCTGGGGGATATGCAGATTGGACTCATCTTTACAGTTCATCTTTTTTAAGTGTAGCATCTTCCTCCTCCTCCTCCCCTTCAGCATCTGGCTCTTCCATATCTTCTAGATCTTCCAGATCCTGCTTAGATGAAAAGAGGAGGAAATGGGTCAGTCAGCTGCGGCTAGGGCCAATTAGGCAATTTCCTTTGACAGTGAAAGTCCTGCCACTGCAGCTGCCATTTGTTTTACTGCTATGGTAACCAATGTATGTGCTCCAAGTTCAAAAATTAAAGTTACTTTAGCAGCCTTGGTTTCAACACATGCTGGCCAAGAAAAAAATGCATGCTTTTCAAGAAGCTGTTCTGGACAAAAAAAAATAGCTATGGAAACAGTAAATCACACAGTCTTCAAGCATTCTGACAAACAAGGCAGAAAGGATATTCAGCCAAAAGTTAACATTCAGGCTAGTTGGCTTCCCATTTTCCCAATCAAAAAAGGGGGAAAAAAGTCACTTGACCACATTAAAAAAAAGATTAATGTCTACCAGTAGGTCAACACCCTACAATGCACTTGAGTTTCCCAGAGGTGACTGGAAATGCACTAGTGGCCTCTAAATCATATTAAAACTATAAATGTCCATAAGCATGAAAATAATCAGGTGCAAACCAAGGGGAGTGCCTGACCCACCAATTATAGTAGGCAAAGTCAAGCCTGGATTGAGGCTGTTGTTCCAATACCTTGAATCCTACAGCATTTAGAATCCTGTGCAATACTTTAAAATTGACAATCACTGGTTACTGTAGCTCCTCGAGAAGCAGCAGAACCTGTTCATGGAAGGACGTGCCCAACAAGCCACATTCATGTTCATTCTAAGAGAAGCTTAGAACCACACCAGTCTATCCACAAGGTGATAAATGCAAGCATAGCATCTAGGGATTAATGTCAGAATGACACTAGAGTAGTATTTGTACTGCAGATCTAGCAAACTATTCATTAGCAGATGAGTTCCAAAGCCATCTGGTTCTGTGCTTTCTTCAGAGTGTTAACCCTCAAACGTGATACTCTAACTGCCTTACAAGACCCTCATTAACTAATTACATTACTTTAACCTAAACTCTCCCATCTGTTGTACAATCCCACTGAAAAAGTTCTGATCTCCCAGGAACTGAATAGAAGCCTAGGATATCAATCAGATTACCACCCCACTGACATGCGAAGTATCACACATGTGTGACCTGTGAGTTGCATACAACTCTTAGCTGTTCTCTGCACAGCCTGTGAACCCCAGAAGGTTTGGGGGGAACCAATGAAGCTGCTCATCCTGAAAGGTCCATTCATCAAGCCTTGAATATCAGCTTCAATAACTATCCATGTCAAAGTGGCACAATGTAAGAAATATTTAGTATTTATTCCTTTTTGCAGCACAAAGTACCAATGTATTTTGGTTCAAGTGCACTACGTACTATTTAGCAAGGGACTCTAGAACAGGCTAACACTCCTTTGCATGCATATACACACACAGATGCAAATATTTCAGAAGGCTTTTTACCACTTATAAGAAATCCAGCATGCTTCTTTTGATTGGACAGTCAACGATGTCAACCAAGAAATCATGCTTCAGTGTCAGAAGAACTTCATTTATACATGAAGGTGTAAATCTACCAACTATAAGCTAATACTTAGTTGGACACATGGGTTCAAATGTGCACATCTGACCATAATTACAGTGGACCCCACTGTATCTGTGGGGATTTGGTTTTACAACCTACTCACCTCCCGACAAATGGCAAAAAATGTGAATGATTGTGTCCTGTTATCAAATGGTGATGATGTGCATGTGGATGCTTCAGCACATCCAAGTTCACACTGCTACCCTTTTATGAATAAGATGTGATGCTCAGCAATAGCTCGAATTTTCAGATCCAGGGACTGCACATACAGAGGTCCTCTGTATATATCTTATGTATTTCTCCTTTTTAAAAAAAAATGTGTTCATATCTTTCAAATTCAGTAATTTTGAAATACAATTAAAAGCTCTAAGAGCTAGCTCGCACCACATCTACCAGTTCAATCACATTCTCTTCCTAGCTGAAGTTGTTATTATGAGATCTAGGTTCAAGCCAACACTTGATACAACTGAGAAGACTTCAGTGCTGTTGTGTTTTGGCCAATTTTAAAAGCTCAGTATTCCAGCTGGGAATTCTCTCTTTGATCCAAACCTCATATTTTAAGTGTCATAAAATGCAAATAAAAGCAATCTGCATCCTAGATATTTATACCTGGCAGATCAAACTAGAAACAAACCAAAATGCAATCCCCAAGTTTTTATAGGGCTGAATAAAATCAAACTATCCAGAGCAAAACTTGGCCAGCCAGCACCACTCTGCTAGGTCTCAGCTACATGTTAGTATCATATTTGATGTCTTAAGAGCCCGTGGTCACAAACAATACACCTAGCTATCAGTAATACATTGGACAACAAAGCCAATTTACTCTTCAATCACAGCGATGGGTGCAGATACATAATTAGGCTCAAAATAGGGAGCAAGGTACCAAATCAAGGGCGTTTTTGGACAAGCAGAAAGAGATCAAATCACTCACTGTACCAATCAGATGGCTCCAACAACAACTGACAGCCATCCTCTTCAAGTCAGAAGAACTTTGAAAGGTTACTTTTTTGGACTACTGTTCCCACAATCTCCCAGCCACTATGGTCAGTGGCCCTGCTTGCCAGGCAATTTTGGAAATTCGAAGTGTAAGGGAAAAAAAATATGGTCACCTCTGAAAACTCTGAATGTCACCATACAGAAGGCACTACTGAGTTTTCAGGGATGCAAAGATGTGGCAAGGCAATGTTATCAGTTATTCACTGTGACCAACATAATTGGGAAAACCACAGCTCTGAAGACACAGCAGTCCTAACTGGGGGGGCCTCATGTTCACCTGTTATTCCTGTTGGACTGAGATAAAAACCAACAATACCACACAGAGCTAATAGCATCACCAGTAACAATGGCGAACAGCAAAGGAACAAGCCAACAATTGCCACACATGCTGAAAGAAGCCACTGTTGGACTAAGGAGGACACGCACACCTGGTATCCAGTGCTGGAGACTGATCCAGCCCAGTGAAGGTTCATCTCATGAGAGCTACAGATAGTTGGGTCATGTCTGAGAGAAATGTAAACAGCGTTTCTTGAGCATTTCTGGATGATGGGGTTCTGACAGGCTATGGCAGTTTGTGTTGCCTATTGCTGTTTATGCGGTCTGGCTAATTCACATGGAATGGTAGCTATTCTGGAACACCCCCACCACCACACCAGCTCAATCTAGAGATGACCAACTGTGCTTTGTTTACAAATTGCTATGGAAACAGCATTCTCCGCTGTCACAAGGAGCCATAAGTAGCTTCATCAGACAGAATTTCCCCTTCCTCTGGGATCACATCCAAACCCTGCCCCAGCACTGCACACGTAGCAGAGCCTGAAGGAATTCATGGCCCTGATTTCAGATACTCACGTCTTCATCTACACCACCATCTTTTCCGCCACTTTCCAGGAATTTCTTAAAGCCCTCCAATGTCCTCTCACCATTGTAGTCTACAACCTACAAAGGCAAAGGAGCAAGCGAGTTATCACTTAAAGGGCAAGGCAGGATCTGGGTGGCTGAAGAATTCACTTTCTGAACAGCCAAGCAAAAGGGATTGAAAAATTCACCTTTGCCCATATGAGTTGAAGAGCAGCCAGTCACTAGATCCCCGTGATTGCTGCGAGGAAAAAATAGCCTAAACATGAGTACCATCCTCCACTAAGCAATCTACCCTACCCTAGGTTCAAAGGTACCTAGGAAACCACCAGACATCCCCGCTCCCCACATTTCAACCCAACTGACATTCTGTAAAAAATGTTTGAGGCAGCATTCCCCTCCTCCCCTGACCCCTTGTCTAAAAACTTCCTTTCCAAGAGAGGTGTCCGAAATAATCTATAGCCCACTCACCGTTCTGCCAGGACCAGCAGGGAAAAACTTGAGGGTAGGGAAGCTGTGGACCTTCACTGCCTCAACTTCATTGGCTGTGGAATCCATCTTGGCAATGACAATGTTCTCATGGTCCTTGTAAGTTTCTCCTAACTTATCCCAAATGGGAGCCAGCTGTTTGCAGTGGCCACACCAGGGAGCATCTGCAGGTCAGAAAATGACAGGTCAGTATAGCATCTGTTTAGCAAGAGCCAATCCCATGTTCCATTTCCTGGCAAAGCTGCAAAACATTCCTCTCTGGCTCAACACATGCAATTCAAGTCCACAGAACCACTGAAGTACTTACAGAATTCCACAAAGACATTCTTAGTCTCATCAAAAGCTACATCCTCAAAGTTCTTCCCAACCAGAACTTTGACAGGTTGTTTGTCCCAGTCATCAGGAATCTCTTGGCTCATCAGATGGGGCTGAAACCAACAAGCAAGAGCAGCAGTATGAGAGCAACAGCCTGGAATGTCCCCAACAGGAAACCCCCACCCCTGTTCCAAGACTACCCAAAGCAACTGACAAACTGTGGGCTATAAAAAGTCAGATTAATATAGACTTCCTCTTTCAAGGTCAATCCTCACCCACCCAGTGACTGAGAGGCATATTCAGGCTGTTAGGTGAATGTTGCAAGCTGAATTTTACAAAGAGCAGGCCTAGGCATACAAAAACTGCCACAGTCCAGGTGGTAACACTGAAGGAATGCATGGAATGCAAAGGAGAGAAAAAGAGGCAAGTACCAAGGCCAGATCACTTCCAGGACTTGTTACAGAAGGTGCAAACAAGTTTTCCCACTGCACTTTTATGATCAGAAGGGCCTTTTGATCAGAGGTGGGTAAAGCACAGTCCTTCAATGTTTGACTGCAACTCCCAGCATCATTGCAAATTCCACCAGCACAGCCAATCAAAAACACCTGGAGGCTGCACTTTGTTGTTAGTTGTTGTGTGCCTTCAAGATGTTTCCAACTTATGGAGATCCTAAGCAAACCTATCATGAGGTTTCCTGGGGCTGAAAGCATGTGACACACCCAAGATCACCCAGTGGATTTCCATGGCCAAGCAGAGAATCAAACACTGGTCTCTAGGGTCCATAGTCCAACGTTCAAACCACTACACCACACTAGCTGCACTCTGCCCATCCTTAATCTAAATGGTCAGTCTAATCATCAAAGTGCCATGGAAAACATTTTGCCCAGCTCTGGTTTAGACAAGTGTTCATCAAGATGTGACTACAACTGCCAGAAGATGTGACTACAACTGTCATTATTCTTGATCAGTGACCATGGTAACTGGGGCTAACGGGAACTCTAGGCTAAAATACCAGGAGATGCCAGAGTTGGCATCATGTTTCCTCTGACCATGTGGTCAGAACTAAGCTGCAAAGCAACTCGCTCGATTTATTGTCCTTGGACATTTGTTCAATATGTGAACTGCTCTTAGAATTTCTCAATCCTAGGAACACTTTTAAATGAAGACAATGCATTCCATTTCTCATGCATGAGATACCTTCAAACAGGTGGTGACAATCTAGCCTTCTCTATTTACTCCTAACTACAGTGAATTCCTGTTAGCCAAAGCAACATATCCAGTAGTGAGGGAGGATGCAGTTTCAATCTAAGAACTTCTAGAAGAATGAAACTGCTCTCCCTTGAAACAGAGGAGCACTGAATCCATCCCTCTTTATCTTCTACAGGACTAAAGGTAATATTTTAAATGTATAGTTATTTGTACTGGCTTGCTTGCTAGAATAGTAACCATTCTTGAAGTTCTTCCTAACCTTTTTGAAGTGTTAGCTTTGCTATCATTAGAAGGCTTGCTTATCAAAGTCTGAGACTACTCTTCACCCAAAATATGCTGGTTTTTGAAGTAGAGTTTAACATGAGGGAAATTCATATGCAATAACTTTTTTTTCCTTGTAGAGTATATATGGCAAGCTTTAAACAGGGCTGACCAAAACAGCATGATTATCTGAGTATTTAACTTTTGTACCACACCTTATTTCTCATATTTGCATAGATATTGCTACTGCAGACATTTATCTTACTCAATTCTTGCAGTTAAGCCAGTTAAGACTCAATACTTCCATTTTCTTTCCTGATCATCAACCCACCTTTCCCATTTAGAAAGGCCATCTTGAACTTTTAGCCTCATTAACAATGCCTTCTGGTTTTTCAAACTGTTTGCAGCCTTTGTAAAAAGTACATGTCAACTCCATCCCTTGCATTAGTTAAGATGAAAGCCACAAGTCCACTGAAAAGGGCAAGGAAGAAAAGGAGTTGAGAAGAGAAGAAAGTGAGAACAACAAGGCAGAGTTGAGGAAGCGACTTTATAAGTGACGATTAATAAAAATAACTGCTGGCTCTGCACAGCTGCTATTATCATCTCCAGACTAGGATGGAAGGCTACCAAGCGCTCGTGCAACGTGAGGACAGAGCCATGTTGCCTCTTCTACATACCAATTAGCTAGAAGCAGCTCTTGGACTGGCAACACACCATCTCAGTTCCATGAAGAGCTCTCAGATTTGAGCTCGCTTCTATCAGCACATTAAAGCTACATACTGGCATTGTGCCCCACTGACTTTGCCCTTTGCATTTCTCAGTGTGAAGCTCTAAACACTATGCTGCTGGACGTGCTGCAAAGCTACCTTGAAAGGATTCATGCCACGTGACAGTTCCCAAGTTCCACGCCATCTGAAGTGCTGGAGCCACCCCACAGAGGTGTATATCCCCTAAAACAACATCTGAAACACCCCTTACCTTAACTTTGCCCTCCAAAAACTTGTTGCAGAAATCTCTGATGTTCTCTGGAGTCAGCTCATCTGACTCTGGCTTGTATTTGGTCATTTCTTCCTCTAGAGTAATGAGGCGTATGGCAGGGCACTCCTCTTTCTTCAGGCCAAAGAACTCCAAGATCCTCTGGTTATCAGTGTGATCACTGTCTATGTAGATGAATAAGATCTGGGAGGGGTGAAAGAAGGAAAGCACTGAAGAAAAAACATGCAGGACAACCAAAGTGCTTTTCCTCTAAGAGTTACTCCACTCATTATACAGCTAGAATTGTACCATTCACACAAAAGTGGCATTCAAAAGATTTGAGAAACCATAAGGTTTGTAGAAGTACAAATAATACTGAGAAGAAAACAACTGCAGAACCCCTTGAAACAAGCTGATGACTGACTTGCCAAGGAATTCAGTGGTCAAAGAATTCTGACTGTTGAGGGAGGGCCAGGGAGGAGGAAGGGACAGAGTGTCCTAGAAGAGGGCACAGGTTACCAACTGCAACAGTGAGCAGGAGCACTCTACACTGCAACCTTTTGTTGCAAGTTTCACTTATCTATACTAAAAAAATTTAAAGAAGCAGGGACAGTCCTGTGATCATGATCCACATTTGTTCAAATATAGAACAATGATATCCAAATGGTTTAAATGCTAGCATTCACAGTCTAGCAGGAGAAAAAGAGGAAGTCACTCCTTGGTCCTCACCTTCCCTTTGAAGCTCTCTGCAGCTTTTTTGAAGTTATCCAGTTTTTCTTGGTAGTCTGTAACACTCTTGGGCAGGAACAAAAGGATGTGGGTCTTGATCTCTCCTCCAAAGATTTTGGGTGCAGTCTGGGCAAGGAAAAAGATGCATTACTAGGAGAAAGAGCACTGAAATGAACTTTGAGCGCTATACTTCTGTGTACTCCTTCTCTTTCCATTTAGCTGCATGGAATAAAATCTGAGCTGCTTGGGCTCCCTAGTCTTAACACAGGGCACAGATTCCCCAATGAACAAGCTATATCACCAACCCAATTCCACCACCCTGATCACACTACTTTCATACCTGTTCGGTAAATTCAATCACCAAGGGCAACTGGTTTGATTTGATGAAGTTCAACAGGTTCTCCTTTGTTATCTCCCCCTCAAAGTTGTTACGGCCTTCATCAAACTGCAGAAAGAAAGACAATGAGACTCAACTGACGATTACACAGCTAATCAAGCCCACTCAGTACTGAAATACAGCAAAGCAAGCACAGATAAGACATATGCCATAATTCTAAAAGAGGGCAACATACATTACTGTTGCACAGCATTCAATTTTCTTAAGACTCAAATATTCATTAGTTTCTCTCATTGTTATGGCACCACATACCCCCAATGATTAGCATGGTTTAACTGGTAAATAATATTTGATAGGCACCTTATTAATTAGCGTTGCTATACATGATACCTGAGGTGATAGAAAGGTCAAGCTGGAAGAGGCAAATTACTGACTGTAAATTGACATAGCAAGGCAGGTCAGCTGCACCCACCATTTAGGCAAGAAACCAGTCATTTCAGAACAACAGTGTGGCCTCTCTGTAAGATCTCAAGTCGACCACCCCAGAGTTAGATGGGAAATTCCCACTAAACTGGGATTCTCTTAACTCAGATCCTGAACACCTGGTTGTTTCCCTACTGTTTCCTCTACCTCTCCACAATACACAGCCATTATGACTGCCATTATCCCTTTGTGTCACCTAAACACTAAGACCATCAATTCTGTCCAAACTTCATTGTTTTGTGTCGCAGCTTCCATTGTTCACTTAGCTGGGAGAGTGATTCCCACAGGCTATTTTTCGGGTAGAAGAACCCCTGATTGCAGGCTGCCAGTGCAGTCTCTCACCATTCCAAAACCACTCTATCCGATTCCTGGACAAGAATTGTCCTTAGATTCTTGCCTAAGCCACACCACTGCTTTCTTCACTTCTCTCCAGACTCAGATCACTCAAATTCCTAAATGTCCTTTATCTCACTTTCCTTTGACTAGTCCTTGTGTGAGTATGTGTGTCTGCACTTTTGCTTGTGTGTGTGAATCTTGCTAACAAAACACATTTTAGTTTATATTTTTACTTTCTGGCTGGTTCTTTCCTGCATGAGCTTGCAAACACTGGTAGACATGATCTCCCTAGATCAGTGGTTCTCAACCTTCCTAATGCCACAACCCTTTAATACAGTTCCTAATGTTGTGGTGACCCCCAACCATAAAATTATTTATTATTTACAATGCCTCCCCCCGGGCAAAGGCCGCCTTGCCAGCCAGGAACGGGGGGCGGGCAGGGAGGGAAAGAGGAGCTGTGTGTCTCCCCCGGGAAAAAACTCTGAGAAACCCCACCCTGGGCTCTGCTTCTGCTTCGCTCTCGTTTCTGCTGGGGGGGCAATGTGGGAAAAGTTTCCAGAGTGTCAACCCTGGCCGGGGGGGGAATCCCAGTGCCTTTGTCTTTTGCACTGGGCGCAGCTCGCCCGCCCCGGAAAAGCACCGCCTCCCCTCGGCCCTTCCACAGTACCCCCACATGGCGAGTGGGGCAGGGGCCGTGGCAAGGAGGGGGCCTGCCCCCCGTGCTGCCACCGCCCTCCCAAGCTGGCCCGTCAGACAGGAGGTTCTCCCAGTAGCGGAGAAGGGGGGCGATGTCAGTCCCTTCTGAACAGGGGGCAGGAGGACGCAAGCACGTGGCTCGCGCTTGTGCACCACTACCGAGGAGAGAATGGAGCCTAAGACCATCAGAAGTACGCATTTTCCGATGGTCTTAGGCAACCCCTGTGAAAGGGTCGTTCAACCCCCAAAGGGGTCCCGACCCACAGGTTGAGAACCACTGCCCTAGATTATCCCCCGCTCACAGACCTCCTAATTTGAGCTCATTATTCCTCACTTTTGAATGGAGGTACTGGCATTATGAGTTGGTCCTTGTGGCACCCATGTTTTCAATAACATTATGGCTGTGAAGAAATGCTAGCTAATACATGAGGCACATCTTCAGAGATCTCAAGAACCCAAAACATGCCAGAGGAAGGGCCTCAATGAGTTAAGAAGATGCTATGGGCTTTAGCACTCTGGCCTAGTTCCTTGTCCTTTTCCACAGCCAGATTATTCAGAAATGTGCAAGATATACATCAAGCTCTCCAATCTGCAAAATGTATATAGGTTATTGTATAACTACTCTTGGCACATTAAAAAAACCACTAGGAAAGGGATGAATGTTTCTTTCAGCAGCTCACGGGTGCTCATTTCACATTGCAGGCAAGGCACAAAATGCTTCAGTGAAAATCCAGGGTGGAATCTCAATCAAAGCTCTCATCTTACTAACACACTAGATTCAAATTTCCAGAGGAGTAAACAGAGTACCAAGGAGAAAGAAACTTAACCCAAAACTGGACAGTGAAATTTGACTCAAAACTGGACTGTGAAAGACAACCTCTCTCTCAAAGGCACCCTCAGCACCATCCAAGAACATCTTAAGCAAACACCCGGGAAGGTGCTGTAAATCTCAGAGCCATGGACAGTGGGCATCTGTTTCCTAGCAAGCAGTGAGTTGCAAGTCTTGCTGGAAGTGGACTAATAAGTCCAGTCAACACAGTCATTAAAAAGGAGCTAGTGCCCTAGGCAGCAAGGCACACTATGAAGCCACTAAATAAATAGCAGTTTATTCAGAGGGCAACACATCCCCGCAGAGCTATTGTTAGCGACATAGGAACAGATGTTTGAGAGAGCACACTGTAATTCCATTACCAGGAATAATTTTATTGCAAAGCAATACCTATCACCCTTCAGGTTCTCCAAACCCTTCCAGGCACCCTGAAAGGGGATGGGGGAGGTAACAGTGGCACAAAGCTATCCACCATCAGGGACAAGCAAGAGACTGTTTTGACCCCACTGGATGGGGGCTCCCCACCACCAATCTGGAGGAAGCACACATAGGCCAAGGTCACAAAATACCTTTTTGGAAAAGCTAAACACAAGGTCTATTACTAGTAGAACTAAAACTGGAATAGCAAAGGAAACAAAAGGCAAGTTAGGCAGTTGGTGGTGTGATGGCTAGAGTGCTGGGAGCCAGAGGTTCTGAATTTAAATCTCATTTTACAGAAGCCACTGCTCTCAAACAGACATGTGAATAATACCTGCTTCAAAGATATTACCACCACCAAGATATATGCAAAAAAGGGTATGCACCTTTAGTGTGTCTGTGGGCCACTTCTGCTATGCCCTGGGATCCAATGGGCCACATCCCTGCTCAGTGTGGGGAAATTATTTTTGTCCTTCCCAGTGACAAATTGTGCCGGGCAACTTCCTGTTCCTAAAAAGGCCTAGGGAAGGGAATGTTAAATGTAAATGACAAATCATGCCCTCAAGAAGCTTCTGGGATGTTGTTTGCCCTGATGGGTGAAGATAAGGATCAGACTGGGGATTGGAGAGGGTCTTGCGGGTGGTGGCGGCATGCACTCTATGAACTATATTTTGCCCAGCACTGATTGAGAAAAAGGCATGTTGGCTCCTGAAGATCTCCAAAATTCAGCTTTTGAAAAATAGTCAAGCTCTTCTTTAAGTTCAGAGCAGGTTAATCAGGGACAGACGTTTCATCCAAAGGATACTCTAGAATTTTATTTCCTTCTGCCTATAACATCTCTGCTTGTTTACAGGCACCAAATGAATTTTCCTAGACTGCACAAATCACTTGCATTTAGCAGTTGAACGCCATTCTGAATGAGGAAAATTGGCTCCCACTTAGATATACTGCCTTCAGCTACCAAGAGAACATCTGCCTTATTTAAGCCACTTGAAATGAACAAGGCAGATTGTGGAGATAAATTTTGGCCCTGCTTGGTCACAACTTATTTATGCATACTATCTCTTCTTTTGGAACAGTTCTGATATTATTAGAGAGCTGCCGTGGCACTTCTTTGAAACCAAAGAGCTGAACATAAAATAGTTCAGGACATAGGTTAAGCTTCTGTCTCACAGCCAGCATTTAATCTATTTCAGAGGCTCTTAACTCTAGCCTCTCAAGCAAAAGCCCAAGAAGAAAGTTTTGCACCTAAAGAGAAGGGAAGGGAGCTTCTTAGAACACTCACTTTATTGGTTCCCCACCTGGTTACTCAAGAGCCCAGCTAGATTTGACCTCAATGCTTACAGCAAAGAGAGCAGTGGAACCGCACTGGCTGCTCTTGAGACAAACACAGTCCTCCTGTCTGGATCAGGCCAAGAGGAAACCTGTCTGCCTGGTCTTTGGTAGAATCCAGACTTGCACAACAGCAACTGACACAAAGGTCAACATATCTGAGAGCTCCTTCCTCCCAGTATTCAGAAGGATATCCACAGTTTTGAAGAACTGGCCAATCACAAATGCAATTTCTCCTCACCTCTGAACAGATCTGAAAGTGTTTTAAGCAGCCACGTTAAAACTTAAAGCAATTTATGAAGTGCTAAACACTTTTGTGGATAAGCATACACCAGGTATTTGAAAGAAAAGGCCTGCCTGGAACACAGGGGAGAGGTGAATTGTAAGAAACAGTTGGGATTCCATTCACAGGCTGCACCTATCTTTGAAGAAACAAAGGCAGCTGGGAAAAGAAGAGTGTACTCAGCAATCAAAACTTCACACCTGCTTATGTGTGTACACACCCATAAGAAGCTGTAACCACAGCCATGATGCATAAGCAGAAGTACTCAAATCAGCAACCAGAAAGCTACACAACATAGTTCTCCTTCACAGCTGATAGAAACACCTGTCATTTGTAGCAGTACAATAAAGAAACCAAATCCAAATGCTTACAAAAAACAGAAGGCTCTCTCCTTCAACCTCCCCCACAACCAGGTTTTAACAACCTTTTTATATAATTAAGAAGATGTGAGAGGTTTAGTGTTGTAAATTGCAAAGTTTTTTTTCCTGGGCTTATTTGCAAAACTAAGATGAAACCATCATTTCCCCTATTAGATGAAAACTGAAGGTAAAAACACTTCCTCTAACATACGAGTGAGCAAACTGTGGCCTTTTGGAACCCCTAAAAAAATGGCCAAAACGGTGACCAGAAGTTACATCATGTCACTTTGGGCATGCTAAAAGCACTGCTGCAGCCTGCCAGGCAAGCTCAGGAAAGAAAAATGGCCCCTGCTGTATTTGCAGTTGCCCATGCCTACTCTAAAGCACATCAGTCCCAATACAGGCCAAACTTTTTTCAGTTCTCTCAAGATTATCTTGTTAATATTTATCTACTTTAAACTGCTATTCTTTAATAATGAATTAAAGTGTGTTAACACCCCCCCATGATCATATAAGCTTTAGAACCAGTTATTTGAAGATTGTTCTAGCATACTTTGTTAGGGTTCTAACAGGAAGTCTGAAGGGACTGCCTATCCTTGAGGCTTCTCTTGTAACAGGGCACTATAACCTGAAAAGCACTTCTACAGTTCTGGCTTCCTTGATCAACACCTCTTTTAAGTTCTGAACAGACCAATCAACAATGCTGACTAGGCTACTGGAGTGTATCTTCCTGTTCTGCTTTCACAGTCCTTCCAGAACATTCAGTTTCCACAATTAGCTCAGTGGAGGAGGGTGCAAAATATGTCACACTTCACTAGAATTAACACAAGAGTTGCTGCAGGTCATAAAGTTGCTTTTAATCAGCTGTACTGCCTTATTTATAAAAAGAGCTGAAGGTAAAACCAGTACCTCTTTTCTACAATCATTCAATCATACTAGAAGCACCACTCTTGGAGGAAACAAGCAGGGATGGATAAAGTGCAGCCCTCCATATGTTTTTGGACTGCAACTCCTATCAGGTCTAACCACTTGAGAATGCTTAGATCTGTAGTCCAGCAATATCTGGTGAGTTAAACTTTGCTCATCCTGGGTCTACAGATTGAAATCCATGTTCTCTTAAAAGGAATGAGAAAAGCTTCTTGGGGAAAAGAAACCCTTGTGTTGAAAAAGTTAAGCACTGATATCCACTGAGGCAAAACAGTTGAAATGGCTGCACATTTCCTACTGTGCACATAGAAAAGGAAGAGAGAGAAAAACTGGCAAGAAAACAGTGGGAGAAGCAGTGCCATCAACTCTGTAGACTGCTGCCAGATGGACTTAACACAGACTGGCACTTTTTTTCAGACACCCACCTTCTTAAAAAGGGCAACTCCATCCTTGATGAGCTGGTATTTGGCAAAGACATCGCTGCTGGAAGAGATCCCGAAAGGAATGTCATCAATGGATTCTGCTGCCAACAAGAACTGTTTGCCAGCCTCTGATTCTGCATCCTGACAGACAAGAAAATCGGTACTTTCAAGAACTCCACATCATGCCCAAAACTTTACAAGGAGCCAAAACAGAATAAGAAAACAGATGAAAGAACTTATCTCAAACTTAAGATTTCAAAGACTATTGCACGTAGACAGGACTAACAGCTAAAGGAACTGTAACCACAGGTCTAGATCAAGGGGAAAGGCAATTTGCGGCCCACAGATTAATTTAATGTACTTCCAGCCCAACATCAAAAACGCTCTACAAGTAATCAGTTTAGGCCAGGGCTTTCCAAAAAGTGTGCTGCAACACGTGTGTCACCTGAAGTGTGGTGTGTCACCTACAATGTTGGAAACATACGTTATTTATAAATCATATATTTTTAAAAATATATGAAAAGTTCTCATGCGATATGTTGTGTCCTCATGCTTTTTGTTATTACAATTTATGTATGTGTCTGTATCTCTTATAAGAGATTAATTTAACCTCTAGCTTGCTAGTAAAACTGAATTACTGTGTCACAAAATGATGCACGTCTAAAAAGTATATCACCAACATGAGAAGTTTGGAAAGTTCTGGTTCACGCCATAGGAGAAGTGTGACCCCCCTCACCTCTCCATGACTACTGGGCACAGATGGAAAAAAGGTGACAGAAAGAAGAAAGGAGGTGGCCCTGCAGATTGCTGACATCAACCCCTCACACCACCAGCATGTGATCCTCAACAGATTTCCTCTCCCAAGGAATATGGCCCCTGACAAAAACAAAATTCCCCACTCCTGGTCCCCCACTAAATGAACAAAAAAAAATTACCTTAAAGAACCCAATCACAGCAACTTCACTGGACTCTACTAGTTCTTCAGCTGCTGCAACATCCTTCAGCGTGGTGGCTGCTGGGCCTGTGCGCTTCTTCAGCCAATTAAGAATGTCATCTGCTTCCCGGCCAGCTTCATTAGCAAATCAAGAAGCCACATTATAATCTCCTCAATCATAAAATGTGAGCAGTTAGCCTGATCTTGCAGGGAAAAGTCTCACGACCTGTCTTGATTTAGTACTTATTTAGCCTACAAGCAGACACCTACTACTTTCTCTTACCTCTTTTGTCTTTCAAGACTGAACAACCACCAGAAGGTGCTGTTGAGCCCAAAGGAGCCCTACTGGATCTAAAATATTTCACAGAACTCACACCCTTCTCGGCATGTTCCTTCCCTGAACAAACTAGCACAATTACAGTTAGACTTTGGTCACATTATCAACGAAGCAATGTATTCTGCCAGACAAACAGGTTCCATGTTAAAGGATTTCATTGAGCACTTCAGTAAGAAAGGTAGCAAGTCTTCTTGCTACAAAGATGCTGCTTTTTAAACCTTGTTAAAATGCAGCCTGTGTTTCAACTAGAAGCCTCATGCAGTAGGAAAGGAGGAGATCCTCAACCTAAGTAGGTCCTGCGCCAATTATATAACAAAGAGAATCAGTTCCCAGACAAAAGGGTAGCTACAAATCATGTCCACTCCATCACGGAGAAAAGGGAATGCCCCTTGCCAGTACCATCAAGCAGAAAGACACCTTTAGACAGAGGTGCACATTTTTATACACTACAGCAACTCTGGCAAGGGGAAAACGGGAACTCTGGCTTTCCTTTCTAAAGCTTGGAGCAGGGGAGGATGGAGTGGTTGTTTCTGTTACAAGCTCTATAGAGGAAGACTAGGGGTAGGGGTGAATAGCCAAAGCATTCCCAGAGGTTTGGTCCACAATGCCAAAACAAACAATGAACTCTAAATGTTCTGAGCTGGAAGAAGAGGTAAGTGAGTGGCCCTTAACCTCCTGTAGTTCAGTCTCAGGGGACTAAAGCTGCAATGCTATGCACCCTCATTAGAAGACATCTCTGAGCACAATGTATTTGTCCAAAAAAGTACACATAGGACTGGGCTGAAAGAGAACAACCATGTGCTGGCAACCAGCAATTTGGGCAAGCAATGCCAGCCAAATTTTGTGGTTCCCTAAAGCTGTCGCTCTCCCGCCACCTCACTGAAGTCCAAGCCATTTGGTCACTGGAGGAGGTCACTGGAGGAGGCCTGTGTGTACCTCCATATCCCCACTCTGTTCCCCACTTTTGATGAATCCAGTTAAGACTTCCAAGGCAGGGATTTGGTTATTACAACTATTTTCATTTTTCTTTCCTCCAGGGAAGTTTTATCTTACTAATTTTTTCCACTTCCTATACCAATTTATTAAATAACTCTTTCACAATCAAGGTTTTGAGGCATTCACAGAATGCTTTTTGAAAAAGATGAAGTTGGAAGCAGAAAGATCATAATGCAGGGAATATTTGGCCACATTTGGAAAGCCGTTCTTGCCTAGCAGTTGTGGCAGCCACAGCAGGAGCCAAGGACTAAGTGGAAGCAGTTTCACACAACTGCTTCCCACTCCAAGCCTTCACAAGTCATGGTTACCAGAAACAGTCAAGAACTACACACTACCTAGCTACCAAGGTAAGGAGAAGCCCTGTCCCCAGGGGAATAAAATGTGATATTAACTGCTTGGTTGAACACCACTGGGAGCTGAGGTTCTTCTCTTCCATAGTCACCAGAGAATCTTTGAAGACAGAAAAAACACTATGCAAGGCTGCAGTAGGGTGCATCTTCTCCCATGACTGCTCAGGCCATTTGTCCAGGTGCTCCTACAAACTGAAGTGAGGACGATACTCACAACATAGGGGCATTTCAGAACCTGCTACACCCTATCCACTAGTGTCCAGCACGTTCACACTCTTTTTCAAGTTCAGAGGCCTGACCTTCAAGTGCAATCACTAAAACATTTGCTAAGTGAGCATCAGTTCTGAAGTTCAGGTCTCAAAGAAAAATCTTGAGAGAAACAATAACCATCTTCAAACATCTGAAGGAATGCCACACAGAAAATGAAGAAACTCATTTTCTACTGCTCCAGAGGACCAAACCGAGACCAGTGATTTCAAATAAATAGAAAGATTTCACTTTCTGGATGGTAAATGCTGTTCCAACAGTTTAACACACTACTTCAGAAGGTGATAGGACTTTCTTTCATTGGAATTTTTCAAATAGAAGTTAAAATGCTTAAGCAATAGATTCCTGTATTGGCAGGGGTTGGACTACATGGCCCTCGAGATCTTTTCAAACTCCACAATGCTGTGGTGCATAGACCCTTCCCAAAGCTGCTAGGAGACACTAAAAAGTAGATTATTTTACATATCACATGTCCATATGGTGAGCTTTATTATTTTAATTTATATTCTGTTTAATTTATATTCTGTGCTTCTCACAGCACAGGACCCAACGTGGTTTACAATAAATTAAAACAAAGTACAACTAAAGTCTTAACAGAAAAGTTTAAAAAAGATAATTATATTAAAAGTCCAACATTAAAAATAGTTTAAAACCTATTTAAAATACAGTGAAAAACATAAAAGAGCACATCCCATTGAAAGCTATTTCTGCTACAATGGATTAAGAGCCAAAAAGTCTACCTGAATAAAATAAATAAAAAATTGCCTGAAAAAAAGGAAAGAAAAAACCGCACTGAGAACCATATCTTTGTGGAAAGCAGTTCCCTGGGGCTGCCTGGGAGCAGCCGTTGAGATGGCTATTATGAGAGGGTACTGAAACTAAGCCCCGCAGGGACAGACAAACCAGACTACAAGACTCATAATTCTCAGCAAACATGACTAATAATCACGGATTAGGGGGATAACAGCCCAACACATCTAGAGGGCATTGGGCTGCCTATCCTGTGGACAGTGTCAGGGGCTTCAAGGTGGGTTTGGAGGGAGGGACCTCCACAGAGGCAAGTTCCAAACAAAAAAAAGCACACAGTTGAGATCACAGGTGAGCAAAGAGGAAATGGCCATAGTCATCAAGGAGAGAGAACAATGGACCTGTTTTTGTTGACCGAGACAGAGTGAGGGACTGTGATTACATTTTTAGAGAGAAGCAATATTATTTGTCATTCTGAATATGGTAACAGGTCAGAGGCCAAAAATAAGATAAAAGATTTGCACCTCCAAATTTCAGCAACATTTTAGAATCATATGTATTAACTTAGGTTTCTGCATGTTAATACAGAATTGCTATATACAAATCCTCAGGTCAATTATTTTTAATTTCTTCACCTTTAATGATGCATAGAAAAGTTAGGGGCGGTATTACAGTCTTTCCTCCCCATTCATGGGTTTGACCTTAACAAATTTTGATTATTTGTGAAGTGCGCGCGTGTCTTCCCACCTCCTTCTCCTCTTCCCATTTTGATGGGCACAGAGAAGGCAGGCAAACATGCCCACGGAAAAGGTAAGGGAACGGGGGGCGGGGAGAATACATATACATGTCCTTCCCTCTGGAGCTTCCCTCAGTCCCATGCATTTGGCCCCAGCGGAGAACAGGTACCAAGGTGAAAGGGAAGGGTGGGCAGCCCAAGAAGGAAATGGGAGGTGGATCATGGGCAAAGTTATTCACAGTTTTTCCATTTTGTGAGGGTTCTGCACGCCAAACTCTCATCAAAGTGGAGGGGCCACTGAACTGTGATACAACTGGTCTAAGCAGCTGATTCCACAGGAAAGGAAGATTCTCCTACCTCTGTGTAGCCTACATTTTTATAACTTGCATTTGCCATACACTTTATTTGCCTAGACCTTTCATGCAACATGGTATGTACATGTAGGCACTGGTGTCCCTGTTAGGTGTGGATACAACAGAAGCTCTGTACTGGTTAAGTAGCAGACAGCAAGCTTTCTCTGGGTCACTACATCATTCAGCCTTCCAGGTCACCAGCTAACAAATTTTGGCCAATCAAAAATATCAGCTCATCAGGACCCTGTGACTCTTGTAGAGCATAATAGTGGGAATCCTGTTTCCAAGCCTATGGTGTATCTCCAAAACACAGTGCATGTTCAGGAACTATCACTTGCTTATCTTCTTAGATAAAGCCAGAGGAGAATGACTACTGGCCCAGTTTTACTATTCTCCAGATGGCTTTAGATACCCCACACGATTGCAGGGAGAATCCCATTCCAGTGCCAAGGTGAATAGGAAGACTAAGCTGAAAGCAAACCAACAGGGCAAGAGCAGCTTTTCTCTCCAGCTACAAAGACTGAGCATGCTGATTTTACTACAAATCTTCAAGTTGTCTGACGTTATTTTTGTGAAATGTTCCAAACTACCCCAGTCTTCCTCCCAATTTCACAGCAGAAGAGGAAATGGTGAATTGCGCCTAAGGGTCTTTAAACATCTACAGTATAGCTGCTGTGAAGATGCTTGCCTTCTCTGGAGTTCCAGATCTGGCAGAAAAGCTAGGGGGCTCACACTCACTGTAGCATGCAAAACCAGTGAAACCAGTCACTGAGCAACATAACCTGAAAACCTACACTTGTTTCAAAAGGCCAATGTCTGTCTTTGTAACAATTTCCTGTGAATTCTTCATTTAGCACTCCATATTAACACAAAAGAACAATACCTGATGGTATATTATAGCTGACAGAATTTTACACTACAAGGCATTCAAAAGGACTGTATTATTCCAGTTTTCCAGTGAAAGCCAGCATAACTGATAAGCTTTATTCTCTTAAGTATAAAAAGTGAAACTTCAGCACATGCAGTTCTGTTTCTGAAAACAGCATGTTAAAGATGCAAGTCTACCCCGTGTTAGATATTTGGGACTCATTTTCTAAAGAATTACTGTGTGAGAAAAAAAGTTAACATTTTTACCATTCAGTGATACACCAATTCTTTTTAATGTAACTGAAGATATAACGTTAGCAACAATTACATAAAACTGACAATATTTACAAGCAGTATCACCTAAGCTTTGATGCTAATTGCAAGCTGAGTTGCCATGGAGTACAAGTTTCACAAAAAGGGCTTAGACATTTTACTTGCTATGCTATGGCAATACGGAAAAAATACTTCTTTATGCACTGCAAAGGAGGAGCTGATTGGTCTGATTGCTCAATTAACAGGCTGTATTATGCATTAAAGATGAAGGAGGAGTCTAAGAGGACTCAGAGCAGAGTGAAGGCACAGAAATGTGGCAAGACAAAGTAGGGGTCACGGACATAATACTGGTCAGCATTACCTTCAAGATTAAAAAGATTACAATTTACCATGCAAAGAACAGTCTAACAGACAACCAAGCAGGAACATCTTGGATCAAGGGGAAAACCCTGTAATTATTAATGGGCATAGGTAACAGAAGTGAGTGGATCAATGAGAGCAACATACAAGATGTAAGCAAGAAGAATACAGAGAAGGATGGAATTCTAGCAGTCTTGGAGACCATCTATACAATGTTCCCTTGCATATCATTAGCATGAAGCAGTTAAAAATAAATGCTTTGATCTTTTTTCTGTGCCTCAAACTCAGATCTTCAAAGAAGTTTGTTACCTGAACTTTTTAACTGTTTCATCATCACCATCATGTTCTCACCTGTATACTCTTTGGGAGAAGATTTATCCCCATTCTTAAAGAACTTAATAGTAGGATATCCTCGCACACCAAACTGTTGGGCAAGTTCTGACTCTTCTGTGGCATCCACCTTAGCCAGCCTGATTTCAGAGTTCTCAGATTTCAGCTTAGCTGCTGCCTTTGCATACTCAGGCGCCAGAGCTTTACAGTGACCACACCATGGTGCATCTGTGGGGAGGAAAACACAGAAATACTTAATGTCAAAGCCACTACATGCAGTTTCCCACACTATCACTATCTCAAAAAAGCATTCCATGCAGATTACTCTGGAGCATCTTAAGCAACACGGAGGGCTTTTACGGCTGAGAAAGTGCCACCATTAACTTCTTCGCAGCACTGTACCCTGCTGTTTGTGTATCAGAAAATGAATGCCTGTTCCAGTTTGCCTGTAAGAGACTGAGCAGTCTCTACAACAGATGATAAATGAAACAAGACACAGGCAAAAACAACAGCACCTCAAACCAGTTATTCCAGAGAATCTAAGCCAAGAGATGCGCTTACCTAAACCACGTTGTGCCTTTACAACAAAAGAACTTAATAACTGGTTATCGATCTTGTGGAAACTCAAAAGGAGGGGGGGCAGAAAAAAGAAACCCTAACTTTATTACCTTTCAAAAGAAGACTGCAACTATTTTCATAGCGACATACCTTTAGGCACAACCACACAGCTCATTTCAGCTATATAATTATTATTTATGTCTCAGAAATTTAAGTTAGATGTCCCGTGGATCAAGAGAAGGACAAAAGCACTTCATGAACGATGGAACTCAGGTAAAAACTCTGGACAAGAACAGAGCCAACACACTTTTGTTTTCAAACAGCAGGACCTCAAAAGGCTCAAAAGGCAGTTTGGTATCTCTCTTATATCTGGAACTGTGACTCCTTAGGGAAGTGCAAACAGCCAGTCAGTGCCGCTAAAGAACCACAACCGCACAGCAAACACCACAAGAACACCTTAAGCATTTTTACACAAAACGTTCTTCCCTCAAGTAATCCTGGACTAGGCGATCCAGATCCCGCTTCCCACCCAGGCACGAACCCTTCTGGTTAATCCCAGGCCGCTTCCTCTCCGTGTGGCTGTGAGAACAGTGTGTGGCTTCACACCCCTCTCAGCTCGCTACACAAAAGGCGGAGGCACGTAAGATCCATCAGCCCGCACACGCCTTTCCACAGGGCGACGTGCATCCCCACAGCCACCCGCAGACACGCGCGCAGTCCAGGGCCGAACCGGTTTCCTCCCACCCCGAGGGCCTGTTTAAGGGCGGGAGGCTCCCATACTCGGAAACCTCCGGCGGCCTCCCGCACTGCGCTGGAGCCAACCCCACGGAGGCCGCCATGGAGCTCCTCCTCGGGGGCCACGGGGGCAGAAGGGGGGCCGAAGCCCTCGCGGCTCAGAGGTTGCAACCGCCCCCCCCCGAGGCCCGTGGGGACCCCTCCCCGCCCACGTGACCGCCGCGGCGCCTGAGGGGGGGCCGCGGGAGAGACCCGCCGGCGACCGCCCCGGAGGCGACGCCCCCTCCGCGACCGGGGCTCCCGGCCCGCCCGCCCGGCCCGGACTCACAGAACTCCACCAGGATATTCGGGAACTGCTCCAGCGCCCGGTCGAAGTTCGCCGACTTGAGCACCAGCACGTCCTCCTCCTCCTCGAAGTCGGCCTCGGCGGCGCAGGCCAGGCCCAGCAGGAGGAGGCCGAGGAGCGGCGAGGAGAGCCGGAGGGTCTTCATGGCGGCGCCAGGCGCTGACGGCACGGATTCCGGGCGCAGGGACCGGGCAGCGAGAAGGCACCACGAAAGAGACCACTCCGCCCCCGCCTCCCCGCTTATAAACCCGCCCTCTCCCCGTGGCGGCCGCCGCCGATTGGCTACTTCCCGCCCCCTACGCTTCCGTTCCCATTGCGCCGGAGCAGCGCCTGGGGCCGACCTCGCGGTCTGATTGGCCAGCCGAAAGGTCGCGTCACCTTTCCTTCCACTTCCGAACAAGCCTGAAAGTTTCCTCTGTTCTGTCGGCTTTGATTGGCCACCTCAACCGTATTGATGCCTACGATTGGGCAGAAAGACTACTCGCAGAACTCTGTTTAGCCGCTCCTGATTGGCTTTGCTCTACGTCCCCCTTTTCGTCCCCCACCCCGACGTCGCTTCACCTCTCTCCTTTGGAACGTGGCATTTGCGAGGCACGCCCTTCAGGGTGCTGCGCATGCGTGCTTGAGTATAAGAGGCAGACCTCGTTCGTGTTTGATTCTGACTGGGCCGTGTTTATTCGGCGCCCCGGAAGAGCAAGCGGAGGAGGAGGAAGTGCTTCCGGGGGAGGGGCAAGGCAGGTTGGTGTCGCGGGACTTTCTGAGTTAGAGGGGTTTGTGTGTGTACGTGCGCGCATACACACACAATGTTATAGTCATTGTCTACTCGGACGTACAGCGGAGCTTACTCTCTGGCAAGTAGTCACCGGCCATTTCCGCACTGCACTCTTATAGCGCGACTATTCCACTTTCAACGTTCTATGGAATGGCCGGCCCCTCCCTAAACTGCAAGCCCCAGGATTCCATAGGATGTTGAAAGTGGAATAATCGCGCTATAAGAGTGCAGTGCGGAAATGGCTATAGAACTGCAGCCAGAGTAGGCTTCCCCGTTAAAACGCATTGGCTGCCCACCCTTTTTTTCCGTTAACGGTTAGTAAATAACAGTTGCTGGTCTGTAGAACGTTCAGTTCATTTCCGAGTATACCAGGAAAGCTGCTGTCGGTGGGCCTGTGAAGGATGCGGGTGAATATCTGCTGCGCTGAGGTTTCACGACGAGAGACTTTTCTCCATGGTTTCTAATGCTCTGCTTTACTCAGTACTACTCAAAGGGATTTACCGTGTAATATGTGAGAATATATATGAGGCCGATAAAAAGAAACACATTTTTTAAAACTACATGAGCAACTAGAGTAGGGTCAGATGATCAGTTTTCCTGGGCCTGACGTCCCCCAGGGCTTGGGGGATGGCAGTTTTAATCAGACATCGGCCATTTCCGCACCAGCCTGTTACAGCGCGATGATTCCCCTTTCAACCTCCTCTGGAACCCTGGGGTCCGGCCGGCCCCTCCCGAAACTGCAAACCCCAGGGTTCCAGAGGAGGTTGAAAGGGGAATCATCGCGCTGTAACAGGCTCGTGCGGAAATGGCCATAGTTTCAGCACATCAGTTTGGGAAGAACGCAGTAAACTGACAAATGCTCTGTTCATTTACCTTCCTGTAACTGAACAGAAAAACCCTTTGCAGCTGCTGTTGCAGAGCAATTTAGTGCAGCACCAGGAACATGTTGGGTTGAAACTATACATATTTGAATCCCACTTTTAACTTATTCCCAGGTAAGCATGCATAGGATTGCAGCTTGTCTCAGCGTAACTTAAGAACATGGAGTGCACAGCCTGGTCAATCAGTGATCAGGCTCAAGAAAGATTCAATTAATTGATGCAAATATAGCTCCAGTTGTCAGGGTGCCGATGAATTATGGCCACTGTGCTTTGATATACCAGAGTAAAGCAACAACACTAATATATGTGACAAAGGAAAAGGCTGCCGGTCATCAGAAATTTCATGTGTCTCCATTTTCTCAAAGCAGTAAGATTAATCCACGTTGCTTATTTGTTTTGAAATACTTCCCTTTCTGGTTAAGCTGGTTGCTGCCAAACTGTAGTGCTAGTTTTTGTAGCAACAAATTTAATTGGATGATGGACTTAAAAATGCTGCTGCTATATTAGGGAGTATGTACCTTAACTGTCTCTTCTTTTTTCTCCCCTCTCCTTGAAGGCATATCTTTAATTTGGTGGTGCTGAAAAGATTAAGGAGAGAAAAGTAATTTTATGACAGATGTGTGATATACTCTTTTCTAGTCCATTGAAAAAATGAGCCAGGAACTTGATCTTTCTGTCACCATACTGTTGGAGTAGAGAGCATGTAGCCCTCCAGATGTCACAGGAGTCCAGTTCCCAGCAGCCCTACCCAACATAGCCAATGACAGTGAATGCTGCGAACTACAGTCCAGCAAAATGTACTGTGTTTACAATTGGGTTTCTGAGATCAGTCTTGAAAACTTGCAGGGCTTTGTCTTGACATATATTTTAATTCCACTTTCTAGGCATACCAACAGCTCAAGAACCATTCTAGACCAATAAGAAATGTGGCCTTGAGTGTCAAATGAAATTGACTGTTCAAGAAATGTGTTTTTTGTAAATAAATTCCAGCTGATAGGTGTTTACTCAAAAGGAAGTCCCACTTTCTATTATATTACATCCTTTGGGTTTTAGGATGCAGTCCTCTACATATTTGTGTAGGAGTAAGTCCCTTTCTCTCATACAAAGCAATGAGAGCATCTAGAGCTGCATAAGCCTAGCTGTATTCCCCCTCTCTAGATCAAAGTCTATCAATAGCTACAGATACAACGGTTTAAAATCTAAATGAAGAAAGAACCCAGTAAAGAATATAAGCATTCTGACACCTGTATGTGTGTGTACGTAATCTGGTCACAAAATCTTGAGGATTGCTTTGGAGAGCTAAAACAGTTGATCCTGACTTTTTTGTTCATATCTGACATACACAAAGCTGACCCCTGCCTGATAGAATAGAAAAGGTTTCCAGGAAATAGCATGCCTTTGCCACTAAAATAAACCTTTGTATTAGAACATTAAGAAAAAAACAATAGGGCTCAAAAGGCTGGAAGATGGGGGAAGTGGCAGAACTGTGAGATCAGAAACTTCAGATTCCAGTATCAAATATTCGAGAGATATTAAGACATCTGGATGTACTGTAACTGGGTTTTTGGTTTCTTTACCTCTAACGAAAGTAGTAGTGTTTATTAAGAGATCTGAGTCATTTTTTTCCTCTGAGAAAAGCATTATGCATCATCAGCACAGAGGGTAACATTTACTAAACATTTAATACTCTTGGTACACTCACAGAAATGCCCAGTATTAGCCTAAGACATGGAAGCATTGCTAAACATACTTGTATTTCTTTAAAATTTCTGTTTCTGGAGAATCATTCACATAACAAACAAGAAGGAACCTGAAGTTCTCTCACATAACAAATAGAAAGGAGGAGTCTGGTCTTCCCTGGCAGGGTGGCTGAGGAGCCATCAGATGTTGTAGACTGTCTAGTTCCTTGGCAAAGGATGTCATCCATTGCTGGAAGTCTCTGTCACTAGCTATAGTGAGTGCCAGAGATAGCTTCGATGACTTGCTGCTTACACAATGTAAAATCATGTCAGCCCTGAAGGTGTTGTAATGAAGGCCTTGACGGTCGTGATTGGAGGGCAATAGGCAGATAGTTAGATAAGGAACAATCAACTTCTCCCACCTCATCAAGCTTTGGTTGCTGTGCGTTGACAGGTCACTGCATGCAATGGTTACTGCATCATGGTTCCCTTCTATGCATGAAGATGGAGTGTGGCAAGGTAATCTTACTCCTAAATTCGAGTAAAGGCATCGGTGAAAGAGAATATGGTTACAGCTGTTCTGAAAAAGATTTGTCTAAGTCTAAAATGGAATAAATAGTGCAAGTTACCCTACAGATATTGAAACTGAAAGGGAAGGTTCACTGTTGACTTCAGTGGAAGAGAATTCTCTCAGTCTCAGGTGTGTTAGAATTAATACCAACAGTTTTCAGTGCCTTTGTACTGCTGTTCAGCCCAAAGTGTAAGTGGAGTACATAATACTGCCTTTGCAAGTTTCCAATAAAAATTTCCACAGTTTTGAAGTTGGTTGAACAATGTTTGAACTACCTTAAGAGAGCAATCCCAGGAGGGAGAAATCAAGGGAGTCTTTAACTGGAGGTAACACTATTTCCTGTGGCAATTTGATACGAGACATGGTGGGAAATAGCTCATTATTTCTCCCTGATTACCTCCCTTTGACACCAGCAGGAGGCAAATTTACTATATACCTTTCTTGCGGGCATTGTGAGAAAGCAAGGAAGTTTTGTATCCAAGCCTACGTCTTCAGAACACCCTCTTTCAGGCCCTACCACTCATGGTACAAGTTATATATGAAGAGCCTTTTGTAGGCATGGAAAGAGGTGCTTGTCCAGCTGGGTTCAGTAGCAGTTCCACAGCATCCAGTAGAGCTTCAGCCAGCTTTTGAACAGTTTAGAATTGTTTTGTGTGCTTTTTAAATTTTTGTTTTCTATATTAATATTTCAGATCACATATTTATGGCTATTGGGATATAAAACTAATGTGGGAGACCTTTCAGGAATTATTAAAGTCAAAAGTGCTAAAAATCAGTTCACTCCTGCCAGACCCCAAAAGTGTGGCCACCTAAGGCTCTGGAGCCTCCCCCTTTGCAAAAACTGAGAGACTCTTGCTACTTGAAATAGCTAGCATCACTTGCAGCACCTTGGCATAAACAGTTCTCTGCATGGCACAGCAACCAACACACTCCCACAACTTCCCACCCTTCCTTCCATTCCCTCAACTGTTTGTTGTTATTGTGTGCTTTCCCGGTCATTTCATATTTAACAGCAATCTTAAGGCAAACTTATAACCGGGTTTTCTTGGCAAGACTTGTTCCAAGGTGGGTTGCATTTGCTTTCCTCTGAGGCTGAGAAAGTGTGACTTGCCAAGGTCACCCAATGGGTTTCCATGGCTAAGCAAGAATTTGATTTGAACCTGGTCTCCAGAGTTGTAGTCTAGCACTCAAACCACTAAACCATGCTGGCTCTCGAAATGGTTCTACAAAGTAGATAATACAACAAGTTCCACTGAAGGAAGGAAGGACGGACGGAAGGAAAGAGAAAGGAAGTAAGGAAGGAAGGAAGGAAGGAAGGCTGTTTTGAACAGCAAGTTAAATTTTTCCAGTGCTCAGTTGTATTTGCATTTCACAGGTATTAATCCATTCCTGGAAGTGGGGATGTTTCTCTCTGTCAAGCTGTTCTAATTGCACATATAATTATCCAAATAAGTTCTCTTTCTTCATCAGGGTGTGCATCCTGAGTGTGGGAGAGGGCCTGTTCGACTTGGTATTACTGGGCCACGTCAACACATACTCGGCTCACCCTCACTAAATGACATGTATACAGCTCAAAGTCCTATCTGCCTATCTGTTCATGCAGAGGACAATGAGCCAGGCAGAACAAGCAGAATGCCTTAACCAATTGCTAAATTGCTGGAAAGTCCTGGCTTGAGGATAATAGAAAATTTATTTCACCTTTTAAGTAGTCAGCGCAGCCATACAAAGGCTGTTTGCTTCCAAGAAAATGCTGAAAAGAGTAGGATTGCAGTGCTACAGCTGAGAGGTAGAACTGGCAAACACAAAGTGCAGCCCACTGAGCAGAAAGCATGGAGCCCACCACTTATGTGTGGTACACTAGCCTTCAACTGCCTGTTTTTAGTGCCTGCCTGGGACTGTAAAAAGACAAAGGTTGTCCAACACCTACCAGGAGCCAATTAACAGATGTATTTGGGTTCAGAATCATGGCCCTCCAGATGTGCTGCAGCTCCCAGCATTGGCTGCTCTGCCTTGGGCTGCTGGGGCTAGCCGTCCAGTGCCATCTGGGGAGCTATGTGATCCCCAGTTTGTTAATGAGTCACATGTGGATAGAGTGGCCACGTACAGAAGGGGAAAATCTTCTGCACCTTTAAAGTTGTTTGGAACAGAACATTTCAGCCAGTGTGGCTTTTCTGCCAAGCTGCTGCTTGTTAATTGATGTCAAGTCAGCTTTGACTTATGGTGACTCTATAAATAACAGACCTCCACAAGGCCCTGTTATTAACAGCACTGCTCAGGTGTTGCAGATTCAAGACTGTGACTTTCCTGACTGCTATGGCAGTGGGAATGACCGCATTGTTTCTCTGTATACGAACCCTCCCACAATATCAGAACTGCAGTGGAATGGAAGGATCAAATAAATAGGCAATAATGGAGGAGCTGCATTATTGGAGCCACTCATGGGCACTTCCCATGAATGAGAAGGATGCCTCAATAACAGTGAGAGAGTGACAACATAATGTGATAAGGAGAGATCAAAAACAGAACTAAGCTAATGCAATTGTGCAATAATTGTGCAATTGTGTGATAAAGCCCATTGAAAATCATTCATGCCTAGAACTCTTATATTTGCTGTGTTTGCCTTCCCTTGGTATTTCTGCTTGCTCCTTTACTTTGGATACCTAAACTTTTATTTCTAATGCTCAGTGGGAGTTTTTATCCTAGAAATTTGGGACCGGAAAGAAAATTTTATTTGGGGGCAGAGTTCTTATTTTAGCAAGCAGTGCCTTCATTCTGCCACATTCTGGTGCAGGTTGTACTTTGGCACCATTTATGTATAAATTGCATTCAAGCAGTCGGAGACTTATTCAGATGCATTAGACTAACTGGTCTTCTTATTTTCAAGATTGCAAAGCAACAGTTGCACAAATATTTGTGAGGGAAGTGCATTCCCCTTCCAGGAAGCACCAGACTAGTATCTGCCTCCTCTTTTCCCTAGTATTTGTTCCTTAATTGTGAACATCCAAACCAGTTCCCCATGCTATGGCTTCCTCCCTTCTGGGTGGACGTGTCCCAACCTGTTAGGTTAGAGAGCCCGAAGAAGCCACAGGAAATCAGCCATTTGGAAGCAAGACTGAGCTGGCTATCTGCAATTGGTTGAACTTCCCTTCCTCTGCCTTGGGCAGTGGCACACAAGGGAGCAGGGGGAGAAAGGTTTTTGAAATTTCTGCCTCACTTTGTTATCTTGCTTTTCCTAGTAGGTTCCATAAAAGCTAACCAGAGATTGATAAGCATATCGTATCTGTCTAGCTGGCGGGACAGATGTTCCTCAAACAGACCAAGCAGTAACTTTTCTTTTCTTGGGTGGACCCCTTGTTTCCACAGTTTGATACCTGCAAGCAAACTCCTATTTTGCCATTCACATTTAATCCCAGCTAGCCTGGGTTGTTTCTAGCAGCTTCTACTGCAGTTTGTGCATGCTCTGCTGCAGTGATTTCTACCTCTTTTCTGAACTGAAATGTATTTAATAATAGTTGTGAAGCAGGGAAAAAGACTGTTTTACACAGATACTTTATCCTTGCCTGGCTCTGTTTTTTATCTTGCTGTAATATCTACTCTACTCTGCTGTGTGTTTTTTTAAAACCAAATTCTTTGTTCTAATTTTATCAAGCTTGCTTCAGTTCCTATTGTGAGCTGTTCTGGAATTCTTTGTAGTTTAAGAGCAGGTCAAAAAATGTTAAAAATTACTGAAGAAAACCTGGCAAAGGAATGCCTGTTTCACACAGTTGTCAAAGACAGTGGAGACCTCCCATGTTAAAAAAAAACTAGAAGCCCTTCAAGCCTATAAAATCTTTTTAAAAAAAGAGAGAGAGAAAAGAGAGAAGACCAGCAGTTGTAAGACTGTCACGAATAATACTACATATGCATCGTAAATGTAATAGAGGCTTAAATGTTGAGAATTTGATGTTTGGGGGCTAAAATACATTGATGGACGAGACCTTGTACGTAAATATTTCTAATTGCTTTCTTAAATGTATCTAAATTCTATACAGACCAATTAAAATTTAAGGGATACAGTCCCTGAAGGTATTAATGACTGACCTAGAAACTGCTGTTATTTGTTTTATTTTAATCTCACATGCAGCTGAGGTTTTTCTCATCACTTAATCTCATTGCCAGGAAAAACTTTCTCCTTACTTTCTTGGCTGCTCTTAGAGGTCAAGGAAGAGAGCTACTTGAACCCAGCTGTGAAAGTGCAAGTAAAACAAAGATTAAATTTCACTGGAGGGTTTTTTTTTTAATTTCTTGGTGTCTAATATGACTTGTTGTGTATTTCAGTCGATTGTTAGTGTGACCTTATGATTCTACTGAGAACTCTTCGAATTCAATGGGTTTACTTCCAGGGAAATGTAAGATTGCAGCCGACGAGTGTCAACTTAGGAGGCTCAGAACAAGACACCACGAAAAACAAGCAACATAGTATTTTTTGCCTGGTCTTCCATCTCTTGGTTAGCCAAGGAAACTGTGAGTTCAGATCCTAGTGGTAATATTATACAGAAGCACAAAGAAACCAATGTAACAACAGTGCAAGCATAGTTCCAATTTGTTTGGTCTATAGCACACAGCCAGATTCTAACCATATTTACTCAGAAGCCTGTCCTCCTGAGCTTAAAGGAGCTTACTCCCTATGAGATGTCTATCCCTTGTTTGATATTGCTCACAACACAGCTCTCTCACATCATCCTCTCTTCCAGTTATCTAATATTTCCTCTCTCGTCTTTGTGTGTAAGTATTAGGCCTATCAAAGCAACAGGCAAGTGGTTTGGAATGGCTGGGCAAGGGTTATTTCTCAGGCTTGTGGAGCAGATGTGATTATTGTTTCCATCTCCCACAACAGTTGCCCTATTGCAGTGGTTCTCAACCTGGAGGTCGGGACCCCTTTGGGGGTCGAACGACCATTTCACAGGGGTCGCCGCTCCTCAATCCTGCCCCCCCTTTTAAAAGAAGGTGGCCTCACAGCTAATGGGAGCAGTGCTTCTGAGACCCCTGCGCTGGGAGGAGGGGAGAGGAGGCATGCTGGGTGTTTCCCCATCTTTCCCTGCCTACTGGGAAAGCACTGGAGGAGCCTGAGGTGGAGCCGGAGGTGCGGAGAACGGGAGGAGAGAGCTGGAGCCTGAATGTTAAGGTGGAGGTGAGGACACCAAGAAGAGAGAGCTGGAACCGGAGCGTTAAGGTGGAGGTGAGGAGAGGAGACCCCGCGCTGGCGGGAGGGGAGAGGAGGCATGCAGCCGGGCACAGCCAGGCGCTGCTTGGATGCTCGCGCCTGCACCACACACACACACACACACACGGAGGGCTTCCCCTTCAGTGTTCCTTTCCCCTTCATGCCGGCTTGCAGAGTCAGAGTTGCTTGCCAGGGCGAGTGAGCAACCGGGTGCTGCTCGGATGCTCGCGCCCGCACCATACACACACACACACACACACAGAGGGCTTCCCATTCAGGGTTTATGGTGCTGCAGCAGGACGTCTGGGAGGTAAGACCCCATCCCCTCACCCTCTTTGCCTCACGCTCATTCATGCCGGCGAACAGAGTTGCTTGCCAGGGCGAGCAAGCAGCTGGGCTTCGCTTGCTTCCCAAAGTGGCGGGGCTGCAGCAGCGGTGATCGCCTGGTTGCCCATTCATTCTGGGCACTCCGCTCCGTGGGAGTTGTCAGTGTGGCTGTTGCCTTTGGTCCGGCAGGCAAAGGGGGAAACTTTCCTGTGGCGGATCTGCCATCCGACGGGGGGAGATCGGTCCCTCCGAGACCGAGAACTCGTTTGGGAAAGGAGCAGGGGGCATCAGCCAAGGGCTTCGGTTTGTGTAGCCAGAGCCCCCGAGGCTCCTTGGTTGGGGTTTTTTTGTGTTTTTTTTGGTTTTTTGACCCAAAAGCTCAGATCCGTCCTGTGAACTTTGGCCATTTCCACATTCCAGTGTTATAGCGCTATGATTCCACTTTCACCATCCTATGGAATCCTGGGGTTTGCAGTTCAAACTGCAAACCCCAGGATTCCATGGGATGTTGAAAGTGGAATAATAGCGCTATAACAGTCTAGTGCAGAAATAGTCAGGATGACTTTCTCCTCTTGCTTTTGTTGTGCGTGGACCCTTGGCGCTTGCCACACGCACGCATTGTGTTCTTCGCCCTGACTGTCTTGCATTCCTCGCTTTTTGTATGTTCAGTGTCTGCACTCCCTTTAAGGGAGGAAGGGAGGGAGGGAAGGAGTGAAACAAAACGCGTCTGCTTATGCCGCTGCCATCTTTCCTCTCTCCCTGTCCTTTCCTCCTTGCGCCTCGTGTAAAATGTGGGCTGTTTTGGCATTGCCTTTGGGAGTGACTGGCTTTTTGAACTGTGGAAACCCAACATTCAGAACTAGAACTACTGCCTTAATTCTGGCATTGATGGACGCTTTCTGTGCTTAAAAAAAAGGAGGGAGGGTTACCAGTTTTTAGGCATTAGAAGTCTATCCAGAGCAGTGATTTAGGGCAGTGTTTCCAATCTATTTGATGTTGGAAATAACTAATTAACTAAATAATAAATAAATAAATAAATAAATAAAATTATTCTATGGTTGGGGGTCACCACAACATGAGGATCTGTATTAAGGGGTCGCGGCATTAGGAAGGTTGAGAACCACTGCCCTATTGGATACTTTTGCAATACTGATGCAGTGCAAGTGTGCATGAAACACACCAGAAAGGAGAATTGAAAAGGCAAAGTGGGCAAGCCTTAGTGGAAAGAAACAATTGGTTCTGTCAGCATAATACACTGCAGTGAATAATTTGCAGGATTTGTGTTCACATATATCTCCATTGCTTTCAAAGCTGAAAAGAGAGGAAGTGTTACCTTTCTGGATTGGTACCACTCTTGGAACTGCAACACCATGCCTAGCAGTCTCGAATTGCAGAAGGCTTTTGTGTCAATGATACTAGTCTGACAAACATTAAAGACACTGCAGATTAATATTTTACAGTAATTGGTAGCAACAAATTACTGTAGTGCAGTGTTCACAGCTCTTGACTTCCAAAAACACATCTCACCTTTTCCAACGCTACGTTGGAATTACATACACTCCCGTAGTCTTTATTTACCAGTCTGTCTTTGCTGGCATCTTATCTTAGCAAACTGTCTCTATCTCTTTAGTTGTTTCTCTATCCCTTTAGTTATTCCTTTTTTTTTAACTGAGTATTTTTCTTCAAATATTATTTCCCTCCACTCTGTTTATACAGGTCAGATCTTTCAGAGGTACATGTTACCACTCCTATTGCGCATGCATCTTAATACATGAACATGAATAAAAGATGTCAGTGCATTGTTTCTCCCACTGCAACCACCCAGTAATTGCCTTGGTAATGTTGCTGAATGTACTTAAATATAAGTAAATGTTGAGGGATGATGAGAGTTGCAGTCCAGTGGCATCTGGAAATTTCTCAGTTTTGTTGCAGTGTTGCTTGCCCTGTTTCCTGGGCACAGCAACTGTTCCTATCTCACCTCTTGCAAGAAGTTGGATTTGGGTTGGATCAGAAACAATGCTTTATTATCTAGCTCTTAGCATTAGGCTGAGCTATATGATGCAACTAAGCACAGACCTTGTTCCTCTTCCAGGCAAGACTGTGGCAGTTAGCTTGATCAATAACTGACTCTTTCTAAGCACCGTCAAAAGAAATCGGGAAGAAAAGAATAAAGAAAGCCCACAGGAAATTAGTAAAGGCTCAGTTAAGTTGCCCACCATTGCAAAATATCAAGTATTACAGTTAAAATATTTAGTTTTTTTTAAGTAGAACTATAAGCAGCTGCCAGTGACTATAAACAATTGTATTGACTCTGTACAGCACTTTATCTTTCTATGACATCCCCAAGGAAAATAGTGTGGCCTTCTTCAGTGTGGAACTGAAGCCTTCAGCTGGTTTCCCTTCAACACCCTTACCTTCATTTTCAGTGAATATTCCAGGTCCATTCTCTCCAGCGCACAATTGTTATGGCAGCCACCAGACAAATTGCACCAATTGACAATAAAACATTCAGGCCACAGTTCTGTGAATACTTATCAGGGTATAATTCTTCTTACTGCCAAGTAGATATGTTCAGGATCGCGCTGTCAGAAGCAGCAACAGGTCTTGGTACAAGACACCTTGACTAGTTCAGCTTTGCAGAGCGTTCTTTTTCTTTGGCATTTAACAAGAAAGCATACTTTCTTCTCACTGCCTGATCTGGGGATTTCATGAGAGGCAACATGCCAGATTCCATCCTGTGTCTGTAACACAGATGTGAAAGTACTACAGCTTCTTGACCATCTAGGGTTATGGCACTTCTACATAAGAACTCCTTTCTCTGCTTTGTCTTCTTATACACAATCAACTCAGTGAAATTAACATTTCTGTGGAAGTAGGGAAGTTCACTAAGGTGAGCTCTGTCTGAAAATAGTGCATTCCTTGACTTTCTTCTAAAACAGACGGGATTTATTTCACAAATATTAGGAGCAAAGGATTTCAGTTTAATGGGGAATATGAATAACAACTCAGTCTATCAACATAAACAATAGGCTTGAAGCAGAATTAGTACTGCAGCTTCCACTTTTTAAAATAAATGTTTGTCACCTTCCTGCTCATTTTATATGCCTCCCCCTCTAGTAATCTGTCCTCCCACCTAACCAACCCCACTCACATTTCAGCAATTTGGTTTAGAGTAGGAGAGTCTGTTTTCTTACTGCCATAACTGAACATTTAAGAATCAGAAATTCTGGCTGCTACAGTGCAATGAGACTATTTTATAGATCCAACTATACCTCCTCAGCCCATTCTAAGTACACTGTTTTATTTGGGGCACAACTTTGAGAGGCAGCAAGGGCTTAGGTGCTCCTCAAAGACTTTTCAGAGGAAAAACCATCCCACAATCATTATCTGGGGCTGGGTTGTTTTGTGTGTGTCACTGGATGTTAGCTCCTTCTGACCCCAATTATTCAGGGACATTCATTAAAGAATTCTAAGCATTTCTCCAGACTACAGATCCTAGGATTCCATAGAAGGGACTCATGGAAGGTTGCCAGCTCAAGACTGTTTCAGATCCCGAGATTTCAGGAACAAAACCGGAGACTTAGGGATGACTCCTTGCAATATCACAGGCCCTAGTGATTTGCAAAGGGCAGCCCCTGGTGATGTTGTTAGCATCAACCACATTTGCACAAAGAACACCATTCCAGTAAAAAAAAAATACAAAACACCAAATCTAACAAAGGAGGAATATAGATACATTCAGCCCTCCACATTCACTAGGGTTAGAGGCTCAGGACCCTCACAAAAGTGGAAAAACTGCAGATATCAAAATGCATGTGTGTGTCTGTGGGAAGGGGGATAAGTCACTCTGGGGAGAGTGGGCACCCAGGGTCCAAAACAGCTCAGGGAAAGGAGAGGGGGAAAGGGTGGGTTGTATGGTGGCCCTGTTACCCTGATTTCTGGGGGTCCCGTGAGGGACACCTAAGTGCGCTCCAAATTATACAAGTTGGGGAAATTAGTCAAAGAGCACAAGCTAGCAAAACGAGAGGCAGGGCAACGGAGTGAGATCTTTTACCCAATGTCTACGAGGTCAGGCCAAGTCAAGGAGCAAACAGAAGTAAAAATTGTGGTCTTTATTAAAATACAATCAAACAGTGTATGCAGCACATTCACTCAGATAACTAGAGAAATAAAGGTTGGAGTGGGATAGAGGGATTTTTAGAGGAGGTTGTTGGTTTGGGTAATACTACACCTGTCCTGAAGCCCGGAAAGTCTGTAGCAGAAGTTCATAGAGATGAAGTTTCTCAGTATGTGGGACTGAGGGGAAGGCTTGCCAAGCAAAGCAACAGCAAGGTGGGATGGAAGTCAGGAGCGATCCGAAGAAGCTCTCAAAGTCAGGGGTTTTTATAGGGGAAAATGTGGCCATAGGCTAGTCTGTACTTGGGGAAAACAATGAGTTTTGGGCTGGAGACAAAGCCTCCGAAAGGTCAGAATTTAGCATGATTGAGTTAACTCTGAATTGTCAATAGAGTAGCCAGTATGCAAACGCAGAGTGCTTAACAGATGAGTATTCAGCTAGTCAAGCTGCCTGCTCGGGGCAGGGAGTTCTTTGTAAGTAGCGTGCATACATAATAGAGTACTTGCCTTTGAGGTCTCCTGAAGCGGCAGGACAGCTATTTCTGGCCTGCCTGTATTTGTGTGGAATATTACAGCGATTAGCGGCCATGCCTGTATGCGAGCTTGTCCAGGGGCCTCGCAAGCACGTGGAGAACAGAGGGGTATAGTAGGCCAAATTAGTGATATCAAAATGATATCTAATATCCCACAAGTCCGGGCTAGAAACTGCAGTAACGGTCCATACTTCCTCTCTCTCACCCATCTGCTTCCTTGGGTGGCAGGGGCATCAGGAGAAAGTTTGCGGTGCTAAAAAATCAGGTTGCGATCCATCCTTAGCTAGCCAGGCAGTGGCTGGTGGAGAAGGGGAAGATCACAGGTGGGTTTCTTAAAGGGCTGCACAGCCTGATCAGAGTCACTGAGAGGGAAGGTTCTCCTGGAAAAGAGGCAGCTCAGGTAGGGGGGGCAGGAGCTGGAGAAACTCATCAATAATCTAATCCATGAATGTTAAACCTGCAAATGTGGAGGGCCAACCATACACATACACATGAACACTTTTTAAAATGTAACACACTTATCCTGATATTCCTCTAATATGCCCGGAGGACTACATAGGAGGACCCAGGCCCTGAGAGCTGGCAATCCTAGAACCATGGCTGAATCAAACTGCTGTAACTATTTAGCATGAAAACACTGGGGTTTAAAAAAATAGAATCACTCTCTGGCAACTTGGCCCTGAGCTTACTAGCAGACTTCACACTACCAAAGAGTTTCAGTTAAGAGCAGCCATATCAGTTTGCCACAGCAAAGACAACAGAAGGACTGACAACACCTCAAAGACTAGTTGTGACATGACTTTTGCCAAATGTCTGGTGAGGGAAGCACTTGTTTACATGAGCTTATATTGGGATCAAATTAATCTTTAAACTGCTGTAGGGCTCTTGGATGTCTTTTCACTATCACTGAAACAAGGTATGTGACAGAGCTTAGATCTAACAGAAAAAGCCTAGAGCTTAATTTGCTGGGAATCCAAAGAAAGTCTAAATAAACCACACCAAAAACAGCTACCGTTGAGTGTAAACTGTGATAAAAACCAAAGACAAATTGTTACCTCCCTGGTAAACCCTGTCCTGGGGTCTACAATTTTGATATTAAAATATGATTCACCTGAGGTCACCTGGATGAGCACATAGGCAGCAACGGTTGAACAATCGAAAGCCAGGTCAGGCCAGTAAAATCCCCAGTCACGTAGCCCCAGGAGACCTCAAGCTGTGCAAACGGACAGTAAACAAAAGGTCCTCAGCCACTGAGGAGCCAACTTGAGGGGATTAGCATCTTTTCCCCAAGTTGAGCACCGATAGCAATAAAATCCTATCAGGCAAGACCATCTACCTAAATTCACACCACAACCCAATGCAACTGAAGATCCTGAAACTTTGGCGACACCTTGTGATCTCATCATGCAAAAGGAGTTGCCATCATGGAGCTTCTTTTCCATTGCAACACTCATTGTTCGCCCCGGGAAAGGATTAGCTCTCCAGGCACTTTTTCCTCTACAAATAGTCCTAGTTTTTGAGCGTTTCTTTGGATCACTCCCAGTCATACCAGCAGACTGTTTCTCTGTCAGTCGAGTAATCCCCTCAGCCCTATCCATACTGAGTTCCACTTCTTCGCTGTTTTTCCCAGACCAAGGACTTTAGGAAAAGGTGCAGTATTACCCCAGGTACAATCCCTTCAATAGTCCCCCTATCCAGTTTCCTCTCTTTTGCTTCTTAATAGGTCTTGAGTGAGTGTGTGAGTGATTGCATTGGTGCGTGAGACTTTCATTCAATAAAATAATTTCATTGGACATCTTCGTTTGGTTTTTGGCTTGGCCTGACCCTGTACAAACTGGGTAAAAAGACCCCGCTAGGTTACCCTGCCTCTCATATTGCTATTGCTCATGCTCTGGCTAGTTTCCATTCCCTATCATGTGGAGTACATTAAGGTGTCCCCCAAGGGACCCCAGAAATCAGGGTAACAAAATGACCCAGGAGTAAATGCAAGGAGTGCCTTGAGTTCAGTGTGTCCGTGATGGTGCTCCAGCCCATATTCAGACCAGCAGGGCTTATTCTTATAGAATCATAGAGTTGGAAGATACCACAGGTGCCATCTAGTCCAACCCCCTGCCAGGCAGGAACACACATCAAAGCATTCCCAACAGATGGCCATCTAGCCTCTGCTTCAAAACTTCCAAAGAAGGCAACTCCACCACACCCCAAGGCAGCATATTCCACTGCCAGACAGCTCTGACTGTCAGGAAGTTCTTCCTGAGGTTTAGGTAGAATCTCCATTCCTGCAGCTTGAATCCATTGCTCCTTGTCCTAGTCTCTGGAGCAACGGAAAACAATCCCGCTCCCTCCTTGGCATGATATCTCTTCAAATATTTAAACATGGCTATCATGTCCTCTCTTAACCTTGTCTTCTGCAGACTAAATATTCCCAGCCCCCTAAGCCACTCCTCATGGCATGGCTTCCAGACCCTTCACCATTTTGGTTGCCCTCCTCTGGAAATGCTCCAGCTTGTTGTTATCCTTCTTGAAATGAGGTGCCCATTTGTTTAGTGGACTGAATATTGGACTAGGACTCTGGGAAACTAGGATTCAAAGCCTTGCTTGGCCATGGAAAACCACTGAGTGACCTTGGGCAAGCTGCACTATCGCAGAAGAAGGCAATGGCAAATCCTCTCTGAAAAAATCTTGCCAAGAAAACCTGTGATAAGGTTGTCTTAGGGTTTCCATTAAGTGGGAAACGACCTGAAAGCAAATAACAAAAACAACAAGGATCTGAACCCAAGTTCTTCCCAGTGGGACTCTCACATTTCACTCTTTACACCATCCTGGCTTCTGTGTCACAGCGAGAACTGCAAATCTGATTGCCAGGCAAGCATTGGCAAACAAAAGGAATAGGATGACAAATATGAGTGAAAGGGCATTATAAGCACACATTGGTTGGTGCAAAACTCTGGCTTGGAGACAGGTGGATTACAAGCACAGCTAACTAGGATCTGCAAGGACCTCCTTCCCTAACTGGTCCATTGCCCAGTTCGCCTTTCCTCCTGAGTGATCCCAGTTGCTAGCCAGCCAGCCAGCCACTCAATAGCCATTGTCATTGAGATGCAAATTCATCGTCCCTGAAAAGGAGGCCCAGTATAGAAAATAAATCCCACAAAGGAGGCCCCAGGCCAGTCTCTGCATGGAAATCGCTAGAGCACCAGCTGCAGCTGCTTCACACCTTCTTGGCCTTTCTTTGGCAAGAGGCAATTTCCAATTCGCTTTAATAACATATTTACTCTCCAGCAGCCTCTGGCGGTCAACAAAGAAAACAGCAAAGAGTTTCTACAAGGGATGGTATCAGTTTTATTAACTTCTCATATAAGAACTTACACCTGGTATGGAGGAGATAGATATGAGTCTTGCCAGGTTATGTACACATGACCCAACAGTCCAAGAGTAGCAGTTGGCTTTGGCACCAGCAGATATTTTTTAATGTTTCCATTGATAAACACACAAGGTAAAAAGCACACATGCTGAAATGTGGTTAGAAAGTTTGCTTCATTAGTATCTGAGAATAAATTTCCTCTGTGCATAAATCTGTAATTCAGCCTGTAGAACCTTGATGTAACACTACTCTTTCTTTGGTGGGTTTTTTTCCAACAGGGAGATATAGTTGAGAGCTTAGGCTTTGCTACATGCAAACTGGCCATGAGGTGTTCTGAGAGAGAGGGTGTTACCTCCACATGTACCAGCTGCCCCTTACAATCAGTTCAGGGAGAATAGGCTACCCGTGGACAGTCTCCCACTCCAAAATGGCATGCCTTGCCACAGCATTGTTCTTTTCCCCTTATAAATACGAGGAAAGGGGAAGACTAAACCAGCATCGTCAAGGCCTCACATCATTGCCAGTAATTTCAGGCCATTTATGCTATTCCTTTTAAATTTGATGTTTCAGAGTGCCTACTGCCAGAAAATATAAATAGCTGCCTTGGGGGAAGATCTTGACCCAGTTTTCACATGCCCTATATCAAGAGGCAGATTTTATTCCTGCAGGTAGGCACAGAAGCAGACCATCCCAATCCCAACGTCAAATTAATTTCTGACACAGAAAAATTCACATTTACTGTAACACAGAAAGTGAAGAGACTTGATTCCTGGAATCACAGAGCTGGAAGGGGCCATGGAGGCCACTGACTGCAGTCAGTGTCAGTCTAACTGTACACCCCCCCCACTCAATTCAGGGTCTCCAGCTAAAGCATCGCCAGCAGGTAGCTGCCCAGATTCTTTCTGAAGATGTCCACCACCTCTCTAGGCAGCTGGTTCCATTGGCAAATCACTCTTATTGTTAGTAAGTTCCTTCTAATGTTCAATCGAAATCTACCCTCCTCTAAACTTAAACCCATCAGATCTGGTCCTACCCTCTGGAGAAGCCCTGCCACTCCTCTCTGGCCCAGCCCTTGAGGTATTTAAAGAGTGAAATCATGTCACCCCTCAGTCTTCTCTTCCCCAAGCTGAACGTGCCCGGCTCCTTCAGCCTCTCCTCATATGTTTTATTCTTCATCTCTCTTATATTCTCTGAATATAATTGTCTGAACCTGCTCCAACTTCTTTATATCCTTCCTAAAACAAGGTGCCCAGAACTGAATGCAATACTGTACTCCAGATGAGGCCTGACCAGTGCAGAATATAGTGGGACTATTACTTCCCTTGACTTGGAAACAATGTTTCAATTAATACAGACTAAAATAGCATTCACTTTTTTTTTTTTGCTGCAATATCACACAGCTGGCTTATGTTCAATTGATGATAACAATAATCTCAAAGTCCTTTTTTGCATGTAGTACTATTGAGCCATTTCCCCCCATCCTATACTTCTGCCATTGTTTTTTTTTTTTAAATCAAAGTCCTTTGAATTCTACTCCTATCTTCCACTCCTCCCAGTTTTGTATCAGCTGCAGACTCGATAAGGATTCCCACCAACCTGTCATCTAAATTATTGATAAAAATGTCGAAGAGCAGTGGTCCTAGGACAGAACCCTGAGGCTCTCCACATGAGACTTCCTTCCAGTTTGAAGCATAGCTATTAAGGATGACTCTTTGAGCACAATTTTCCAACCAATTATGGATCCACCTAATGATGTTTCTGTCTATTCCATATTTAATCAGTTTGCGAATCAATATATTATAAAGTACCTTATCAAATGTTTTGCTGAAATCCAGATAAATGAGATTCACAGCATTCCCACAATCTACTAGTGACGGGATTTTAAAAAAGATGTAAGATTAGTTTAGCAGGATTTGTTCTTGACAAACCCATGTTGGCTCATACTGATCACTCTATTGTCATAAAGATACTTGCAGACAGACTCCTTATAAGCCGTTCTAATATCTTTCCTGGCTGACTGACCTGTACTTTCCTGTTTTGTTTTGTTTTTTGTGTTTTGAAGAAATGGACAATGTTTGTTTGTTTCCCATTTTCTGGCACCTCACCTATTCTCTAAGATTTCTCAGAAATGATAAGTGGTTCTGTGAGTATGTCAACAAGGTCTTTCAATAATCTGGGATTCAGTTCATCTGGCCATGCAGATTTGAACTGATTTAATTTAACTAGATGAATCCTAACTCCTTATCAATCTTCATCTGCAATCCAGATTCCTTGCTAAGGTCTCCACTGCTGCATGGAAACACAGAGTCCTCTTTTTGGGAAAAACTGAAGCAAAATAGATATGGAGTGTTTCTGCTGGTGTGTGCGCAAGTTTGTGTGTGATCTGTTAGCATTTTTTTTGTCCTTGTTGAAGAATGGTCCCACCAGGCCCTTGGTCATTCTCTTGCTTTGAATGTATTTGGGGAAAAATAAAACTCCTTCTTGTTCCTTCCTGCTTCCATGGCCAATCTCAGTCCATTGTGAGCTTTAGTGTTCCTTACATTTTTCCTGCAAACTTGGGCTACATCTCTGTATTCTTCCTTGGTGATTCGTCCTTCCTTTTATTCTTTACTCTTGTTCATGTATTATAGATGTCAGTAAAATAAACACATGTGGCGGGGAGGACATGCTGGCCTGCTACTTTTATCCCTTTCTTCTGAATGGGGAATTATATTCTGAAAAGGAAAGCATCCCCTTTGGGTCCAGGCACTTCTCTTCAGAGAAGTTGCTATCCACAAGAGAGCGAAAAGCAGCAGGGGGCCAGCCCACAGCCGCCCACCCCTCCTTCTTTCATGTATGTTTTAACTACATTAGTTGTTGTATGCCTTCAAGTCATTTCTGACTTATGACAACTCTAAGGTGAACCTATCATGGGGTTTTCTTGGCAAGATTTATTCAGAGGGGGTTTGCATTTGCCTTCACATTCCTTTGAGGCTGAGACACTGCAACTTGCCCTAGGTCCATCAGGTTTCTACAGCTGAGCAGGGATTCAAGCACTCATCTTCAGAGCCATATTCCAACACTCAAACCACTGTTGGCTCTCTTTTATCTATAGACATAGCACTTGAAGAGGGCTTGGATTAAGGAGATCAAATTCAAACCAGCCCAAGAAATGCTGCTCTTCTTGTGCCAGCACCCCCCAGCAATAGAAGTGTAAATGGAGCTCCACCTTCAAGGTCAAAGTTTGACCAGTCCAAGAAGTGCCTCTCTCTAAAATAAAGTGCATTTTGCTGTCTTTTTGTGACAAGCAAAAACCTTGTTGCCTTACTCTATCAGTCCTATATTGTAAGGGTACACAACTTCCTCCACCTTCTTTAAATTGAAAAATTGAAATGGAAAAAAACACACAAAAATGGGACATTTGTGCATTTCTTGCTCAAAAAAAGAGGCATGGCACATTCTTCAGAATTATTTAGCTAGCACATCACAAAATTACCATGCATAGCAGCTTACATCATAACAGCAGGGGTAGGGAATACTTTTTGGAGTGAAGCATTCCTTCAGTGAATGGTCTATCCAGGGGACCTTTCACCCCACACAGTTATAGCACTATGATTCCACTTTAACTACCATGTCTGCATCCTATGGAGTCCTGGGTTTTGTAGTGCGGGCAGAAACACCAGAGGGGTTCCTTGGCTGAACATTCTAACGACCCCTCTTTCAACTGACAATCCCAGGATTCTACATGATGGAAACATGACACTTAAAAGTAGAATCACAGTGCATTAATTCTACAGTGGCAATGGGCCCCAGGTCTGTGTTGCTAGTAGGCAAGGATGAAGCTAGCAATCGCAAAACTGAAGTGCTTCCTCCTCATCAGCTCCCTGATCAACAAGAGAGACAGATTCCTCTTCCCAGAAGCCTGAACTGAACACTTGCTGAGGGCATTTCAAGTTACTGTTTTTACTACACAAAGATGTATGCATGCAGAAAAACTTCTTTTCTATGCACCTAGGCCCCTGAATTCCTCTCTGGCACTAACTCTTTATAGTTCAGTAAGTGGTAACCGCAGTTATGTATTGTAAACACAATTGGAATATACTGAGCATTTTTTTGTGTGTAAATCATTTAATCAAAAACAGGACCTTGTAAAAATGCAAACAGTAAAATAGTCAAGTCTACTGACGCCTTCCTTAAAATCACACTACCCCCATAATAGAAGTTGCTCTTTTCCTTCCCTTTAAAACAGAAATATAGCTTCCCCTCTGCTTCTTTGCTAGCCTCCCCTTCCTCTCTGCAAATCCTTTGATCAGATCTCTCACTGCTTCAGATCTTAAGCTTCTTATCACCTCCTCAGACTAAAGGGCTAGAAGGATGGCTAACTGCTGCGGATTCTGCATTCTCTTCCAAGGGATTCATAGCTCATTCCATCGCTTCTCCTTAATAACTTTTTGTACTTGCACCTGCTGGTGATGATTCCCTCAGAACACCATGCACCTGTTCTCTCCAGAAAAATAGTTAAGAATCAAATAAGTTGTGCTCAGCATGATAGCAAAACATGGCTTTGCGATCTCTGTGCTACTTCAGCCAGAGTACTTTGTGCTCAGAGATGGAAAGATCCAGCTATTCCATCTCAAGAAAACTAGGTGATGAAACTGTTTGATTTGGCAGAAATGGACAAATTTGACTATTTTGATCAAAGGACTGTTAAGTAGATTTAAGAAAGACTGGGGCATGTGCGTTATTTGAGAAATCCATGGGGGAGAACCTCAATTTTGGGTTTTGAAGTTTAATAGCTTTTAGTTACAACAGCAGAAGTATTTATGTAATTTTATAATACTGAAGATCTATTCTAGTATATCTTACAACCATCAGGAGGGGGTGGTGGTGGTAGTCATGTATATACCTTCAGTCCTTTTCCCATTAGATTAATCTTGCCTTTTGTCTTCTAGAGTAGGTTATCTTTTGTTAGAACCATTTGTTATTGGTATTGATCCTAGCATTCCCTTAGGTGTTGTTTGGTGTTTTAATAAAAAATATTTACAAAAAAAGGAACCTCTATGCTGCTATCTCCACAGAAGACTACAAGTCAGCCATTTACTGGTGCTCCATCAAACAAAAGCCTCATTAAGCTGACACATTGTATTGTCAAGTTCAGGGAAAAGTATCCTGTGGCCTGCTGGTTGCATGTGCTGATGGTGGAGTTGTTAAGGTTTGGCACCTCCAACACCATCAACGTATTTTCTCAGTGTTCCATCTAAAAAAAAACAAACCATGCCTCGAGAAGTCTCTGGGATGCAGCTTTATATTTAGTCAGTTTATTGCAAAATGGCATAAAAGAATAAAATAGGGGACAGAAATGACCAGAGCATCACTTCCACTTCTGTAGAAAACAGAATTATATAGAATTGTAGACTTGGAAAAGACCACCAGGGCCACTGAGTCCAACCCCCTGCCATACCATGCAGAAGCAGGGACTCAGCTGAGCAACCCATTTTTAAATGCAGTTACCTGCCACTGGATGACCTGCAAGCAAAACGTTAAACCAGGTTGTGGAACACCCTCCCAGGGAAGAATAGGGTGGCTCCCTCCCCTGTTTGTCCACAAACAGCAGAATAGAGCAACTCACCAGTGATCACTTCTATTATAGGACAATTTCTACAAGAGCACCAGGCATGCCTGGCAGCAGGTGATAGCATGAAAGCTCTGCCCACACTGAGCAGCCAGAAACTCACTGAAGCAGCCAGCATGAAATAGTTGCCTCAGTTTCCCAGTGACCACCCTCAGCAAGACACAGGTTTGGCTATGAAAAAAGCAACAAGGATGGGATAAGGAAAGTTTTATCCAGACATGCAAGCTGTTAAAAAGACTGTTGAAAGTTTGAAAGCAATTGCATTAAGAGAGCACTGCAAAAGTTGGCAAATAGGTACACAACCCTGCCAGATCATTGGTTGACCCATCTCACTACTGTCAAAGCTGACTGGAAGTGCTTTCCAGTGTTTCAGGCAAAATTCTTTATTAGCCCTACTTGGAGACCCCAGCTATTCCCTGATGGTCTCCCACTGAATGACTCACCAAACCTAAAGATGTCTAGCTTCTAAAATCAGATAAGATCAGGTGTGTTCAGGACGGAGTGGTGGAAGGGCTATGGAAAAGGCACAACACAAGTAGAAAGGGATTAGAAACAGTTGAGGGCAAAGAGGCTGAGTGCATATCACATGTGCAATTTAAATGCTGTACAAAAGGGTCCAGTCTTGGAAGAGAAGCAGAAATACTCCATGGCAGTTTTTCCTGAAGGCTTTTGAAAATGCAACCTTGCTAAGTTGCATCACTGCAAAAGCTCAATTTCCTAAGTAACCGCTTGATCTCTCCTTCCTTGTACATCAGGACTAGGGAATGTGCAGACCTCCAGATACTGCTGGACTGTAACTCCAAGCATTCTTTAACATTGGCTATGACAGTTGGGGCTGGTAGGAGTTCAGTCCAACAACTGGGAAACTTCACTTTGCCTACCCAAATCATAGACTGATTCAACTCCGTTTTCCCATAGCAGGCCTACAAGAAATTGAACAAAGAAGCAAAAACCACGGTCACTTTCATTATTTTATTTTACTGTCAGAAAAGGGGAAGCTGATGATTCCAAATTTGTTAATCCAGATCTAAGACTTACAGACAAAAAAATGCATCAAATCAATTTAACAAAAAAATCTCCTCTACAGGGAAGGAGTGGGGGGAGGAGTTGGGGCAGAGACATAGCTACGAAAGAGAACCACACACACTTGGTCCCAGATCTAGAACAACTTTGGGACTCACAGTAGCCCACTGAGTAGGGCTATTGAGCAGGAACCTGGCCCCAGCTGGCTGGCAAGCAGAGATCAGGGCTCTACAGGTCTCTGGCTTCTGTTTGCCTGGCCAGTGGGCTCTTGCTGGGGTGGCCGGGCTGTTCGGGCATCATGAAGGAAAAGAATCTAATCAAGGCAATAATAAATACTGACAAGCCAGGCACGTGATATCAAAGGCAGAACAGATACATAAGGCATTCTCTGCTCTCTTGAATTTTTGTCCATAGCAAGCTTTTTGTTCAGATCAGATGAGAAGCAGCTGAGCTAGGCCAACCCATCTTTTAGCCCTGAATCCCAGAGGCTGCTGCTGGGGGTTTCAGTGCTTTGCAGCCAGTTTCTGTGTGACTGGACTAACATGGAGATGACAGTGGCATTAGGAGCTTCCATGCCCACTGACAGGCCCTTTTCTCCTTAGCTGGAAGCAAGGGCTTCTCTGGCCAAAAGAAGCGTGTAAGGATAGCAGCCTGAACCCTGCTTAAGCCCTTGGGGAGACACCAACATCAGCAGCATGAACATCCAGCCAGAAGATCTGAATCAGGAGAAGGGAGGGGTGTGTGTGGACGGGACAGGCGCACATATAAAAAAAGTGTAACAACGTGGGGATGGGGGCCCTCCCTGGAGGATGTATGTTACACACATTAAGGCATCATGGTTACAGGAAACCATCACAAATGAAAAAACAACCCAAGTCCCTGAAAGGAAATGGGTGGGCCATGAACATGATTGAGCCTGGACACAAATTGGGGGAGCAGGCCCTTGTTAGCTCTGCATGGAATTAGGATTCCTCTGCATCACTCCCCTTGCACCCAGAGGCAGAAGTGCCTCCCAGGTCCTTGGCCCTGGAGGCAGGAAACATTGCTTTCCCTTTACTACCCTGCCTGAGATGAATTCAGAAGGATTGGGACAGAGGGCCTCTTACTCAAGGCCCGAGGACGGACAAAGGGCAGTTCTGCCTCTGTGCTTGGGTACAGATGGCACAGGTTTGGTCAGTTTCTTTCAGTAATTCTTAGGAGGAAACACAGGTGGGGCCTTGAGCCAGAACGATCTTCCTGTTGAGCTTAGAAAGGGGAAAGGGAAGAGGGATGTCCGATGCCAGCACTTTGGTACAGGGTGGGGTTTCTACTGTAGCCACTGTCTGAGCAACTCTTGGGGATTTGGCTAGGAAGGGCTAATCCTTCCATTCCTTCTTGATGTTCAGGTTCCACTCCCAGGAAAGGTGGTCCGTCTTATCATCATCTGTGAATTTGGATCGGATATTGTAACTGCCCCGGGCCAGCATGCCCTTAGGGGCTTCCTCCATGGGGGTTAGGAACTCGTATTCCTCTGCACGAGGCCCGTAGCTGCCAACCATGTAGTCAGTCTTGTCAACTGAAAGAAGAAAAACACAAGAGAGATATGCTGTTGAAATGTATCAGTTTCCAAAGAACAGCAGCAAGCCTCATGGGGCAGTCAGCCGAGCTTGCTGCTTCACCTCCTTCATGGCCGGTGTTCAAGGAGGACACATGTTCCATTTTTACTGAGGAGATCAGGTATCAGCCCTGAGTATACTCAGCGCCTCTGAAGAAAAGCACTTGGCCACTGCCAAGGCTCCCCCTGCCCACCACTCTCCCAAAAAAGGAGAGGAGATGAAAGGAATGGGATCCATAAGAGGGGCTGCTCTCATTCTTAGCACTTACTTTTTACTCCTTTCCTGAACGTATGCTGAATGTACTTCAACCCTGAAACAATCTCCTTATTCACCTAAACAGAAAAAGGAGACATCAGGTGATATGCCCTTCCCTGCTACGCTCCCTCCCCGAGCCCAGAGCAAGACACTGAGTAATCCGAAGGGTGATCCTACTGACAGCCGCTACCAGCTCTTTCAGGAGTTACCTTACCTGAAAGGAAATTTTTATCCGGTACTCCACACCTTCCTTCAGTATAAATGACTGCTTCTTGAAAGCCTCCAGGTCACCTAGATAGAATCATAGAAATATAGCGTTGGAAGAGACCACAGGGGCCATCCAGTCCAATCCCCTGCCATGCAGGAACACCCTCAAAGCCATCTAGCCTCTGTTTAAAAACCTCCAAAGACTCCACTACACTCTGAGGCAGCATATTCTAATGCCAGACAGCCCTGACTGTCAGGAAGTTCTTCCTGAGGTTCAGGTGGAATCTCCTTTCCTGCAGCTTGAATCCATTGTTCTTTGTCCTGGTCTCTGGAGCAGCAGAAAACAAGCCCTCTCCTTCCTCTACATGGCTTCCCTTCAAATATTTAAACATGGCTATCATGTCCCCTCTTAACCTTCTCTTCTGCAGACTAAACATACCCAACTCTCTAAGTCTGTCCTCATAGGGCATGGCTTCCAGGCCTCTCCCCATTTTGGTCGCCCTCCTCTGGACTTGCTCCAGCTTGACCATGTCCTTCTTGAATTGGGGTGCCCAGAACTGGACACAGTATTCAAGATGAGGTCTAACCAAAGCAGAGTAGAATGGTACCAGTACCTCCTTCAATCTAGACACCATACTCCTATTGATGCAGCCGAGAATTGCATTGGCTTTCTTGGCTGTCACATCACACTGCTGACTCATGTTCAGCTTGTGGTCTATTAAGACTCCTAGATCCCTTTCACACATACTGCTATCCAGCAAGGAGAAGACAGGAATCAGATAAAAACAACCCTCAGACGGCACAAATGTAAGTATTAAGCAAAGGACAGTGAAGTCATTTCTATTTGTAATATTAGCCCTGAAGGGTCTCCTGAAGAGGTCTTCCCTGGTTATATGAGAACCATCACTCTGCTGCTAATAACTGCTTTCTGAGCAAGATGCCTGGAAGAATGGCAACTGGTCAGCTTCTAAAAGGAAACATGGATATCTGGGACCATTCCAGTCTGGTTTCAGGTCAATTTTGGGACCAAACCAGCCTTAGGTATCCTGATGGATGACATGCAACACAACAGAATTACAAAACTTTGACGTCACTTTTAATTGCTCCAGTTCCATCCTATTGAATCCTGGGGTTTGCAGTTAGGGCACAGCCTTTCAAATCCTCAGCCAGGAAGCTCCTATGGCACCTCTAACCAAACTACAAACTCCAGGGATTCCTCAGGAGGCAGCTGAGCCAGTTAAAGAGAAATCATAGTGCTATAACTGTTCAGTGTGAAAGCTTTGTTGCTCCAGGAGATGGGGGAGGGAAATACTGTTCCTCCTATTGATTCCTCAATGCCTTTTGATACAACCATCAGTGATAACATTTTGGACAAACACTGTGAGGTGGGAACCATGAGGTATGGTGTTATCACCGTTCTGCTCCCACCTGCAAGATCTGATCCAGAAGGTGGCACTGGGGGGATTTTTGTTCAGTCAGATGGCTATTAACCAGCAAAGTTATATTCTTTATCAGAGGTGCAGTGGGCCAAGGAGGTTTCAAAGGAAGCAGCAGGGAGGAGGGAGTTGAAAAAAAGCCCATAGATTGCACTTTCTCCACCCTTGATCTGTATGAAACTACTAAGTAGTTTGATGTGGGGTGCAATCAGTATGTTGGCCATCTATTTCTCCTCAGTACTGGACTAATGTCTGGGTGTCGAAAAGAGCTGGATAAGAGCCAATAAAATGAGAATGAGTCCCAAGAAGGCAGAGACTCCATAGATTGTTAGTTCTTAGGTCTAAGATTTGGCTAAGTATTCTATCCTGGACAGAACTGTACCCTCTTGAAGAGCTTGGGAAGACTTCTAGGTTCAGCTCAAGGCCAGGGCTTTTTAGGCAACTTCACTTTGACGACAAGCTACCACATTCCTACAAAAGGATAACCTGGCTGTAGCAGCTTCTGCACTGGTAATTTCACATCTGAAGTACTGAAACACAGTTCTCTGTGTGGAGTTGCCCTTAAGGATGATACAATGCTGCAGTCAGTATGGAATGCAGTGGTGAAATTGCTTTAGGGAAGATCATGTAGAAACTACTTACCAGTAATTTTTAAAGAAGCTGCATTGGTTACTAATATGGGCTCTAGTCTGAGTCCAAGACACAAGAGAGGATGCTGAAAACCTAAATAGGTAGGCATCTCAGTGTCTGGGGAGCCCCTCTCCCAGTATACATCTGCCTTGAGTATGGAGATCTGCTGAGGAGGCCCTCCTTCGAAGCTCACAGCTGACAGCAGTATATTAGGGCAAGTTATGAAAAGCCCCTCTTAGCTGCAACACCCTGGTTATGAAACACCCTTCATTGGACACCCCGGCAGGAGCTCAGAGAGAGTTACATTAGTCTGTTTCAAGAGCTGGGGAGAGGGAGAGGAGTAAATCTAGCAGCACTTTTAAGACTAACTGAATGATTTTAGCATGAGCTTTCATAGATTCAATTCACCATAACTGAATCTGAAGAAACAGATTAAAATCCATGAAAGGTGATGCTAAAATAAATCAGTCATGGGTTCCTTCCCCTCACCATCCCTTTTTTACTTTTTATATTGGCAGGTGCTGACAGTGACCTCACTTTGGCACCAACACTATGCATTTTACCATAACTTTTGGGATGTAAATGACTGTTGTTTAGCTTGGACCTGTCACTGCTAATCTCATACTGAATCATGAGGTTTTGATTTCATATGAAGCTATTTTTATACATTGTATCCTCTCTTCAGATCCACTGATACAAGGCAGGTTAGAACTAAAAGCCACATAATATTCACATAATAAATCAAGCCTCCACAGAAGCAGCGCTCTGAGCCCTAGCTGGACCACTACAACCACCAATATTATCCTTGTGCTAATTTTTCTAGACTGTGAGAACCAAAATGGCACCACAGTAGACTGTGACATTCTCTTGCCTACTCATCCAGATCAGACACTACAAAAAGATGTATGTATTAGGCTGTTCCTGTTTCTCTTGGCATTCCATTTCTAAATAAACTGGCTGGGCTTGTATTGAGCCTCATCATGGTCTGGAATACTTGCTTTCTGCTCAGATAATTCAGAAATAGGTCAAGGATCTCTCTGGCAACATACTTATTTTAATTAATATGCCTTAGTGAACTGCACACACATTCTCCCTCTCTCAATGAAAGACTGGTTAGATGTTTCTCAGAATCACCCCCTGCAGATGAGAACCTCCTGCATGAAGTTATTGAAGCCTGTGCTTTTCCTAGAGACTGCCTGCCACATCGACAAGTAAGGTGTTAAGATGAATTGTGGGTATTTTAACTGACACTGAAGCTACACACTTGTTCATGCTATCAATCAATCTGAAACCTTAGAAATGTCTTCAAAACAAGCTTGCTCCATATGAGACAAGCTGACCCTTACATCAAGTCCCAGTGGCATCTTTGTGGGAAAACAATTCAAGAAACTCTCAAGTCTGCAAATGATCTCTCCAGTGTCTACACCGGGTCCAAAGCAAATGCTTTTGTATAAATCCCTGCATAATTTAATGGGAAGAAAGTGGCTGTCTGTCTGCTGTATAGCATATATACAGAGGGTGAAAGCTCCTCTGCTAGGCCAGTACAGCCTATGTCCATAGGAGAGGTCAAATGTTCCGATCTAACCCCCTACCTGTCAGGTCCAATTCCAAGGGGCCAGGCGCAGTGGCACAAACCAAAGTCAGCTTTGTTACCACCACATTTGGAGTGCAGGGATCTGGAAAAAAAGGAAGTATAAGTATTAAATTAGGGGTGGGAATGCTTTAGTTGGACTTCAACTCCCAGCATTCCTTACCAGTGGCTGTGGTGAGCAGAGCTGCCAGGACTTGCAATCCAACAACACTTGGAGGTTGTATGATTCTCACCCCAATTCTAGCTACTGGAACAATCTCTGTCATTTTACAAGAGCAAGCATGAGGCTTAGAGCAAAGAAGCAAGCTTGGGCCACTACTATAACAAGATCAACAAGACACCATGGACATATTATTTAACAATACACTTGCCTTTATTTTAAGTGTCAGACATGAAGTGACTGCAAGCATAGAGAAATCCCAAAACTGAGGGAAAGGGCATCTTTATCCCCTTTACTTCCTCAGTTCTATTATCCCTATTCTGCTGCCCCTGCCTTTTTTTCACTCCCATCATTTCAGGCTCTTTCACAAAGTCTGGAAAAAATAAAGCCTGAACCAGGACTACCTTTTCATTAGTTCTGGTTCAAAATTGGCTTTATTTTTACAGCTTGTTCCAAATCTAATATTTCAGTTTGTGGAGAGGCAGCGCAAAAGCTGTGCTATTTTACTAGCAGCCCCTCCCTCTCCAAGCCAACCCACTTCATGACTGAGGAGCTCATAAGCCTTTTCTCAAGTCCTCCAATTATTGATCTAGGCTGTCTGCATTCCGCTCACACATCCAGACGGAAGAGGACTGAATACCTGCCTTCAGGGGAGCACCGTGCAATTTGTGAGGGTGGGGCAGATTCCTGCAGCTGCTTTCTCCTTCCCTCCCCGCCTCCCTCTCCCCCTCCCTTTCTCACACACACAAACATACACAGTGCCCTCAGGAACTTACCAGCAGCAATTTTGACATTTCCCAGCAGGGCCTCTTTGTACTTGCGTAGGCTCTCATCATCTTTGTCCAGTTCTTGGATCTCCTGGATGCTCTTTTGGGCAGGGGGCTTATAGTTGACCGAGTGCTCATCCTCCTCATTCTCAGCTGCAATCTGGGCCAGCTGTTCAGGTGTGGGTTCTTGCTCAGCCATTTCTGAAATGGTGACCAATGTCTGCAGGAAAGGGAGGCACACACAAAGACACCTTTTCTATCAGTATCAATGTATTAGCATTGTTGATAATAACAATAATGATGTATTAATACAATGTGTCTAAATACCCTGAAGATACCAGATCCCATCTATTTTGGAAGTTAAGCAAGGTCGGTAGTACTTGGATGGGAGATGCCAATGAACAGCAGGTGCTATAAGCTACATTTGAGAGGAAGGAACTGGCAAGACAACCTCGAAGTATTCCTTGCCTAAGAAAACCATACAAAATTCATGAGGTTGCCATAAGTCAACAGGTGACTTTAAGGCAAATACTGACACATATTAATAAATTAAGGCCACTAGCTAGCATCTTTATAGGCAGATCTACTAGCAATAGTTGTATCCTGTTCTCTGCAGGGAAATACATACTTGCTCAAAGATTAAGAAAGCTACTGAGCTTCTTTGACTGCCACAGCAGTTGAGATTTTTCTGTATCACAGGATTTCTCTGTAGAAATTGGAAGTCAGCAACTTCCCATCTGACAGCAAGAGCAGCAAGTAATGCTTGATGTGGATATCTGCACTTTGCTCCCATTCCATAAACACACACACAGTCTGGCTACTGGAGCAAGAGTTTATTTGCAGGATCTCTCTCTTCTGCTCCTCCCCCACTAAGAACTGGAAGTAGATTGACTAAGCAGTAAGGCTGCTGCTTGCCCTGCACTCTTGGTCATCCTGCAACCCAGGCCCCATGTAAACCAATATTACCCACAACACAGAGGGACCAAAATTCTTAACTGCGTCAGTCTGGAGGCAGGGGTGAGGGGACAGGGCAACTTGAGCAGCTGACTGAGAAGTCTCAAGGATAAATAAGGTAGCTGTTATTGGCCAGTGAAAGAGATGGCCAGTGAGGTAAAATGTCTTAAGCCAAGCCATTCCAGGCCAATGAATAGGAAGCTACTGTGTAGGATGGCATGGTTAAGGAGACTTACATTCTCAGTGCTGTTAGAGACACTCCAAAGTCTCCCATGTGCTAAAAAAAAAAAGCCCTTGAAAGTAGCAATTCATCCCAGGAAGTTCTCTGGGAAAGTCAGACATAATTTGAGTTGCTGTCCTCAAGCGACATTTCAAAGGCTTTGACGCTCCCTCTCCCTCAACTATTGAGCCCAGGGCTCAGACTTTTTACAACTATATTGCTTCAGGGAGGGTGAGAGTTATGGCTCTCTCCTCTGTGCTGTTCTTAATTTCTTTCCCCATTCCATCCTCTTGTGCCTCTTTGCCTCAGATTCACTTTGCATAAGTATGCAGGGGTCAGAACCAGGATAAGAGGAGATGCTGGCAGATGCTAAAGGGACCTCCTTCAGAAGGGGAAGAGAGAGAAGTAGACTTGGAAGGCTCCACGGACTCATTACCTAAGCTACCCAGTTGTCAATGATATACTGCTTCCAAAGTACATACTCATTTGCATAAACTGGGGGAGAGTCCTGACCGACAATACTTTGAAATGAAGCCAGATCCGTTGCTTCAAAACATTACAAACCGGAAAGGAGCTTTGGGATGCTGAAATAATCTCATTAAACACACTTGACTTCAGCGCTTTAGGAAAGTCTTGGCAGCTAACAAGACAGAAACTCTTGACTCCACCTGACCAGCTTTCAGCAGAGGCATCCTATTGCACAGGAATACTAGTAACCTGTATACTGACATCTTGTACCAATTATCTTGTACCAATTTTGACCACGGTCCATTTCTCCCAGTTATTGTCTAAAAAGTGCTTTTCAGGCTATACGAGGTAGGGGACTTGCAAAATTTTTTTTTCTCATTATGCCAGGGACCAATGTCAGCAACCAACACCATATTTGTGCCCAATGACTACAACTGTTTTTGTTTTTTTCTTTCTTGGAAATTCACTAAGGACAGGCAGCCAGTGATTCATGCGCCAACACTGGTCCAGGATTTTGAACAGCACTAGCCTTGGATGATGCAGCAGTTTTCCAGCTGGGCAAAAGTATGCCAACGAAGACAAGTCTAACCCTCAAGAAAGTGTTTTCTGTTGTGGGGCATGAAGAAGATTTGAAGATAGTGACAAAAATATTAGCGTTCTTGGTTCAGGAAATGAGGAAGGATTTGCTTGTCTGGGTATTATAGCTAATGATTATAAAATGTTAGATCAGAAACAACAAGGGTTTCTATTGACTAACTCAGCTAGAACACAGGTAGGGCCACGTTTTATGAAAGAAAGAACCACACAAACATGACCAAGTGTGCAATCTATACACAGTATCAAAAGAGAAAATGCAAGCAAGATGGGATGAGCATGTGGTTTCCCCATTGTAAAACATGCATGCCTCTTAAAATGGGAAGACAAACTGAGATGGCAAGGAAATGGGCTCCTACTAGAGGGTGTACAGACATTCCACACTCCCTTTTTCGTCATAAATGCTAAATTCCTCATGAAATTTTGTAAATATCTCCTACAAAAGGAGATATTTGCACCCCAGCCCTCATCCCTATCCCAAATTTAACCCTCTGTGAGAGGCTGATGACATTCTTAAATTTGCCTGCCCCACTTATACTTGGAAAAGCTCACACAGTTTTAGTGAAGTCAGCATCCCCCCATAACCCCTCACCCTACCTTTTTACCTGCACTTTGGCCTTTTCTCAATAGCTACCCCTGCTCAGCCATAGATGATGCCCCTTGTTGTTAAGAGAGATTATTTTAAGATCTTTATTGTAGCAAGTCTGTGCTGCAATTTGTGTGTATTAAATAACAACACTGAGAGATATGCTTAGACCCCTCACCTTTCACCATTTTGGGAAGGGGGAGACAAAAACAGGGATTTCTGAGACACACCAACGATCAATACAAAGGAGCAATTTCCTTTACTGTGGAGAAGATACCAGAAGCCTTAGATTCTATCTAAGATTCAGTAATCTAAGATTAGATTCAGTAGCCAAATATCTTCTTAAATCACAACACTTCAAGAGTAAGCAGATGCATCTCACTTCAGAAGGCTTATCAGAGCCGGGGCTAAGAAATGGCAAAATCTTGTTCAACTTGAAGACCCATAATCAGCACCAACCTGTTATCTTGCAGGAAACTGCTCCTGGTCCACCAAATACAAAAAATACTTCCTGAAGAAATCCAGGAATGAAAAAACCCAAAGGTACAAATGGCATATTAAAGATGTCAAGGGAAGGGAGATTCCTCTGAGCCTTGAGATTACAGAGGATAATCCATAATAAAAAATAATTTGCCCTTTTTCAAATGTTCTCCAGTGTGCAAGGTGGCACTCCATGCCCAGTACTCAGGGGCCCCACAGGGGAGCTTCCAGCAAGAAATAGCATTCTCCTCAGCCTCAGCTTGAGGGCCCCTTTAAGCCAGAGGAGTGGCTGTCCTGACTGGAAGCATAAAATGATGCAGCCCTTGTTGCTGGAAAGCAGCACACCCCTCCCCTCCCAATCAGGAAGCTGGCTCGCTCCCCAAGGGTGTGTCCAGATGCCTTGGACATTACTGAAGAGCTGCTCCTACTACTGGCACAGCTTAGCTGCTTTTCTATGTGCATGAATGTGGCTGACCAGCCACCAACCAGCTTCTGTCTATATCTCATTTCCTGCCCCTTAAAGAGAGCCAAGAAGCATTCCACAATGGCCATTAGGAGAAGTAAGTATTACACTAGCCACATTACCATCCATATCACCCTTCCTTCCCACCCATCCAAAAGCAACCAGAGGAACTCACAGGTGTTGTTTGGCCACAACTTCATGCAGACACTCCCTCTGTCTGTGCACTCTCTCTCTCTCTCTCTCTGTGTCTCACACACACACACACACACTCTTCCAATTTCCATCTTGGAATCTATGTATGTGCTTCACATTTTATTCCCCAGTGAAACTCATTGATTTTGAGACACTCTCTGAAAAGGAAGCCATGTGCACAAAAACAGTAGTAACAATTGTAAGATACAGGGAATCTGTGTGTGTGTGTGTGTGTGTGTGTGTCTGTATGCCTTCAAGTCACCTGTTCACTTATGGGGACCTTATGAATTTCATAGTTTTCTTAGGCAAGGAATACTTAGGGAGTAGTTTTTGCCATTTCACTCCTCTGAAGTATAGCCTGCAGCACTTTGTATTTGTTATCAGTCTCCCATCCAAGTACTAACCAGAGCTGACCTTGCTTAGTTTCCAAGATCAGATGGGACCTCATCCCTTTAGGGTATTGAAGCTATACAGATTACATATGAGAGTCCAGATGGCAGCTCTTAGAACTGCATTGTATGATTAGCCATTTGCAAAATGCAGCTGAACCCCAGAAGCATTGTCACAAAATATGAGGATCTGTTCCTCTCCCTGCCTCAGGTCAAAAGGCTAATCTTCTAAAGGTTGCTGCTGGTGCTGATAGCAACCTGGAAAGCCCTTTTAACTGCCAAGACTCCTAGAAAAGGCAGTTACCACAGGCTGTTCCCACAGCACATGAGGGAATACTCAGTCCTAGAAAGCAGATGTACAGCTGCTTTCCTCCAGCAGCACATGCAAGTAGCAGCAGACAAAAAGCACCGGTCAAGCTGTGCAGCTATAGCACAGCAGAGAAGAGGTGGGGCAAGTTCTTGTGACCCCCACAAGACGAAGGCTGTAGCCCCCCTTCGCACACTCATTCACAAATCCCTGCCCCCATTAACTAAAATGACTTCAAACCAAACAGAAAGGCTATGTTCTAGCAAAATGCTTACCCCAGCCTCCTAAGCCTCTTCCTCGGAGGAAGAGAGCAGTTATTAAGGGTCACTAGCATAAAGGCTGCCTAGAGGAAACAAAGGCCCTTTATCCGCCATTTTCAGGTGGTATGCAAAACATTAGCAGAGTCACTGTAAATCACACTCTCAGACACTCTACTCCCCAAACCTGCAATGGAAGACAATGGCTGTGCATAAAACCTGGAATTACTTAAAAGAGGTCTCCACAGCTTCAGTTAAATATTCCACCTCCTCAAGGATGGCAGAAGGGACAATCATTTACAGTCATGCAAAACAGAGGTTCCTCCATCTTAGGCAACGAAAAGTGCATCCCTGGCTAGAAAGAAAACACCCAGCAGCAAAGAGTACACTTTTGGTGAGAGAATTGTCTGGCAATGTTTTAAGGCTTCTAGGTTTTCAGCATCCAAGGAGGTTAATGTGCTTCTGCAATGAAAGAGGCTCTGTATATTCCAAAGGGGGAACACTGTTACTATGCAAGTTTTGTGACTCCTTAAAAACTAAAAGATTTGTAGCACACATTTACATAGATTTCACTTCAAATACATGAAAATAAATCCCTGTTTTACAGACGCACACAAAGAAAGGAATGCAAAAGTGAAACTGTAAACAAAGAAGCAACCAGGTTAGAAGGAAACACTTCATGTTCCTGATTATTCTAGCACAAAAAAATGATTATCCTGGTGAGTCTTAGCCCCTGTGACAGCCTCTCTCAATTAGAATCCAGTCAGATGTTTCAGACTACAACCTCTGTCTTCCCCATCCCACTTGAGATGGGTAGGCACTGTTATCCAAAACATCTGGGGTGACCCAGGTTAGGATGCCTGCTTTAATATACCATAAGAATGCTTTATTTTAATATATGGTAGATGCAATTTGCATAGGTCCTAAACCATCTGTATACAGCTAGAACTCAAGCCAAAAATGCTTAACTATGCACAATGACAAAACAGCAAGAACTTCCATTACCTCCTTGGAAAAGGTCTGTCCTATATTCAACCCTGCCTTCAAGGCTAGATCATTCTAGGGTCAAAATTAGGAAGAAGGACTTATAAGCTTAACATTACATTTTTAATCTTCCACAGAAACTTGAATAGGGCTTAAGTAGTTAACTTGTGGCCACACATAAGTCACAGAATTTGGCATGTTGAAAATTATTGCTCCCCTAGTCATGAAGAGGGTCATGGAAACATTCAGTCAGCATTTGGTGGAAATCAAGACATTCAAGGGCCTGAAATGCAACACTTCTCATGCCTGGGAATTCTCATGCCTGGGAATTCACTGTTCTTACATATGTGATCTAATTGCCTCTTTCCTGAAGCAATCCAAGCTTTTCATCCTGGAAAAAAAAGGATGCTACAAATTGTATAATATATTCCTGGCATATTTGCTTGGCACAAAAGTTGTTTTTAACAGGAAACCAAATATATTCAAATCTGAAATAATCTTGGATTTAGCTTCTAAATCGCTGCAATGCTTGAAGAACCACAACTTCCTTGTCTTCATGTACTAGAACTTGGAGACTCAGAGTTTCCTCTATGTGACAATCATTTGCTGACAATATGGCTTGCTAATAGAAACTACACAAGAGATTCCCTCTGTTGAACACCCTGCTTAGTTTCATACTGCACTATCTAGGTTAGTTATATTGGCACATTAAGAATTACAAGATCATCAACAGGCCACCCTCATACATTGGTAACGTGCAAGAATGAGTGCAGATCCACATGCACAGCCAGTACACAACCATGTAACATTAACTGGATCTACCTTGCACTCATGAATGCTTCCTTTCAAAATTAGTCTACATTTTCCATATAAACTAAACTAATTGCTAGAAAAGTGTCGCAATACTAACTTGATAAATTGGAGCCTAAAAATGAAGAAAGCACTAAACAAATCTCTAGGACTGTTCTGACTGTTCAGGCAAATGCGCAAAGCCACCTACATTGCCTAGAGCAGGGAGGGGGAAGACAAAGAAGAGTCAGGAAAAAGAGATTAACTAGTGCTGCAGCTTCAGGACTGCTTAGAACGCTCTCAGTACCAATTTAGAACCAACAAATTCTCCAGGAACAAGAGTACTTCTAGACCTAAATATAGCTAGAGAAGCAGCTCAGCCAGTGTGCACCCCTGCACACCTGAGGCTGAGAGCTGCTATAATATTGGTAAGGCAAATCCCTACAGAAGTAAAACAATCTGTCCTACTACTGAATCTGAAGATCCAGGTTGGGGCCAAATCTGGCCGTCTTGAAAAACGAACCAGCTATGCCCCTTCCTCACAATACCATCACTGTACGATTTCCCTCCTTTTGTTTTTCAACATTTTAAAAGGTTGAACTACCTCTGCTAAATTTTAGTGTCAGTAAGAGCTTTAAGATAAAAACACAGCGGTATTTGGATTCCCATCCTTTTGACTCCCTCCCCTACCACAAGAATATCTCTAAATGTTAATTCAGCCCTGTAGCTGAAAGATCAAAGGCAGCTCCCCAAATATATCAGATTATAATCTGAAAAATGTCTGGTAGTAATACAGAGAAAAACTCACTTGTCCTCAAAAAAGGCATTTTAATACATCCACAAGTTGATAAATCTACTCTGAATTGCTATCACAGTGAATAGCTCCCGGTATATCCACAAAACAAATGCCAGGTGCAGTAGCCCGTACTTCAGAGCAGGGAACTGGCCAAACCTCCTCTGAGTATCACTTGGCTAAAAAAAACCCCTAGGCACATATGCATTCATGTACTGAGCTACAGCACAGCCAATGCACACAGAACTAGCCCTATCAACTTCTTACTTAATCACTGGCCAGATACTGGCTGATACTGTTAAACTATACCAGTAGCTCTGGTTCAAGAGCTAAGTTACACCCATTGTTATGGATGGAAAGAATCAGACTCTGTATATGAATTTATTATACACACAGCATGTGAAATGTAGCACATGTTTCCCATTTTTCACCTACCTGCACATTCATATTATGAAATATTCTTACAGCACACATTCCATCAGGGGAAGCCAATTTTATTATACAGAGATTCTGTCCACACAGGGGAAAAGCAGGATGAAAAGGCATTTAGTCTGAAAGGGCCAATAAAAATTCCAAGTTTATATAAATCTTTAGCTTCAGAGAAGCGTATCTGCAACTGTATTGTCTATTACCTATCAGTATTATTTTCCATTTCTGCTACTGACAGGCATTTCCCATCCATCCAAGTCCTTAAAACAGATATTCACCCCCCTCAGGGAAAGAGAGGTCTGTAAGTCCTCCAAGAAATCACAATCCTGATTTATCAGCCTGCTACCCAAGCATGGAGAACCTTTAGCACTGTGGGTTTTTGCCACCAGGGAAATTTGCTGCTGGGGTGAGGCAAGAACAGAAGCCTCTCACATAAATGGTCCCTAAGGCTAAGCCACTAATTCACACTGACGGAAGGTTCTATCTAAATGAACTGGAGATCCCATTAGTGCCTGGGATAATGTGTTATGCTGCAGGAAGAGAGACAGGGATCAGTGAGGAGTTTGGCCTTCTTGCTCCTACATGCAGAAGTGAGCCAAGGGATGCAAAAAAGAAAAGAAAACCCCATTAGTTACCAGATTCTGTAATTCACTCTGGTTTCTACCACATCTGCTAACACTTTTAGAAAAATGGAAAGAACTCTGTTGCAAGAACATGTCTGGCATTGTAGCTGGAGGACAGTCTGGTACAGAACCCTTCCACAAACTCTCAAGTATTCTACACTGTCTAATGTTTAAAGACTAAGCACTGCTCCTTTCTGCTAGAATACGCTGAGGTTTCCATACCAGAGGAGAGTCAGGAAAGACAAATGAGATTCTGAACCCTGGCCAGCATTCACTCACTTGATAACATACACTACTGTTGTTTGTTAGCTGATAGCGTAAGTCTGCTAAGCTGCAGCCCATACAAGGTCTCACCATGGAAACCCAGCAGAAAATATTGACAAGGGTAAGAGCAAAACATTTCAGGAGCATCAGCTTTTACATGAAATATTACAACTTCAATGTAGATTGTTAGGAAGCTAAGTGCCAGCAGATCACTAGGACTAAAATGAGAATTGTGCTCCGCCAGAGCTTTGAAGGGTAGCATAACGGAAGCAGCTTTTGACTGGTAAGAGTCACTAAAAAGCAATGCACCAGAACATGGCAGGGCAACTTAAGCAAGCCACAGCTAAACAATTAGGTAGACTGGAAAGCTTCTGGCATAATCATAATTAGCCTACAACATCCAAGATCCACTATGCTAGGCTGTAGTTTATTGTAATTCATATATTAAATAGAGTGCTTATATTTTTTCAAAGAAATGAGGTTAAGTCAATAACACTACCTTCCGCTAAGCCAAGAGTGAGAATCATGCTGCCCACCTGATGCTGTCGATGGGGTTCCTCACTATGAGATATGCCACCTTGGGCTATTAGGAGTTGCAGCATGACATCAGAAGGCCACATGTTCTCACCCCTGCCTTAAACAAAAGGATTATCTTCCTTCTTGAAAGAGGAATGTGCAATATACAGTGGCCTCCCCAAAAACCTGGCTTCTGCTCCATCACATCCTTCTCTGCTGTGCTACAACAACAGAATTGGCAACAGTATAGCTCCCTAACTAAACCATGAATGGACAGTGCTAAGTCCCACTAGAAACCACCTACAGAGCACCCAGGAGGGTCCAGGAAAAGAAGAAAAGGTCACTTTCAGAAAGGATGCAGAGAAGAATCCTACTCAGGATGCATATAGTTGGGGAGAGGAACTCATGGCCCTCTTCAACTACTAGGAATCCTATCCAGTGTAGTGAATAATGAGGCACGATGGGAGCTGTAGCCCAGAAACATTTAGGGGGCTTCATGCTCCCCAATCTTGTTCTACATTAAACATGATAGGAAAAGGTACACACTAGCCATCCCCACATGGAGGGTGATTTTGTGAAGAGGAGAAGCTCTTCTATTCATGAAGATTTTCCATATGATGTGAAACCTGGAATAGTAGAGAAAAGACAGAGACTGCAACAGAGGGGTAGCCCATTCCCCCTCCTCTTGCATTTTATGTATAGATACGTAACACCAGTATTTAGCGAAAGTACTTATTGCATCTAAGCAGCTTTACCCTCTTTACAGTCAAGAATGACAATTCTAAGGATCATTGCTTTTAAGAGCTTTCATTCTTTCTAGTGTGCAGGAGCGTCTTCACACACAATGGAATATTTGCTTTTTACCACCATCTGCAGGGTCAAGAAGTTTGCATCAGATTAACATAAGCTTTGCAAAAAGTGTGAGTAGCTTGTGCAGGTAACACCTGTCTTTCCTACATTTTAGCAGGTACCTCTACACTGCTAGATGTTCAGACTTATTACTAGTTCTTACCTGCCTCTTCCTATGGATTGACGGAGGGAACAACTGATTAAAACACACCTACACTAGAGAACAGTCAGTACACAGCCATTTAGCTGAGACATGAGGACACACACCTGGCATCCTACTTTCTAAATTCCAAGAATTGGCTGCACATTCTCTTAGCCATTTTATATTAGAGTCATTAAATCTGATGCCAAAAAATGACAGCCATATGCCAAGAAAGCCACATGCACAGACACTCTAATGAGCACAAGAATATATGTACACTGAACCATTTTTGCATTCTGTAATGATTAAACTGTCAAAACCTTAACAGAACTTATTATTTCCCTACTCCCTATCATGTGTTGTTCCTGAATGTGTAGCAACAGATGCATGGCCTACACTAACTCATATTATATAGAACATCCACCTCCTGATGTGTAGCAATCAGCTCTCACATTATGATTGAGTCACTTTACAAGCTTCCACCGTAACCTATAAGACAGCGACATGGAGGTGGCACAGGGCAAAGGAAGGGCTCAAAAGTAAAGACAGTTGCCAGCAGTTAAGATTTAGCCAAGACCACTAATGATGCAATATAAAAGATTCATTTAAAACTATGGAACAAGTAACAATCCAAGCTCGCTAGCTGCTTTCTTGAACCAAGGCAGGAATAATACTTTAGGGGAAGCATAATCAAACCACTTCTAAGCAGTGTAGAATCCTTAAATACTCCTGGCAACAAAGATCTAACCATTTTTACTTGAATCCTCTCTAAATTACTCCACATGAATTCTGATAACATAATCTTACTTCCTCTACTGACACAAGAAGATTATTCTAATGCTGATCTATGCCTGCTTTTTAAACTCTGAACCAGTATGAATCACTCCCCTCGCAACAGTGCTTCACCTCAAGGAGGAAGGGCAGCACTATTCAAGCCTGCCTGGATAGCAATAATTCACTCTTGTCGAGTAAACTCCTCACTCTAAACCGAGAAACAGAGAGAAGTGTTGACACTGTAATGAATGAACTGCACTTTCTGCACCCTCCCTGACTCCAGCTAACATTAAAACCACGTGCTGGCCCAAATTAAGCCTTGATCCCTACTTAGGCCCACAATGCAAGATATTTTTTCCCCACGAAAACTCAGTCCAAGAGCCACCAAACCTTTCAAAGCGACTTATAAACGGCACAAGACAAACAATCGTTGCACCTTTAATGGAAGCTATTCAGGAAAGAGAAGGGCTAGAAAAGTGCGAGACCCACCAACGCCTAATCAAAGTACAGCGCACTATGTATCGGAAACAATATCCGCGGCAGCAAACAGAACAGACTGCACCGTGACGGCTTCTGTCACTAAAGCATCGAGCTATCCAGCAAGGACCAGAAACCCGAATATAAACACAATGGGAGGAAGGGTCGCCTTTGGCTTCTACTTTCTTGCCCGCCCCGCAGGGACCCGGCAGGAACATTCAAAGACAAGGGACGCCTTTTCCTGCCTTCCGGAGCAACAGCGTTAAAGCAAGGAAAAGACTGGTGCGTCGGAACGCTGAGCCTCAGAAGAGGCGGAAAACGAGAACACGGCGGTGACGAGGCCCAGCGCAGTGAAAGGAACAGATTTCCAGCTCGAGCGCCAGAAGGGACAGTTAACGGCCGCCGAGGGCCCCGCACGCGCCTCCTTTCCATCACCACAGGGAACAACCTAGCCGCGCCAGCCCCCACCCCAAGGCACAGGCGGCCGCCAGCAGCCCGACGGCAGGGTGGGAAAGGAAAGAGGGTAGAAAAGGACCCCGGGGCGGGAAAAGGGTCCACAGAACCGACGCGAAGGAAAAGTCTCCCCCCCGCTTCCGCCTCGGAGCCGGCCACCCCCGCCGGCACCAGCTCTCACCTCCCGCCGCTGCTGCTGCTGCTCCTACCGCCGCCGGTGACAAACGACGCCCGCCGCCGCCCAAAAGCCACCCCGCCCGAGAGTGTCCGCGCGCGCGCCCCCGCACTTCCGCGGTACCGCCTGACCTCACTTCCTGCCGTAAGTAAGCCGGGGGGGGTGCTCGACCCACCCTTTTCAGATATCACTTCCGATAAGCGAGCCACACATTGGTTACCGACGTGAAGGCGGGGGAAAGGAACCGCGACCGAGCGAGGGGAGATCCTAGAGAGGCTCCAAACGGGTAGAAAAGCTGTCTGTGTTACGGGCGGGGGAAAGTGAGCGCCGCTCCTCTCTGTGCCCGGCAGCCATTTCGGGGCGGGGATGGCGGACTTCCGGTTTCTGCCCCAGCCCGGAGGAGGGGCGGGCCTCGCCTTTCCATTTTGCGGGGGTGGGAAGAAAGCGGGGTCGCGGGTTGGCGGTCTCGCGCGGGGTCAGCGGAGTCGCTGAGGGGAACCGTGAACCTGAGGTTTCACATCCACGCCCAAAGGAGCCGCCCTCTGGGACTGCGCAGAAGGCAGTGTGGTAACCCATCTCCTCTGAGGGTGGCAGAAAGCGTGCTGTTCAGGGACACTTGGGGAGTCTCGGGCCATTTCCGCACTAGCCTGTTATAGCGTGATGATTCCACTTTCAACCTCCTCTGGAATCCTGGGGTTTGCAGTTCCGGGAGGGGCCGGCCGGCCCCTCCCGGAACTGCAAACCCCAGGATTCCAGAGGAGGTTGAAAGTGGAATCATCACGCTATAACAGGCTAGTGCGGAAATGGCCTCGTTCTGTCCACGGACGGACGGAGCCGGCGAAGCGGAGCAGAACCTCCTGTATAATTGCCGTTAGTCCAGAGTGACCGTTTACTCCACCCCTGCTCGTTAGGCGGCGTTCCGCGGCTAGGAAACAAGAACGCCGCCGCTTTGAGCAAGGACAGTCGTTCCTGTGGAGGATCTACCAGGAGAGCTGGAGAGAAGCCAACGCAGGCCACAGTTTGGCGCAGCTAAATTGTGAATATCCTTCAACGGGGGGCGGGGCGGGGCGGGGCGGGGAGACCAAGCAATATATAAATATTTACTTCACTGAAGGGTAAGAAGACAGTTGTTTTCCAACTGACTTAGACAACACTTCTCTTTGCCTGTTTGCCACGCTGGCTGGGATTTATAGAATGATAGCCTGGACGTCAGGAGGAGCACCGGGATGCCAGACTTGCTCCTATATATTAGATTGTACATTATGAGCTATGAGCTTTAGCTCAGAGGTTGATCTCCATACCCATAGAGACACTACAGGTCAGACACCTGAATGGTAAGAAACCATTCAGTGCAGTCTTAGGCCATTTCTGCACTACACTGTTACAGTGCTATTATTCCACTTTCAACCTCCTGTGGAATTCTGGGGTTTGTAATTTACTGAGGCCAAAGAGCTCTCTGGCTGAGAAGTCTAAACGCCCTTCCCTAAACTGCAAATCCCAGGATTCCAAAGGATGTTGAAAGTGGAATACTAGCACTATAACAGTGTAGTGTGGAAACGGCCTTAGTATGAAGGTATGCATCTGAGGGCACACTATGATTCCTTCCCACAAATGCTGAGCACAGATTACCACATGAAGAAATTCAATATATTCTATGTAGTGTCACTCCATTATTACCTATAGAATACAGTAAATAAAAATAGGTTTGGGCTCATAAGTCAGTGGCCAAAACAAGCAGCAGTCTACCATCCTATCAAATTTACATTCCAGTGTGACTAAATGAACTTGCTCTATATTACACTGCCCCAGGAAAGACCTAAACAAACAAATGTGAGCCACTTTATAGCAATTGGATTAAAGCTTTCTGTATGTCAAGTGGTACAACTTCCTTGTGAAACACGTTCTGTCAGTTTTCAAGACTATTAGTTTTAACAAAAATTTCTTAGTGGAATGTACATGTAGCATATATCAGAAGAGGCTACAACTACATTTCCTTGTTATCAGTTCAAGAAACATGATGCTTTTTATGTTGAACTACACCCTGAAGACCAGGGTTCAGTTCCCTGCTTGGTCATGGAAATCCACTGGGTGACCTTAGGCATGCCCCTCACTCTCAGCCCCAGGAAACCCTGTGAAGGGTTCGTTTTAGGGTTGCAATAAATCAAAGTGTTAAAGCAAAAGAAATGTTTCACCATATGCTAAATTACTTAAGAAAAATTCCAACAAATTAGTGAGAATTCCATACAAAATAGAGGTACTTGTATTATAAATTACTAGCGTATATACCCAGCATTGCCCAGGATTTTATTTTAGTAGGTAATACTTGCTAGATTTGAGATCCAGTGTCTCTTAATTCCCCAAACTGTCTTGTCCAGTACCTGTAACTTTTCCCCATATTCCCCAATCCAATCTGTATTCAGAGTTATTAACATACAGAGGTTGGATTCCTGAGGGAATATACTGCCCTCCTCCTTGCTGCTAGGCCTCCTCTTCATAGCAGCCAGCCTATTTATTCTCTGGCTGAGAATTCTAAAGGCCCCTCCCTAAACTGCAAACCCCAGGATTCCATAGAATCTTCTTAGGCAGCCAATCATATGAGCTCTTTGCCTGACACAAACTTTGACTTTTATATATTAGATTGTACATTATTATGAAGAGGAACATTTCCTTCAGTATACAGTCTGCCCTCCTCATTCACTAGGGTTAGGGACGCAGGACCCTCAGAAAAGTGGAAAAATCACATATATCAAAATGTTTCTGTTCCCCTGTGGGAAGGGGGCCAAGACATGGTGGGGAGCGCAGGCAAAGAGGGTCCAAACCAGGTGAGAGAAAAGGATTGGATCAGCATGGTGGCCCTATACTTCCTCTCTCACACTTATCTCCTTCCCTGGGTATGTTTGGGGCATTGGTGTTGCAAGCTGTCCTTAGCTGGCCAGGCAGCATCTGGTGAAGGAAGAGAACCAGAGGTGGGTTTTTAAAAGGCTGTGTAACCTGATCAGACCTACTGAGAGGAAAGTTTCCCCCAGGAAAGAAGTGCCTGAGGTGGGGAAGGGCAGGGACTGGAAAAACTTGCAAATAATCAAATCTGTGAAAGTCAAACCCACAAATGTGGAAGGCCAACTATAGCCTCAAATTCTGAAATTTGTTATTAAAGCTTCAGGCAGTGTTTAATTTTAACCATTTAGGAATAAAAAGAGAATGTGTCCTATCCACCAAACTATAAGTGGGAATAAACTAAAACATAATATGCATTAATGAAGACATAGCAGAAGGTTTAGAAATCATAGAAGGCCTTGCTTACAATGAAGCTATCCTGCCTATTCTTTTATAAAGGAACAAAGGTATTTCATCATTAACTTCCATGCATTCTCTTATCTTTCAAGCCTACAATGTCAATAAATATTCTGTAATTATTTGGCTAAAATGGAGCTAATGTGAGGTTCTCCCAACTGAAAGATTGCCCAGTATTTACTACCATGATTATTTATGGATTATTTAGAGAAAATTGTGAAAATAAAATTGTCAACATTATCTTATTCAGCAAGTATCTTTTTAACTGGTTTTAATCTATCTTCTTTTAACTTAAACTGCTAAATAGGTTTTTAGTCTTTGAACTCATGTTACGGTTCACACTGTTGTAAACTGATCATGTTGATATTATTGTACACTGCCCTGAGATCTTCAGATCAAAGGTAGGATGTAAATATTTTAATGAACACATAAATATACTGGTTCCACTATGCAGAGCTATTTTTGTTAAATCTTTTCTGTGACATCAAGATTCAAGCAGTATTCAAGACTGGCCATTAGTCTTGTGTAATCCTGGCATATTACTGTATCCACTTATTTCAAATTATTGATGCAGTCTCACTCATCTGAGCATTAGGAAGCTGCTGTTACAATAAGAAAGCAACAAGGCAGATAGTAATCCTTCTGAGATTTCAAAATTGAGAATCGTTGTTAAATCTCATATTGTTATGGCTGGAGAGAGGATACTTCTATCCACTGGCAGTGTTGATTCAAGGTTATACACTATGCCACACCCCCAACAAAGAGACAGTGTCTCCACAACACAATATTTTGACGTGTATTCTGCCCGTCCCATTCCACATGACTTGTGGAAATAATTTCAGCCCCATAAATGAGGAACTGTAAGAACAGATAATAAAATTTGCTTGAAATAAGAATTCAGTAGGGAGTTGCAAGTTGAAAGACTAAATCTTTACTTGGCATGTTGGAGTCACTGAATTTTCACAGCAACTATTTTACAGTAAAAATACTGAGGTGGGACCAGCACTGAACTTTGGAATCAAGTGTTAAATACAAAAATGACTTTAACAAGATTTTTTCCCTCTCCTTGACCACCGAGAGTGGAGCCATTTCACTAGAGACCACCACCACCTCCCTGCAAAAGTAGTCACACTGTTTGGCTTTAGCATAGACAAAAGGAGGAAAGTCAACACACAGGAGATGGGGAATATACAGTTTACAAGCCCCAACTGGAGGAAGGAGACCTGAGAGAACAGAATCCCTCCCCATGGGAAGGGCAGTCAGCACCAACTCTTGCTAGGGGCCTGCAGGCAGACAGCTGCTCCCCTACCCATCTTGGCTTCTGCAGTCCCAAGGCTAGGCTCCAGCTGCAACAGGAAGCAGACATTTACAGCTCTAGACACATTTCTATTTTATTATTGCCATGGTGAAAAAGTCACCTTGGCCCAACTGGCAACCAGTAAAATTTTTCCCAAAAATAACTCAGTACAAAACAGATCTGTTCCAGAATTTTAAAAAAAAGAAAGAAACCTTTACATGAGTTTAAAACCTATTCCAAAACATAAAAGTAAAACAAATTCCATTCTTGATATTAGTAGCCACCGTCATACACCTTTCCCCCTCCCGCTGGGGAGCATGGAATGAGATGTCTGCAGTCCTTCCCATGCACATGATGCACCAATGGTTTTAACTGGTGTCCATCTAGGAAGAAAGAGAGACAGTTACTTAGCTGTCACCAGCTTAGCAAAAAGGCAAGAAAGCCACAAGTGTATGCAACCTCTTTCTCCTCAGCAGCACAGATCAATCCAATCCATTCACACTTTGGCTTAAAAAAACTCTAAAACTTTTTCTGAGTTTTTAAAATTTTTTCTTAACTTTTTCAAAGTATTTCTGTTTCATCCCCTCAAGTATGTTTGGGGACACACATCTCTCTTAAGCTCTGTTTTCACAGGAAAGATTCTACACATTCACAGCCCTTTCTTACACATGTGTGCACAGGCATTGTCAAATCTGAAGTGTCACTATAAGTAAACCTAAGTCAGCATTTCTAATACTTGTTTGATAATCACTTAATACAAGAATAACCTCCATATTATTTTCAGTGATCACCATTTTATAGTGACAGTTTGCCAAATATGTGGCTTTTGTTTTTTTCTAAGTTTCAAGTGATTCTGTTGATAAAGAATCAAGCACAAAATCTATGCCATATGCAATAGCTACAAATTTTCATAGCAGCATCTTGTCTCATATCTAGTAAGGTCCTAGAAAAGTAGCTCCGGGATGTCTAAATAATTGGCTTAGTTATTTAATGTATATAAAAAATAAACAAAACTTCCTATTCATAAATGAAGATTTTACAAACATGTTGGGTAGAAGTTGCCACTTAAAACTGCAGTTTCATTATGCTAGCTAATGCAAATCTAAAATCTGCATCCAAACAGTATTGGAGACACAGCACACAAACTCACTGCTGCCAGTGCGTTCTAATTTCAGTTCATGACTAATGATAAGAAGAGAAAGCAGCAGATCTATCCCTCAGTAAAGGAGAAAACAGGGCTCAACAGAGTGTCTGTGAAAGATGCCTGCTTTGCAAAGTCTGATATAGTTCACCAACATTCTGCCACAGAGAACAAATGCAGAGAATCATAACATCTAACAAATTACTACACTATTAGAAACATACTTTCTTGTGCTGCTTGAACTGCCTCCATTTACATGAGATCAGTTCTCACATTCATAGGGAAAGAGTAGTAAACAAAAAAGCAATTGCAAGGAAAAGTACAATATACTGCTCAGCATCAAGGCTGACTACCACCTTCCTCATGTATTGTACTTCTTGTGAAGCTCTATTTTATTTCTTATCAGAAGACCAATACTACAAGTTCACACCAACTCTGCCAATAGATTCCTTCTGTCCCTTTTCCCTGCACCCACTGGTACTTACCCTGGCATTGTAAGCATCCAACTGTGCATCCAATTCTTCTGCAGAGAGCTGCTGCTTGGAACTCCTGCCTGCACCTCTACCTCTGCCTCTGTTGCCACGGCTACGTCTGTTGCCACCACCAAAGCCACCAGAACCACCACGGTTTCTGGTCATGCCTCCCCTATTTACACTAAAATCAAAAAATACACTGAATTAGAAACACAGTAAGTAATCTGCAAAGGAAAAGAAATACAAGCTACACGTTCTATGAAAAATTCTGAAGAGCAATGAGGTATGGTGACACAGCTGAAGTTAAAAAAATCATGCTCCAAAACCCAGAGGCTACAGGATAGGAGGTGGGCAGGAGATACTCCTACACATCCAAAATTCTTAATCAAAATTCAAGTGTAAAGGGCTTCCACTGTGTAATTCCTAAACCTGAAATCTACCACACAATCTTAATAAACAAGCAACAAAGAAGATTAAGCCTACTAACCTCTGTATTGGTCTCCTCTGTGTATCTATTTGTGATGTAACCAGCTGGATGTTCATGGGACGTCCTGGGAAGAACAAAAAGGACAAAAAAATTTCTGGCTGAAAAAATGTTCTTAAACTACTTTTGAGAAGCACAGGAACGGTGGAGGGTTTTTTGGGGGGCGCAGGTTCTGACTGCTTCTTGGGAACACCCCTTTTTCCAACAATCTGCTTGGTTTCTATGCTGGGCAGAGAGGAAAGGGGCCTCCATCCTTCCACTGCCACTCATCTACATAGAATGTTAAATACACTCCCCACATGCAGTTCCTTGTCAACTATGGCCACCCAGCAAGTGCTTAAATTCAAGGTTTAGCTTATTTCCCATACCATTGTATCAAGGCAAACAGTTAAGCACTTACCATCCAGGGGAACTCCATTGTACTGTTTCATGGCCTTCAGAGCATCTGCCTTTCTCTCAAAATGAACATCTGCAGTACCTAAGCTACGCCCAGATCGGTCATAGTGAACTGCTGCCTTCTTCAATGTCCCAAACTCTGCAAAAAGTTCCTGAAAAATTATCAAGCAAGGTGGGAAATTATCTTGACTTGGAACATGGTTAAGAGAATTTTGTAAAATATTCAGGTCTCCATAGAAAGATTACCTATTAAGCACGTCTAAGAAAAGAAAGCATTAAACCTTTCCGCTCTCACATTCAGATTTTTACTGCAAATACAAGTCAGATTTCATATCAGTTTTGCCTCCTTTCTAGTTATCTCTAGAAGTTCAGGAAAAATATAAGAAAAATAGGCCAGAAGATCTCCTGAGGAGACACAGATGCACTCTCAAAGTGTTTTTGTTTGGATTCCCACATCCCTTAAAAACTAAAATCAGAAGTAGAATTCTGGAAACCAAATTACCTTCTTTACATTCTGTAGTGTAGCCCAAAGTGGGTCTTGAGGGCTAAATACCTTAAGTTGCGCACTCTGCTCAATCTACAAAAATACTCCTGAACAAGTCAGTGATCTTGCATAACATCATGTAAACTGTTGCCATGTTTGAATCTCAAGCCATGCAGGTGTCATTTTTCTTAGGATGTTTCAAAAAAAGATTGGGGGGGGACTGAACACTATGGGCCCAATATGAGCAAACCACCATCTGAAGTAATACAGTCTACTCTAACCTATAACCAACCCACAATAAAATGGAGTCTACCAATCAACTGATACATTGGTTTTCTCTTATAAAATATTCTGTTAGATCAAACACAAAATGAAGTATATGCACAAACTTCTGCATGTCTTCTTTTGAAGATTTCAATAAATTAAACATAACCTGAATTCATTTTACAATTTTTAAAAATGTGAATTCAAAGAGTAAACTGTACTGGAAAATGTGGCTCAACAACAACAAAAAAGTAAAGCATTTTTTTTCTCCTTTTTACAGGCTAACTTTAAGTCCAGACTGAATTCCAATAGTGATCCTCATTTCCCAAGGCACTCCAGTGAGGAACAGTGTGGAACAAATGTTTCCACTGTAAATACCGCCAGGCTTATGAAATTGTCTCAGTTTTGTAAATTCTCATATATGCACTCTATACAAAACAATACCACCTACGAATGCTGATCAGTTTTCTGACCATCCCAAAGTATCAAAAGAGAAAAACAGTAATACTGATAATTTCACAGTTGGCCATTTCTGGACACCCTTTGCCCCCTCCTCCAAAACAGCCCAAAACAAAACAAAAAAGGCATCTGTCATAATCAGGGGGGAAAAACCACACAAGTCAAATTTGCCATAAGAGATTATTGGATGCCTACAATAAAGGCAGACTCATTAAAGCTAACGTAGCAGCTACAACAATCCACTATGCCAGCCTGCCTGTTACTATAAAAAAAAGGGAAAACATACCTGTATATCTGCATCCGACACACCGAAATCTAGATTAGAGACGAGGAGCTTTCCACCTGTCTCCACCCCAGCGCCAGGACCAAAGCCGCTCTCAAAGAGATCGTGTTGCCACTTTTCGGGAAGCTGTTTGGGCTGTGAAGAAAACGAACCTCAAATCAGTAATAGCCCAATATCCAAAGGGATGCTCCCTCTAGGTATAAAATGCCCCCCCTCCCCGAGTATAGCAGTTTCTGAGTACCTGCGCTTTCTCCCCTAAATCCCATTGTGAGGGCTGAGTATAGGAGGCACATCGAATCAAGCGGATTTACTTATGCGTCGCCTCACTAACCAACAACTGATTTACTGGCTCCACTAGTTGGGACTGACCCAAAACGAGCCCAGCCACACCATGGAGTGGATCAGCGCATGAACCTCCGCCGACCGATCCCCTGCCGAGACTCTTCCTCCGCGCACGGCGGGACGGGGATTCCACGGGGACGCCACCCCGCAGAGGGCCCGAGAGGGCGCCCGGGACACTTAACAAGGCCCCGGTCGCGAGGTTTCCACGGGAAAGTTTCGCAAATCAGTTCATAAGGCCCACCCCCCCACCGCCCCTCTCCCCGCAGGCCCACCGCAAACGGGCTGCCCGGCCCGCCCAGGAACGTACCCGACTGTAGGGCGCAGGCCTGTTCCTGCCGCCTCCCCGGGACAGGGCGGCTCTGTTCCGGACGGGGCCGCCGCCGCCGCCGCCTGCCCGCCCAGCGCCCCCTCGCCCAGCGCCGCCGCCCCCTCGGCCCGCGGCTCCTCGGCCCCGGCCTCGACCGCCGGCCCTTCCGCCGCCGCCTCGCTGACTCCGGTTCAGCTTGATAATATCGTCCAAAGACATATCCATTTTGTCGCCCATGATGGCGGCTCCCTCCGGCTCCCGGGGCCTACGCTTCCGGCCGCGCTACACTGGGGGCCGGAAACGGATAAGGCGGGGATGGGGGGAACCCGGGGTTAAAGGGAGAGGGAGAAAGAGGGGAGTGGGCGCGCCTCCGAGCGTTCGATTCTCCAAAAGACAAGCGCAGCCGCCCTGGCCGCTCGACGTTTTATGGGCTCGGGCCCGCGAGGACGCATGGGAGGACCTCCAGAGGCGGGACTTCCGGTACTGGGGGGAGGTGCGTTTGGGCGGGAAGGCTGGAGCTGCTGCGCACGTAAGCGAGGAATGGCGCTGGGGGGGGGGAAGCGGGCGGCAGCTCCACTTTCCGCCGGCTGCTTCGGGGATGGCTCCCTGTCGCCCGTGTTTTAGCCCTTCCCCGCGTCCCCTGTGGCCGCAGGTGGCTCCCTTGTCTGAGGAACGGGTTTCCTTCCAGGGCTTGAGCAGCGTTGCCTCGGCCCGCTTTTCCTGGTCGTCTCTCCGCAGACGGTTTTTTCCCCCTCGTGGCTGAACTCAGCCCCTTAGGCCATTTCCGCACTCGCCTGTTATAGCGCGATGATTCCACTTTCCACCTCCTCTGGAATCCTGGGGTTTGCAGTTTCGGGAGGGGCCGGCCGGCCCCTCCCGAAACTGCAAACCCCAGGATTCCAGAGGAGGTGGGAAGTGGAATCATCGCGCTATAACAGGCGAGTGCGGAAAGGGCCTCAGTCTTCCTCACCCTCATTTTGAAGCGTGTGTGCTGTCATTCATCCTTCGCCGCCCCCCCCCCCCCCGTCAGTCTCAGTGCTGAAAACTAAGAGCATAATCTCGTGGCAGGGGCGTCTGTTTTGTGGCTATTATTTTGTAAACCGCCATGTAAAGAGATCGGAACATAATAATAGCATAATATTGGAGTTGAAAGCAATGGCATAAGGGCCTGGTTGCTAACCTTCACTGAGGCAGAGTCATTAAATCGGTGGGGCTTGCATGAGTGTTGATGGACCATTCAGAGGCTGGTGTATGCCTGAATACCCTAAAAGGGCCGGATCCTGTCTGATCTTGGAAGCCAAGCAAGATCAGCCCTGATCAGTACTTGGATCTGAGACTGCCAAGGAATACCAGATACTATAGGCTGTATTTCAGAAGAAGAGACTGGCAAAACCACTTCTGAGTATTCCTTGCTAAAGAAAACCCTGTGAAATCCATGGGGTCACCATAAGTAGATGGGTGACTTTGAACGTGCACAGTTAACACAGCAGGTCTGCTCTAGTTGAAGCAAACTGTTGTCTTGGCCCAGTCTTACGGAAGCAGCTATGCAGCTCTTAAGTTGAGCTTTTCTTCAGGTGAGACGTTTAGAAGGAACCAAGAGGGCATATTTTTGATATTTCTTTTAAATTTAGTCTGTTTAACCATTATGATTTCAATTGTTCTAAAATTTTATTTTCGGATTCCTTTCGCGAGCTGCCTTGGGTTCCACTCCAGGAAGAAGGTGACATATAAATTAAAAAAATAAGGCAGAGTAGAGGACGTATGGTAAAATGCAGATGTCCTTTATGTTAGCAAAGGCTGTCACACCTTTCTCTTCTTTACGAAGGATATGGATGTTCCACTGGCTGCTAAAGATTTAACAATGTAATTCCGTCTGCCTGCTCCAAACTCAGTTGCGTTCGGCTTCCTGTAAAATGAGTATAGTATTGCAGTGTAATATTTTCAAACCAATAGTCATTGTTGCTTTACCTCATTAGTCTACCTGAGAATGTTTTTGCACCTAACCTAGTCTCAAATAAGTTAGTATAGTGGCTCTTCCATTCCCTTTTAAGACTGTTAAAATGGGGCTTTTCCATAATACCCAGCACAACATCATTTTATCTTCCCCTAATTTTTTTCGGGGGGTGGGGGTTACTTTTGTATGCAGCCTCAAGAAGAGCAATGGTGAATCCAAAAGTTTGCTCCCTCCTTTTGTGCTGTAGCAGATGCAAGGAAAGAGATTTGAACTAACGTAGCTCTTGCCATTTTGGACTGGATTCTTGTTGATGATTTATATGTCTTGTTACAAGTCACTCTTTCAAGTGGAGTGTAGTAAGCAGGAGCAATGGGGGCAGGGAATGGCAGCAAAAGCCATCTGCATCAGGAATGAAAGCTGCAGTGCCAACTGCCAAATGGTTCTGGGGCCAACAAGGCAGATTTCTGTCCCAAGGGGGAGGGCTTTCTGTGATGTTCCCTGCTTTGCACTGTCCAGAGCTGCTGTACTTCTTCCATGCTTATCTTGCCTTTTAAACTGGTGTAGCCAAGTTGGGCAATGGGACCTTGGCCTTTGTCTGCTATAAATGATGGTACTATAAAAATAATTAATAACGTAGATAAAAAGCAAAATGGACTAAATATAACAACTTTTTTTAACTTGCCAAAGATCTCTGCTCTCATCATGTCCTAACTTGCAACTTGATCATAGGCGACCCTGCACCGTCCACAGGGAAGCTATGAGCCCAACCTGCCTCTTTGATTACGTGCACACTGTAAGGTGACTATTGGCATGATTTATAAAGCCATCTGTATTGCTACACTGGTGAACTGGGTAAATAGTTTAAAAAGTTGCATACATTCCTGCTCCCACTTTGGTAAGAACACAGACTTTCTCACTTGGAAAACTTCTAGAAACAGTTATTTCTATTTAGGTTTTTCTTTTTCTCTCTTCAGGTGATATCCTAAGCTGATACTGACCTTAGTGTGTAGTCAGACACAATGAAAGTGAAAATCAAGAGCTGGCATGGAGTTGCCTCCTGGCTCTGGGTTGCCAATGATGAGAACTGTGGCATTTGTCGGATGGCCTTTAATGGCTGCTGCCCAGATTGTAAGTATCAGAACTATCTGCCCACTGACCTTCTCCTTGGCCTATATATGCAATCTTCTCCCAACTTTGCTCTGATGAGACCTGTGTTTTGCAGGTAAGGTGCCTGGAGATGACTGCCCACTGGTGTGGGGTCAGTGTTCGCACTGTTTCCATATGCATTGCATTCTCAAGTGGCTTAATTCCCAGCAAGTCCAGCAGCACTGTCCAATGTGTAGACAGGAGTGGAAGTTCAAAGAATGACCATGGCAAGATTTCTCCACTCTTCTGGATTTCACGTATTACTCAAATAGCTTCATGGAGTCTCATCCTCCCCACTTGTTCCTCAAGCCTGGAGAACATACTTGCTGTTACAGTATTGTATTGTATATATCCCTTCAGCTTTCCTACCACTACCGGAAGCAAGACTGAATCAAAGGAAGTGGGGGTGCTGCTACTGTATGCTATCGTTTGGGTTACATTTTCTCAGTATTTTATCCTATCTGCAGTTAAGGCTTTTCTGTCTTTATATTGTACGATCCCAGCTGTGAACTTTGTCTATATAATGTATGGAATATATGGCTATACTGGGAAGAAGGTTACAGTATGAACAGAAAGATACTATATTTTTTTTTTATGTATGCTAGATGTTACCGGGATTCCTTTTGGAGTGCTTGAGAGTTTGTGTTTTGGAGAATCATCTGAAATTCAGTAGCTACTTTCCAGAAGCTGTGCCTTAGCTGTGTGTTTAAATCACTTTAAATGTTTTAATTACCTTAAAAGGAGTCTTTCTATGAAACAGCTTCCTTTGGTACATTTTCAGATATGGGGCAGCTAAACCTCTTTTCCATCACTGAATCTTGTTTGATGTGTATTGCCGCTACCTTACTAGCAATCTGATTTCCTGACTCTGTGTAGCTCAGCCAGCGCAAAGCCTTTAAATCACAAACTTGTTCATATTTGAGCCAATACAAATTCACCAGAACAGAAACCTTGCAAAGTCCTACTGTTGTATGTGGAGTTTAAGCTTAGATGTAAGCCTTAGAGTACAAACATGGTGCTAGAGATTACAGGGAGGGACTAGGATTTGTGCCTGCATCTTGCTGCACAGTTGGCCTGCAATCGAATAATATGTTTGTTCCCAAAAGGCTGTAATGCCAAGTGCTCATGTTGCCAAAAGCTTGCCCACAATTTTAGTGAGACCACTTGTACAGCGGGTGATTCCAAGAAATGATGTGATTCATTCTTTCTGATGCTCCTTGCCTCTTGCGATCTGAACTGGGATTCTTCAAAACTGTCCTCAGCAAGGAGTACAATTTTTAAATTATTGCCAATACCCACTAGCATTGTGAGATGATAGTATGTGGCTTGTGGGGAAAGATAAATTATTCTTAGTTATTTTTTAAACCATACCTATATTTATTTTTAATAGGAAAAGGTTTCTAGTTTAGCTATTTAGCCATACAGCCTACAGACCAGCTGTTTTTGATGCTTCATCCTGGCTGTTGGGTGCCCAGTCCTTTTGCTATGTATGCCACCCCCGCCTGCAATGTGTAATTGGTGGCCCCTTGTGCACCCAAATGAGAAGGTGGTGTTAGCAAATTATTCCAATCTGTGACCTTTCTAATACAGTGAAGGCTATTGCTAGCTAAATTGCAAGTTTAACCACAAAGTGAGAAGGAGGAGAGGTTCTTTAGCAAAAAACCAAAACAAAACCCACAACTTTCTAAGCATTCTTAAAGCTGTCAAGTCTTAAGAGATGTGACCTTTCATAGCAAAGCACCACATGAGACAGCTTGGATACAACAGTGACTTTTCTTTAAAGTATACTCTTCCATGTTCTTCAGACTTCCAATTCCAGAAACACATTCTTGAATAAAACTGAAACCACGCTCTTCTTGTGTACAGAAGTCCTGCTTTTAAGCTAAAAAGGTTGTCCCTATGTGTTCTAGCACCTATTACTCTCTTGGGCCTGTCTTCTGATTGTTAGAAAACAACAAAAACCGACCAAAAGCAGTGACATTCAGAAACCCAAGGGCCATTAGCAGTGATGTCCTTAGAAGGTGGGTGTTTCTATTCCACTCTGTAACTGAATAATCTATTTATTCTTAGTGCTGAAATAGGGAACAATTGTCTACAGTTAGCAGAAATTGGAAGGAGGTGATACAAGAATGTAGCACAGTGGGTACTCTAATTTAAACTCAGAGGAATATTTAATATACTTATTGCACTCATTTTGTGAATTATTGTTCCAACTACATAGCATACCTGCAGGACTGCTGAAGTTGCACACCCACCTTCATGATGTTTACAAAACTAAGAGTTACAGAATATTGGCATTCAAAATATTTTTCCAATCTGTTCCCAGCCTTGCAAAGGTTCAGCAGTACCCAAATGGTTCTGGAAGTTTTGAAACAGTGCAAGAAACAATCCTATCCCTGAGTTATACTGAACCTTAGGAAGCAGTCAGTGCTCGAGAAGGTCATGATTTTCACCAGCAGAATGCTCACTACCCCACTGGCAGAACACTGTGGCATCACAGTAGACAAGATGTGGTAAAGTTACGCTACTTCCTAAGCCTCTTTGTTTTTATAATGCCCCAACATCTGCCCCAATGTGTAAAGTTTCCTCATGTGGCACTTGACTTCTCGTGAACAGGGCATAGATGTCACTGTTATCATTGGTGTAACATTTTACTTATGGTTTTGTTTCTGACACCCTCGGGAAGCTGAATCATTTTGTAAGGCTAAATTGTAATACTGGTACATATTCCAGCCTCCATTCTATGTCTGACATCAGTATACCAAGGAAAATGTATCCTACATTTCAGTAACCTTATGTCTAAAAAGTATTTTTACATAACTCGAAGGCTAGTTTCCGGTATTTTAAAGATCATTTGATCCAATAAGGAGGTTTCATCTTTGTTCTCATTTGGCAGTACTAGCAAGTGCCTTAAGCTTTATATGTGATTCATACTCGCATTCCAAACTGCAGACCAGTGTAGGAAGGTTTGGCATGTGTTAGTGTCTCATGCAAGACCACAGTATCAAATAAGGTACCCTGCTACATTAGGGACTCTGGTTTCTCTCTGTAGTTTGGTACCTAATTATATAGGACAGAACGTACATTCCCAGAAAACAAGACAGTGCAACTCTAAGCAAAAGGTACAAGCCATTGTTTTAATTAATGTTACTGTTTGTCCCAAATAGTGGTCCTCTGCATTCCTTTGATATGACCATGGGAGTTGCAGGAAAAAATAAGAAATCTTTCATGCTGCATCCCTTGGAGAACCTGAAATATCTTGGCTAACCTGAACCTTTCTATATGAAAAATTATCTTGCAGTGTAGCAGCCTCTCATCTAGGCAAATTGGTTAGAACATGCTTCCTTTCTTTTCAGACTCTCTGGAAATATTTGCAGCAATTTGTTTAATCACTCCAGAAACCTGTGTTTAATGTTTTCTGTATAGCTGGTATCATGAGCATTAAAATCTGTTAAATTCAACTTTAAACACATACACACCATTGTATATTTTGTGAACCAACTTCATTAGCATTCCTCAACCTGCCCCTTCTGCAGTTAACTGCTCCAAAAAAAAAAAAGAAAGCCGAGTTTCCTACTTTAACCTCTGCTTAAATTGCACCTTTCTGCTATGGTATTTAGTGAGGTTCATTTAATATTACAACATGGACCCCAGGACCAAAAATGTACATATATATTATACCAAATAGCTTTCACCTATGTAAATATCTTTGAAGCATTGCATTGCACAATATCCTTAGATGCTGGCTATTGATAATACAATACATTTAAGCCAGAAGTCTCCCTGTATGGATGGATGTCTGCCAGACAACACTGCAAGGGGACAACAGCTCTAGACATTATTTAATGAATAAAATGAATTCTACTCAGTTGTGGGGCCACAGGTAATTCTTACACTGTTTCGCTGTTATAGTGCCTTCAAGTTGACTCTGATTTGTGGTGAGCCTACGCTGGGTTTTTCTTGGCAATAGATCTTGGCAAGATATATTGAGAGGAAGCTTGCCACTGCCTTCCTCTAAACCTGAAAGAGTGTGCCTTGTCCAGGGACATCCAATGGGTTTCCATGACTGAGAGGGAGTTCGAACCCTGGTGTGGAGTCTTAGTCCAGCACTCAAATCCTACACAGAAATGAATAGTTTTAACTTGAGTAGAAATTACTGTTTTGGCACAGCCCACTTCAGCAACGAACAGCTCCTTAGATCACAAGAAAATTGCTGAAAAGGAACTGAGGAAGGACTGGAGAAATTGAAGAGAAGGACAGAATCCTAGAAATTGGTAGGTTTCTGGAAGGAAGAAGCGTTCCTCCATTGCCATCAGTTCTTTCTTTGTGATAATTACTCTGGAATAAATCCTGCATTCATGGTCACTAAAGTGCCTGAGATGATAAAGTGAACAGGGTTAGCAAGTGTATACATGCCCCACCTTATGCACAGAATCTGAACGGTTTAACCTTAAGATAAATACCTTGAAGCATCAGATCCTCTCTAACCTTGGAAGCTAAGCAGCATTGGCTCTGGTTAGTACTTAAATGGATACCAGGTGCTGTAGGCTCTATTTCAGGGGAAGGAACTGGCAAAACTGCCTCTGAGTATTCCCTGCCTAAGAAAACTATGAAATTCAGGGGGTCGCGATAAGCTAAGTGGACAAATGACTTGAAGGCATGCATATGCAGGATCGGTCCTCCTTGATAAGGCGCACTGAGTATTCACTGCAGAGGGACCTTATTCGTATAAAGAGCCCGTAGAGCTGGGATAGCCTTAGAAACAGACACACACCTCTGCTTTTTAAAAATGGGATCGAATCAGAAAGTGTGTCTTGTTCGTGTAGCAGAATAAACCGAGGAGTCGATAGCTCTGCGGACACGACTGCTAGAGGCTATCTCCACTCTCCCAAGGCAGCATCCTTCCTGCCGTGGCTCCACGTCCAGGACATTTCTGCCTCAGCTCCTGCGAGGAAGGATGTACCGTCAACCCAAGAGAAAGAAGCCATTTCCGCACTGGCCCGTTCTAGCGCTACGATCCACTTTCAACGTCCTATGGAATCCTGGGGTTTGCAGTTTAGGGAGGCCGGCCCCTCCCGAAACTGCAAGCCCCAGGATTCCATAGAACGTTGAAAGTGGGATCGTAGCGCTAGAACAGGACAGTGCGGAAATGGCCAGAGTCTTCCTTGCTCTCCCTGGGATCATCCGGCCTTTGCTCGACGGAGTTGCCCAAAGCGGGAAACAGCCTTGGGTTGGCGTCTCCCCTGGAGCTGAGAAACCTAGGCAGGCAGAGTGTGGGGCAGGGCTGGCTCCGTCTGCCCCCGAAAGGTGACTTAGAGAGCTGGGTATGTTTAGTCTGCAGTAGAGAAGGTTAAGAGGGGACGTGATAGCTATGTTTAAATATTTGAAGGGATGTCATGTTGAGGAGGGAGCAGGCTTGTTCTCTGCTGCTCCAGAGACCAGGACAAGGAGCAGTGGATTCAAGCTGCAGGAAAGGAGATTCCACCTGAACCTCAGGAAGAACTTCCTGACAGTCAGGGCTGTCTGGCAGTGGAATCTGCTGCCTGGAGTGTGGTGGAGTCTCCTTCCTTGAAGGTTTTTAAGCAGAGGCTGGATGGCCATCTGTCGGGAGTGCTTCGAGGGTGTTCCTGCATGGCAGGGGGTTGGACTGGATGGCCCCTGGGGTCTCTTCCAACTCTACATTTCTATGATTCTATGAAAGGTACTCCCTGGTCCCGACCCTCAGCATCTCACACTTGCTGGGTCAACGGGGGAGCCAAGCCCGGAGCAGGTCCCGCAGCACAGAAGACCGATGTGGCCGCTGCCCGCAGCCGACACGCTAGAAACCCGCTTCCGTCCCGCCGAGCTTTGGAGCGGCCCCGCCCAGGGCGCCCTCGGGAGAAGAGAGGTGCGGGGAGGGCACTGCTGCGCCCCCACCGCGCTCTTCTCCCCCTCCCCGTCCGTCCGTCCGTCCGTCCGCTCGCTCGCTCGCTGGCTGGCTCTCGGGGGCTGCGGGAGACGGCTCAGCCGCCCGCCCCCGCTCCTGCCTCCCCAATATAAGGCGCCACGGAGGGCAGCCGCCCAGCCCCAACCCGAGGAGCCGCCGCCGCCGCCGCCGCACCATGCGGGGACCCGCCGCTTGGGCGCTGCTCTCCCTGGCCCTGGCCGCGCTGCTCGGCCCGCCCGTCGAGGCGTGGTACAAGCAGGCGGCCGGCCCCAGCTACTACTCGGTGGGAAGGGCGTCGGGGCTGCTCTCCGGCATCCGCCGCTCGCCCTACATCCGCCGCTCCGACGACAACGGCGGCGCCGACGGCAGCAGCAGCAGCGCCGAAAGCAGCATCCCCGGCCCTCCCGCCGCCGCCGCCGCCGCCATGCCCTCCTCCCCTTTCTTGATGCCCGAGCCCCGCCAGAGCCCCGCCGGGCTGCGGAACATGGTGAGCCGCGGCATGGAGGGACGGGGCGGGAGAGGACGGAGGGCGGCGTCGCCCGGGAGGGGGGAAGAAGGATCCGGGCTGGAGCGGAGGAAGGGGAAAGAAGAGTTCGGGGGCAGGGGGGGGAGGATTCAGATCCGAAATGGGATGAAAAGTATTGCCATCATCATCATCACCATCACCATCATCCCGCCTTTCTCCCGACAGTGGGAGTCAAGGCGGGTGACAATTCAGGACACTGTCTTTATTAGATTTCAATTCTTGTATTTATTGGATTATAGAAATATCTCTGATTAAAATGCTCTAGTTAAAATGCTCTGACACGTCCACGGTTTGCAAAATCCACACCAGCGTGGTTGTAGAAGCAGCATATGAACTAGAACTCTTGTTACCTATTGGAAGCGGAACCCGCGGTGTAGTCAGAAACAACCCCCCCCCGCGTCCGCTGGGTTCCGGGCAGGTCGACGGGGAGACCCCGGGGAAGGCTCCCCCTGGTCCTGGAAGGGCAGCCCCGGGGAACGGCCCCTCCAAGCGACTGCGGCGGAAAAATCCCGGGAAAACTCGCTAAAACTTGACTTCCACACTGGACTGTTACAGTGCTATTATTCCACTTTCAACATTCTAGGGAATCCTGGGATTTGCAGGCATCCTGGGGTTTGCGTTTAGGTCCCTCCCTAAACTGCAAACTCCAGGATTCCCTAGGATGTTGAAAGTGGAATAATAGCACTGTAACAGTCTAGTGCGGAAATGGCCTTAGGATCTTCGAGAGGGAAGGGCCGCAAAGGCCATCTAGTCCAACCCCCTGCCATGCAGGAATACACACTTCCAGGAGTCCTGACAGGCCCACCCAGACTCTGTTCCGACGTTTGTTTTAGCTTTTGAAACTTCAGTTCCTGTATCGAGGCTTAAGTGGCAACAGAGATGATCTGGGTCAGTGGCAGAACCGCGGCTTGGAAGGGCTCCGGGTTCGCTTCCTCCCTTCTCCGGGCATAGACGGCACTGGCTGTGCTCTGAAACCCGGGGGAGCTGCTGCCAGTCAGTGTAGCCAGGCAGCGGTCGTCCGAAAGCAGAGACCAGGGATCCGAGTCCGAGGGGGCGGCCGCTGCCTTCCCTTTCCAAGGCACGGGGTGTCTGCGCTCTTGACCTGGCACAGGAATCAGCCGGCCTTCTGAATGTTCTTGGAGTGCAACTCCCATCTGCCCCAGCCCGCATATGCCGAGGGATGACGGGAGCTGCCGTTGGAAAGCATCATTCCCCAGACCTAGTTTAGAGGGAAGCTTGTTCAGAAGCAAGTTCCGCGGAGGCTCGGGCGGCTTACTCCGGGGAACAGTCGTGGGAACGTACCTGTAGCGGACCTCAACTCCTAGAACCCAAAGGACCACGCCGGCTGGGGATTCTGGGAGTTGTAGTCCAAAAGAGAGTTTTTCCAAGTTCTGTGATGCCAAGCCCCAGTAGGCTTGCAATCACAGCCGCTCTTGGGGCAGGGAAAGCGGGGGGGGGGAGCCGCCGGTGCCCTCATCTCCACTCTCTTCTCTTCTCTTCTCTCCCTCCCTCCCTCCCTCTCCCCAGGCGGTGTGCGTGAAAGAAGTGGCCCCGGAGCTCCAGAGCTGCCAGCTGCTGCCCGGCGCGCCCAGCGTCATTCAGTGCAAAGCCGATGTCACGGTCTCTCTGGACCCCGCCGACTGCAGCCCCGGACCGTGAGCCTCCGGCGCCGGGCCAGCCTTCCCGGGAGATCCGCGGACGGCACCCGGACGGGGCCAGCAGAAGCCAGGGGAGCCCGCGGGAGAAAGGCCGGGCGGGCGAGGGACGATGGTTTTTCCACCCTGCTGCACCTGACAATAAACGCGCTTGAAACGGCTCTTGTGCGTCTCTGTCTCTTGAGAGAGCAAGTGGTACAACCTCCGCCTCACGCCCCTCCCGAGAGCTGCCCCACGAAATGCAGGAACGAGGGGAGACGGGAAGGTTGCCACGGGAGCCGATTAGGTTCTCGGGATCCGTTGCAAAACCCGCGTGTAGGACGCGCAGACAATTCCAGGACCCCAGTGTAAGTGGTGGGATCTTTATTGCAGCCCCAGGTAGCCCTTTCTAAGTTGTCCTGTTATCAAATTAATCACATTCTAAAAAAATTGACAGAGGTTTCAAAACTTTTTTTTTGTTCCTAGGGGAGCAGGTCTTGCACCCAAGCATTTGCCACTGAGTGTGGATCCAGTCGTCAAAGTTAAAGTCTTTGTGCTTAAGATCTTTGTGCTTAGGTCTGCTTAGGAATAAGCCCTCACTGAATGCCGAAGGCTCACTCCTGGCAGAATGGAGATCTATCAGGGCAGGCTGCCTTCCTTTTGTGGCAAGTTTCTAAGTGCATAAGCTCCCATTCCTTGATTCTCCTGCTCCCAGTTTAACTGGGCTCAACTGCAGACTTAAAAGAGGAGGAGGAAGAAGTGAGTCTTCTTCCTCTTTTCTCTAAAGGATGTAGAAATACTAGGCAGAATTGAAGCAGCATAGAATACAAGACTTTCTCTAAGACAACATTTAAAATCCATGTGCAGTCCATCCTATCTCTGCAGTAACTGGTGGATATCCTTCATTTTACGGAAAGACATTCAGGGGTAGCAGTGTTGGCCATTCAGCAAAATACACACACACACACAAAATCCACAAAAAGGCTTTTGGTGGATTTTGAATTTTGTTGTATTTCATTTTAAAGTTTTCCTTCTCTTCCTAGAATGAAGCAAAATTCACAAGTGGGCGATATCTAATAAATAGGAGCAACTAAAATCTCATAAATAGCTACAGACTTTTGAGTTCTCCTGAGCTCTTCATCAGCCTAACGAAGGTGCAAAAGCTTTCCAGTTTTCCAGAACATCAGTATCATAAATTATGGTTCATGATTTCCAGGCATCTTTATTTCAGTCCTGTAGACAGTGAACGTCGGAGTTACAATTTCACTGAGTTCCTTCCTCTCCCTTTCCCCCACTCTTTTGGATCTAACTATTCAAGGTACGGGCATCCCTGGAAATCAGGCTGTATGGGGCATGCAGGAGTGTGGTGGGATACCTATAGGCATTTGTCTCAGACCAGGGCAGGCTGGTGGTACATTTAACCCATTGTTGCCTACTCCAGCAGCAGCTTTCCAAGCCCTCTGGCAGCTTTGCAGAGATTTCAAGTAATGAGGGAGCCACTTTCTGCACACAAAGCATGTTCTATTCCACTGAACATTGGTCCCTCTATTCTGTCTCGCTTCTCTTCGCTGATTGGTTGCCACCACCCTCTCTCCAGCAGTTTACCACCTTGGCTGCAATGCCACAGTGCCACAAGTCCATTCTGCCTACCAGGACCCATGAGATGCAAAAAGAGCTTTGGCTCAGAGATGAAGGGACATGTGGGGGAGTGGGTGGTGCTGCTGGCACTGCCCAGTGGCTTGCATATTGCAAGGGCAAAACAATCCTTCAGGAGCTTCTCTGCCTCTTTCCTCACACAAGGAAATCTAGTCAAATGTATCTCTGGAGTTGTTTTTGCCATGAAAGGGAGAAGGCTGCCTTTGCCTAGATACTACAGGCATTAGAGAAATCTGTGGGCACTCTATCACGCCATTCCTGATGGAGATTACATGCATTGTTCTCTTCCACTTCTGAGAATCCTGTGTTTTCCCATGGTATCTTCCATGTCTTGCCTTTTTGTTTGTTTATTTGTTTTCAAGAAAAAAAAAGTCTGTTAAGGTGGGAAAGATGAAATAGTTGCCCAATTCCTTTTGACCAGCAGCACCAGGAGCTGTCCATCTGTGGGCATTCCAGTCACTACCTTTTCAAATTGCTTAATTCAGTGGCTTGCCAGGATCTAAAGGAAATTAAAAGAGCAATCTATGCACATACTGACTTGAGAGTAAACCCCACAGAAAGGGGAAAATTTTCTGTATCAACATAACCATTAGACTGTGGTGCACAGCTGACAATGAAAGAGCATGCTAATATGTGAATAAACTTCATTCAAAGCACGGATAGCTCAGGATATTTTCTCATGACATCTTCCATGTCATGTCTATTTTTTCCTTTTTTGTTTTTTGTTTTGTTTGTTTAGAAAAAAATTATGTTAAGGGAAAGATTGAATGGTTGCACAGTTCCTTTTGACTGCACTTTAGTTTCATGTGCTTTCAGCCTTGTTGACTTTTTTAAAAAGGATATATTGTGTCTGCCAACATTTGGCCAGTTCACCAAATCGTTTTCCCTCTATTAATAAACATGCCAGAATGGGAGATGTCTGCTTTTCATACCGGGAATACATTTCCTTATCAGTGCCAAAATATATTGCATAGCATTATTTTTTGGGTGAGGTGACATAGGAGGTACTGCAATCTTTAAAAGGGACTCTCCCAATTATTGGGATGATGGAAGTATTAGAGGTTGGGAAAATTATTTTTTTGGACTATAGTCCCCAAATCCACTCAACCACCATGGTCACGGGAAGCTTTAGTTCAAGTTATGTGAAAAATTACAGCATTCTCAAGAGAGTTGACAGCAGTGTAAAAGAAGAAACTGAAAATCACTTTCACCTCTTGTATTCCTGCCTTGCTCTGTGCTTGCTGAACTGGAACAGAGCAGCTCACACATTTCCTCTGCACATTAATTCAAAGGTGATTTGTGAACTAGACTGCACATCTACAAGGATCAGAGAGTTTTGTTTTAAATGGTAGAAGTACCATCTTCAAAAACAGGATGGAGTAACACAGAGCAGCTAGAAAAGAAAAAAATTAAATTGCAATGCAGATATTACTTGAGTACATATTAAATGAATAACTCATTGATGAGCAGTATAAAATTCAACTTTACCAATATTGCTGATTATCAAAACAGCATTTTGTTTTGTTTTTAAAGGATGAGCATACAAATCATTAAAAAAATCATAAAAAGAACAGTAATAAAAAACTTCTATATACAGAATGTCTATGCTTGTAATGAAATGCACAGAATGGAGGCTGCTTACATTATATCAACAATTACAGATTAGCACAGATTCTGAAAGAACAAAACACTACATGTTCACAGAAAAGACTTGAGTGTACTGCTAGCAACACAGAAGATGTTCTTCCCCAGATTTGTATTTTATTCTCCGGTGCTCTAAACATTATACTAGACTACAAGAAAGATGTTTCTGGGTAATCAAAAAGGTAATATCCAAAGGCAAAGTCAAGGAAGATGAGCCACATCTTCCTGTGGGGAAAATGTACAGCACTCTGAACTAATCTTCCATCAGTTCAACATTTTTCTGATGGTGATAGCAATATTTTATTGTTCTCTCCCATTTGAATAGTTTTGTAATTGCTCACCCAGGAATTCTGACATGAAATGTCAAATCAAGAACTGTAAATAATTTTAACCATTATTAGGAGGCAAACATGCGTTTGGCAAGGACTCAGCAAAAGAGTTGACACTGTTAACAGTTTCCTGATGAGTTTATCCATGTAGGGGTTGTATTTGCTTTTTTTTTTTTTCAAATTTGCAGGGGAGTTCTATACTTTAAGTGGCAACCACAACTGCTCCATGCACACCAGTGTTTCGACAGCAAATGCATACAACGAAGGCCACATACATATGTCTTTAAACTTCTGTGCACCCAGGTTGGGACAGAGTTTCCAGATAAGCACACACAGTTGTTTAAAGACTTGGAGCTCAGAAGTGACTACACAGATAATTTGTTTACTTGTAGTTAACTTCTTTTTCTGACACTGAAGATATAACTCGGAACATAGGAAGCTGATTTATCTAGAGACAGACTACTAGTCCATTTAGCCTGGAATTGTTGACTTGGATTGTGGAGTTTCAGGCAGGATTCTTTCCCAGTCTGCCCTAGAAGATGCCTGTTGGCCTCACACTTACGTACTAAACAGGTCGGACTATGACAGCAGGAGCATTCAGGATGCTACGGTGTTATTTAGCCATACTGCATTGTAACTTTATGGAACTTCATACAACTTCACTCCATTTGTCATTACTTTTATCATGAGGATGTAGTTATAAGCTCTGTAAAGATTTATGCCTATTCTGTGCTCTTTACTTATCTCATGTAGAAAACACTCATTGTTTGTATTTACCATATAAAACTGAGTGGTCCATACTTTATGATTGTAGGTGTACAATTTTGCTGTGTAACAGATTGAGTAGCCTTTAGGAGCTGACCTTCCAGATCCACCTTTTGCCATCTGGATAGTTCAGCTTCTCTGAATTATAACTAGGTACAGATTGCATCTTTGGGTTGATGCCTCTGTTCTGAGTCCTACTATAGTTTGTGGAAAAGACAAGCTGACTTTCTCTGTATCATTGCTCTTCAAGCTATCTGATGTGGGGAGATCAGAATTTTTTTTCCCAATGTGTCCATTGGCTACAACTATTTATTTATTTTCTCGAAACTCTCCATGTACCAGCAGCTGGTAGGTTGAGGGCCAGCGCTGGTCCATGGATCACGACTCCTCTATTCATGTAATCAGACAGGCAGGCATGTATGCACATCTTGGACATGATGAAGCTTTGGGAATTACTAGCATGTGAAGCAGATACTCTCATTTACTCATCTCATCTGTATAAATAAATGAGCTAATTAGTCAGCGGGAGAGGTTCTCCCGCCTAGCAATAACTAATACTGTCAAGCAGAACCAGCCACCTTCCTTGAGAAATGGTACCAGTTTAATTGTAAGTGACAAGCCAGTCAGGAGAAGGGGTAGTGCCAGCATAGAATCCCTGCAGCAGAAAAGGGAAGTCCATGGGCTGTTAGGAGCAGAACTCAGCTGTTTAACAACAACAACAACAAACAACAACAACAAAAGGAATGAGCATAGAAACATCATTATACATTGTTCTCTCTTGTTGCTGTCACTTGTGGCAACCCAGTTTTAGGATTTTCTTGGCAAGATTTACATTGAGAAGGTTTGCTATTGCCTTCCTCCTTCTCTCCAAAGTTAGTTCAGTGAGTTTCCATGGCTGAGCAGAAATTTGAACTCTGGACTTTCAGAGTCCTTGTCTAACATTCAAATCATATATATTCAGGCACAGCCCGTGTTGACCATGCAGCAAAACATAGCAAAATTTAAAAACACACATTGCTGTAATAACTATTAGGCTAGCCAAAAGGTACAAAATACATAATGCAAGCTTTCAAAGCTCACAGGCTTTTCCCTTAGGCATGGATGTTAAAAGTCATTTTAGAGGAAGAAATGTGATAATGAAAGATGAAAGAGTCACACCTATCTGTAGATGTTAAAGCTGAGTTTAAGATGCAGGGGGGACTTTGATGCAGGTAAAGGCCATCCCCTTTGCTGGCCGCTAGCAACACCTATTGGAGGGATGGTATTGAATCTGGAGCACTGCGGAACTCTTTCAGGGAAAGGATATGAGCCATGGCCATTTCCACCCTACCCTGGTACAGTGCTATTATTCCACTTTCAACATCCTGTGGAATCCTGGGGCTTACTGAGGCCCAAGAGCAACCTGGCTGAAAATTCTAAATGCCCCTCCCTAAACTAAAATTCCACAGGATGTTGAAAGTGGAATAGCAGCACTGTAACTGTAGGGCAGAAATGGCCTATGTATCTATGTCAACAAGGTAAGAATTGCTTAAACACAATCCTCCTCCTCCTCCTCCTCCTCCTCCTCCTCCTTCAACATCTAAGTAAACTAGTAACTTCATTATTTTCAACCAGATGACTCTGGGATCCTGCAACCTGAACAGGCCTCTTTTATTTAAAAACATAGGATTAAATCCTATTGTCAGTTCCAATTAGAGCAGATCCATTGAATAAATGGTAATGGAACCTAACACTTATGTCATCTATGTAAATTCAATTGATTCAAGTTGGTCTACAGGACAGGACAATTCAAGCAATATATTCCCTAAGTTGCCTTTATTTTTCTCTTTATTTTTCTTCTCTTCTTTCCTTCCTTCTCTCCACTCTAGTTCTCGTCATCTTTAAAGACAATGGGAAAAGACCCAAAACCAGAAATTCTCAAACTGTGGTTTGCAGCAAATGTTACACATCTCACTTAATAGAATTTGGCTCATCCAGCACATTTAGAAAGGCAAGACAACAGTTATTAAAAAATGAGCTATAGATTGTGTTTTGATTTGTAGAACAAATAAGCAGCCACTCTCCACACATATTTATTAAGTGCTCTGATGAAATCCCCAGCAATTTTAATGCAACCTATAAGATGGCCTAAATATTATCAGATTCCATCTGATCTTGGAAACTAAGCAGAGTCAGCTCTGGTTAGTACTTGGATATGAGACAGCCAACAAATACCAGGTGCTGTAGGCTATATTTCACAGGAAGGAACTATTAAAACCACCTCTGAGTATTTCTGCCTAAGAAAACCCTATGAAATGCATGGGGCTGTTGTAAGTTGACAGGCAACTTGAGGGCACATACACACACAATAAAAAACAAGAATCATTTACCTCAGTAAAGCTAGGAAAAAGATGAGAAGGATCCCAACATACCACAGTATTCTATTCATGAGTGTTGCAGTATTTTAAGACTAACAGATTCTTTATGGAAGAGGTTTTTGGAGTACTAAAGTTCAGTGTATGAGATATATGATATTTTCCTCTTTCTAGGGGAAAAAAGTATGATTAACATTCCTAAGGGGATATAAACAGGAAGAAATTCAATATATACCCTGGCAGAGCATATGTTCTGGAGAACATTGTTGTCCAGGATGGGAGGGGGAAGTGGAGGGTCTTTCCTCTTCTCCATTTCCTCCCCAGGTATATAACTGTAGCTGGGGGTGGGGGGTCAAGGGACCAAGCTTCAGCAACCAAATAGCACTAGGTGTGTTCCTGTTGTCCTTGTAACTCCAGGGAAGAAGGAACATCCTCTGTTGCTGCCAGAATGCACCTAAATTTACCTCCTGGAGCTGAACAATGATTTGTAGGGGAACAATGGAGCTGCAACCTGTGAGCCCCCAGCTGCTACTGTACACCCAGATCAAGTGATATTTCATAATGTGGTAAAGGAAACCATCTTCTGCAATATTCCTCCAAAATACATTTGTTGTGGGTCTTTAAGTTTTTTCTGACTTAAGGTGACCCTATCATGGGCCATTTCTGCACTAGACTGTTATAGCACTATGATTCCACTTTCAACATCCTATGGAATCCTGAGGTTTGCAGTTTTGGGAGGGGCCACCAGGTGGCCCCTCCTGAAACTGCAAACCCCAGGATCCATAGGATGTTGAAAGTGGAATCATAGCCACTATAACAGTCTAGTGTGGAAATGGCTATGGAGTTTTCTTTGCAAGATTTGTGCAGAGGGAGTTTGCCTTTGCCTTCCTCTGAGGCTAAGAGAACATGACTTGCCCATGCTCACCCAGTGGGTTTCCATGACTGAGAGGGGATTTGAACTCTTGTCTCCTCAGTTACAGTCCAACAGTCAAACCATTGCATTATTCACATCTCAAAACACACACACACTGGGGTTAACAGGTTTGTGCCAGCATATTATGTGACAACAAGGACTCCAGTCACATTGTTGGGCTAGGACAAAACCAAGCTGTAGGTCCTGATGACCTACCAGCTGAAAGCCAGGAAGATACCAAGAGAGCTGAAATTCTACAACAGGCATGAAGAGACTGGGACTGTGTAAGGCAGAAAGATTGTGAGCCAACAAGGACTAAAGGCAGATTGCTTTGGAAAAATCTCCTTATTTGAGTTTGAAGACTCCTGTAGCACAACTATAATAGAAAATAACTTTACTGAACCATGGCAAGCCTGCAGAGTGAAAGACAGACAGAGAAAAAAACAGCATGATTTATAACACAAATACACATCAGGATAGAACTGTCTGCAAATGGATAGTATTAAACCAGCAGAAAGCCTCTGTCAGCTCACAATATGTACCTCCAAATTGTAAGATAGTATTACTTACAACCTCTAGAGAAAGTTGGTCTGAATGTAATATCCATTTGTACTTGCAACATGTTTTATTGTGGACCAGATATATTAACTTGCCATTTTAAACTGTAGATTACCATTAATTTACTGCTTCCAGTAGCTTGCTGAATCAAACATTTTTATATTAAAGAAATGTTTATAACTGATGGAGCATTAGGCTGGAACATGCATTTGACCACGACAAGGAAAGTGCTAGGCTGAAATTCCCTGAGTAGGGAAAGGGGAATTCCTTTGTGCGAAAAAGGAGGTTAGGAAGTCTAGACTTAACAGAAAAGTTTAGAGTGGCATTCACAGTGTTTCATATACAGCAAGCACATTACTGCCAAAGGGGAAATGCACAGCCAAAAAAGAACCCAGGTTTGCACAAAAAATCTGAATATGCTAATTAATACATATAGAAGCAAATTCAGGTATATTTACTCTAATTTAACTAGAAATACAATCCATTTTACCCTGATGGGCCAATTGTGCCCAAGCCACCTGTGTACCTCCTTAGTCTGATGTTCAGCTGTGATCTTTCATTGGTGGGCAATTCTGAGGCCCCTGCCTGCTGTCTCTTCTAGTGGTTATCTAGTTTTACAATGGACCATCTGGACAGTCTTTGAAATAGAGGACTGCTTTCTATAAGAGGGGACTCATAACCACTCTAACAAGCATCTTTATTTTGCAAGAATCTCCCATATCCCAAGGTTGATTCAAATGTCATCCTTGGGGGTAGACTGTTAGCAAAGAGAAGAGAGCTCTCTTAGCAGTGCTAAGTTCATGTTTACAACCGTGTTGCATCAAAAAGGAAAGATGGGGAGCACTGCTCGTTGTAAGAAGTAACTGCTAGGTGGCGTTGCTCTTGGTTCTTGGGAACGAAGTGTTATTCCCAAGAATGACTTTTTTTCCTCTGGAGGAATGACATTGCTGATTTTGCTTGACCCACAATCCCCTTCTCTTTACTTACAAGTTGCTGGGAGCCAGTCTGAAGGACTCAGAGCCCCTTCAGCAAACTGAGATTTGATGGCATCTAGAAAGCTAGAATGAGGTGGCTGTTCACCCCTGAGTCAATACTGAGATTGACTATTTCAAGTTTGTTTTTTATTTTTTGGTAAAACTACTAGACTCTGCTTTGGGAAAGCTCTGGTCAATACACCCTTGGACATTTAGGGTATTTTGCCAAGACACTCAGGTAGGTTTCTGAAAGACTAACTGAATTTGCTTTTATAGGATAGTCTGCTGAGCCATGGTTGTGCATGTCTGAAGTGTTCTAATAAATCTTAACAACAGTGTTGTCTTTGTCAAGATGAGTGAATAGGGTTTTCTGTCTTTTTTATAAGCAATGAAACTTATGTTAGATACACAACAGAGGCAGAAGATGTATACCTAGAGAACTGTATCAGAATCAAGATTCAGGACTGAGGGATTTTTTTTAAATCAAATTTTTAAAAGATCATATGCTCTTACTGTTTCTGGTCATACATTTCTACCCACCACCCATCTAGCCAGCAAGACGTACAGAGTATATGCATACAGTACAAGGGAAAAATCTGGGTTGCAAACCATATATGTTTGCCTCTGCCTCTAGTGACCTCACTCTTGTCCAGCCCCAGTAGGCATCAGCCACTACTGGTTGCAGTCTTTGGGTCCAGAGTTGACAGACCTACATCTGGGCCAGGGAATCTATGGCCCTCTGCTTGTTGCTGGACTCAGTCTCTCGCCAGTCCTAGCCAGACTGTCCAAAGGGAAGGCATGGCAGGAACTGTAGTTCAGCAATATCTGGAGGGCCACAGGATCCCCATCCCTGAATGCACAGTCCATTCTCAGTTGGAAATCTCAGGCTAAACTACTCTCATTGTGGAGATGTATAGAACAATAGGGACTGAAAAAAGTAGCGAAAGAAGGAGATATTGGGGGAGGGATGTTGCCTTGTCCCTTCCATAAATTAATCCACTCCAGGTTTTGAAACAAGTTTGTTTGTTTGTTTTCCCATGACCACCCTACAGTAATACCCACCATTTGTCAAGCAGAACTTTTTCTTCTGTCCCTTACTGACAAGGAAATATTTCCAAGGCCCTCCTGGGCCCCATCAAGCCTGCAACAGGCATAAGTTTATCTGCTCCTGCCAAGTGCCGCCACTGCTCAGCCTTTGGAAAATTACTAGCTGGAAGCAGCTGGCAAATTGGCACTCGTAAACTGTGTGCTTCTTCCTCCTGAGCTCCATGGGTTCAGTGGCTGAAGGACCATGGAGCTGGGAGGAAAGAGAGGAGAAACCAGAGACCTGGGAATGAGGAAAGCAAGTTAAAGGGAAAGGTGTGGGTGTTAGCCAGGGAATCAGTGGCACAACAGCTTCCTGAAAGTATCAAGATTGTTATGTGCTTCTTTCTCTTTCTTTCTCTCACAGTCACCCACCCCTCTTATTCACATACATATCCATCCTACTGAGATTCTCATTTCCCGCCACCACCAGGTGTCCTAACGAACTCAGGTACCAGCTTTTCCATCACTGCTCCTCACATGCTCACTTCTCCATCCAGGCCTCGACTCCTTTCTCCAGCTCCTACTGGGATCGCTTGCCAGTTGCCTGGCTTGCTCTTTTTCTTATTACCCAGTGCCCTCCATTTTTTCTTGAGCACCATCATACTGAAGAAAGCCTGTATGGTGTAGTAGTTCGAAGTTGGACTAAGACTTCAGGAGTTAAGGTTCTTCAGGCAAGGCACACTCTCTCAGCCTAAGAGAAAGGCAATGCAAACCTCCTTGGAATAAATCTTGTAGCAAAAACTCTAATCAACATCACCATTAAGGCAGCATCACCATGTCTTGTAGGCACATAGCAACCACCATCACCACTACACTGTTCTCTATTTCTGAATGGAAATGTCTTCTAAGGCAAAATACGAAAGCAAAACAGAAACCTAACCTATTTCCTTTCATGTTAAAAGTGAAGCTCCCTCCACATTAAATGTTAGATTCATCCTGCCTTTGGTTCCTATGTTGGTGTAAGGAGAGATAGAAAATATTTCACTTTACCTGGCCAAGCAATTGCAAATTTAACCTAGGTGCTTCCCAAGGCTGACAACCCAATCTGGAGGACAGCTGGACTTCCCCCGCTTCTCCTTGGACATACTTACAGATTTGAGAGATGCCTCAGCTGCCTGTGAGGCAGGGTCTAACTCAAATTAGCTGCAGGTCAACATCACATGAAGATTAATAAATCAATGGGTTTTTCACAGCCTCAGGCCTGCTCTCCAGATAAGCCTGGTCAATAGCATATTGGCGAAGTGTCTACCCCATATCTTGGCTACTCTTCTCACCTCACAGTGGTCTACTTTAAAACTCTTAACAAGCTCTGAAAGCTCTGTCTTCCATCTCCAGGATTCTCCTAATATTGGTCCAATGTAATCCTGATGTATTCTTGGGGAACAGGCATTTTTATGGCTGCAGACAGTCATATATTCAAATTTATTGTTGTGTGCCTTCATGTCATTTCTCAAGTATAGCAACTGTGAGGGAGCCTGGGTGTGTGACTAACAGAGCAGCCCTAGTAACAGGTGGTCATATAACCAGATTGGCTCTGTCTGAGCAAAACCCAGCCCTGGTAAGAGGGAGGGGCTCTGGATAAGACAGGAGAAGGCATATATTCAGGGAGGATTAATTAGATTCTAGGTTCCTTCAGTGAGATTTGTAGAGAGAACTTTAAGTCAGAGCTTTCAGTCAGCCGAAAGGGTTGCCTGGAAAGAAGGTTGTCTTCTCAGTGGCCTAGTGTGGGGCAGAAAAGAAACCAAACTACTTCTGAGTGGGTCAGAAAGTGGGACCCTGAGTGGGAAATGATACCTTTGTGCTAAGGGGAGCCAAAAATGTGTGTGTGAAAACTCTGTTTTGGAATGCTGTGGTGATTTGAAGAAATTAGTTAAACAGATTTGGGGGACTGTTTCAATGTTCTTGAAATAATACCTTTTCCCCTGTGTCTTATTTTAATAAAGACTACATTCTATTTTTATAATTTCTGCCTCAGAGTATTTTCTTCAGTTTGACTTTTATAAGAACACACTACCACAGATTATCAATCTTGTTTGAATAACCATTGATAAGGTTTGCCCTTTATCCACTAAGATGGTGGTTTTAAAGGGAAAACAGGGTTGAATAAATGGAAGAGAGGGAGCCAGGGAGGATTAAAGGAGCACTGCTACTCCAGACAGGGAGAAAGAGAAGCAGGCCTGGTCTAGCCCTCCCACCACAAAAACTCTAAGGTGCACCCATCATGGGGATTTCTGAAGCTGAGAGTGTATAATGTGCTGAAGGTCACCCAGTTGGTTTCCATGGCCAAGCAGGGAACTGAACTGTGGTCTCCAGGATTGTAGTGCAACACTCAAACCACTACATCATGCTGTCTCTCTTATTCAACCTTACCTTCCCACATTAATACAGTATATATTATAGGATGCAATTGGAATAGACTCTGGGAAGCACAGTTTGCCTGTAAAAGAAGCTCCCCACCTGCAGAGTACCTTGGTTTGGCAGGAAAATGTGTTAAGTGCTTGCTTGCTTGGTTTTTTATAATATGGTACCATACAACTACAGCTTGGTGGCATGGCCCTGGTTTCTGCGGTCAGGCTGTACAAGCAGTTACATGCTCCCCATGCTTGCTACACATCTTATTTCTCTGCCTACTCATTTGCTTTAAAAGGTAAAACACAGCAAGTAGTTTCTACCTAATTTCATCAGCCAAAGCAAATATAAATATAAGGCAGTATGAACAGAAAATACATAAAAGTAAGCTGAGTAAGAGCTTAGTGGGGGGTTTTGAAGTGCAGGAACTCATCATAGTCAGAGCTGGTCCAAGACATTCTTGTACTTGGGACAATTGACAAATGGTACCCTCTCCCCCACCCCACCCCAGTTCCATGTACAGAAGCTGGCTGAACTGGCAGATGAAGCTTCCTTCAATAGTGACAATATGACTGTGACTTCCACCAGGCCTGGGTGCTACAGGCTAGTTTAGGGAGTGCAGGACATGTTATATGATATACAAGGCTCTGTCCTCCAAAAAGGGAGTACCCAGGAGGCTCAAGAGACATGGCTGGACAGCTCCGCAGAATCTGTCTCACTTTGCCTCAGGGAAGGCCCAGTTCTGGCCATGCCCTCATCAAGGAAAATCTACAGTCATCTTCCCAAGATATTTATATCCTGCTTTTTTTGAAAAATAGAAATTATACCCATAAAAGCTAAGATCTCTTGTTAAAATGGCATCATAAAGTACCATACAGAATGGGAAAGTTTTTTGCTGCTAAGTTGCTTCCACTAGTCGAAGTAGACGAGGGTAATACGTTTTGTAGACCATTCACACATTATTGAAAACATGTATATGTGGGAAAACCCATCCAGAGCAATAGCTCCCCACCTAAGACAAAGCACCTTCTATTTATACAGAAGAACAGACAAGATGTTTCCAGCCAAAACAAACTGATAACAGCTTCCACACAACCACCTCCTTGTTGAACAAAATATTTCCATTTCTCTAATCTCCCCTCCTTGTTTCTCCATTGCTTCACTTCTTTATCTGTGTGATTGTAGGCTTAGAATTAATGCTGCTTTCTTTCATACACTACATGTTTTTGAAATAATTCTAGATAAAGTTGGTTTAATTGCTTGTTCAGGGTGGAATCCCAGGCTATCAATTCTGGGTCTCCTCTCCCCTGCACTGTGTCATTAAATAAAGTGACAAAGTTCTAGCTACTAAATTCAATCTACAAAGTTCAATCTATTACCTACTACAAAGTTCAGTCTACTATCAGACTCCATTCATTAACCTGATAGGGTTAAAAAAAGATCCCCTTTACAAGGCCACAAAATAAAATCTCTTAATTAAGTTCACAGGGCTGGATTTCACTCTTCACACTTACCTGTCCAATCTTGTTGGATTAGAAGTAGATTCCCATAGTGTTAGCCCCTTTTCTGGGAAAGATAAAGACTTGTTCAATTAAGACTCAAGCCATTTCCGAACTATGCTGTTATAGCACTACTATTCCACTTTCAACATCCTATGGAATTCTGGGGGTTTGCAGTTTAGGGAGGGGCCTTTAGAATTCTCAGCCAGAGAGCTCTTTGGCCTCAGCAAACTACAAACCCCAGATTTCCACAGGATGTTGAAACTGGAATAATGGTACTATAACAATGTACTGCAGAAATAGCTTCATCCTCCTTTAGCAGAGTTCACAAGTGGAAGCGCTGAATCTTTTGGGTCTCTCTGAGACTAGTTTTAGCAATGTAAGGTGAATAGGCAGTGTGCAAACTTCATGGCTAAAAACTTCACTAATTACATTTATATGTGTTCAAACATATATACATCCAGCCCCTAAGCCCTGGCTAACTATGGGAAAATTTCAAGAAGAGAAGCAGTTCAGCAGAGCCTGCTCTCACCATATTGAAGTGGGGAGGGGGAGAGATAAAGGAGTATTTTATGTGTTTGCAAACACACCTGGAAGGTTCTCTGGCCACATGGTCTAGATGCTTAGACGCACCCACACAAATGGGTGACTGAGCAAATGGAGAAAGTTCTAGAGACTGCATATATAGGGTAGAGAAACACAAGAAGCCCTTATTGTCTAAAACCCCATTGGTGTAACAGCAAATGGATGAAGGGGATGAAAGGTGAAAGAGAACTCTTGGTTGGGAAGTATTTTCCAAAAAAAAAAATGCTCCTCTGGATTCACTGGTGTTTACTTCAGACTGAACGGGTTAACTTTTTAAAACACAGCCTGAAGTCTAAGGCCATTTCCGCACTAGGCTGTTCTAGCGCGATGATTCTACTTTCAACCTCCTCTGGAATCCTGGGGTTTGCAGTTTCGGGAGGGGCCAGCCGGAAAATATCTTTTCTTATCTCATTTTTGCACTAGGCTGTTCTAGCGCGATGATTCCACTTTCTTATCTTTTTTTAAATATTTTTATTAACACACCAATTTTAAATACATAAAAAATAAGAGAACACATATTGCTGTTGTGTGCCATCAAGTCGTTTCTGACTTATGGTGGCCCTAAGGCAGACCTATCACAGGGTTTTCTGGGGCTGAGAGTGTGTGATGTGCCGAAGGTCATCTAGTGGGTTTCCGTGGCCAAGCAGAGAATTGAACCCAGAGCTCCAGGGTCGTAGTCCAACATTCAAACCATTATACCAATATTTTTATTGTATAGAAAGTATAAAAAGATACATTAATTAAAATATTTATTTCCCTATACTATATATTCAAAAAGACAAAATCCAGTATCTGAGGTAACTTCTCCACTCTACTTAACAGTTCACATCTCACAAATAGCAGAGAAGCATGATTGTAACATCATCACAACTATTATTACTATTATTACTACTATTATTATTATCAGCAGCAGCATCCTGCTTTTTTCCTAAAAACGGGCCTTGATGTGGTTTACAAAAATTAAAACAGAGTTAAAAGTACTTACTAATATGTAAATAAAAACATATAAATATTATTGTTAGTGTACCTTTCATCCATAGAATTTAAAAATGAATCCATTAAGAGACAAAAGATTCAAATCAGCAAACAGAACTATTAAAACAGGACTCTTTGCAAATCAGTTCCTACAAGCACTTAGAATAGAAGAATTTTCACTTGCTAAGAAAAGACCGCCCAGGAAAGAGCCATCGTAGGTCCTTCAGGAGGGAGTTCCAAAGCATGGGAGTAGCAACCAAGAAGGCCGTCTTCCATGTTCTCACCAAAAATTGCCCAGGGAAAGTGGTGGAAGCAAGAAAAGGGCTTCCCCTGAGTATCTTAGAGCCCAGGCAAGCTCTTATAGGAAGAAACAGTTCTTCAGATAGCCTGGATGCAGGTTGTATAGACCACAACCAGCCCTTTGAATTGTGTTCATGTTGTAATTTTGAAATCTGAAGTTAACCTAAATCAGGATGGTCAAAAGGGGTGACTGATTTCCTGTAGCTTGACCTAAATGGTAATCAACAACAGCAGCAAATTTACTTCCCAGCCTAGAAATTATAACTGAAGAAAGTATAGGGTGGCTAAAAGTACATTTAAATGTAGAAGGGAGTGAGCGCAGTTCCTTTCTGATGTCCAAATTCCTGTGTTCTATAGTTCTATAGACCTTGTGTTTCTAATCAAAGAAGAAAGCAAATAATGAACATCTGAAGTGCACTGCTGATCTAAAAGACCCTTTCAGGGACGTCCCTAGCTGATGGGGAGGACCTTTGACCTATGTTTGAGTTATGTTGGCCCTAAAACCAATTGCTAGCATCCTCTAAAGCAGACATATTTTTATTAAATATTTTATAGTATACAAGGTATGTTTTATACTTCATATCCAATAAAATACATTTTTTTCACATGCAACTTCATGAAAATTTATCCTGTTTAACTTTATAAACATTATCTCACCCTAATCAACATTAGTAGCATATAACAATAGAACTATAATCTTAATCTACAAATTCCTTCTTCCTAGTTCTTATTCCTTATCATGGCAATAAAGTAATTAATGAGAAATCCCCCCCCATTTTTCTTGTAAAGAGTTACATAAACAGTTCCAATCTTCTCTAAAGTTATCTAATTTTTTATCCCTTAAAAACATAGTCAGTTTGTTCATTTCCATAATATCATATAGTTCTATCAGCCTCTATTTTTAGTGTTTTTTCATCATTCCACTTTCTAGCATGTAATATTCTAGGCATTCCAATCATATACAATATCATTTTCCAATACCATCTTTCAACATACCCCTTTAAAACACTAGTCATATTTAATAGGTAAAATTCAGACTTCATCAAGAATTGTTTCTTTAACACCTCTTTATGAATCAACTCCCAATTTTTTTCCTTATTACACTGCCACCAGTAATGATACTAAGTCACTTTTTTTGGTTTTACATTTCCAGCACCTGTCATTATAATCTTTATATATTTTTGCCAATTTTTCCAGTGTCAAGTGCCATCTATAGAATAATTTATAATAATTCTCTTTCAAAAGTTGGCTCTTTGTGAATCTGAGATTCTCTCATGTAGCTATCCAGTGGTCCAGTTGGAGATTGCATCCAATATTCTGAGCCCATTTGATCATACAATTTATTATTATTATTTGTTCTGTTTCTCATTTTAACAGTAGTTTATAAAATTTGGCCATCATATGTGTGTTCCCGGCATGCAAACTATATCTATTCCAGTATTTGTGTTGTCCAGTACTTCTTCCTTTTCCTCTATTGTGAATGACATGTACAGCTGTCTATACAAAAAGCATTTACAGTCCAACTCTTCCTTCTGTAATTCTTCTTTTAGTTTAAAATGAACTTCTTTCCCTTGGAATTTCAGCAAGTCTTTGTATGTCCACCAACAGGTTTGAGAATATCTTTTTGTACTCTGGAAAGCTTCTTGTGGGGAACTCCACAGTATTTTATGGCAGAGTCTAGATTTATATTTTGTCCATATCCTGAAGAGTGCTTTCCTTACATAATGATTTAAGTATTCTTTTTCTGGGTCACTCTTCACATAGCATATATAAGCATGCCAACACAGCTTCATATCCGCCTCTTCTAGTTGCAACATTCTTCTAGTTTCATTCAGTCTACTACCCACACCAGGGCACTGACATGTGCTTGCATTTTAAGATCCAGGAGTCCCAATCCACCTCTTTCTTTACAATCAACTATTGCCCATTTGACTCATGGTTCCCTCCCCCCTGCCTAAATAAAATCAAATGAATCCATTGTTTAAACACCTTGCCTTTAGATATGATAGTGAGGTTTTGAAAGAGGAATTTCAATTTGGGCAAACTGTTCATTTTTACTGCAGAGATTTTTCTGAGAAAAGGGAATTTTATATTATGCCATCTTTGAATTTCATGTTTAATTTCTTTCCAAGTTTTCCTGTGATTATTATTGAGTAGATCTAGATTTTTGGAGGGTTAGGAGGATACCCAGATTAATTTTTTTGTTTTGCTCCATTTTGAAGTTTGTGTTACCGTAGTTTCCAGTCCAGACTTGGGGTATATTAGATATCATTTGATATCAAGAATTTGGCCTTCACTACCCATTCTGCTCCATGTGCTTGCGAGGCCCATGGACAAGCACGCACACGGGCATGGCCAGAAATAGCTGAATCATTCAAAACAAGTCCAGGCAGGCCAGTAATTGCTGGACTGCAGCTTCAGGAGACCTCCAGGCAAGTACCCTTTTAAGATCACATTATGTATGCACACAGCTTACAAAAGATCCCCTGCCCCGAGCAGGCAGCTTGAATACTCAACTGTCAACCACTCCACGTTTGCATACTGTCTGCTCTATTGACAACGTTGTCATAATTCAATCATGTAAAATACTGACCTTTCAGAGGCTTTGTCTCCAGCCCGAAATCCATTGTTATCCCTGGGAACGGACTAGCCTGCGGGCACATTTTCCCCTATAAGACCCTCTGATTTTGAGCACTTCTTCAGATCGCTCCTGCCTTCTATCCCGCCTTGCTGTCACTTCGTTCAATAAGCCTTCCCCTCAGCTCCACGTGCTGAGAATCTCCACTCCTACGGGCTTTTCTTCAGACTACCTGGGCTTCAGGACAGGTGTACTATTTCCCATGCAAAGATCCCTCTTAAAACCCTCTATCCAACTCCTACCTTTCTTTCACTAGGTCTGTGTGAGTGTGTTTGCATACATACGTTGTGACTATGTTTTCAAAATAAAGGAAAACAATTATTATTTACTTCTGTTTGCTCATTGACTTGGCCTGACCTCGTAGACACTGGGTTCAAGATCTTGCTAGGTTGTCCTGCCTCTTGCATTGCTTAGCTTGTGCTCTTGCTAATTCCCATTCCCCATTGTGAGCATATTGAGGTGTCCCTCCCGGGACCCCAGAAATCAGGGTAACAGAGTGGTGGAGAACGCGGGCAACCCCTGTACCCCTAATTTGAGTGGGAGTTGCGAACCTTCTCAAATCAGGTTGATACAGACTTAGGGAACGGCCGTAGTTGAGTCTTAAGGTGATAGCAACATGTGTGAGTGGAATCTGTGTGTTTGAGCTCCAGGAGCTATTCTGTCTGGGCTGGGAAATCTGCACCCACTTCTCTCTTGGTTTGTGTTTGGCAGCCGGCCCGGCTTGGTCACTGCTGGTCGTTGGGCAGTGAATCACAGTCCAATAGCAAGGGTTATGCACAAACTGTCCTGGGAATCACATCCCTAATTTGGGGACTCTGAGGCTGGGATCCAAAGTGCTAGGGCATTAGGTACAGTCCATACTCACATTACACACACAGCAAGGCAAAACAGCACTTAGGGAAGAAATTTCCCCCCCAGAGGTAACACTTCTCCCATTCAGAGAGTTAAAACACGGGTGCGTCCTGTTCATAGTGTAAGGCACGGGTGCGTCCCGGCAGAATTTGAACTCGGGTGCATCCCGACTTGTATTAGAATAGGTGCGGGTGGTGAGTCCCGACCTAGGTAAGGGTTTTAGAATATTTGCTCGAGGTAGAGGAAGGGCCCCCTCGCCAACAAACTGTTAGAGATGGTTCAGTTTGGTTCCTCTCCCTTTGCCCCTGTTGCTTGGCTAGGCAGCATAGTAAGTTCCTGCGAGTTTGTTCTCCCCCTTCATTGTTTGGCGGAGTCCCAGTGAAGTTTTCCCCCCGAATCTAGGTGATTCTCCCTGTCCCTGAACCGTGTCCTCATCCTTTTGCCCCTAAGCTGCCGAGGTGGAAGGCCAGGCTTAGACAGGCAAAAGTGACATTTTCTGGGCAGGCTGGAGTTAGGTTCCTAAACCTCTTCCCTAGTTAAGTTCCCCTGAGTCCGTCTTCCTAAATACCCCCCAAAGGATCTCGGTGATCCTGCCCGTCCCTCCACGTCCTGGTCCTGTTTGTATGTTAGCATAGCTAAGAGTAGCAAAATGGAAGTAAGGGACCTCATGTTAGAGAAGAAGGTCAAAGGCAAGCTGGAACAGTGGGTTTTAAGTAAAGGAAAATGCTTCTGGAAGGAAACGAGCTTCCAGACAGCAGATCCCTTTGCTACTTTAAGAGAAGCGTATGCTCAGGCGCGCAAGTCCAAGAACCCATTCAGACCATCCAAAGATGTGTTGGCCGCATGGGGACTTTGGATTACAGCCAGAGATGCGTCCCACACCCTGGTGGAGATCAGAGACAAACTCGTAGAGTCAGAGAAGGAGATTGCCCTGTTTCATGCCGAGATGGAGGCTCTGCGCACGGACAAAGTAACGTTCGCGTCCGTCACACAGGCCACCTCACAAAAACTCAGTACAGCCAACATTCAGGCCCAGACTTGGGAGGAAAGGGCTCACTCTCTGGAAGCTGAGCTAGCCCAGTGGCCAAGTTCATGGTTGGGCAAGTCAAAGAGCAGCAGGAGGCTTTCAGCCACGCGGCTTGCCATAAGCAAATCGAGGCTTTGGAGAGCCAGCTCAACACGTGCAGGGCATCGATTTCTGCCATCTGCCCTGAGCTTCTCCCCTCGATTTCCCTTGATACCCCCGGGGAGCCACTGCCAGAAGACACTCTGGTCACCCTTCCCCACAACCCAGACTGGAGTGACCACAGGGTCCCAGTCCAACCAGTTGAGACAAGGTCCATGACCAAGAGACTTGCTCCTTCGGGAGAGGGAGGCTTAGAAAGGGCAGAGGTGCGGGAGACTCAAGAGATAGAGACCCGAGTCCCCTGGAGAGCCACTGAAGCCAAAGCCATTGCGGACCAGCTTGGTCCTTTGAATAAGTCCACTGGGATCATTTGGCTTAATGCCATGATCCATTCCCATCCCACAGCCAATGGCCAAGATTTAACACAGCTGGCCAGGTTGTGTACGTCCCCATCAGAAGTCCCCACTTTGGAATCTGCTGTGGCGGCTCAAGGCTTAGCGAGACTCGAGGTCCACAACTGGATGAGGGAAGTAATTAGGATTCTGTGGCCAGGACAGAGCGCTAGCGTTCCGTACGTCATGGAACAGCAGGGTCCCTGAGAAAATCCAGAGGTATACATGGCCCGGAAGCAGCTTCTGGCCATTTTAGCAGAGAAGGTCCCCTTAGCCCCAGGAGGGTACAACTTTAATCATGTAGAGTTCAAGACTTTTCTTTACAGAGGTCTGAACCATGAGACAAAGATGGCCCTGGGCTTGGTGGACCCTGCAACAACTAGTTGGGAGGAGTTTGGGAACAACCTCCGGAGGGTTGCGGACCTGCTCCATGAAGCTGGATCCCTGAAACCCCCTGATAAGCCACACAGACGAGATGCAGAGAATTGGGAGCCCATACAGGAGGTGACGTACTCCAGCTATGGACCCCATTCCCAACATAGGAAGACAGCTCCGAATTCTGTCCGGAAGGGGAACTGGAATTCGCACCCTCCTCCTAGAGAGGACAGCAGACCTAGGCAGGAACACTGGCAGGCTAGGGACTCCTGTAGTCAGCCCAGCAGGGCAGGGAATTCCGCTCCTCTGCCTTCAGCTCCAAAACAGACCACGGACACTGCTGTTCCTAGAGAGATGTCCAGTGGCTATGACCCTACTGCCCAGACCTACTCAGCTGATCGAGTACAGATTTGGGGAATTTTGAGGAAGCTTGGACTGGACGTGAGCCAGTTCGATAGGAGACTCATGATCGAGCTCCTTGATGCCCTAGAAAGGCATTTACCACTGGGAAATAGCCAGCCGGTGAATGCAGTGACTAACAGTCCCCCTACAGCTGGATACTACCCCGACTTAGAGCTGTCAGGATAGGGGTGCCCTCAGTCCCGGAATTTCCTCCAGAGGGTTGTGGTTCGACTGATGCCCAACAAATGGGGTAGATCTAGGGTGAAGGCAGGCACTAGGACTGATAGGGAAAAGACCCCTGCCACCCCTCCTGCAGACTCTGGAGCAGTGCTAAAAGTGCTGCACCCAAACCTAATAAGACAGGGTGAGCCCACCCCAGACACTACCCGTTTGACCGGGTATGGTGGGGGGGAACCCAATCTAAGTCCTTCGGAGGACACAAGTGCTCAGTGCGCACTAAAACAAGGCAGATTGCCCCTCCTTCTGACATAGTCCCGAGTGTGAATCCAACCACCTCTGAGACAGGGGTGCTTTCAGAGCACCGAGAAGGATCGCGCCAGGCTAAGGTTCAGGAGGAAGCCCCCACCAAATCTAACAAGGCACAAGACATTGCCAGCATGTGTGAGAGCCAGGAAAAGGAGAGCACGCAGCCAGGGGAAGCCAGCCCCAAGCTTCCAAAGCTCACCATAGTCCCTACTCTGAGCCCCCGGTTAGAAACCTGCAGTTTCCCCTGAGATTTTCTTGAATCCTTGGCAGAGAGAGTCCACCCCCTCCATGCCCTCTTTCAAGGGAATTTCCTGTGGGACTGGGGATTCAAGCAACAAGATGCTCCTGCCCAACCAGAGCACAGTTTAACAAAGGCACTCACCCTGGCACACCCTGACTTGACACTACATACTCCCCCTAACTGCATTCCATCAGGGGAGACCCTAATGTGACTGTGAGCCCCAAATACCCCTCAGAGGCGGATGTGGCTACTGCCTTCCCCTCCACAGAGCTATACTGGTGTCAGCTTACATTCACATTCAGTGGCACCCAATACCTTTTTACTCTGGTGATCTTGAGAAGGGCCAAGGCAGTCCATGGCTTTGTCTCAGTCACGATGATGCCAAGAGAAAAGACAGTACTTCAGGAGGCGCTTGGGTCAGATACTGACCCAAGCACCTCCACTTTGATTTGGACAAAGAGGTCTCAAGCCATGAGTGGGCTCTGCCACTCTTGCAAGTAATTTCAGAGATCCACCAACAAGCACATTCAAAGGACTGAAAGGGAAAGCCCCCAGACTGGGCAACCCCCTCTTCTGTGCAGCAGCCAAAGAGTGAGGCAACTGCCTTACTTCCCTTCATGGGCTGGCAGCCACCTTGAAGAGACACACTCAAGCAAAGTTTCCCCTTTTTGTGTACATACCGTAGTTTGTCTTAGTCATAGTTATAGATTTTAAACCTCTTCCCCTTTTGCAACAAAAGCAACATAATCACATTTGCCGCTCAAGTGATCCAGGCTAGCCTCATGGGTTTAATGCACCCGGAGATCCTAAGCCTGCTGAGAGAAAGATATCCAGAATCGCTAGAACACCCCACTGCTTTGGCACAGATACGGCATGCCACTTGAGAGAGTTTAACTCTAAAAGTGGAAGTCGTACATGAAAGGATTCTGGACCCAGTAATTTTACATCCATTGTCCCATCTCGGACTGCTCCTGATAGCCGCTAATGCCACCCTACTACCTCGACAAATGTACTACTGGTCTAACGGTACACACTCTTTTGATTTATCTGGTTATTTGTTACATCAACATTGGGTACAGTGCTTTCAGAATATAGACAGTTTCTGTTATGGTAACGTTTCTGAATATATTGCAATCCCGGTCAACTATACAGTAATGGCTCAGATCAATAGTGAGTGCTTTTGTTTAAGAACCCCCTGTCAACGTGTCACAGTATTGCCTAGTGGTGTGACCGTAAGAATCAACCACACCGCTGGCAACTCTTGCTTCTGCTCGCAGCACATTCAGGATTGTTTTGAAAAGAACTTCTATCTCAGGCAGGAGATAAAAGATTATGTCTTAGAGACTGGATTCATGCCCACGGAGTCCGAACTAGTCGGAGTCCATCTCGAAGACGAGATCTCCTTGTCTACATGGCTATGGAATCTCACCCGCCTGGCACACAGAATACTGGAGGTATCGCACTCCCTCCACCAGATTGTCTTGACAGTTAACCATTCAGCCAAGGTGATCGCCAAATCCTCCGAAGCTTTGGAATCAGCCTCCCAACAGTCATGGTGGGACACCTTCAGTTGGTCTTCCATGGGGCAAGCTATAGTCCACTTCGCCTTGCACCCTTTAATAATACTGATAGTCTTCCAGGTAATACTAGCTCTATGCTTAATTGACCTCGCACGGTGGGTCAAGAAACAAATTTTCCAGCTTCAAGCTGGCCAGTTTTATTGAGAATTGAGAGATCCGAGGTTTGTAATTTGTAAATAGTTTATTGTTAGCGTAAATAGCTTTTTGTGATGTCCTGTCTGTTTTTAAAAGCCTATCCGGGCGACCAATCTTCAGGCCTGCCACAGAGTCCAGCTTTCTTGAGGAAGGGAAGTTGTGCACTCAGAACCTACATCTAACCACCAGCACCATACATGCAGCACCCCAAGCCCTCGGGCTGCATCATCAGGTTTGTATCCGAAACTTCCATTATCATTACTGCTTGATTAAGTTCTTTTGTCTATTCATCAGATATTTGTGATATGTTCTGGTATCAAAGTACTCTTTTATTCTTTTTAAATTAGTTTCTGTCTTCTGTTGCTCAAAGTATAACATTGCATAATATCTTTTTTTGGGTTATGTATTTCATCACCTTATTTCATCTCCAAGATTAGTTTCTTTTTTCTTTCTCTCTTTAATTTATTTGCCAACCTTTTCTCCACCTTATTAGAATACTAGAAGTGCCTTTGTTTCAAGAATTTTATATTTTTCTCCACTTGTGACACCATCTGAATTGAGAGTTGTTTTTGGAATATTTTAATCTCTTCTAAGTAAGATTAAAATCAAAGTCGAAAATTCTTTTTTGACTTGGATGGGAATTTCCTCACCTCTTCTTCCTCATTAAAAAAAATTCTTGCAAAATTTGGTGTTCCTTTTTTCTTCTTCAGCTCTATTTTTTGTTGTATAATTAAGCTCTTAATGGCAGCTTTGCTAGCATCCCAAATTACTTTCACAGGAGTACCTTTATTCATATTTTCTTTAAAATATTGATTCATTTCTTTCCTTAATTTAGTTATTATATTTTCTTCTTTAAAGATAGTGTCTTTCAATCTCCAATTAAATTTGAGTTTTAATTTTTTCATGATCAGTAGCATCAGATTATGATCAGAAGCAATTTTAAGCAGTATCTCTGCTTTTTAAATCTTTTTAAAATGCAAACTTTTTCAGAACTGTAGTTTTGGGGGGAACAAAAGACAAAATAAAGTACAAAGAGAAGCTCTGAAAAGAGGAAGTACTATTTATGCTAAGGCAGTGAGTTCTTTATTATGCTTAACCTGGATGTAAGTATAAATAATCTGTACATCACCACAATGCCATAATCATTTGAATGTGTCTGAGTGGGATTCATAATATTGTTTCAAGGAAACAAAACTTGGGTGGGTCAAATTCCTGCACTTCTGATAGGCCACTCAGAGAATAAAGTTCAAGAGTGTAACTGTATTAATTGAGTATATATTATTTCAGTTGAGAGTCAGTGTGGTGTAGTGGTTTGAATGTTGGACTATGACTCTGGCAATCAGAGTTCAAATCCTACTCAGCCATAGAAACCTACTTGTTGAACTTGGGCAAGTTACACTCTCTCAGCCTCAGGTAGGCAAAAGCAAAGCCCCTCTGCACAAATCTTGCTAAGAAATCCCCATGGCTTAGGATTGTCATAGTCTGGAAATGACTTGGAGCCACACAACAACAAGATATTGTATCAACATGCATATATCTATATATTATAAATATACACATGCTGAAAGCAGAGAGACCCTTGCTTTGAAAAACAAGTATTATTAATATTGCTGTGGTTATTGTGAGTTGCCCAAAGATGGTTACTACAAATGCTTTATATGTACTATCTTTTTGTGCAGTTTAATCTAGATCACAGTGTCAGTTGTCCAAGTGAATGTATATTGGCTCACACTCTTCCCTTCTTTTCCTTATTTATTAAGGTACTTATAAATGAAACTTTACCAAAGAATATCAATGGTAAACAACAAATGTAACAAAAATGATCATTCAATACAATTTCACCAATGCAATACAAACATAAAACAGCATAAAAAGACAGTAAAAATACAACAGACCGAGCAACTTAAAATGCCCAGAGAAACAGAAAAGTTTTGATGTGACACCAAAACAATTTGCAAGGTTAGTACCAGGGTAACACCCCCTCCCATTTTCTGCTGACATTTATTGACATTTGGATCCTCTTGTTTTGTGGAGGCTGCAAGACACAGCAGACTCCCTGAGGCAGCAATAACACACTAGCTCTGTGCATCCTCCTATTTCCATATTAATCACCTCCCCAGCCCCAAACTACCTGCACACCCAATGAACAGCCTCAGGCCCTAGAGCATGTGACAGTCACAAGGAACAGACTGCTGAAGAGTGGCAAAGATGATAGGATGAATATGGAGAATTCCATCTCTCTCAGGGAGGGCAAGGGCTGTAGCTCAGTGGCAGAGGACATGCCTCATATCCCAGAGGTGCTCAGTTCCCAGCATCTCCAGAGCCAGTTCTGTCATACTGATCTATTAACTGATAGAAAGCAGCTTCCATCCTGCGGATGACATAAAGTCCCTCAGAGAATCCAGTATTTAACCAAGATGGTTTAGAGGCATGGATGGGTAGCTTCGCAGAGGGAACCAGGGACAACCCTACCACTAGAGAGAATGAGTAGCCTTCTCAGGCATCAGATGTTGTGAGATAGGTAGCAGCCTCCACCACCAAGCTTTTTCTCTCCTCTGTTGAAGGACAAAGCAGTCTGTGCCACACTGCCTGTCCTGCATCATCTGAATTCACCTTCCCCTGACAGGTGAGTGGAGGATACTGCCACATCACAAGTAGTGAAGTAAAATTCAAATCACAGGCCAGTTTGGTTTTCAGTGAGAGATGAGGGCTATCTTGTTGTTGTGTTCCATCAAGTCGTTTCTGACATATAGCGATCCTAAGGCAAGCTTATCACAGGGTTTTCCGGGGCTGAGAGTGTATGATGCACCTAAGGTCACTCAGTGGGTTTCCATGGCTGAGCAGGGAACTGAACTGTGGTCTCCAGGATTGTAATGCAATGCTCAAAGCACTGACTCTTGGGCCATTTCCTCATGAGGCTGTTGTGGCGCTATGATTCCACTTTCAACATCCTATGGAAGGATGTTGAAAGTGGAATCATAGCGCTATAACAGCCTTGTGCGGAAATCCGACTGGATTATCTTTTACCTGCAAGTAAAACATCATGGGCTGGCAGTTGCTGGCTCTCTTGCTCTAGTGCTACGAAAAGAATGCCTTTTCATTGACTCATTTCTCCAGCTCTACTTCCTAAATTTTCTTATTTGGTTATTATTTTATTTATATTCCATTTTCTCCCTGCACAGAGTTCAAGGCAGAGTACAGAGTTATAAAATCATAGCATAATTAAAAACTCTTAATGTAAACATTAAAATACAAACAAAAATTCTATTTAGAAAAATCAGTTAAAACCAGCACTGAAAGCTGCTGAAATTATAATAAAATAAAATACCCCCCCCCATTAAAAGCCTTATCTGCTGCAACACACTAAAAACACAAAACTTCTTTAACCAAAAAGGTCTTTACCAGCCAGCAAAAGACAGCAGGGATGGGGCCAACTGGATCTCCTGAGGAAGGGAGTTGCATAACTTGGGAGCAGCCACTGAGAAGGCTCTCCCTTGCGTCCTCTCCAGACATGCCTAGGATGGTAGTGGGACTGAGAGAAATTCTCCCCTTGCATATCTTATTGCCTGGGCAGGCTTATATAGGGATGTTCGGTTTTTCAAATAATCTGAGAGAACCAGCATGGTATAGTGGTTTGAACTATGGACTACAACTCTGGGAGAGTTCAAATCCCTCTCAGCCATGGAAGCCTACTGGGTAACCTTGGGGAAATCATACTCTCTCATCCTCAGAAGAAGGCAAAGGCAAACTTCCTCTGAACAAATCTTGCCAAGAAAACCCTGTGATAGGTTCACCTTAGGCTCACCATAAGTCAGAAAGGACTTGAAGGCGTAGATGTTAAACAGCATTCAGGAGCAAAACTGAGCACTGAGGGACACGTAGGGCAACAGCCATGGGGCCAAATAGAATCCATCAGCACCACCTTCCAAGTTTGCCCCTCCAGGAAAGATTGGAGCCACTACAAGACAGTGCCCCCAAGTCCCATCCCAGAGATGTGGCTCAGAAGGATACCATGGTTGATGGTATCAAAAGCCACTGAAAGGTTCAGCAGAACCAACACATTCCACCTGTCCAGCTCCCTGCATAACTCATCCACCAAGCCAATCAAAGTTGTCACTGTCTTATAGCCAGGCCTGAAGCCAAATTGAAATGGATCTAGATAATCCATTTCATTCAAGATACCCTGGAGCTGGGAGGCTACCACATTCTTCAGAATCTTACTCAAGAATTGAATATTAGAAACTGACTGGTAATTATCCAGTGCAGTCAGGTTCCAGGAAGATTTTGTTTGTTTGTTTTTAAGTAGGGGCATCACCACAACTTCTTTTAGGCATGATGGAACTCTGCCTTGCTGCACTGAGGCATTCAGTACTCCTGTTACCACTCAGCTACTCTCTCTCAGGCTGCTTTAACAAGAAGAGCAAGGGTTCAGTGCACATGTGGTGACTCTTACCTCTCTAAGGATCCTGTCCACATCCTCAGGCTGCACAAATGGAAATGTATCCATTACTCTGAGACAAATGGGAGCCAAGATTACATCAACTGGACCTGTATCAGCATGCAAGTCCGATCTGATCTGAATGATCTTATCTGCAAAGTGACATGCAGTCTCTTCACAGCAGGCTGCTGAGTGGCCTACATGATGCTTCTGTGGAGCAGAACATAAAAGGCCCCAATCACTTGAGACAGCTCCACTGGGTGACACTGTGCAGAAGAAATGGTGGCAAAGAAGGACGAATTCTTCATGCTATCACCACCACAGAGTGCACTTTCTAATGGGCTTCAGCCCATATTTGATTGGACTCACTTTGGGTTTTCTACCATTGACACTCTAGTTTCTGTCCCACTCATTCCATTACCACCAGTTCCCTAGTGAACCTGTGGACTCACTTGGCTCCACTCTGTGGGAAGGGAAACTTAGGAGCAATTGTATTCACCACCCTGGCCATTTCCCTATTCCAGAGATCCACCAGGGGTTCAACAGGATCATCTGTCAAGGCAACAGGGTCCTCCCCTGCAACCATCAGGAATCTATTTGGATCCATAAGCATCTTGGGGTGGACCATCTCAATTGGCTCTCCACTCCTGCAGAGAGACTGAGTCCAGGGAGTCTAAGTTTTACCAGGTAGTTATTTTTCCATGACAATGGAACTATAGAAGATTCCTTCATACTAAGATCACTATCATCCCACCCAACATAGAAACCAGGTCCAGAATGTGTCCTGTAGCATGGGTGGGACCTAATACTACTTGGGACAGACCCATGGTTGTCATGGAGGACATGAAGGCCTGAGTTGTTCCTGATACTCATTCTCACAGCACTCCCAAAGGGGTGACCCTACTGGGGTGAGCTGGCTAGCCCAGGTAGGTACTTATATCCCCTAGCAGGAAGGGGACAGGTGTTGGTTTGGCTGATTAGCCAGGCAGCTAGCTCAGTATATGGGGTCTGATTCTGCAGGGAGAGGTGATCTTGCAGGCAGGCAGCAGTCTGCAGGAGAGAGAAAGGCAACCCCTAGTAGCAGCAAGCAGATAGGCAAAGAAAGAAGGCGGAGGCTGGGACAGGAAGCCTAAAGATAGCAGTGAGTAACTCTGGATTCTCTAAACCCCACTCCAGCTGTTTTTTGAAGATATACTTTTTGTCCTTGTTCCTGAGTGCAGTTGTCAGTCCCAGAACTGCAAAATGCCATTGGGCTAAGGGTTGCTCTTGCACTAATTTACTTACTCTTGTACTAATTCACCAAGTCAATCTTCATCCTACTCATTAAGAACTATGATTGCCACTGTACAGCTTTCTCTGATTACTCAGTGATGGCTGCTTGGGTACACAGAGCAGCTAGCCCAAGACTATCTGAGAACTCAGAATTATGTGTCATTAGACGACAACAAGCAATACACTCCAAATGACCTTGCAGATACCAACATTGGGAGCTATGAGCGTCACACTAACTCTTTCTGCACGAAGGGGTGTAGGCAATGGGCTGACAAGGAGGGTGAGAGGAACACAATAGTTGGAGCATTGATTGCAGCACGCCCTCCATTCTCAAATTCTATTTATTCCCATTTGGTAGTATAGATCCACGACAGAGCCAGGGCTCGCAGGACTTTCTGCCAGGACCTTCTGATTATCAGAGGTGACAATAGTAATGATGGTGATTATGCTTTTTGCCATCATCCCCACCATGTCAGACCCTGTTCCGTATGAGTTTAGCTGCAATCTTCACAGGATCTTGGGTGGAGAAGGGTAATTATTTTCCTCAGGAATGATATTCTGTTGTAAACTCTCTCTTGTACCCACAGCCAGAGAAGAGGAGAAAGATCTGCTGGAAAATTCTGGCATTCTCCCCCCCCATCCCTGCCCCTAGCATCTTGTTCTGGTGCAAGTAGGCTTGGCCAGCATAGAGTTTTTTTTTTCCTTTGCATGTCAGAGCCTTCTGCCTTCTCACCTAAAGCCTCACTCCTGCTCTTTGTGTTATTGTCATGAAGAGTGCATGTGCTTCAGAATTTCCTATGGCACCATTGTTCCCAGCGCCAGGTGATGCAGGCACTCAAACAAACTGAAGAAGCAACCAAAGTAGTTCTTATTCCCATCCTTTTAAAAATTGGTATGTCTGGAAAGAGGAAAGCAATCTTCTCTTATAGTTTAGGTCATGGTTTCTCAACAAGGGTTCCTCAGTATCTTAGGGCTCTACAGGAGGCTCTGAGTTTTTTTTTTAAATAGCATTTTTGAAGCTGTAGATGTAACAATTTTATGCAGAGGTTCCCTGAGACCTGAAAATTATTTCAAGGGTTCATCCAGTGTAAAAAGGTTAAGAAAGGCTTGATTTAGGTGGAGAATGCACTCAACAGGACAGAGTGGCAAACCTGACACAAATCACAGTGATCAAAGATATTGATGACCCCTAGATAATGAAGCCCCAATATCACTAAAAAAAGAAAAAAAGGGGGGGGAAGTAATTTGTTAGCATTGGGACAGAAAGCCCTACCTATTGCTAACTCAAACCTGTAAGAAACTACTCTAAGGCAGAAGGCTGAGCACAGTGTACATTGGAATGTAATGGGGCCCTCCCTAAACCGGAAAACTACAGCTAGAAGCCCATCAGACTTACTCCAATCACAACCTTCTCCAACCATGACTCCTGACTGGCTTAACCCTCACATCTTTTGTCAATCAAACATTGTGCACGTTAACAGGCGAATAGACAGACCATTGTTAGGACAATGGTTCCCCTTTGTTTTCACATCGGGAACCTTCACTGTCACAGGCTGGTTTTCGGGTACATACACCCCTGATTTCAGGCTCGCAACTTTCAGCCTTTCACCCTTCTGAGCATCCCTCTGTCCATCTGATTCCCAAACTGAGAACTGCCCTTGGGTCCAGTACCTGAGCCACCTCATCTTGTCTCTCTGCTTCTCATTGGATCCGGTAAATATTGCCTGTATCCCTCACAGTTGCTCTCTCATTTTCCTCCCTTTCTTTCAGTTAGCTCTTGCTCGAATGTGTGTGTTTGGATTTTTGTTTGTATACATGGATGTACTGTAATAAAACACATTTTTAATTATCTACATTGCTGTGTTGGCTGCGTTTCTCCTGCATGAGCCCGTAAACATTGCTAATAAGATCTTGCTGAGTTGCCCCCCTCTTATTAGCCTCCTGACTTTGAGCTAATTAATTCCTCACCTTTGCAAGGAGGTACTGGCATTGCAGATTGGCCCTTGTGGCACCTACGTTTTGGGGTAACACTTCCTTGCATTTTCCTCATTTTAGTAGTATAATTTAGGATGGGAAAAGTAACTTTATTGCTGCTGCTCTTATTTGGAATAAAATTCCTTGTCAGTTGCTAATGCACCAATAGTTCCAGATCTACTGTCTTCCCACCTTCTGCTTCTACAGGATATTATGTTGGAAGCACCAGCCAAAGGCCCACAAGGGAGAGGTGCCATGTAAGCTTTTCTTTAAGGAGTTTGTGGGTCATCCATTTTATTTCACTATCATTGTACCTGACACAAATAATTTAAAATACGTATCTATACTTACAGATACGTTAGTACAAAGGAAGGAAGGAAGAGAGATACACAGGAAAAAATCTGGAGGGTTGGGGACAGACAGCTTCCACAAATCAGTTCCCGCCAAAGCACTCAAGGAGACACAACTGTTTGTCATAATCTGAGTTTTGCTTGATCCTCTTATTGAAGAGCAGTCACTTTGTCACCATCATTTGTACTCATGTGTCTCTTCAGCAACTGCTATATCACTGTGAGACTCATAGATTCTCTGCAACATATGATCACTAACTTTCTAGCAGCAACGAGATTCTCAGAGCCCAAGTCTTGCTGACTTCCTAAAGAATCCAATAAGTAAGAAATGCCAAGGAGAACATTCACAAATGAGAACTTAACATTTAGTTTAGTGCCTTGTCTAATTAATCAAAATACACCTACCTCCTCACCTCTAATCAAAATACTTCTAAGAAAGAAGCAATAACTTGTTATAACCATTACATAGGATGATAAACCATCTCTTGTACTAGATTGGCAATGTGTATCATATTTAGCACATCTAAATATCTGGATTCTTTTGTAATATTTTCCCCTTGACTTAACTGGTATCTAGACCAATGTTTCTTAACCACACACGCTTGATTTTTTAGACATTCTTGCTAAGGCTTTGTGGTGCTGAAGTACCAAACATTAGAAGAACAAAACGTGGAGAGCTGCTGGTATAGCAGATCGCAAATACTAGAGTTCGATCACAAGATGTCAAGAAAGAGGTTTTAGGGTCTAGGTAACAGTAGGCTTGATTCTCAATAGACAGAGGTACTGGGATGGAAGTGCAAATTTAACACGTTTCCCCATAGTGTTCCTGATTCATCCTTGTACTTTCTCCCATCTTAGGCCATTTCCACACCCCATCAGTTCCCGCTGATGTCCCATTGTGATCCTGGCAGTGCCTTTGCCAGGATGGAAGTGCAATGGAAATGCTTCCCTCTACACCCAGCCAGCTCCCGGTGCAAAGGAGCATGAGCAACATGCACTTGCCTTCTGCAGTGCAACCTGCCTCTTTCCCATGCTGTTCTAGGAAAGGAAGTGTGTGGTTGTACTTCTGCCCCTTCTGCATGGCTAAGGGTGATGGGAGCATTGTGCAATCATGGGCACTTAATGGATTTTTTCTGTTAAGCAAATATCCCACGATCGCGACGCATGGAGACGCACTGGCTACAGGGCCATAATGACATTGTGCATCCCCATCGTGGGACTGCAATGCCAGGCAGAAATGGCCTTCATAAATGGTAGCTGTTTACTCCTATGAGAAAAATAAAACAAGCTAGGAATAATGTTATGCCGGGCCCAACTTGCTTGCATCCTAATAGTTAATCTTCTAAGGTCCCTATGCAAACTTTCTGTACTTAATTTATCTGTCTTAATGATAGAATCATAGAATCATAGAGTTGGAAGAGACCCCAGGGGCCATTGAGTCCAACCCCCTGCTATGCAGGAACACCCATCAAACCATTCCCAACAGATGGCCATCCAGCCTCTGTTTAAAAACCTCCAGAGAAGGAGACTCCACCACACTCGGAAGCAGCATATTCCACTGCCGGACAGCTCTGACCATCAGGAAGTTCTTCCTGAGGCTCAGGTGGAATCCCCTTTCCTGCATCTTGAATCCATTGCTCCTTGTCCTAGTCTCTGGAGCAGCAGAAAACAAGCCTGCTCCCTCCTCAACATGACATCCCTTCAAATTTAAACATGGCTATCATGTCCCCTCTTAACCTTCTCTTCTGCAGACTAAATATACCCCTAAGCCATTCCTCATAGGGCATGGCTTCCAGACCCTTCACCATTTTGATTGCCCTCCTCTGGACACGTTCCAGCTTGTCAATATGCTTCTTGAATTGAGGTACCCAGGACTGGACACAGTATTCCAAATGAGACCTGACCAATGCAGAATAGAACAGTACCATTACCTCCCTCAGTCTAGACACCGTACTTCTATTGATGCAACTAAGAATCGCGTTGGCATTCTTAGCTGCCTCATCACACTGCTGGCTCATATTCAGCTTGTGATCCACCAAGACTCCTAGATCCCTTTCACATGTACTGCTATCCAGCCACACGCCCCCCATACTATATTTGTGCATTCCATTTTTTCTGCCTAAGTGTTGGACTTTACATTTCTCTCTGTTGAAATTCATTCTGTTAGCTTCGGCCCAGCTCTCCAATCTGTTGAGGTCATTTTGAAATTTGATCCTGTCCTCCAGGGTATTAACAACTCCTCTCAATTTGGTTTCATCTGCAAATTTGATCAGCATGCCCTCTACTCCTTCATTCAAGTCATTGATGAAGATGTTGAATAACACTGGGCCCAGGACAGAACCCTGTGGCACCCTACTAGTCACTTCTCTCCAGGATGAAAAGCAGCCATTGCTGAGCACCCTTTGGGTTCGGTTGGTCAAGCAATTACCAATCCATCTAACAGCAGCCCTGTCCAACCTGCATTTTACTAGCTTCTTTGCAAGAATGTCGTGGGGAACTTTATCAAAGGCCTTACTGAAGTCAAGATATACTATGTCTACAGCATTCCCTTCAGCTACCAAGCTTGTAAGCCTATCATAAAAAGAGGTAAGATTAGTCTGGCATGACTTATTTCTGAGAAATCCATGTTGATTTCTAGTGATTACGGCATTGCTTTCTAAGTAATTAGAAACTGACAGCTTAATGATCTGCTCTAGGATCTTTCCTGCTATTGATGTCAGGCTGACTAGGTGATAATTATTTGGGTTCTCTTTTTTCCCCTTCTTGAAGATGGGGATGACATTTGCCCTCCTCCAGTCTGCTGGGACTTTTCCTGATCTCCAAGAGTTCTCAGAGATTATTGCAAGTGGTTCAGAAATGACTTCTTCCAGTTCTTTTAATATCTTTGGATGTAATTCATCTGGCCCTGGAGACTTGAATTCATCTAGTTTAGTCAAATATTCCTGTACTACATCTCTACTTATTCTATGCTGCATTCCCCCCCCTTCCTCACCTGCTCCCCATCCCCCAGGTTGAGTACTTGTATCCTTTTGGGAGAAAACTGAGGCAAAGAAAGTGTTGAGTAGTTCTGCCTTCTCTCTTCCCTCCGTTATTAATTGGCCATCTTCTCATACAGTGGAAATGATAGTATTTCCTTGTTTTTCCTTTTGCTGTGGACATATCTAAAAAAACCTTTTTTATTGTTTTTAATGTCTCTGGTAAGCCTGAGTTCATTCTGCGCTTTAGCTTTTCTGACCTTCTCCCTACATATCCTGGTTATTTGCTTGAATTCCTCTTTGGTGGTTTTATTGTTTTTCCATTTCCTGTACATGTTTCTTTTAATGCTTAGCTCAGCTAAGAGTTCTTCAGTCAACCATTCCAGTTTCTTTAGACATCTGCCATTTTTCCTCCTTATTGGCACTGTTTTCAACTGTGCCTTCAGTATCTCACTTTTAGGAAACTCCCATCCATCATGAACTGCTTTCTCTTATAGTATTCTTGACCACAGACCACATGATTTCAGCAAGTAACTCCCTAAGTTTAGAGAAATCAGCTTTCTTAAAGTTTAGGGTGCGTGTCTGGCTACACTTGGCTTTTCCTTCCCACTAAATGACAAATTCCAAAAGAGCATGGTCACTCCCACCTAAGCATCCCACCACCTCCATCTCATCAACTAGATCATCCCTGTTGGTTAGGATCAAATCTAAAATAGCCGATCCCCTTGTTGCCTCTTCCACCTTCTGGACCATGAAATTGTCTGCAAGGCAAGCAAGGAACCTGTTGGATCTTGTGGTCTTGGCAGAGTTTGACTGCCAACAAATATCAGGATAATTGAAATCTCTCATTGACACTGCATCTCTCCTTTTTGAATGTGTGGTCATCTGCTCCAGGAAGGCCTCATCCAAGTCCTCAGGCTGGCTCAGAGGCCTGTAGCAAACCCCCACAATCACATCCCTATTGTTTATCGCTTCCTTAAGTCTTACCCAGATGCTCTCAACTTGGCTTCCCAGATTTAAGTCATGGATCTCTTCACAGGTGAAAACATCCTTGACATATAAGGCTACTCCTCCTCTTCCTTTCTTGTTTGGTCTATTTCTGCAAAATAGGTTACACCCCCCTATTCCTACATTCCAATCACAAGATTCATCCCACCAGGTTTCAGTGATGCCTATTAAATCATATTTATTTTGTTGTACTAAGAGTGGAAGTTCATCTTGCTTATTTCCCATGCTCTGTGCATTAATGTAGAGACACTTGAGACCATGTGCCCTTCCTGGAAGTCTTGTACTAAATTTAGTTTCCCTTCCCCTATTGGTCTCTAGTTCTACTTGGCCTGCCCTATCTACATCATTTGGGCTATTTTTTGCAGCACTCACTGAATCCTTGTCCAGAATAATACTGTCCCCCTCCCCAGTCAAACTCAGTTTAAAGACCTCCGGATCCCTTTTGTGAGACTGTTAGGAAAAACGTTCTGGCCAACAGTTGTAAGATGCAGGCCATCCCTTGCCAAAAGACCATCTTCGTGGAAATGGAGGCTGTGATCCAAAAACTTGAATCACTCCCGGTGGCACCATCTTCGGAGCCAGTTGTTGATCTCCACTATTCTTCTTTCCCTTCGTGGGCCATGTCCTTCCACAGGGAGGAGAGACGAAATGACAACCTGCACACAATGGTTCTTCAGCTTCCCACCCATAAGCTGATAATCCTTCATGATGCGGTGAAAGCTGCGCCTTTCTGTGTCATTGGTTCCGATATGAACCAAAAGAATGGGGCTACGGTCAGTGGGTTTGACTAGTCTTGTTAGCCTCTCCGTTATGTCACTGATTTTGGCCCCAAGGGGACAGCACACCTCACAATTGATCCTGTCTGGGTTGCAAATGGTGAGGCTTTGTTAGCAGAATGTAATCAGAGTTTCTGAAACATTTGCAAAGACCATCTGAGACTGAGAAATCAGTGCTAGGCTCTGAAATTTAACAGGCACTTTGCCCAAATTGGTGGGTTGACTGAAAATGTTTAATTATTACAGAGAGTATCCATTTTTAAATTAGTTGTTAGATATTAGAGTTTACATCTCAAATTTAGAATTTGCCTCTGAGACCCAAGTCATTGTCTTTATGTGTGAAATTAATCAAGTTGTTTGTATCTCTCATAGAGTGATCTTTCCAAATAAGTGGTTGCTCCCCTGTGTTGTGAACATGGTACATGGTACAGTTGTGTACACAGTATTATAGAGAATATTACAGAGACTATATTTGTCATTGTGTCAATGTACTGTAGTGGTTTCAGTATTGGACTTGGACTCTGGGAGAATGTGGCTCAAATCCCTGTTTGGCCATGGAAAGGCACACGCCCCTCACCGGTTGGGCACTGGGCTTCACGTTCTCTCAGTCTTAGAGGAAGGCGATGGCAAACTTCTTCTGGCTAAATCTTGCCAAGAAACCCTTATGATAGAACTGGCATGAGTCAGAGTTGAACCAAAGGCACATAACAGTAACAAATATTTGCCATGGGGAGCAAGCTTAGCCCTCTAAACAAATCTCCCTGCTAATAATGAAAGTACCATGGAACCTACTTTTTTTTTTTTTAACTGTGACATGACATGACATGCAATGACGAAGTTCCATTTCTAGTAACACTGTCTGGTATGTTGCACCCAAATGGTATGTTGAACTGTGGTCAGTTTTAATCAGAACTTGGGGTAGATACTTGATAGACTACAACACCCAGAATCCCCACCAGCATGGAAAGCAACTCCCCCAAAGTCAGTTTTCCACACTCTGTTTTCAATAAGTGGCTCAGAGGGCATTCAATTTCATGGTACTCCTGCTAGCTTTGATCAGTGGTGCTCCAAGCAGTGGTTTATGGACTAGTGGCGGTTTATAAGCCACCAACTGCTTGTCCTCAGAAAGCTTCCAAGAAGGAAAGAATGGTAGCTAATGAACACAAATATGGTACTGGCCCATGACATATTGGGGGGAAAATATTGCTACTCCCCACACATGTCAGAAGACTTAAGAAGCACTAGAACCTTGGTGAGGAAATAGCCTGTATTAAGCTAGATTGTTTTAGGCTTGATAAACCAGCCAAAGGAAGAAGAACACTGATCTAATCAAGGAAACAAGGTTGCTCTTGAAAGCGTGTAGTGACAACCACCAGGTCTAAAAGGTTTTATTGAGAGTGGCATCAGTAAACAGCTGTCATTTGAAATTCATGAACCTTCCTCATAATTCATTACTCCTCTTTCTCATTCCCCAAGGGTGAAACAACCAATCAGGAAATACCAGCACAGAAAGCAAAGTTCCCACAGGCACTTGGAGAGAAGAAAAATGTAAAATGCAAAACGATTTGTGCTCAGAAAGAGCAATAAGTTGTTGTGAGTAACTTGAGCTCTGCCAGGCACTGCTCATTGCTTCTGATTGAGTGGAGCTGAAGCTCCAGACCCAGGCTGCATAGCGGCAGGGAAAGCAGAAATTAAATAAGTCTGACATTTTTAATAACAGTTTCAAGGAGTTGCAAGCCAGCGGCAGCATCTTCCTATGGAAATGCACAGCCTGTGGTCGATTTGCCACTTTGGGTTGAGCCGCCTGCATTTAATGACAAATCCTTTCCAAATCTCTCACTTTGCAGAAGCAGCAGGGCCCAGAGGAGCCTCAACTTTCAGAGAAATTAATTCAAAAATGGTAACGAGCCCAAGATTAAAAAGCAACATGAGACACTCTGAAGGGCTGAAGTTTCAGGGCATAAGTACCACTTTGTTAGGTTAAAAGTGAACATTCATTCAGCAGCCAATGTACAGACAGCACTGGCTAAGGAATGGAGAAATGCAGCCATGTGGACTGTGTCACATCTTCCTAAATGCCCTACAGCACTGCTAAGAGGACTAGACAGGGTGGGTCACAAGCCCTCAGTTTGTAGGTATACCTGATTTAATCATGTCCAGTCCTGTTCAATGATCAATGACCCTGAGAAAGGACAGTAGGGATCTTGAAGTTGCCTGTCAACAGTTTTTAGCAGTTGGGCACCAGACTGAGTGGGCAGTTGAGTCATCTAGCCACAGTTTTGCCCATAATGGTGAAAAATGCCATCTTTCTGTTCAAAAAGAGAGGTTGAGCTATAACTGCCACAGGCATATAATGCCAACTCTTCTTTGTTTGGAAGATTAGAGCTTCCCTGGTTTAACTTACTGCCTCAAAGGAAAATGGTTGCCACTGGCATAAGCAGGCTAGAACACTGTGTATTTGGAGAGTGGATAGGAGTCTTGTATGTTTCCCAGTTAGTGACAGGTTTAGAGGGTTTCCTGTTAAGCTCTCTTTGCATGTCAGCTTCACCCTAGTGGCCCTTCAAAGTACAAAAGACGCTGAAAGATGAGGTCAACATTGTCTCAGCCCATTCCAGCAGAGAAATGGTAGGAATGGCTGGTGCAGCCCTTTTTGTCAATGTTTGTCAAGACAGTTTCCATTTCTTGCAACTTTATGGATGAGAGACCTTCAGAACACCTTGTTCTAAACAGCTATGTTTAGGTCATGCAAACCCAAAGTCATGGCTGTCTTGTATCTTTCTACCTGTGGTGTGGTCTTCCTAATTTCCTACTGCCTTCTTTTATGGAGTGTTATTGTTTTGTTTTGTTTTGTTTTGTTTTCAAAGAGTTATGTCACACCACGGAGGTGGTGGGATTGTGTGTTCCTGTCAGGCAAGAAGCTATGCTGATGGTAGCACTGCTACTGGTAGGATCTCTTAAGTCAGACAGGCTTTTGCTGAGGATCCAGACTAAATGTGCCAACAGCTACTCGGCAGCAACAATATTCTGGGCAGCAGGGAAGGGGTTACACTGGTTGAAGATCTCTCAGAGACAATGACAGTGGCACATAGGTTAAAACTAGAGTGCACAGGCATTCAGAAGTAAAGTGAAGCAGCCCAGGCAAAGGAGTTCATGTCATCAGTTCCTTTAGAGACAAAAAAATACAGCAAAAGGAGGGTTTTCAAACTCTGTTTGAAGGACACTGGTGCAATCTTCTTAAAGGTAAGATGCAGATGGAATGTGAAACACAGTTTGCATGGAAAGAAAATGGCATGAACTCCCATCTGCATACCAACTTAGCAATTCATGGGCTGCACTTGCCATAAATTACTTTGGCATCTAGTTACTTTTTACAGTAATAAGCTGGACCGGTGTTACTTGCAATTGTCAGGACTGGGATTTACATCTTTTCAAAATAAGAGTTTCTGCCTGTTACTTGTTATTGGGTGTGTTCTGACTCAGCCAGAATAATACGTGGGAGGGGGCACAGGGTTGACTACCCTTCCGTAGGAAGCGTTCTGCAGCCAGTGAGGAGGAGCCAACAAGAAGGCTGCCTTCGCTGTCTTTGCCCATTCTGCCCTGCCTCCAAAGTGACTGTGGCTGCTGCTGCCAGAGTCACTGGGAGTGTGGGGAGGGTTCCTTTGCCAGCTTAAAACAGCAGCACAGGGACCACATTTGATTATCAGGGTTGGTGTGAACAGTGAGAGAGTTTAGAGGAAGAGGGATAGTTCTTTGCATGCCAACTCAGGCACAAAATATAGATTAACTATTTAGGGGTGAGGGAGATGGGGAAACACATGGGACCAAGTAACTCTATCTGTACACTCATCCAAATCTTGTATGCAGTGCACATGGGAACTGCATGATCTTCTACGTTGTACCTGACTGCGGTGGGAGGTAATTCACTCAGAATTACAATAATCAGAGATAGGGCAGCCAGGAAGCATTTTCTTGTATTTTTCAGTTACAAAGTAACAGTAACATGTTAGTAATGAGTAATTCAGCATATTATTTTCTGGACTGCATTAGATGTAGCAAGTAATGATCTGGTGGGTGACCAAAGTACTGACTTGTTTTTCAACTAGCTCCTTTTGAAAGGGAATATTCCAGTCTCTGTTTTGAAGTCTTTCCAGTCTAATCACATATATTATTCTCACATTACATTTCTCCCATAATCAGTTACACATTTTTAAGACTAAAAAAGGATCTGAAAAATTTAACATAAGATACAGTTTCCAAAGGAGAGCCTTTTCACTCTTGTCTTCACCTACAGAGTTTCATAACAACCACAGGCTGGAGCAACAACCTTGCCCTTACAGACACAAGGCTAAGCCCAGGCACTTTCCAGTTAAAATGTCTTTTGTTTTTTCTTGTAGAAAGCAAAAGCAGATTTGAGGGAATTTGGATCTGAAAAACAGTAGAAGGGGAAAGGGCTAAGTCCTCTTTCTCCTGCTGGTTTTAAATATATAGCCCCATAACATGGCAATAAAAAAATATGGTTAATAAACTGTCTTTCCCTTCCTCCTTTGGCCCCCAGTCAGTGCAGGTCACACTGAGATTTTGACCTTCCCCTGTAAAAAAAAAAATCAGCTATGTTTGTTTGTTATATCTTTGCTCATTAATGGAATACTGGAAAGCTCTCATTTTCACTTTCAAGCCATTCTGTGCAATGATAGGTGCCTTTGCTGCTGACAGTTATTAATGACAGGAGATCTCCATCGATTAGTGCAGAAGTTTGCCTTAAGCTCATGGCAAATGGAGCTACACTTCACCACCACTGCTGAGAAAATAAGCACCTTATAACACAGTACAGGAGGATCCACCTCCACCACTGAAATGATATCTTCCTTGCTTGCTTAGTCCAAATGCCTTGGTCACCTCTTCCAGCTTTAACATCAGCCATTGACACAAACACAAGTCATCGATGTTTTATTAATTTCCACTGCTGAAAGTGCACAAGAGAGACAGAAAAGAGTCCACCTGGACAGGAAGGACCCCAGCCTCATGAACGGCCCCTGTGCGTGAGAAAGAAGTCTCGGGCAAGTGATGCACTTGTGAGACATACAATAATGCATCCAACGTTGACAGTACAAAGCATTTACACACAATGGGCAGTATGTTCAGCTGGGGTAACAGATGCCTCAGTCCCTCTGTAGAAGAGGCCACAGGGCCAGCACAGAGAAGGATGAAGTCCTTATTGCAAAGCAATGTATTGGGGCTTTAATAAGCAGCTCCAGCCATGGCAAGGTTTCTAAAGATTTATACCACATTAGGAACATTTAATAATGCAATCCCACCAACTCTTGCTTAGCCACGGATCTAAAGAGGCACATTTGAACAAAGGGTAATGAGGACACACCATGTGCCACTGGGAAGCCTGGGATGCACTAAGCTTTAACCAAGACTCTGAATGTACCAGATTCAATGTAAGGCAGTGTAGGCAGCTAGACTGGCTCTCTTCTTCTCCTTTGGACCCAGCTGAGAAATGCAGTGGCCAGTATGGCTGCAACCTTCCTCTCAAGAAAAGGAGAGGCCTCAGAAGTATTTGGCCCAACTTCATCAAGTACTGCTATTGACTGAGTACTCTGGGATCTTATCAGTGCTGCGTAGGCCATGAGCCAGGCCAGACAGGACGGCTTTAAAGATTAAAAAATTGTCTCTGGCAGGCAAAAATCAGAGGGGTGCTCTGAAATGTATAGATTTTAAAAGAAAGCTGAGCAGAGACTATTCCTGCTCCCCAATTCCAACAGGTCAGATATTGCTAGAAGATAAAACCACACAGTGTTGCAAACATTCATTGGAATTAAAATCTGTTATTGGGAGGTCAGTATTAAATTTTCCCCATGGGAGTGGGCCTGGGCTAATTAGATAGCAGCATCCTGGATCTTTCCCACGCACAGCTGGTGGAGTTGAAACCAGGAAAATCACAACCACAGGCCTTGCTGAGGTTGGCAGCAGTATCCTATCCTCCAGGAAAAATACTCCAGCAGGGAGGATTCTGCTGCGTCTTTCTCCATGCTAGCTTCCATGGTCTTCTGGGCCTTTTAGGCCTGTCTTCTGCTGGGCTGCTTCTTTCTCCTTCTTCTTCATGGCTTCCAGCACAGCCAGCTCCTTGGCCTCTTTCTTCTGGTTCCGGGCTTCAAACTCCAGCCTGCAATGTCCAAGAAATACATTAACAGTTATTTCACTGAGCACTCTTAAGTAGTTGGGGGTTGCGTGTCTGGAAGGGATGACTCTTCCTGTCAGCTCTGCTGGGCTCCCACTTCCTGTGTGTGCTGTTTCAACACTAGTCCCTGTGCAGAAGAATGGAGGCAGTTGTGCAGATGGCTCTCTCATAGGTCTCAGTGTCTGCCGACACAATATAGTCTCACAGGTACCTGGACGCTTTTTAAGAGCGAGAGAACTATGAAGGGAATATAGTTTAAATACTATCAGAATGCCATAGAGGGCAAAAAAAAATAAAAAAAATACTATGAAACCCTAAGCACTTCATTTACTTGTGCTCCCTCAAATGGCCCTGACAGGAATCAGCCACACCAGAAAAAAGCCGGTGTTGCAATATACTGCTTAGTATAAAGGTTCTCCCTTACCAGCAGGGTCTTAAAACACCATCTTACAGTGAAAGATCAGATGTGAGACTCTTCTATATCCTTACAGGTAGTCAGATTCATTCTACAGAGGCTGAGGAATAAAAGGAGCTAGTAGTACCTCTTGTCAAACTCCAAATAAACTATGCAGAGCTCTATGGTTTGTTCACATCTCCATAATTGATTCTGACTGCAATATTATTTCCATATAATTCAGGATCTGCAAAGGGCCAAATAGCTAGAGTACTCCAGGCTATAGACTTTAACACAGATGTGAAACCATAGGGGAGCAGGAATTGCGTAGCATGCAGAATTCCTGCTTCAAGGCCCCACCTTTGTTTTGTCATCAATGCCATTTAAATGCTGACATTGGCTCAGGGCTGCTGTTTCTTGTCCTATAGAACCTACTTTCTCCCTCCTGTTAGTTTTTAACTCATTGGTAATATGACTGCTTTATGCAGGGCCACAGTTGTAAAGGCAGGTGAGAAAGTGTTTTATGATACAGTAGAGGGAAGGTGTCATTGGACTAAATGCAAAATGAATTCAAGTGAAGGGCAGCCAACCTGTTCTTAATTATTCTTTTCACTATCAGATCTGTTGTGAGGTTATTGCCACTATCCACCAACCGGAAGATGCCACGCCTCTTGGGTTCCTAAAGACATGGAGAATAGAGTAAGACTGATGAGGAATAAGGAGTTTAGAAAGGGACTTTAGAAACAAAGATCTTTAGAAACATTCCCAAATAATTAGCAATGGAAATAGGGTCCCAATCTCTTGTCAGGAGATGCTACAACACAGAAACATTTCTCAAGACAATGATACTTGTTGGAAGATGCAGCAACTTCTGCACCTGTTTTTACTATTCTAATGTTTAGTAGGGATAAAATGGCTTAGACAGAGAGCGATTAGAAGCCTGACCTTTCTTTTCCTGCCTGCTTCTTCTGTCTGCCATCTATCCCAAAGCATTATGGGCAGATTACATCATCTGATTCAGTCAGGAATACTCAAATCCTTATCCTTTCTTGTACCAAAGAAGTAACCCAGGGCTGACCACTCCTCTGTTTCTGGCCTCTGCCAGTGCTCTCTCTCCCCTTCTCTTATCACGGAGGACATGCTAGAGCATGTCCGCCCATCATCTTTACTCTTTTAGAACAGTTCAGTGACAATCAGGCAGTTCTATCTAAAGAATGGATTTCTTTTAAAAATATTCTTCCCTTTGAGGATCCTAGAAACCATTTTCTGCTTCCACTTGCTTCTTGCAAACTTATCCTCCTAAGGTGGGCACTTCCACTGTTGCTGGAGAAAAGGCTCTAACACAACTTTCTTTCCAATAAAAATATCCTTGCATCCAACCCATCAAACAATAGTTAGGGAAGGAAACTCACAGAATAGTGCTTAAAGGCTTTAGGCTTGGTCACACAGATGATAGCTCAAGCCTCACAAATTACTGGACGTACAATCCTTAACATGTACGCTGAGCAATTTGATCTGAATTATAAATTACAGCAAAACTAACACAGAAGGAAAGTTTTGCCTCCTTTACCTCATATGGATCAGACCCATCCTTGTCTGGTATCAATTCCGTCATCCCATGGCAAACTAGATCCACCTGTGGAAAAAGATCCATAATCACTACCACTTTCACTCCCAAGCCTCCCAAAGTGAGCAGAAAGTAGATATGGATTTACTGACTGGTATCTGACTGATCCATAGTAGAACAGCAAAAATTACTGGCTCCCAACTGTTTAAATAACAGCAGTAAAATTATTCCCAACCTCCTTCTCAACTGAACTGTTGACATGAGGAAATATTAAAGTAGCTAGGAGTACAGAAGATGGATTTGTGGGCAAAAAGACCCCATTCAGTTCTGGCAATGAAAACAAACTCCTAGGCTCAGAATTCTAAATGCTTGCCTTGAAAAAGCCATCTGAAGAAGTGAGTTGTAGCTCACAAATGCTTACGCTGAAATAAATTCATTGGTCTTAAGGGTGCCAAAAATGTCTTTCTGTTGTTTGAAAGTGGAATGGTCTCTTACAGAAAGTGGTAGACTGTTTTCCATCGGAGGTTTTTAAACAGAAGTTGGAGGCTCCCATCTGAGGGTACTTTTTAGATGTGGATTCCTACGCTGGCAGCAGGCCAGTGTAGGATCTCATCTAGCTCTATGATATCTCTTTTTCTTCCTCCTCTCTTTTCATTCCACCTATGTGTTGTTGTATCAAAAGTATACTTACTTTAAAATGATCCAGTAGATCAGTAGTGACTGCATAAGGAGCTCCGATCACCACTTCAGAAACGTACTAAAGGAAACAGGGGGAGAGGAGTCAGTCATCACTAATGTCCATTCCAGTTAATGAATTCTGAGGCACCAGGAATAAAACCCTTGCACCATTGATTGCAAGGTTGCTTGGTAGACAGGAGCCTCAGCATAGCATCAATCCAAAAACGCAGAAATGAAAATGTGTATTGCCATGAATCCTGTGTAATGCCATGAATCCTGTAACTTCAACTCACTTATTTGCTGCCAAAATTGCATGCATGCCATTCATACTTGTCTTTCATTCTCTCTTTTTTAAAAATCTTTATTGTGAAGCAACAACAAAAAGAACTAAATGTGCAAGTTCAGTTTACACTAATTTGCAACATTTGTTCCAATAACACACCACGGAACAGGGTAAGTAATGCAAAACTCTCTAGTTCCCTGGGCAACCCTTACTCAACATTGTAAAAATAACACAGAAAGCTGCCTTACATGAAGTCATACTATTTGTATAGCTAGCCCAGCATGTCGGATTCTGCCTGACAAGGTCTGTCCAGAGTCTCAAGCAAGCATTTTTCCCATCATGTGATACCTCTTTTTTTTAACCGGAGATGCCTGACTGAACCTGAAATCTTCTGCATGTAAAGCATGTCCTTCATCACTGAACTCTGGCTTGTTCTGTCATCAAAGAACTGTGCTAGATGATTACATGAATTCTCCTCAAGCAGAACGATTTTAAAATGTGTGCATAATCTTGAAGTCCTTTTCCTCTCTTTAGATCCAAGAGCACTGGAAAGGTTTATAGAACATAATCACCTCATTTCTTGGGAAATGCATAGAATTATTTGTGAAACTGTTATGAAGCCCAAGCTACAGTTCTTCAAGTTACCAAACAGTCAACCAGACTCAGAGTTGCTTTGCTTCAACAAGATTGTGTTTATCTGCTCTCTTCAGACCATGCCTGAGTTACAAGAGAAAGATTCTGGCCAAATACTCACCCTACAGGCTAGAACACTGAGAGTTCGCTCATGCACATTCATTATAGGGTAATTCTTGCCTTTGTACAGATTTACTTCCTGTAATTAAAACAGCAATCAACATCAGCACAAGCAATATATTATATTCCCAACTCCTCAATTCAGGTGACAAGAGATGAGAAAAACTCCTCACCTAGGCACTAAGGTACTGATACCTACCTGGTCAAAGTGCAGTCCCACAATTATATAAGGCTGCTTTGCCATCTGGTGCACTTTTTCTAGAAAATCCACATGACCAACATCTGGAATGTTCATACATTAAGGGAAAAAGGGCCTGTGGCAATAAATAAGAGGACTGAAGTATAACTTTATTTTCCCACATATCCTGTGTTTCTTTTTCTGGTAATGTCTCAGCAACTGATATAACAGCATGATTCTTTCTATATGGCACACACAGATACTCAGTTGGAACATCTCAACTGTGATAGGAGCTTGAAGGCACATACAATGTGTCACCACAATGCTCCTATCACAGTTGAGATGTTCCAACTGAGTATCTGTGTTAAGGCAATCCCATGAATTTCACAGTTTTATTTTGTTTTTTGTTTTTTTAATGCAAGGAATATTCAGAGGTGGTTTCCCATTTCTTTCCTTTGAAACATAGCCTAATAACACCTGGTATTCCTTGGTGGACTCTTGTCTAAGTACTAACCAGGCCTAACCCTGATTAGCTTCCAAGATCAAGCAGGATCTGGTGCCTTCAGGGTATTTAGGCCCTACAACGCATAGTTTATAGACTTACAATTACTTGTCTAGGATCAAGCTAAAGGGAAATCTGTTCCACAGTTTATGGAATAAGTCTTGGCACAGAACTCCTCATAACTACCAAAATGGTCTTCCAGGATTTATAAAAATAGATTCTTTTTTTTAAAAAAAGCAGCAAATATTAAATGAATAAACATGCAGGAATTTCTGGAGATCAAGGGGAAGAGGAACAAGGGTTAAATCATGGATATGTCTGTCTAACAATGCATTTGGAAGGCGAAGAGGCACAGGCTTACTAGATTAAAGACAAACATGAGAAGCCTCCATTAAAGTATGTCATTTCCGCACCCTTTACTGGTCATTTTCTTTCTTCAAATAGCTTTCTATTGAGGGATATGATACTAGCTAAGATACTAACTACAGTTATTACAGTTTGCGGCTCATACCAAACATTACATGTTACCTCTCTCCATCTGTCTTCCCTGGAACAGGTTAATTATCCCAACAAAAATCACTTACAGCACATGGGTTAAAGCAACTGTGTTGTGAGTTGATATGCTCTTTAAATTTTTGACAAATCAGTAAGGAATGTGGGCTCAAAGAGCAAAATGGAGAAACTGAAGCAAGGCAATGTAAAGTTGTTGCAGTGTGACTTCATGTAGTTTCCAACTTACGTGAGCCGAAGGTAAACCTGTCACAAAGTTTTCTGGGGCTGAGTGTGTGCAATGTACCCAAGGTCACCCAGTGGTTTTCCATTGCTAAGCATGGAAATGAACACTACCGGTAGTTTCCAGGGCTGTAGTCCAACACTCAAACTACTACATCATGCTGGCTCTTGCAACATAAACTGCTGCTTGGAAAATTTGGGGTTAACGTTTTTAGCAGAACTAATGCAATTCACTCATACCATTTTCTATGAACAGAGAGCCAGTTGAGATTTGGGAATCATGCAGTGCCAATGTGGGATAAAAGAACCCCCCAGATTTTCTTGAAATATAACCTCTGCCTTCCATTCTCCCCCAAAGAAACACATCCAGGATACGAAAAAGGTCAAAGGCACCAGCCACATAGATTATGGTATCTCCCGGTTGGGGCTCCTTGCCAGATGCAAACTGGATGATCTTCTGAGATGTTTGCAGGAACTGAGAAACTCCAGTCCAGGGGCTGTGACCTTTCGGACACTGGAGAAAGGAACACAATGTCAATGCTTAGGCAGGCTTTACTGGGAAGACCTGTAGAAGGCTCAATGTAAAATGCTATTTAGCCCATATTTCCAGCACAGGCAAGTCATACAGTCAATAAGGCATCCCTCACTTGTGTTTCAGGACATAATTTACATAACCAGAAACTAAAAAAATAAACTGAAGGCTGAGGTAACACTTGGTATTTTATGTTAAGAGAAAAAGCTATTTCAGCCAGTCAATTACACATAGCTGGCTCTTTTCTGGTCATCTGCTAACCTGTACTTTAAAGCACTATTTAATGTAAATGTATTAGATTCCTTTGCAATTTGCTAGAAGGGTTTGGTATCAGTCACTTAATATTGGTAATGAAATGCTCCCACTATTAATTTAATTCACATACTATGACACTGAGAAATTATTGCTCTAGTTTGGCATGAAATCTTGCAAACTATTATTTCTCTTTCCCACATCTGATATTTATAGGAAGAAAATAAGTTGCCTTATGCTGAGTCAGACCATTTTTCCATTCAGCCCTATACTGTCAACTCTGACTGGCAGCAGCTCTCCAGGTTTCAGGTGGGTTTCTTTCTCGGCCCTACTTGGAGGCCCCTGGTGTTCCCCCATCAAAGTACTGACAGTAGCTAGTCCTGCTTAGTTTCCAAAACTAGACAAGATTTTTAAAAATAAATGAAAGGTTTTCATGAGATGGATTGTGTCCCCATGCATTTTGTTATTATAAGGAGTTAGTTTAACCTCCGGTTTGCTAGTAAAACTGAATTACTGTGTCGCAAAATGATGCATGTCTAAAAAGTGTGTCACCAACATGAAAGTTTGGAAAGCTCTGTTCTAAGGAAAGATTTGTCTTTGCCTTCCTCTGTGGCTGAAAGAGTATGACTTGCCCAAGGTCACCCAAGGGGGTTCCTTGGCCAAGTAGGGATTCAAATTCTGGACCCTAGAGTTATAGTCCAATGCTTAAACCACTATACCATGTGGCTCTTTAAGGTGGCATTTTTGCATATTTATCAGCAATCTGGATCCTGTCTAAAGAACATAAAGCATTTCTAGGGAACAGCTAATGCTGAAAAAGAAAACTACTGAATACATAGAAGAACAAAACATATGCATGTAATTCACTCTTAGCTCATATAAACAGCAGAATTATTTGCACACAAAACCAAGTAGTTTATGGGAAAAAACGGTGAGATTGAGTCTGTAAGGGAATATTTCCTTTTGAAAATGTTTGAACATGACAATGGTTTCCAGTTGTCTTCTTTCCCATACATTTAATAAATCTAGGTTAATAGTTTTGTAAGATATAATTGCAGAAGGGAGAATGATAGGGAAAGACATGGGAAACTGAAGTACTAGCTGAAACTCTAGCTGAAATTCAGACTGTAGAAATATTGAGCAGTTTTCTTTTTGTGCTCATGAAATAATATGAATTAAATTGGCCAGTCATTGTGCTTAAGAAACTGAACCTATTTTTATTCAGAAATATAATAAAAACTGTCACGTGCTCCACAGCTCTTGTTGTGTCCTCTTAATGTAACTTCTAATTAGTGATTCAATCTATAAGGGTTATTCACTATTCTATCAAGTGACTTAATTATGACAAGACAAACATAAGGACAAGTATCATTTGCTTATTTAATCAGATTCTGAATATTAGTTTATTATTCTGCTTTTTATCAATGCTTTGTTGCTTTTAAAGGTCAAGGGACTCGAAGTTTCTGTAATAAATATATGCAACTGCATACAAAGCCCTTCCTTTCCTGTGCTGCTATACATTTCTCCTCTTTATTGCTGTTTTGTTGTTGATGTGCTAACATTATTTTGAAAAATTCTAAATTTTAAATTCACCCACACTTTTAAAAGTGCTAGAAAATGTTGAGAATAGAATGGAATTTTAGCTCCCCCATGTGACAGGACTGGGCACTGTTTCTGTAGTTAATTAAGTCAGCTAATCCTTTGTATGGGCATCAGAACCCTGGTGTCAAACAGCAACTTCCCTGAGACCAGAAGCAAGCCACACAAAGCTGTTCCTCTTCTCAAGGCATAGTCATCTCCAGCATAACCAAAGAGGGGGCTGGGTACTGTAGCTACCTCAAGCCACAAACCAAGAACCTAACCATATATTTCTATTAGTATTGGCAGGACTGGAAGCTACCTGTAAGAAACCACAAAGATGCCTGATTACCAAGCTGCTCTGATGCTCACCCCTGGAACTTGTCTTTTTGTAAGTGCTGCTCAAGAGAAGGAAACAAAATGACATGACCAGCCAGATAGTTTCTTCCTCTGTAAAAAGCTAACTTGAGATGGATTTACCTGTCTAAGAAAGTTGCCAGGCTGCAACCTGGCAATTTCTTCTGTATGTTTGTTCAGTGGATCGTGCAGAAAAGCAACTGTAGCTTGTATCTCCCTGGTTCTTATGTCTTTGCTGTTTCGTGATACCACTGCAGTATTGCCATTGCTGTGTGCCTTCAAGTCATTTCCAAGTCATGGTGACCCTAAGGCAAACCTGTCACAGGGTATTCTGGGTCTGAGAAGTATATGATGCACCCAAGGTCACTCAGTGCATGTCCATTTCTGAGCAGGGAACTGAACCCTGGTCTCCAGGGTCATAGTCTAATGTTCAAACCACTACACCATACTGGCACTCTTATTGCAATATACAGGAGTGAAATTATTTGGAGATGGGGTAAGAAGGGCCAGAAAAGCTGTAGTTTCCTCAAAACCCACACACAGGCAAATGTAAAGACCTCAAGGAAATGTTTGGGCTGAAACTTTCCACCCTTGCAAACCATTTCTGCACAAAAACCCATTTCCTGAAACATACTTGGCCTTCAACTTACTCCATGACTCAGCATCCATTCCAAACGTCTCCAGTCAGTTTGGATATGAACTTGTTCAGTTAGGGTTCTTGAAAACACTTTGTTTGTAAGCAGATCACTGAATGACACGTAATTACTTTAATCCCCCCCCACCTCCAATAAAGTTGAGTTTGTTGTAGGCATACCACAGCATAGGAAGGCCACACTAAGGCAGCAGAAACTGCATGATGAGCATTGACCTGGTCCCAGGTTTCAATTACAACTGCAGTGGGCAGTGCTTACCTTCCCAAGGTTGTCTGCATGTGTCCGATAATCCATGTCCTCAACCTGAAAAAAAATGCATTATTGCCAAGACTTCTCACTGAACCCATCCAATTAAAAAAAAAAGTGCTGGATCAGATATCTGATAGGGGACAGTCAGGTTTCTCCACCAAACATTTTACATGAATCTAATGATAAACTCAGCTGAAATTAATACAGCAATTGTTCAGTGGGAAAATGTTTGGCTTCCATCTTTAGCTACACACAAACCATACAAAACACAAAGTGAAACTCAAATTCAAATGCTTTCTCTCTACACACTTAAGTGTATCCCCAAGACAATTCACACTGCCCATCTGGAGAACTGCTGCAATCTAACATTGACACTCAACGATGCATATTCATTTCTTATCTAAGTAGCATCCCCAACATGCCTCATGCAACTCATCTGAATACCTTCATCCCCAAACCTAGCACTTCTTTAAAAAAAAGGAAAAAAAAGATGAACAACACTCCTCTGAGTTCCTTTCTTCCCTAACCATCCACACAAACCAAAAGGTCTAAATACTAACAGTAGGAACCCATACACACTTCAAAGGTCACTCTGCCAAACATATGCCTTTTTCTTTGCTTTTGGCACTTACTGTCTAAAAACCTTCTGCTAAGCAACTGTGATCCTGGCACATATCACAGGGATGAGCAGAAAGAGCCTGAAAAGCTCCAAAACATTCCTGCAATCTGTCCAGAAAGCAATCTCAGATCTGAAGCCCTAAGAGTCATAGGAAATCAATGCTATTTATTTATTTAGATATTTATATCTTGCACTTCATCACGGGATATCAGGACTATGTACAATACAGTTGGCCCTCCATATCCAGAGGTTTTGTACTCATGGATTCAACCAACTGTGGCTCAAAAATATTCAGAAAAAGACTCCAAAAAGTAAACCTTGATTTTGCAGCACATCAAGCACTATGCTGATGTGTAGACATACCCTGCTATAGCATCCTACCATTTCACTGATCCTCCGGTTCTTTCCAGTACTTGAGTTGTTCACCATTTTATATAAGGGACACCACTTTACTATGCCATTATATATAATGGGACTTGAGCATCCACAGGTTTTGGTTCCTGGAACCAAATCCCAGTGGATAACAAGGCCCACTGTATACACAATTTAAAACACTTTCAGAGTAAAACCATAAATAATTTAAACAAAATAAAAACATATTAAACAAGGCAACAGTTAAAACAACCTTAAAAACTAGAATAATTTAAAAACATGTACATGTATGTCCCAAAGTAAATTAGACACAAAAGGCTTTAATAAAAACCCATGTTTCTACTAGGCACTGGAAAGAAGCAAACACTGGTGCCAGTCCTCCAATGGTGCGCCATAATAAAGAAGGCCCTCATGTCCTCCCACTTGATATTGCCTCCATAGGTGGGACACAGAAGAGGGTTCCTCCTCCAGTCCTCAGGCAGGTATATATAGGGATATGTTATGTGTCTATAGAAGCTCCTTGTTCCCTCAAACTCTCCAACCTTCTGTTTGACTCACAACGTTACTGTGGTGGGCCTTGGTCATGAGCAGCATACGGCCAACCAGATCAGTAGTGGACACTCCCTGGGTACGTTTACATTCCCTGCAAGAAGACAAGATCACAGTGAGACAGGGGCCTTGGTAATGACCACTCAGAATCTTTGTAGTGTCCTCAAATGTGCACCTTCTTACTACCCTCCATATATGCCTGAAATACACCATAGTGAAGAAGGGAACAAAGAGGGGAGAGGAAAGGGCCCAGAAAATGGTCAGCAGGAGACTAAAGTCTCATTTATTTATTTAATTTATATCCTGTCATTCTCCCAGCATGAGACCCTAAGTGGCCTACAATATTTAAAACACAAGTATAGCTAAGGTCTTACTTTACCCATAGTCAAAAAAACCTGAACAACAATTTCTGTTTTAAAAGCACATGGTTAGAACAGTCTAAAATGCACATGAAATAGAGCAAAACAAAAATCCTTCTATGACTAAAGCTAAATGGATTTGGACCTGGCCAGCATTTTTTCAGGAGATCACTTAAGAACCAAGATGGATGCATTCTCAACTGAATGGAAGAAGAACAGGTTGCTTACCTGTAACTGTGGTTCTTTGAGTGGTCATCTGTGCCCTCGCACATTGGGATCTTCGCGCATGCGCGGCAGTGTTCGGAAAGTTCTAGAGCTGAGCAGGTTGGCAGGAACCCCTCCTCCTTTCCATACTGAGCATGCTCAGCCCACCAAGCTAACGGCCCCTCCTCAGTTTTGAAGTCCGCCGAAGCAGGACTTGAAGAGGGGAAGGCTGGGCGGGTGTGTGTGAGGGCACAGATGACCACTCGAAGAACCACAGGTACAGGTAAGCAACCTGTTCTTCTCCATGGTCTCTGTGCCTCACACATTGGGAGACTGTGTAGCTTACCAGTGGATGGCGGGTCAGGTCCTAGAGAACGGAAGACAGGACTGCACGACCAAAACGGGCATCCCGTCAAACCCAACAGTCCAATCAGTAGTGGCACACGAAGGTCAAGGGTCATGACCAGGTAGCCACCTGACAAAGCTCTTGCAGGTCAACCCCTCGAAGGAGAGCTGCTGAAGAGGCTACTGCTCTGGTGGAGTGGGCACGAAGCACAGCTGGCAGAGGCTGTTTAGCCAGTTCGTATACTAGAAGAATGGTCTGGGCCACCAACTTGGAAAATCTTTGGGTGGACACCTTGTGGCCCTTGCGACGACCACCATAGCAGACAAACAGATGGGGAGTCTGATGAAAAGGTGAGGTTCATTGAATGTAGAAGGCCAGAGCCCAACGGGCATCGAGCGAATGGAGAGATCACTCCAGAGGTGTTGCCGGGTCAGGACAGAAGGTGGGAAGAATGACATCTTGGTTAAGATGGAAACTGGAGACAACCCTAGGCAGAAAGGAGATGTCTGGAAGCAGGACTAGCTTGTCACGATGGAAGATAAGGAAGGGCTCATCTGACCTCAGTGCAGTAAGCTCACTTGCCCACCTAGCTGAAGTGACAGCAACTAGAAAAGCTGTCTTCATGGTTAGGAGCCTGTCATCAGAAGTGGCCATAGGCTCAAAGGGCGGTCGTGTCAGCTGAGAGAGCACCAAGGACAGTGACCAAGGCGGGAGCGATGGAGTGATTGGAAGATAAAGGTGTTGCAGACCTTTCAAGAATTGCTTGAGGGTAGAATCACGGAAAAGGGCAGCAGAGGGCATGTCACGTGGCTGGTAGGCCACGATAGCTGAGAGGTACGCCCGAAGGGATGAAAAAGCCAGTCCTGCTCCCGAAGGTGCAAAAGGAAATGCAGCACGGTAGGTAGGGCGACAGGCGATGCGGGTTCGCGACGAGTATCAGTGAAGGTCAAGAACCTTTGCCACTTATAGCGGTAAGACCAACGCATAGACTCCTTCCTAGCCACCGTAAGGACATCTTGAATGGCTGGAACATCTAGGGGATTAGCCACGCATGGAGATGCAGGAGTGGCAGGTCTGGATGCAGAACGAGACCGTCCAAGTGCGAGAGGAGGTCTGGTGTCGACGGAAGTGTCAAGGTATGGCTGCGAGAGGCTGCAAGAAGGGGGCCGAACCAATGTTGTCTCGGCCAATACACTAGGATGACGTTGGCGCGGTCAGAGAGAATCTTTGCCACTAGTCGACCTAAAAGCGGGAACAGTGGGAACACGTATAGTAGCTCCTTGTCCCAGTGGAACTGGAAGGCGTCGCCAAGGGAGTCCCGACCTAGACTGGCCCTCAAGCAATACCGGGGGCACTTCTTGTTCCGACTGCTGGCGAAGAGATCGATGGACAGGTGGCCCCTCGAGACACTATTTTCTGGAATGTGGTGTCGGAGAGGGACCACTTGTGGTGGCACGAGGTGTCCCTGCTGAGTGTGTCCGCTGTGACATTCTCTTGGCCCACCAGATGGACCACGACGGGGTGAATGCAGAGCGGTACACACCAGTCCCAAAGGCAAAGGGCTATGTTGAGGAGGGTGGTGGAGTGGGTGCCTCCCTGTCTGTTCACGTAACAGACAGCTATTGTGTTGTCCAACAGGATCTGCACTGTCCAGCCAACCACAAGGTTGCGAAAAGCCCACAGTGCCTTCAGGATAACAAGAAGTTCCAAGGTGTTGAGACGGGTTCCCAGGCCGTTCCAGTGCCTCTGCACCTTGAGATCACTGTAATGCACTCTCCATCCGAAGAGAGAGGCATCTGTCATTATTGTGACCCGAGGACAGTGGTCAACGAACAGCATCCCTGACAGTAAGTGCCGGAGGGAGAGCCACCAGAGGAGAGAGCATCGCACCTGCCGAGGAATCCACAGTAGGAGGCTCTGGCCGTCTCGAAGAGGGTCGAAAACCCTGATGAACCAATGCTGCAGTGGGCAGGCCCTAAGGCAAGAGAGGTAGCTGACCGCCGTCGCTGCCGCCATGTAGCCGAGGAGTTGCTGGCTCCTCCTTGTGGAGACCACTGGGGAACAGAGGACAGTGGTGGCAGCCCGGCGCAGAGTACAAGCCCATTTCAATGGAAGAAAAGTCCTGGCAGCGACAGAGTCCAGGGTGGTGCCGATGAAGTCCAGAGCATGAGTTGGCTCAAGGTGCGACTTCTTGGGGTTCACTCTGAGGCCGAGGCTGGACAAAAGAGACAGAGTAAGATGAATGTCCTCATATAGTTTCTGTTTGCAGGACGCCACCAGCAGCCAGTCGTCCAGGTAAGGGTATACCATAATGTGCATTGTGCAGAGGTACGATACCACCAGGGCCATACATTTGGTGAAGACCCTGGGCGCAGTAGAAAGTCCAAAGGGTAGCACCTTGTACTGGTAGCAAACACCGTTAACCACGAATTGCAAGTATCGCCTGTGGTGGGGTTGAACTGCAATACGGAAGTAGGCGTCTCGTAGGTCGATAGAGGCAAACCAGTCCCAATGTTGCAGGAAGGCCAGAATGGAAGGTAGAGTGACCATCTTGAATTTCTGGGGGAGAATTCACCCCCCTGAGGTCCAGGATCAGTCACAAGGTACCATCCAATTTCAGTACCATGAAGTACCAGGAAAAGAAGCTGGTGGTACTGGCCGAGGATGGGACCCACTCTATAGCCCCTTTCTGCAGGAGGGACTGTATCTCCTCCAGCAACGCCAGATTGGCCAGGGTGGAATAGTAGACGCCTCAAGGTGGTATACTTTGAAACTCAATGGCATAACCAAGACGGACGATGGAAAGAACCCAAGAGTCCGTGGTGATGTGACGCCACTCGCCAAGATGGCAGGCCAGACCCGAGCGATTGACAAAGGTGGTAGGCAGGTGGAAGAGTGGATGTGGTGGCAACCTGTGGCGGAAGTCAAAATCGTGACTTCACCGTGGAGGAAGACTTCTTTGACAACGGTTGTTGCCTTCTCAAGGTCCTGCAGGTCAAGGACGGAAGCGAGGACCAAGCTGATGTTTGGCGGGGTGATAGAGACTGGTAGGAATAAGTCAGCTGATGCCAAGAAGAGTGGGAAGTGAAACTCTTACGGGACTGCGGCATTTGATGGATCCCCATCCTTTTCGCCATGAGATGCGCCTTTACAAGATGATCCATTGTGTCATCCATCGTCGCATGGAACAGTCCCTGTCCATCAAAGGGTAGATCTTCGATGCACTTCCTGCTGCCCTTGTGGAGGCCAGCAGACCAGAACCAAGCGAATTGCCGAAGGGTGACCGCGCTGACCATCACCCGAGCTGCTCCCTCGACCGCGTGTCGGGAAGACAGGATTTGCTGGTTAGACAGCGCGACCGATTCATTATAAAATTGGACTGCGCTTGTCCTATGGTCATCTGGAAGATGGGCCAGCAGAGGGTAAAACCTGTCCCATATATTACATTGGTAGGCGGTGAGGCAGGCCTGGGTGTTCGAGATCCTCGCGATCAAGGAAGACGCAGAGTAGAAACGCCTCCCAAATGAATCTAGCCTACAACTCTCCTGATCAGGTGGAGTGGTATGTGCCCTCTTTCCACCCTTAGTCTGGGATGACTTGACCATGATGGAATTTGGCACCAGGTGGTTAAACAGGAAGTCCACATCCTTCTTCTGGGTCCTATACAGGTGCTCCAGGCAATGAGGTATTGGCTGCAGGGAGGCTGGCTGGGCCCAAGGAAGTTTCAATACCTCCTGCAGAACAGGCAAGAACAGTATCAGTGCTGCCGATGGTGGACAAGTGTCCACGTAGTGGAAAACCGGGTCTTGTACTGTCAGAGCCGGTCCCAAGACATCGAGGCCGACGGCGTTGGCCATCCGCAGGAGGATGTCCGAGAATTGTTTGATATCCTCGGGTGCTGAGTCCGGTGCAGGCTCTCAAAAGGTAAGTGGTGGAGACGAGTGCGACTCAGGTGTGGAGTTGCCCAAGTCAGAGTCTGACTCATAGGACCGCGAAGAGTGCGAAGGTGGCCCTTGGCCCGGAGGCAGATGAGGCAGTAGTGCAGCAGCCAGTGGAGGTGGAGCAGCCGTTAATGACGGTAATGACAACAGTACCAACGGTAGCAGAACTGGCGGGGGTGCCGTCAAGGATGGTATCAGCAGAACAGCAGGAATTGCATGCAAAATCGATTGAATCGATATCGGTGCCATCGATGACTGCTGAGGCAACGGATGGGCCTCCGTGGTCGGTCGAGAAATAGTAGCCGTAACCCGAGAAGGTGGTGATACCAGGCAGTAGCGTGGAAAGCGGTCTTTAGATCTTCTGTGATTATATGGAGACAGTGAACCTGATCGGGATGGAGACTGACAGTATCGAGACGTCAGGCGGTACCGCGATACCAAGGACGGAGACAGGGACTGACGACGATATGGCGACCAGTGACGGATGTCAGCATGATACCGGTCTCTATACACAGGGGAGTATGAATAGTACGATCCTGGCTGTTCCCGCCACACGTGCTCATGACCATAACGAGCAATATACGAAGCTGACAAGAATGGCGAATTGAGCCTCGTCCTAGACCTGCCACAATCAGAGGTGGTGTCCCTTTGCCATGGGGATCGCTGCCTGCCAACACAGCCTAGAGAGCATGCTGAACTAGTTCGGGCATGGGAAGGTGCCCTGTGACGAGACGAAGCTCACAGAGTATCCAAGGCAGGGCAGGAAGGTTCCAGACGGTCCAGCCCATGGTCAGGTTGACCGTGCGGCAAGGTCAACCCGGCTAGCACAGGCAGATCGAATTGTGCTGGAGGATCCTCCAAGGCTGATGGTAGCAGTACCACTGGGAGCTGGACATTGCCATGCTCCACAGAAATATCTGGAGGGCTCTCTTCCTCGACCATGGCCATCACAAGTTATGTTGGAGGAGGCATAGGAAGACCGGATGGCCGGGTTGCCGGTCAGGGCGACCGGTGTTTCTCTTTCTCCTTCTTCTTCTTCTTCTTCTCCTTTATTGAAGGGTCCAAAGAAGAAGGTTGTTTTCGTTGAGCCGCCGTGAGGGACTTGGAGGGTGGAGCCGCCTGTGAGCCCGCAGATGACGAAGAGGCAATTGGCGTCCTGGAAAGCTTCGGAATACGCGGCAAGGCAGAGACTAGAGGCAAAGACGCAGCGGATGGTACCAGAGGTCCAGTACCGTCGAGGTCGGTATCGCAGCCGTCGATACCAATGAGGGTGTGGCCGCAGGCCGCGAACAGCAGAGAAACGCAAAGCCATAGAGGTAAAGAGGGCAGTGTTTTTGGCCACTTTCTCCTTAATTTTTAAGGCTTGCTCCCAGCAGTGGGACTTTAACCTTCAAGATCTATTTCTCAAGGTCTGCGCTGTAAACTCCTTGCAAATGGAGCAGGCCCACACGTTGTGGCTTCCCCGAGGCAAAAAAGGCACTCAGAGTGTTCATCAGAGAGGGCGACTTTTCGACCACACGAAACGCAGAATTTGAACAAAGAAGACATAAGAAGATACAGAGGAATTCTCACTAAGAAGTCCGAAGGAGGAAATGAAGACAAGATGAAAAAACACCAAGAAAAAGCTGCTCAAGCAAGAGGACCTTCCGTTCGCTGTGAACACACCAGCGGACGAAAGAAAACTGAGGAGGGACCATTAGTTTGGCAGGCTGAGCATGCTCAGTATGGAAAGGGGGAGGGTTTCCCGCCAACCTGCTCAGCTCTAGAACTTTCCGAACGCTACCGCACATGTGCGAAGATCCCAATGTGTGAGGCACAGAGACCACAAAGAAGAAGAGCAAGTTATAATTGTAATGAAAATAAGTTTACTGAGTGTTTCGTTTCATCCAGGTATCACTATTCTGATGCAGGCAAGGATTCTGAACAGATCAACATCAACAATACATAGAGTTTACCTATATCTCCCAGCATTCTTCACTTGCTCATAGGTATCTTTGCCATCTGCTGTAAGTGTGATATCATCTATAAACAAAAAAGGTGTTGTATTAATGTTGGAAAATGGTGGATCTGCATGGGAAGCCTAAAAGTTACACACTATACTTTAATTATGGTGAGCTAGTATACAAGGTGGCCTGTTTTCACTAAATGTGGAGGGGAGGGACTTTAATTAGATATTCTTCCCTGTATAGAAGAGAAATAGCTTTATGAATTAAGCAGCATCTTGAAAGAGATCAGCCTGTAGTTCTATTAGTTAACCTGAGTGCAATTCCGTAGACCAGAGCTTTCCAAACTTTTCCTGTTGGTGACACACTTTTTAGATAAGTATCATTTTGTGACATAGTAATTCAGTTTTACTAGCAATCCAGAGGTTAAACTAACCGATTATGCATGCACAGTACCCAGAGGTGTATCTAGGGTGGGGAAAGGCAGCCCCCTTCATGCGATCTTGGCCCATTGCCGTCACTCTCACCAAGGAAAGTGTGTATAAGAAATGGAGCAAAAAGTTTTGTGTGTGTTGAAGGTGTGTAGGTGTGTGTGTGCGTGTGCATGAAAGGAGGAATGTGTGACAGAGACAGGAAGAGATTGTGTGTTTGTGAAGGGGAGGAGCCTGTATAAGGTATGTGTGTACACTTGCTAAAAGCACATTTGTGCCTTGGAGACTGGATGAAAGAGAGGTGGAGAGTGTGAGAGGGAGAGAGAGAGAATGAGGGAGGAGGAGTGTCAAGATATGGGAGGGGCGTCTTTTTGCAAAATCCCTGAAGGACTGGGGAGGCAGGGGAAAAGTCTTGCAGAGATGCTCCCTGGTGGTGGCTGAATGTCTGGAGCAATGCAACCCTAGAGACCTCTGCAATTGTGGTTTAGTCCCTGCGTTTGTTTTAAGTGCTGTGTTACTGACAGGCGGAAAAAGAAAATACGCCTTCCCACATTCTCATCCCGAAACAGACTTCACATGCAGGGGTTTACTGGGTTCAGATTTTGTGAGTTCTGTTAAAATCAGTAGCCACTCAAGAAAGCAAGGCTATGTGGGTGGTACCAGGGCAGGGAGTACTGAGGCAGGAGCGCAGAACAATCCTCCAATCCCACCCTATCACTGTCAATCAGCCAGGGGCTGCTTTGATTTCAGAAGCCTTTGGCTAGAGCTCTCTGGTGCTCTCCCTGGCTCACACACTTCCAGGCGCTTGCTCGCTTGCTCCTTTTCCCAGCAAAATGCCTCTGGTGCTACTGCTCCTTTCTCACTCAAGCTGGGGTGGCAGCTACTTCGTCAAACTTTCCTGGAGCTGGAGGGAGGGCAGAGGAGGGCCAAGCAAGCTGGAGTGCGGTTGAAGTGGAAAGGGTTGTGGTTGCTGCCTGGATCCCTCTGATTGTCTTTGCAGTGATGGAGTTGCAAGCAAACTCCTTTCCCTCTCCCTCCACAAATGGGCATGAGAGTGCTAGACTGGCACTCCTAACATTCCCTGCCCCCGAAACCTGGCAAGAGTGGCAGCAGCAGGAAAGACTCAGGTTGGGGGATCTTTTTCAGTCGGGAAAGGCAACACACCTACATGCTGTTGCGACACACCATTTGGGAAGCTCCACTGTAAACAGTATTAGCCTCCACTCTGTTTTTGTCCCCAAAAGCATGAGCCATCCTATCAGGTATCTGTCCAGAACTTTATGACTTTATTATATTATGCTGTGGAATTGATAAAAGTCTAGGGCAGAGAATGAGCATGAGATTTAATAGAAGATATCTAAAAAAGCTTCCTCTGTTTATTTTAGTCTAAGAACCACAGTTAAGCACAACCAGTCTCACTATGTAAAGATACAAGTTTTAAAAAAAGAAAATACTCGGGGACTCACCTCCATGTACGCAGAAGTCACAGTTGTATTTGTCAAGGGTTTCCAGTGTTGTAACATAAGGAGCTCCTGGCACAATCTCATCCACCCATTTAATAGCCTTCACCATTTTGTACCTTTCTTCTTGAGTGAAGACAGGGGGACCTTTATGCTTGGAGATTTCATCTGGGATTAAGAAGAGGAAAGAATACCTGGTTAGTGTTAGGCTTCTGTGCAGTTTCAGGTAGCCATGGCTGCAAAGAAAGCTCAGGGGAAAAAAAAAAGGCCAGGCAAGGGGAAATCTCAAAAGCCAAAGAAAGACTGGACAAAATTTAGAGCCAGACTATGCACAACCTGATGCCTGACCCAAGGAAAAAGCATTTGGTTCCATCTAAAGGTGGCAGGGTCTCAGTGGCCTTGACACTATCTTCTCAGTCTCCCTGATACACCAGCAACAACTTTCCTTACCATCTGTATGGACTCCCACAATCAGGTAATCTCCCATTGCACGAGCCTGCCGCAGTTGATTGGAGTGCCCATAATGCACCATGTCATAGCTATAGAAAAGACAAAGAGGCCTGTGTAAATGCCATGGTACTCACTGTTATCATAATACAGGAAAATACAGGTTTCATGCTCCAACTGTTGCCTAACATAAACATGGGCAAGCCTAGCAAGAATGATCTGTCCCTTCCTGATTACCTACTGGACAGGCAGAAAGAAGAAAAATAGGCTGTGTAAATGCCATGGTATTCAATCACAAGACTCTCCAGTACAATATAAAGAACACTAGTCCAAATGTCAGTTGAGCTCAAACAAAAAAAAAGAAAGCAGTGGGAGAACATGCCTGCTTCAGTGTGGACAGCACACAAAGCAACATGATGTCACTTTTAACTGCCCTGGCTTGATCCTACAGAATCTTGGGATCTGTAGTTTGATGAGAAACTTAGATTTCTCTGCTAGAGAGCTCTAATTCAGAGGAGCTAAGTAAAGCTCTCTAGCACAAAATTTTATGTATCTCACCAAACTACACATCCTAGGATGACAGTTAAAGTGGTGTTAAACTGCTGTCACTTTGTGGTACAGAAGCTCTTTCCTTATGAATGCCAATAATATCATGGCCAACAAGTTCAGTGAGAAACATGAGGGGGATATTAGCATGCATAAGAGAACAGAAGCAAACAAACTTTTACAGGGGTGGGAGTCCATAGTGTGTAGGGAAAAAATTCCAAACAAACCACTGAAGAGTAAGCCTGCTCAGTAGCCACAACATATTGAGGGACTGGGTGGGAAGGGAATGGGGCATAAGGGGAAGGAAGTATCCAAGAAAATGACACAGCTGGCTTGGGAGGCTGCCCCCCCTACCAAAATGTGGCACTCCATATTTTGTTGCAAGTTCAACTTGTATCTATGTCATTGGAAGCCTCATGGCCTTTGGGTTTGTGCTCAGTACCCTCCTTGGAAGGCATGATTCAGAGATAAAGGGAAGCCATTGAAGAAATTGCAAAGAAGATGAGCAACTAGGCACAGATGACGCTTCTTTGAGCCCAGTCATCCTACTCATGTACTATGAGTAGGCAGACCAAGTACAAGTCCTTTCCCTCCAAAATCCTTTAAAGGGAGTGGTTTCAAGAAAAAAAAACTGTTACATGACCTACATTTTGTATCCAGATTACAAAACAGATTGTATTTTGTAATCAAAAATGATTGCACTTGAAAGGCGCCACACACATTGGTACTTGCTCCTGCAACTGTATGCGCTGTATAGAATAAGCTCCACACACCTCTTCTTGCTTTCCACTGTTCTGTTACCACCATTAATTGGTACAGCTTCATTTTTGAGGAATTATTTCAGAGACAGCAGGGGTGCGAGCGCGGCTGGGATAGCGACAGAGAAGAACACATTCCATAATAAATATATCTCTCAAGGCATTTACAAGGAGAAGGTACTTATACTGCTAGAATGAAACTGGGGACAATTCTTAGAAAGTTTTATCTCAGACAGGAGCAAATACCCATGTTTTTTTAAAAAGTCAGTTTTAATGAGAGCAAAAGTTATGTCAATGTGGATTACAAATTAACACAAAAACAGCTTGAAGAGAGCAGAAATTCCTCTGGCTTAATCCCACTGCAACCCAGAAGACAGCAAGTGTGTCAGAAGTAGGGCAAACAATCAGTGACTGAGGTGCTCATGTGTCACATTGCGATCCAGAACTGGCCTTGGTGGCAGGCAGCATTCCTGGCAGTTCTCTTCCAGCAGCTACATGGCCACTACTGCAGTTACCATGACAACACTGGGAGGAGTTCCAGGTACCATTTGCCTTCTTCTCTGTAAACCCACACTGGAGGCAGGGAGGGAGCAATCTACTTCAGTGCACACCCAGAAATGAGACCACATGCCAGATGCTGGGGCTTTCTGATTACATATCTCCACCCGTCCACTCCTGCCAAATCTTAGTATGTAAGTCCTTTCCTCATCCCTTTAATTATTCTTGAGCTTCTTTGCTATTCCTTGCTGAGGGCAGAGAGTTTGCTGTAACATGCTGAGCCCTGCTTAGATAAGAACATGCTGTTCCTTCACTGGTCTCTTGGAACGTGTGAGAGCAGATACCATCAATTGCTAATAAAGCATCTGAGACTGTTAATTGAAACTGGTACTGCCTGCTCTGTTTCACACCTAGCCATGAGGAATACTGCTCTCCTTACACTGCTTACACAATCAGTTTTAGTCCTTAACAAGCATTATCCAAGTTGCTACAATGAACAAACAGAACCAGATGGCAAGAAATGTCACACTGAGTAGGACTACATATATGAATATTTATGAATGTAGGAGTCTGCATAGAAAGGATGTATTCTTGAAGGGTTTATTAATCCAGTGCTTCTCCAGATATTTGATGTGGGGGACTGGCAATATCCACCCATGCCAGGAACTGGTACCGTATTAGTGCCATGTTATCACCATGTGTTGATTTTCCAACTAGAGACTTGCCTTAAACTGAAGCTGATGCCTTGGAGACCAGCACTGATCCTGGGACCACCACTAACTAGCACTGTGTTAATCAATCCGAATCCACTCATTCCTGCCCGCCCCCCGCTTCTTCCCTAGTACAGGAAAATACAGGTTTCATGCTCCAACTGTTGCCTAATATAAGCATGGGCAAACCTGGTAAGAATGACTTGTCCCTTCCCTGATCACCTACAGGCAGTAGGACAGGTAAGAGTAGGGAAAATGGCCTGTCAAAGAGAAAATGGGGAGTCAAAAGTCCACTTGTGGCTCTGATCTGGCTCTCTGCCCAAAAGCAGCCACCAAACGTTAATCGTAAGGCAATGTTGCCTTTGACAGTAATCAAGATTCCCCATGCTTGCACCTTTTAACATTTGCATTTAGATTCTGACAATGAAGTATTTAGTTCCACAATTTAGGATTCCTCCAACTCCCTTTACTTCCTCCAATCTCTGTATTCCAGTGAACTCTGTCATGACCACTAGAAGTTTGCTAAATTCAAAAGTTCTTTTCCAGTCTAACAACTCTTCCAGTCTAACAACTCTTGCAATACTCTTAAAGGCGATTCTATGCTTCTTCTGTCTCCATTGGGAGGCCACAATGATCACAGTATGTCTGCTACTCTTTCTCTATGGGCATTGTCACTATGTGAAACCATCAAATTTCATAAATTCAGTACCATCTATATACTGACAATACCAGTACTATTCTTCTCCAGTCTAGAACTGATCCATCTTTATCTCTGCACCTCTATCCACAAATTAGCTGCCAGACTCAGCAAAATCTCTCATTGCTCTGATCATAATGCCCCTATTTAAATTTCCAAAATAACTTCCTGCTCACTTCCAAATTCACTGTTACATCAAGCTTTTTTATTTTAAGTTGTTGGGTTTATTTTGATATGGAAAATAATCCCTGAGAATTCGATATTGGGAAATGAACCTAAACAAATTGATTCTAAAAATGTTCTGTTTAGACTGCCAGAAAGAAAGTGCAATGATCATGTACAAACAACTCTGTAGAACAATGCTACGCAAACAGGTGATCTGTGGGCCCATACTGGGATGCAAGCAAGTTTCCAGAAAAAAAAAAGAAACAATTGCAGCCAATGAGCATAAGAATGGCATTAGTCTCTGAAACCATAACTACAGCTGTTGCTGCTCCCCCACATCAGATGGCTTAAGAACCACTGCTCTAGAGCGCAACAACAACACTTTTCCCACTAAATTGGACTGACTAGAATTAAACAAAGAAAATACATATCTGTTGATGTTCCTCATGGGGCTATGGTTTCCAGCCCAGCCACCAGTAGTAAAGTTGCAAAAATGTAATGGTAATTTAGAACTTTTTAAAAATGTAATATAATGTAACGTTTTAAAAAATTAGAAGGGATAGTAGTCCTTAAACCAGCAAGAGAAAAACAATTGGATGGAGACAGTGAAATGGCAATAACCATGCAATTCAAAATGGAATTTGGGAATAGTCACCCCAAGTAGCCATAACTGAACACTACTGCAAAGGACATGATGAGCATGGTGCTAAAGTTGCAAGGATTGTACTATCATCCTGTCTGAAACCAAACCATCTCCACCAAACAAATACTAGGGCAAAAAATGAATAGTCATGGAGTACAAATAAAATGATTTATAAACAAGGTAACCTACATTGCCTGTGACAACAATATGAGTAAGTAACATCAGTTCCAGCTAAGACAACTAAGATGGGGACAATCACAGATTCAAATCCCCATTCAATCACAACCATTTTAGGGTCTTCAAACCAGTCACCACCTTGTATCATAACTTTCTTGGTAGCAACACATAAAACTGTTGTGAATGTGGTATAATCCCCCTTTTCCCTGCACAGTGCCTTGAACTTTTTGTAGAAAAGCCAAAATACAAATTTAATATGTAACTTAAAAAAAAAAAGAATAGTTCTCTCAAATTGTCATTTATATCCAAACAATAGTATGTGCCAGCATATAGTTTCTATCATTATTATTAATATGTGCAGGTCATATATGTGTAGCCAGTACACACAAGTGTCAGACATCTCTCTCACACTCCTTTATTGCAAGTCAGGCAGGAAAAAGAATGGGAAGAAAAGAGACACACACAAAAGGAAACACTATATGAATAGCTCTAGAATTCTCCAGTAGTATCAACAGTAGCAGGAATAATGCAAAAGATACCAAGACATCTTATAACATGTGGTAAAGAAAGGAAGCAATCAGAAGGGTGGGGTATTTGTGTAAAATTCTGAAATGATAGAGCCATGTGATCTCATAAACAGCTCATTTGCAATCAAGGCCCAGGCAAATATCATTCTGGATCATTAAACTCCCACCCACAACAATAAGAAACAATCTAAAGCAATTTAAAGTGGAGATAGGCAGAGACAGCCATCAGCACGCTATCATTTTACAGCCAAATATACACACCTACAAACAAAGGGAATTCAGGACAAAGAACAACCTAAAAGTACCTCTCTATGGGACGTTTACAGCCTCCCATCTAAGCTCCAAAGGTCTTTCCGCACAGTACTGAGTTGAGAACACTCAGTCCCTTCAGAAGGGATAATTGGTTTATTGGGACTAAAACTTGCCCGCTTCACGGTCCAGCCAATAGGGAAAAAAGAGAAGATGCCCACAAGAACACGTTATGCCGTGTAACTGCCCACCCACCACTGGAACTGGTGCCCACTGCCCGGCTTTGGGACCGATTCAGCTCTGAAGGCAGCCCAGCCCCTACAGCTCAGCTGATCTCCCTTAGCCACCCAGCATGCGCTCAGAGCTATTCAAAAATTTACGCTACTAGGAAGTATTGTAGAATTAGACATTTCACATGCCCAACAGCTAGCAGAGAGATAGAACAAGAAGCCTTATCAGAACGGTTAAGGCGCAGAGTGCTGGAACGAGAATCCAGAAGACGCTTCAGCAGCCGGCTTGGACCACCAACGAGCGCACCTTTTCTGAGGTAAAAGCCCAGAAAGTTCCACCGGGCTTCCTCCCCCGTGAAGACAGAGGGTCGCAGCCCCGGGCGACGGTGCCTCATCTCCTCTTGCTCCTTCAGACCCGGTGTGGGGAACTCGGGGGCCCCTCCCCAGCGGACACCGATGGACTACAATTCCCACAGGACTGTGGTCCGGGCACAGACTGCGCGAAGGGGCCGGTCCCGCCAGCGCCCGGGGTGGAGGGACTCGCCCGTACGCCCCAGTGGGTGGCGGACGCCCCGAGTGCGGAGCGGAGCTCAGAAGAGGCGCCCACCGGAAAGCCGCAGCGCAGACAGTGTTGCCATGGGGACACGAGCCGCGCGCTCTCAACGGCCAGGGGACGACGCCGAGGCAGCGGTTGCGCGGAAATACCGGGAAAGCCCCCCCTCCCCTAGGCTGCCCTCTCCTCGGCGTCGCCTCACCGGTCTCCGGCACTCACCATCCGTCGCACCAGACGCGTACGGGCCGGTGAGCGGCGTGGCTGGCAGGGGAGGCGGCGCCGGCGGCTCCGTTCCGCAGCATCTCTAGCGAGCGAGTGCCGGGCTCTCAGCTGGTGCCCTGACCCCCGCGGCGCTGTCAGTAACTGGGCCCGCCCCCGTCACGTGACGACGGAGGAGCTCCCGCGCGAACGGCCATCTCCGGCTGCTGTCACGTGACGACGACAGGCCTCCTCCTTGGTGCTCTCGCTCACGCCCCGCCCACTTCGGAATCCGCGGCGCGGCGGGGGGGGCCAGGGAGCGGAGCGGAGGGCGGTGTTGTTGCTTCTTCTTGCTCCATTTCTTTCCGCCGGCGGCACCGCGCTGGAATGTGGCCGGGTGGGAGCCCGCAAGCCCTTCCCCGCAAGCCGGGAAGATACCGGAGCTCTCTCGACCCACCCAATCGTCTCCTGGCGGGCTGGCCTTCCGCCTTCGCCTCCCCCCCCCTTGCTGATGAGAGCGCCCCATTTCGTTTCCATTTGCAGCCTGTCATGCGCCTCTAAGCCGCTCGTAAAATATTTTTAAACTACTAGGCGAGGGCATGTTATCTGAGCACATTCCCTAAATTATAAGATCATGTGCTGTTGTTGTTGTTGTTGTGTGCTTTCAAGTCGCTTTTGGCTATTGGCGACCGTGAGGCTAAGCTATCAGGGGGTTTTCTGGGGCTGAGAGTGTGGTCGCCCACGGGTTTCCGTGGCTAGTGGGGAATCAAGCCCTGGTCTTCCTGGTCCAACGCTCAAAGCACCAGGCTACCACTCTACTCTGCTTTGGTTAGACCCCATCTTGAATACTGTGTCCAGTTCTGGGCACCCCAATTCAAGAAGGACATGGTCAAGCTGGAGCAAGTTGAAAGGAGGACAACCAAAATGGTGAGGGGCCTGGAAGCCATGCCCTATGAGGATAGACTTAGAGAGCTGGGTATGTTTAGTCTGCAGAAGAGAAGGTTAAGAGGGGACATGATAGCCATGTTTTAATATTTGAAGGGATGCCATGTAGAGGAAGGAGAGGGCTTGTTTTCTGCTGCTCCAGAGACCAGGACAAGGAGCAATGGATTCAAGCTGCAGGAAAGGAGATTCCACCTGAACCTCAGGAAGAACTTCCTGACAGTCAGAGCTGTCCGGCAGTGGAATCTGCTGCCTCGGAGTGTAGTGGAGTCTCCTTCCTTGGAGGTTTTTAAGCAGAGGCTTGATGGCCATCTGTCGGGATTGATTTGAGGGTGTTTCTGCATGGCAGGGGGTTGGACTGGATGGCCCGTGTGGTCTCTTCCAACTCTACATTTCTATGATTCTGTGATTCTACACTGGCTGTACTTGCCTCAAAATGGTAAGGTGAAGCACCTGTGTCAACAGTGTAACATGACCCCTGTCATTTCCACCCCAAAATGCTAGGTTAAGGTACCCCGAGTCAACAAGGAAAGCCCCCACTGATGTATTATTTCAAGATTCAGTTTAGGAATAAACCTCTGCTCAGATGTACAATGAATTCCAAAGCAAGGTACCCAGCAACATTGCTGAATATGACAAGGAGATAGTGAGGGAGACTAGAAATACACAATCTATACCTCAAAACAAACATGGATGCGCTCTTAAAAAAACCCAAAAAACAGCCATTTTATTATTTTGTAATTTTTAATAATATTAATTGGCAGCCCTGAGTATTAAACACCAACTTTTCCGTCAGACAGCAGCTAAGCTTTGGCCTCTGTTTATAGGCTAATTATATAAATCATCTATGAAAATAGCAGCTGTGGTTTTTCCAGTTTGCCCAGCAATCCTGGCCAAATCCAGTGCAGATGTAATTTCCTGTCCTGATTTTAGAAACTTCAGTTGGTCCCCGAGATTTTTTTAAAAAGTGTCCATAATCAAGACAGTTTTTTTCTCTTGGTGCCTTTTGCACAGCCCCTGCCAAACCAGCCACCAGAAAGGGGGGCAGCAGGTACCTGCTGCTGCTCTCCTAGTGGCACTTCATGGAGACTTGCTGGTAGGGCCACAGGTTTGCGGCTATGGCTGCCTTCTTCTTCAGGTCGCAGAGGAACAGCCATGGAGAAGATGGGATCCTTTGTTCTACAGAGCAATAAAAGATTAGGTGATGTTAATTTGCAGTATTGCTAGAGAAGTCCATACTCCTTACCCTGAGCCCTGAACATCAAAGAGAAGCCCTTGTTAAAAACAGCTATGCACAATATTCTACTTTAAATCCAGGCAAGGATATCAGCATCCTCCTTTTAACTGTAAAGGGCTAAGTCGATATGCCTTTTTCTACCCTCAGATAAGCTGCAACTGTGTTATGCCACCGTATTGCAGTGGAACATTCAGAAGAGTTAGCTTTAATTATAAGTTGCACATGATATTGTGTAAGACAAAGACAATAGGCTTAATTGCTTAAGAGGGAATTAAAAATACTACGTGTTGCTACGAGAATCTAGCATATTTTTTGCTGACCTGTCATAGCAAGGGATGGGAAGCCCTAGTTCATCCATCAGGAGCTTCATCACATCATCACATTTCCCATGAAGTTTCAGGGCAGCTAAGTCATCCTTTGGTGTCCACTGCAAACAGAATTGCAACACTGTGACTGAAATGAATTAATGACTTACTGCTATTGCATCAAATCCATATTCAATTCAGGGTCCACTGGGAGATTTCCAGTATAAGAATACTAGTAACGCATTTATTCCTTGCAAAAGAAACAGCACTTCAGTATTGTCATCTAATTCATGGAGGATCATGCCAGGAATGGTTACTAGTTACAATGGCAAGACATTTTTCCTGCAATATCACACGCAGTATAGCCTTCTATACCAGTTGCAAGGGAAGACAAGTGGGAAGTGCTGTTGTAGTCATGCCCAGCTTGTAGTCTTCACACAGCATCTGGTTGGTCACTAGGTGAATACTGGCCTAGGTAGGCTTTCAGGTCTCACCTGCATAGTCTTCTTTTTTGAGTTACTGTTTATGAATGAAAATGTGGGGGGGGGTTTAACCTGCTGCCACAGCTTGTTACAAAATTGCAATTAATCATTGATAATTCATGATACAACAGGTGCTCTCTAAAACACATAAAAAGAGATAACTCGATACACTTTTGCAGTTCACCTCATGCTCTATTATCACAGCAGAGGAATGGAAAAGCTAATATAGGAAGAAATATACATGTAGCACTTAAACCATCAATAGAAGAAACAAGGCAGTTATTTGCAAGCTACAAAACAGAATGAACATGCAATACACTAGCAAATCTTGTCCAGATTCCAATTACACCATATGGAAGTGAGTACCACAAAAGTGTCATACTAATACGAAGCTGATTAGATCACTAATGTACCCCAGTACTGCCCATTTCAAGTGGCCACAAATCTCCAGAGTTCCAAAGCACCCCTCCCCCAACTTTTTAGCCCTGTAGCTCAAGATCCATTTCTTTTCACTGGATATGTCAGGGACTGGGCCCATGACCTTCTGCATACATTGATCCAACACTCACTTATGATCCCATAAACACATTAAAGTAATTAAAAATATCACATGCACCTATATAACACACCAAAGTAAACTGGTCTGCTCATAAATGACACTGCTTACACCCACCTGCAGATTTACAATGTAGAGTTTAGGGCGACGTCTGGGTGGCTTACTCATGCACCACAAGTGAGGGTACTTTTTCAAAACCTGTCAAAGAGAAAGACAATACAACCAAAATATATCCAAAATAGGAATGTGATGGTGATTTAACTTCAGACATCTAGAAACAAGGCATAACTTCAACCATGAATACCTCTGACGGGGATGTCAATGACCTTAAGATATCCAACTCTGTGTTTGCTTAGTAAGACTTTCGTAGTTTGCAAATATCCTATTTGCTGGCGTATAAGACTCACTTTTTTCCTGAAAAATACTGTTTGAAAATGAGGTGCATCTCATACGCCAGCAAATAGCATTTGCCAGCATATAAATGGGTTGCATCTTATATGCTAGTGCGTCTTATATGCTGGCAAATATGGTAACTAGAACTCAGTATTCATCAATGTAACATTTTATCCACCTTGGCAAATTATGATCAAAAACACTGACTGTTGATTTGATTAATTCAGTGTTAAGAAACATAGCAAAGTTTGCACTGAGAAGGAAAATAATGTATTGACAAGCTGTCTGTTTCTGAAACAAATATTTTTGCTACTAAACCTTGATGACATGTTAACGAGCACATCATTTCTGTCCTCAGAATGTCCTTGAGGTGATGTTAGAAATACTGCAACCAGACACATGAGCAAATGATAGTGCAAAAATATACTGACTGAAAACGGTCTTTCTTTCTTGTTTTACCTTCAGGCTAGACCCCAAACAAAGGATCGCATCAGCTTTGCTTGCAGCTTCTGTTGCTGCCTTCCAGTTCAAGGGCTGCTGCAAGATTCCTTTCTCCCCAAAGTGTACAATTGTATCTCTTAGTTGTGTCCCACATTTGTGACATACTCTGCCAGTATGGTGCCTGTGCAAGGCTGTACGCTCTGTCACATCAAACACTCGCACATATTCACGGTTGGGTGTACAAGATGTGCAAACCTAGTTTTGGATGCAAGCACAAAGCATGTTAGCACTCTTAGCACTTTTATGATGCCCTAAACCTAGCTTTCAGCAAACACTCACCTCTATGTACATGTTTCCATGCAGCTCAGAAAGGGCTTCCCGAGGGAGTCCACTACGCAAGTGGAGACCATCACAGTTTTGTGACACCACATGCTTCACCTGAAAGAGAAAGAAGCATCCTGGGGAGTTGAAACAAAGAATTTCCTCTGTCTTTTTACCAATTCCAAAATATAATGATCTAGGAGGTTCTCACATCATATTAACAATCTTCCCTTCCTTTTCCCCCTGTTCTGCTTCCACCAAAACTGCACTTGGATGCTAGCTCTAGATGGCTGATTGATGCCTCTGAGCTCTTGCCAACCAACTGTAGTTGCCTGTAGGAGTAAAGGTTACCTACCTCTCCTATATGTTGTACATGTTATTTATTCACCAACATAACTTACACAGTCTTTTGTAAGAATATAGAAATGAAAACATACCAAGTTGACCTATACCTTTACCTACAGCATTCCACAACCCTCTAGTTCTTCATGAATTTTGGGCTGTGTTTCATGGCAAGTAGAACTATTTATGGTTTATCATCTCAACCTACAATTCTAGCCTTGCAGAGGCTGAGCAGTTTCATTTTCAGATTCATCACTGCAGTTTGCAACAAGTGACCAACAGCTATATTCTGCTTCCTTGCCATTTTAAGTTCCATGTCCCTTGCTTCACTTTATTTAGCAATATTGTGTAAGAGTAATTGTCAGGAAGAAAAATGCATGTATGCAGCACTCTTCCTCTCCATCATCATAAATCCTTCAGACATAAGATACACATAATGCCTTTCACAGAAACCCTACTATGCTCGGCTCTCCCTCTTTGCAGCTATCTCCCTTAACTCCAGAGGTATAGAACCGACAAATAAAAGTCCTTACCAGTTTGTGTTTGTGCAAACAGGCAATGCTCATGTGGGTGAGTGTAGGCTCTGCCTCACTCAGATCTGTAGCCCTGGTAAACAGGGGGGAAAAAAAGAGTAACCTTGATGCTTGCAGTGCAGCCCCTATGGCTAGAAGAGTCACCCAACAAAGTTCCCAAGATGTGAGAAAAGAAGATGAACTGGTTACCTGATACTCCTTCCTTTCTGCAGCATAGTCCATACCCCATTTGGGCCTCTGTAGTCAGGAATTGAAGCTGCCTGTTACCAGGAAACATAAGAGAAAAAAGTACCCTTCTGGATGGACACTTCAGGAATTTACTTGCCTTGTCCAAATGCACAAGCAATTCTGCCTATCACGTTCTACAAACTTTGCCAACTCCACAGCCCCCTCCTCAGATGCTCTTCCACCATACAAAATCTGCTACCATCCTCAAAAAAATCAAAGTCATTTGTAATCCTAATCTACCCATCAGCCCATTAATACTAAACTGAGTCCTGACCAACAAATGTCCTCAGGTTTTTCCTCTGTTAGAAAAAGCCCCTATTTCCAAATTTTTCTTAGAATTCTTGACCCAGGACGAAGTTACATCTTGTGATATTTATGTAGCAAGCACATGATTAATCCATCTTGTTTTTCCACCTCCTACACAGGTAAGGCAGATTATTTACACAGTATTTCAGAAAAAGAAAACCCAGCCTGCCCAACAACTCACTTCTACTGTCAGCTGCTTTGCCAAAGGCAAGTTAAACTAGCTCCTTTTTTTCTTAAGCACATGGCATTGAAAGGAAGAATCAGGCATGAAGACCTTCCTACTTACAAAATAGTGTGGAAGAATGCTCTCCCTTTTTTTGGATTATGCTTCTCATGATCATTTACTACTAGCTGTGCTGGCTAGGTATGATGAAAGGTGAAGTGCAACAACACCTGAGGGACCATACATTCCTAGCCCTGCTGTATGAGTTGCTTCTAGAGCAATCCCTCTGCTTTCCAAAAACAAGTCAAAATTCTTAACATGTAAGCAGCCTAACACATAGTCTGGCTAATATGTTAGATCTGAGATAGAGAAACTAGAAATAAAGGGTGTTATTTGCTTCTATCAGCCTCTAGAAAACAATGTGACACTCTCAACATTGATGTCCATTGCAGTGATTTAGAATGCCACCTACTGATGACTGTCAGAAATAGTTCTGACACCTCTTTCTCTTAATCTGTTTCAAAGAGCATTAGGCCATTATCTAATAAAATGCAATCTGTCACAGCTCAATATACCAAAGTTCCCAGCCAATCAATTAAAACTACTTTTAGAGATGCTATAACGTATTTTACAACTTGTTCTTACTTGTAAGTGAGGGAGCCTAAAGAATTTTCATCTGTCAATCATGCGTCACGACCGTAAGGGGTGGCTCAGTACTAAGAGCTAAAAAAATACATTATCCTATTTTTACCACAGACGACCTTAGAAGACCCATTAACATAGCCTTACTGTACTGATGCCAGCTCCAGTATATATGATGAGATGCTTAGCTCCTTGCACAACTTCAGCAAGCTTGCTGACTTTTCTCTTCAACTCTTCAGGTTCATCACAAACCTAGAAGTAAATGAATAAAGTATTCTAGTTTTCCCCCAATGCATCGTATTTCAGCTATGTCCCATATCATTCTGCTCACTTCTTCACGTGACAAAAACTGACCTCTGCCCATTAAACCTATTACCACTCTTTCTTTTGTCTCCTGTCCTGCAAGTTTGTGAGGGAGAATACAGAATGGAGGGAAAGCACTCTGGACAGCTGCAAACCAGTGATGGAATAAAGGAAATATTATGGTCAATCAAGGGGACAAATTTATCCATTAAAATAAAGAAGCAGTCAACATGAATCAAACACTGAACATATTTATTTGTTTTTTATAGGATGCTTCTAAGCATATGAATTCCAGGTCATAACAATATTCCTCACAACTTGTTTCCCCATTTTATAGACCACTTCAGTACATCATTTAAGATATGATAAGTAGTTCAGACACTAAGCATATGGTTCACATTTTAAAAGTAAAATGAGAAGGACACCCACCTCCTCTAGCCGGTGTTGCAATCTTTCACGTTTCTTGCGGAGCCGCTCCAGATCTCGTACAATCTCTTGACATCCAGACAGAAAGAGAGTCTCATCAGCACTCCGCTCTGCAGCTGGCTTGTGGAGAATCTGCGACACCTAGGATTGAACAAAAGATGAAAATGTCCAAACTCTTCCACTAGATGCCATCCCATCAGTAGAAGAGCCTCACTGGATCCTGGCCAGAGTGTGTAATTACTCTAAGACTGGAATCCTATACATGCCTGCTTGTCTGAGTAAACATATGGAGGACTGCTTTGTTAAGTGCCAAAAAAAAAAAATCTGAAACAGGGCTATATAATTGCTTGCCAATACACATATATAATTTTGTTTTAATCACTCTTCATTTCAGTATTAAAAGTCGAGTGTACTCTAACGAAGGTCTTGTTGTATAAAAGAAGGTTTAGGGATGATACTAGCTGCTTGGCATACTTAGATATGAGTCCTGAACTGGCCAGTCTTAATGTTGAAATCTTTTAAACACAGTGCTAACTAATCATGAAGTTTTTGGAGAACTAGTTCTGGTGGTGTACTGGTTCGACTGTTGGGACTAGAACACTGGGAGAGCAGGGTTCAAACCCTGCTTGGCTGTGGAAACCTGCTGGGTGTTCTTGAGCAAGTCACACTCTCTCAGCCTCAGAGGAAGGCAAGGACAAACCGCCCTGGAACAAATTCTGCCAAGAAAACCCATGATAGGTTTGACTGAGGGTCACTATAAGTCAGAAACAACTTGAAGGTGCACAACAACAAGGGGAGATGTAACAGTAAGGTGTGCAGAAGGTAAAGAAAAGGATATTTTTCTCCCCTTTTCATCATAGTAAAATCCAAGATTGTCTACTAAAGCTGAATAGTAGTAGATTTAGAAGTGATATAAGGAAGCACTTCTTCACGCAGCATAGAGGGGAGCTATGGGATTCTGTAACACAAGATGCAACCACGACTGCCAACTCTGATAGCTTTTGGAGAGGAATTTTGGAAGCTCATAGAAGAGTCAGGATAACTGCATATTACGCGCAGAGTCAGAGGCAGTGTGGTCTTCAGTACCAGTTGCCGGCGAACGCGAGATGGAGGCTGCCGTCGCACTCACGCCCTTTGGGCCGCCTCTCCAGAGATAACTGGCTGGCCGCCCGTGCGGAGAGAGGGCTTGGTCCGATCCAACAGAACTCTCGGGTTCTTAAGACAGGGAAGGGGGCGTGCGTGCGGCGCCTCCAGGCACAGACCTCGCCGCAGCGGCCACCGGCCTCGTACCTCAGCAGCATTCCCCGCTGTACCTGTCTCCGCCGCTCCCGCTGCTCTTCCTGACGGAGGAATTCGGCGCGAGCCGCCGCCTTCCGCTCGGAGCGACTCAAACTTCGACCAGCCGCCATCCCCTCTGTAGCTTCCGGGTACCAGCCGGCCTAAGCGGTGCCGTCAGCTACTTCCGCTTCCGGCCTCCCAGAGCAGCGACAGAGGCTTCTAGAGTGGTCTTTGTTCCTTTCCCACAGAAGCCGGACGCACGGTGCTTATCGGTACTTCCGGTCGAAAATTTAACGACTTTCCTCCTCTCCTGTCAAGTATAATGGCGCTTTCACCATAGAGCCACGAAGGGATAGAATGCCCACACTAGAGGCGCTACGATGTCCACAGACGGCCGCGGGCAGCAGCTCTCCGCCTACTGGGGAAGACGCTGGAAGACCGTGGTCGCCTCGGCAGCGGGCCTGACAGCGGGATTCCTCTCCCTGTTTCTCCTGCGCTTCTTTTCTGTTAGACTGCCATGGGCCTTTGGAGCGGTTTCATACCCGCACTAGACTGTTAGGCCATTTCCGCACTAGCCTGTTATAGCGTGATAATTCCACTTGCAACATCCTCTGGAAGCCTGGGGTTTGCAGTTTCGGGAGGGGCCATCCGGCCCCTCCCGAAACTGCAAACCCCAGGATTCCAGAGGATATTGCAAGTGGAATCATCACGCTATAACAGGCTAGTGCGGAAATGGCCTTACAGTGCTATTATTCCACTTTCAACATCCTACGTAATCCTGGGGTTTGCCTTTGAGGCCCCTCCCTAACCCCAGGACTCCATAGCATGTTGAAAGTGGAATAGTAGCACTATAACACTCTAGTGCGGAAATGGCCATGCTATTGCTGCTCTAATGAGAGCGCATATATTTGCATCAGGTCGAATTAATTTATGCCCGACCCGCTCCACGCGGAAAAAGGTTTCTGCCGTGGGAAGTGGACGTCCAAGGAGTACTCGCCTCGGGAATTTCATGGGGTCTCAAAATGTTGCACGCTATATATAAATAAGAGGACGGGGAGGGTCATTTCTATACTAAGCTTAGTACAAAAAACATTGCAGAAATGTTACATTAGGTTCATTTTTCAAATCTGTGTAGTAGAGATAGTCCAGGAAAATTACTGAGGTGTTCGTTAATGCAAACCGACAACATTTTGGTTACCTGTACTCTTGTCGGAAAAAAAAAACCCTAAATGACAACAGTTGATTCTATTCACCACCCTCAAGCAAGTCTCTTCTGTGTTTAGTGTTGCCAGAGTGAAAATTGGAGGTGGCTCCTGTACTTTTAAGGGTTCTGTAGAAAAGGGAGTTTCAGCCGGTGCTGCTTGTTACCCGGCTGAGTAACAAGAAACACCTGAAATTTCCTTTAAACAACAATTACAAGATCCAGGAAGTATCTCCATTTTCCACTCTGGCAATCCTGAATTGCTTGACTGCTGTCTTACTTACTCAGAGAAAGTCGACATCAAAATATTTAGGACTGAGCCAGCTGATTTCTTACTACTGCCAAATATTTCTTATATCTTGTCTCAACCTTTCTTTAAATGTCTTTCAGTGTGGGGCTGCCTACTTTTATTACTGCATTAAGAGTGAAAATTTGTCCTTTTTTGACCTAGATGTTTTGCACTTCAGATGTCACAGTCCTTGACCACTGACCGTGCTGGTTGGAGCTTCTGGAAACTACAGTGCAAAACATAAGACCAAGGGTTGAAAACCACCACACACCTGTGTTTGTCATAATTTTTTACTATTGGTAGTGTGTCTTCACTTCCATAACAACTCCTATCCAGTTTCCCAGGGCTTTTCTCCTCTTCTTTTTCTTGTTCACTTACCAAATGGATTCCATAGGATGTTGAAAGTGGAATAATAGCACTGTAACAGTCTAGTGCAGGCGGAGTGAGGTAGCCAGTTAACTGTTCTAGAGAGGTATCAAATTGTTTGGTTTTGTTTTTTTTACTGTTATATTTTTAACTCCAGGAAAAAACTTGTTTGATTTTTTTGCCTCTCCTACTAAGATCTGCCTTGTATGCTTTGCATCTTGACTTAGCCTAAAGGGAAACTATTTACTTGTCTCTCTCAAGCCATAAAATGGCTTGGGACAGCCCTAGGTGTAAGCTAAATATTTTAAAAGGAAAAACATTTTTTTTTCAATGAAAAACTTCTACCTGTTAACTTTGTTCTATAACAGATGCACAAACCAAGTTGTAAAAGCAGTAAGCAAAGAGCCACATAGCTTGTTTTCTATACTAAGCTTAGTACAAAAAACATTTCAGAAATGTTACATTAGGTTCATTTTTCAAATCTGTGTAGTAGAGATAGTCCAGGAAAATTACTGAGGTGCCTTCATGACATTTATACAATCTTTTGGATAATAGTGGAGAAGAACTGACCAGGGACTATTGTCTTCATGTCCTGACTGTGTGCTCCCACCAGCAATGGTCTGGCTCTTTTGGGAAAAAGGATATTACACAAGATGGACTTTTGTTCTGATAGCATAGGTCTCGCTGTAATTTGTTTCACCCAGTGGATTTTTAGAAAAACAATGAGTAGTTGAAAGGCTGAACACAAAATGAATTTTTATCTGAATGGAAGTAGCTGATTGATTTCTTTAAACAGAAGGCATTCTGATGACAGTAGTTTTGATATTTAATGTTAACTACTAAATGAAAAATGTAAAATTAGATTTAGAAGATTATTCTGTTGTCTTAATGTTTTTATATATTTTTCAATGATTGATCAGTGCTATAAAGTGGCCTAGAATAAGTTAACAACGCATTATGAACTTGAGAAATTAAGTAAATGATTAAAATGATAAGTGATAAGCAATAATTATTAATTATGAGATAAAATGTATAACTTGATAGGTGTAAATGTTTAAGTAATATGAACTGCTTGCAACAAGGGCGGGAACCAATTTTAGTTATGTTCTGTTAGTATTTGTTTTAGATATGCATAAATGTCAGTGTTTATATGGATGTGTTTTTTGTTGTTTTGTAAATTTGGATTGTGTTGCTTTTCTTAATAAAACTAGGAAAACAATGAGTGTATATTTTTATGCAGCAGAAGGTAATTTTGCACAAGTGACAGTCCACTCACAAAACAGCATTTGTTCCCTCTCCTTCCACTGCAGTCTTTGAGAAATGTAGAAGTTTTAAGAGGACACAATGGGGAGAGTAAACTGCTCCACTTCCACTGACAGCAGTGCTTCTCTCAGCTGGAAAAACAAAATCTTCCTTTAGACTCCATCTGCAGTGCTTCAGATACTTGGTCAACATTTTATAGTATTTGAACAATCAATTGGCCAATCATTTCTTTACTAGTCAAATGCCCAGCCAGTTGGCTGAGAACATGTGCAGACAAGAACTGATTCTAGGGAAGATTATGAGAGCACTTATATTAAAGCCACATATATAACAGCAAATCTTGATAGAAAACGTGCGGTAATTTCACTGTATGTTTCCTTTTCAACATAAGTTAAAGCTTTACAAATAAAACTTGTGTAAGAATTTTTAATTTTTTAGAGTATAATAGTTTCTGCATAATTCCAGCTATAGTATTCTATAGAGTAACTCTTCATCTTGTCTTCCACAGTAGAGAATCCTTAATATTGACACATGCTACAAGAAGGCAGAAATTGACTTTTACTTGTGCTGTGACCTGTTTGTGAAACACATTGTGAAGGTTAACAGCACTTATTTTGAAGTAAACTCCACAGACTTAAGTAGAACTTATTCCCTGATGTCTATAGGACTGATATGTAAGCCTGTAGACTAAAGCTTTATCAAACCTTGTTTATTGTTAAGGTTTAATTGGCAAAACAAGAATATCTCATGAATACTTTAAAAAAAACCCTAACTTAGGTTGATTAATCTTTCAAGCTAGATTAATATACATTATATCAAATTTTGTTTTTTTATTGAGTGCTTTCAAACTAGGTTATAGATAGTTAATTTTGTACCTTTATGAACATGCATAAGATTCCAGTCTATAGCAGCACTGAGATCAGAAGAACTGTGGGAGAACATCTGTGACTGTGGTCCTTCTTCTTATACCTTTGTGTTGAAGAGTTGGACATTTTCTCACAAAACCCACCTGCCTTCTGTTAGATGCTCTCTGGCTCCATCTTCTGTTCTTGAGTAGGAGGGGGGACCCCTGAAGATTATCTAGTTGCCACTGCCCACAAATTTATCCCACTAAGTTACTCAGTCATGTGGGATAACATGGTAACAGATGGGTAGTGGTTGGAGAGAGGCTTTGGACTGATTGCTGGGTTTCCCTACTCTCTGACAGGCTCCACAGGATTGGACATAGTAACACCCTTGTCTATTCCCTCCCAATAAAATAACTTCCCCAATTTGTCCTCAGTCTGATTCACCCCAGCACGTCCTCTGGGATGATCATGAGCTAAGTTCAGGAGCTTTGCTCTGTATGGAGCAATAGATGTTTTCTCAGCCTGCCAGTCCTCCTTTATGCCTGGCTCATGATCATCCAAGTGGCTATGCTGGGGTAACATGGACCAAGGACAGATTAGGGGAGTCCATCTATTGGACTCTATTGTGAGGGGATGGGCAAGAATGTTACTGAGTATGTCCAGTGCTGTGGGATCTGCTACAGAGTGAGGAAACCCAACAATCAGGGCAAAGCCCCTCTCCAACCACTTCCAATCACAGATGTTCCATTCCAGAAAGTGGTGGTGGACATCCTGGGACCTTTCCCATGAACGACTGCCAGCAGAAACAATGCATGCTTACATTTGTAGACTTTTGCACTTATTGGCCAGAAGCCATCTTCCTCCACCCTGGTAGAATCTCACCTAAAGCCATAGTCCAAGCTTTGATGGACATTTTTATAAGGGTGGGGAGGCCTTTAGAAATCTTGATGGATGTAGGTACAAATTTAAGATCCTAGATCATGCAATGCCTGCTAGAAGCACATGGCGTGTATCTCTTACTTTGGTCTTCTACCATCACCAAATTAATAGGTTGGTTGGAGCAGTTTAATGTGACCCTGGGGACTATGATATGCAAGTTCATGAATAAATACCCCAATGACTGGGACTTGATCCTACAGCAGCTTTTGTTTGCTTATAGATCCATATCACACCGAAACCTAAGTTATTCACCTGGGTTATTGATCTATGGCCATAATGTGGAAAGAGCCATTGCATCTTGTGCAAAGATGTGGGGAGGGGGGCTCTGCCATCCCTAGAGACTAATGTGGGTGATTTTGTGACAAATCCACAAAATACTCCGAGGGAGGCAATAGTGGATGCTCATAAGAATCTCCACCAGGCACAACAGGAGCAGAAAGCCTGGGACAACCAGCGTGTCAGAAAAGGCTGTTTTGAGAAGAAATCAAATGATGGTTCTGAAGGCAATCCAGTCTAGCAAAATGAAAATGGGAAGGTCCATACAAAGTGCTTGAGCACGTTGGGATTGTGAACAGCCTTATACACTTTCTGGAGTCTAATATCAAGCTGAAACTTTATTATGTGAATTCATTGAAGCCCATCTATGACAGACCCAGACACTTTCTTACACTTTGAGTTCCAGAAGTTGAGAAGGAAGAGTGGTCTGAATGTGCTTTTTATGATTGGACAGAAGATGGTAGCTGGAAGATGTTAACACTCTTTCCAAGGTTCAACCTAAGCTGTGCAACCAGATTTCTCCACTGACAGTGAATTTCACTGCTGTTTTTCCCTATCCCTCACAACACAACTCCAACATGTTGTAGCAGCAGATGACCACAGGCCATCTGCAGAGCAGCCCTAGTGGGTGTCTCCCACAGAGAGACAGGCAATAAAGTGGGAGGTACAGGAGATGTTGGACATGGGAATTATTCAGCTTTCACACAGTTCATGTCACTAGTTATTCTTGTGTTCAAGAGGAGATGAGAAATTAATTTTGGTGTACATTACAGAAAATAAAACTTAGTAACATGCCCTAAACATTACCCCATGCAGATGAAATATTGAAGAAACTGGGGCAGGCCAAGTATTTATCCAGCTTGGACTCAGCAAGGGCTACCAGCAGGTCACTCTGGCAGAAGAGTCCAAACATTGAATAGCGTTTCATCACCCATATGGGCCTGTTCGAGTTGAATGTGCTTCCTTTTGGCCTATACAATGTACCAGCAACTTTCCAGATGCTGGTGGACTCTGTTGAAAAGTTGTGGGGACTTTGCTATGGACTATTTGGATGACACTAAGATATTCTCAGACTTCTGGGAAGATTACCTGAAATACCTTGAAACTGTCTTCTGACACATCAGGGATACTGAACTGACGGTCAAGGCCAAGAAGTGTCAATTTGCACTCAATCAAGTGACTTACCTTGGCCATGAAACAGGTCAAGGAACTATTACTCCTTTCCAAGCAAAAGTGGAAGCTATGCATAACTGGCCTACTCCCAATTCAGGAAGCAGGTTCAATCTTCCCTTGGCTTGGCTGAGTACTACAGAAAGCTTATGCCCAACTATAGTCAAATAGTGGCACTTCTAACAAGATCTGACAGGTTCCAAGAAGCCTAAGGCAGTGAAGTGGACAGCTGAGTGTCAAGGAGCATTCAAGTCACTAAAACAGGCTCTTATGTCAGATGCAGTGCTTAACAGTGCCTGACTTCAATAGGCCATTCATCATGGCTACAGATGCTTTTGACAAAGGCACTGGGGCAGTCCTGATACAAGAGGGTCTGGATGGCATCTTGCTTCCATTTCTGTTCCTCAGCAAGAATCTTTCTGTGGGGACTCCTTCATGAATCTATGTTGCATCATGTACATGCTTGACGATCTGAGACCATATGCATGGGGACATCTCTTTACTCTTCAGACTGGTCATGCTGACCTTAGATGGCTTTACACAGCCCAAGGAACTAACAAAAACTGTTCCGGTGGAGCCTGTGGCCCAAGACTTTGACTTTGATATTCAACATGTGTCTGGAAGTTCCAACAGTGTGGCCAATGCTCTCATACAGAGGACTGGTTAGAGGTTAAGGAGAGGATACTTCCAACACGTCTGCTGGTTGACAGTACAGCTAACCTGTAGTACTGCGTGTTTGCATGTATATTTTAACATTGATCTTTCCTAGTTTACAGGAGCTATCACAGCTGATAGGTTCCCAGCCTCCAACTGTTCCCAGACCATCTGAAATTTAGGGCATGTGTGATGAGGTGTGCCATTATCTGGGCAACACAGCGGGGGGGGGTACAGTGTCTTCTCCAGGTAAACAAAAGGTTAATGATGTGATGGTTTTAAGTTACATTTGTTGAGGATCAGCATCACAGAGGAGCACCAGAGATCTTGAGAGACAATTGCCCAATAGTCTGGGGAGATGTGTGGAAGCTTTGAGACACTTCCCAGTGAGAGGTTATAAAAAGTAAGTGTGCTATGAGGGAGGCAGCTTTGTCATTGCACTGGTTGATTCTTTGCTACCTGACTGCATTTTGGTTTTGTTACCAGTATACAAAGCCCCAAGCAACATGGAACTTGAATATCCAAGAAGACCATTAGGTCTTTGAGAGTTCATTTGGAAGGACCATCCTGGCCCACTCTACAGTTCTTCAAATCAGGATTTTTAGAATGCTGGCTCTCAAAATTCTTCTCTCTAATATTAGGCATATGCCAACCATTTCTTTCTTTCTTTCATTTCTTTCTTTCATTTCCTTTCTTTTTTTGGGGGGGGGGTGCATGTAGAGACCTACCTATTTTTGTGAGCCTTCCTTGTATAGTTATTTACCATCTAATTTATGAACAGAATTATTTTATGAATATAAATGTTTAATCTTGATTTATGCATTGCTTTTTATAGTCTGTGTTTTATTACCGATGTACAACACTTTGAAAGCTTCAGATGGAAGTAATTTATAAATTTAAAAAATCATCTGGTCCCACTTGTAACAAAGGGTTAACAACTGCATGTTTTTATTATGTTAGAATAGATTACTGGGAAGTTGCTAATCCAGAAAAGAGGAACTACTATTCTGGTCTTTTTGCATCAGGCAAAGAAGACATTGATTGACTACAAATAGCCAAACCTTGGAGATTCAGTCAGCAATAGGGGAAAAAAAGTCTGCCAACCCAAGCCCAATTAGTAATTTCATAAGGACCAGCTTCTTTAAAGATGTTTATTGGTCATATACAAAATAAAGAATGCTTCATATCAACAAACATACACTATATACATAAATAAATTAACAACACCTCCACTGGGGCTGTGGCAACAAATCCCCAACAGTTATCAGATATCTACAGATTGAAAAAGGACAATAATTTAGCAATAAATACTGATTAATTAGTTGGGCTCTACTGTTGTACAGGAGAGTCCCAGGACTTGACAATATGCAATTACACCCCTGGCACATAGTTAATCTCCAATTTTCTTAGTTTTGGAGATTGAGATTTTTTTTTTAATTAAAATACTCCTTCCCCATTTAAGAAATATTTTAAAGCAGCAGTGAATTCATTTCAGTTAATATATTGTAAGGACTATCCTCAGCATTTGCAGGTTGGGGAGCAGAAGCAGTCATCAGTCCATCTCATTAAGTGCTCATAATTCCTCATTTCTGTGTAATATTCCAGTTTGGCAAAGGGTGTAATACACACACAGCAAACTGCAGATGAGGGCAAGGGCAAGTAGAGTTTGGTTTGGAACCATCTGGAAATCCCTACCTTTTTCCAAGACAGGCAGCAACATTTTTTTATTGGGAATGAGGAGACTATGCACTCAGTCACACTGTGCCTCTTATTAGCCATAAAGCATCCAGAGTTCGTACACATCAGATAAGGGGAGACAGAGAGCAGATAAATCCTCAACATTTAGAAGAACCTGCCTGAATGTTACAACTGGGCTACTGTGAGATCTTCTTCCAGTCCCTCTACCTGGGAAGAAGCAATATTCTTGTTTTAGCAGCCACAACCACCCACTGCTGTATCAAAGGAAGCAGCAATGTCATCAAATAGAAAAAGAACATTTCTGTGTATTAGGAGGGTTTTTCCCCCACTGACAAAATACAGCTTGAGACATCAAGCAGATATCAGAAGAGAAAGCCTGTCAGCAAGTACTTTTATCTGCCAATGGCAAAGGAGAAGTACTACTGGAGCTTGCCTACAATTCTGAGTAAGCCACCCAGTACACAGGAATGCCAATTCTGTTCTTAGGTGGTATATAATGAGATGGCATCCTGCCAACTGCACAAGAGATACAAGATAGGAACACCACTGCCCCAAAGAATACAAGAAATGTTGTGTCTTACCTGCAGGGACCCTCACAGTCACTCAGCTATCCCAGCAAGAACTCGGCCACCAAGCTTCCACCCACGCCCAAATACCAAATATCATGACTGCTAACCTGCAGTCTCTCATTTCTCTCTCTCTCTCTTTCCTTCTGGAGAGAAATAATTGTTTCATAATCCAAGAGATCACTTTTACACAATTCACTACAACATAAACAACTCCCTCCCCCTCCCCCCCAAGCCACAAGCCAGCCACATGTGGGCGGAATTATACTTCACGGATCTGCTCCACAGCCAATTAGAAAGCAAAGTTCCCCACTGGCTGCATTAAACAAAATGCCCCATGATAAAAAAAGGAAAAATAAAAACACATCACCCTTCACAGCAGGAAAACCAAACAAACAAGCACCTTGAAAACAAGAACCATCACACTCTGAATGCTATATACCAGAAAGAGAAATCAAGAGGAAGGGCTTGGGGGGGGGCACCTGGGAGAGGAAGAACTCAGGAACACTAGAATGAGACAGGCTGAACATGGGTAAGAGAAGGTGAGAAAGGTCTCCCTAGGTATTGGAAGATTCACCATTTGAATTTCAGTCCTTCACACGTTCCAGTGCCAAAGGGTGCCCAATATGCACTCCACTGTACATAAGGATAAGCACCTGCAAAGTCCTCCACAGGCATAGACAGAGAGAGCTTTTCACTTTTTAAACCCCAAGAAAGGCAAAGAAGCACAACAAGTCTGGAGGACAAACAAAACGAAGACTCTTGTCATCGCTTCAGGATGTCTAATATACGAATGCTCCAGCAGGGGACAGGGCAGGAGGAACAGTTGGCAGGAAATGAATTGCCAGAAGTACAAATGATGACACTTCTGTTAAAGGTCACAAAGTGCTACTGATGGTAACAAAAATACCAATGCCACGGTGTTGGTGTTACCATTAATAATGCTTTGTGAATGCTCATTGTAATAAGTTAATTGCATCTCACTGTAACAATTTAAATGCATCTTAGCGTTAACATGATTATTGCTGTCTGTACATTTTGCCTTTCATTTCCAACAAAGTGTTCCTCCATCACCCATGGTCCTCAAAATAGCCACATGTACATACACCAGCCACACTTATGCTACAATAAGCACGTTAATCTTTCAGATGACACCAGGCTGCTGTTTTTGCCTAACATGGCTAACCCTTTGGAAATTCTAGGGTGGTGACTTTAATCAGAGACTCCTCATGCTATCTGAGATCCAGCTGGAAAAGCAGACAACCCAGTAAGAGGAAGCAGCAATGGAAGCCCAGCCAGCTCCAGGAAGCAGGAACTGTCAATTGAGAAATGTGAAAGATGACATCAATTAGCACAACATCCTGAGAGACACTGTAGTGTAGTGGTTTGAGTGTTGGACTAGGAGTCTGGGAGAGCAGTGTTCAAATTCCCACTCAATCACAAAGATCCACTGGGTGACCTTATGCAAGCCACATTCTCTCAGCATCAGAAGAAGGCAAAGGCAACCACCTCTGAACAAATCTTGCCAAAATACCTCCACAAAAGGTCTTCACCTTAGGACTGCCATAGTCAGAAATGATTTGAAGGCACACAATACAAGGATGACACAACCATGACAGTATTAGATTCAAAGGAGCGAACCAGGGCTGCTAAGCTACTTGTTTTGCTGAAAATAAACTTCTATCCCTGAAAGTCAGTCCCACCACTAGTATATTATTATTCAAGCTGCATCTGAATATGATGGTATTGAACAAGCACCAGAGCCTGGAAACATTAACAATGTTAAATCTTTCAAGAAACTTAAATCATTAAAGAACCTTAATTCATTAAAATTAAACTATTATCAATGCATTGTTAATGCATTAGTTTTACCTTTTTTTTTAGAAGTAAATTAAAATCACTGAAATTGCCAAATATTGCAACTCACCAAAAGAACTATTCCTCAAAAGTAAAATTAACACAGATAGTGATATTCCTAAATCTAACATCATTGGCATCTAATAATGAAGACAATGAATTTGGAGATCGATGTTGAAAAATTTAAAGAAACAGAGCTACTAACAAATTAATCTTAAACAAATTATTTCAAAGCTCTGGTCATCATGCTGCTTTCCACAGACTGTAATAAACCACAACACAAATGGAGAAGCACATTTTTGAGGCCAGACGGCTAACATTTAAGAATCTGTGCTGAAAAGTGAACCGAGCAGCCCAGGCCACAGAAGTACTTTTCATGCAGCTTCAAAAGCAAGATATGACTAGTAGACCTAAAATATCATTTCAGTCCCTGCCTCTCAGTCATTCATTTGGTGACCAGAAAACCCAAGTTGCCTGCTACTGTGGTCTGCACATTTAAGAAGTGTGCATAAATATTGCTTATGCAGACCACAATTGTTTGGTTTTCACAGAATTTGGATTTCTTTGGCAAGGAAAAGAAAGTGGAAGGCAAGGAAGGGAGGAAAATATGCCCAGCTCCACGATGGAGGGAAAAAGATGCAGAGAGGTAGAGGAAAACAAGATAATAAAACCTAAAGGCTCTGGCCTCAGCAATCCTACATAAATCCCCATTGGTTTTTATGCCTTCTAAACTAGGAGTGGCAGACAAACCCCTGCAGCCTCCTCAGCCCTTTACAGCCCTAGCATGCTGTAACACTCCAGTGAAAAAGATCACATTCCTGGCTTGCTGGCAACTGCTTTTGAGTGCTGAAGCAGCAGCCTCATACTTGTTTCTTCTAAATCCATGGTAGAGAACAGGGATGTAATTCTGTTCTCAAAGGAAGCAACGAATAATTTTAACAATTTTCTTCCCACTGAAAGAACATATTTGAAAATTGTAGTTTTTAAAGACTTTCAATTCATGACTTATTCTGCTCCAAGTCCACACATGAAATTTTTGTACAGAAAATGACATTTAACACTTCTGCACAGAAAATATGGTTTTCTGCTTAGAAAATGCTGCAGACTTATTCTGCACAAAATTCACCATGGTTTTTTTTTTACAAATAAAACTGCACTTTTACAAAGGTAAAATCATTTTCTGTTATTTTGTTTTCTGTGCAGAAACTGCTGGTTTTTGCAGAAAAAAGGTATTAATTGTTGTTTGTAATAAGCACTGAATTGCAAAGATTCTTCTTAACCCATGATTCTCCTTATTTAAGTTTTCCAAAACTTGAGAAATACTATTGTTGCTCATTTCTAAAATAGTTCCTAATATTCTTTCAGTCTCTAGTAAGATAGAAACAAGTAATGTGCAAAGTGTGATTTTTGACACTACCACACCAGAGCCTTTTCCTTCCTTTTCTCTGTTTTTTTAAATCTCCCTCCACCGCCCTCTTTCTTTTTGGCAGTTTGTTCTTTGCACATTTGCTGTCCATATGAGTAAACAGCAACAGAAAATTGTCCCAACATGCTATGCCAAAAGGCTATCTGGGACTGTTAGTGGTTCTTCTACTAGTGGAGCAGGGACCAGTCTGTTTATTTTAAGTGGCAAGTTTGCAGCAGCAGCACAGAGTTCCTTGAAGTGAGGTGATGGGGTGAGGAAGCTCCTACAGACATGAGGAAGAGAAAATTGTCAATTAATCCTTGCTTAAAGCTCTCTTTCTTCCTTGCCTCCAATTTACCATAGGGGCACTGAAACTCTTGCAGTGGGTAAGCATTAGGAAGATAATTTTGACAAACTGATTTTCCCCCAGTTGAAGCTGAAGATAGCTTTTCGGTGAAAGTCACTGCATCCTGTCCTTGGATATCTACTGGTGGGTAGGAATTTAGCTTTCCAGCTTGTCTGAACCCAAAAGATTTGCTCTAATGCTTCATTTCCACTAATTATGAGACCCAGAAGCTGTTACAACATACACTGAGGTTTTTTTTGGAATCTGGAAAAGCTAGCAGATGATATATTGCCCAGTGGTCCAATCTCTGGTAATGTCATCACATCTGAGATTCTATATCCTGCTAATAAAAAAAACCTGTTGATCATAATGTTTTTCTTGCACTTATGGCAAGAGTGTTGAATTTGTTTTCTGTGCATTTTCCTGGGCTCCCCAGCCATCATTAGTTACATACACTCTGAAAGGCAAAGCTTTCTGAGCAAAGTCTCATGTATTAAATGGTTACCTGGAATTACTTTCTAACAAATATCCTCTGCCAAGGTCACAAGAGATGGCTCTTCAAAACAAGACCACTACCTCATCTCCACAGGGCAAGCACTTTTGGGTAGTAATATGCAGGAGAATTATCTCCCTCTGCTGAAAGAAATTATTTGTTGACTGGCTCTTAAAGACTATCAGAGACTGTTGCTGGAAACCTAGAGATTAAGCTTCCAAAATGACTTTCCAAGCATCTGTAACCTAAACAGTGCAGCTGGACTTTCCTGGGCCACACTGATCACCCATACTTGCTAGCTCTTAAGGAATCTCCAGCCCAGTTTCCTAAGTACTTCGTAGCAAACTCAACAATAGAAAATAACAACCAAAGGATGAGAAAATGTTTGCACCATCAAGAGCAAACAAATCTTGCCAGAAAGGTGAAGTTACACAGATTTTGCTATAATCCAAACCTGGGAAATGTAGATCCTGTTTACCTATTTGTAATACATGCTGTCAGCTTCATTAATTCCTTTACATTCCTGTGTAATTAGCAGTTGCCTCCTCAGTCCCACTTTTGATCTTTTGAGGCACCCAGGGACCAGCAGGAAATTAAACTCTGGCAGCTGGGATGCACCAAAGAATGGGACCCTGTCCACCAGCTACCATTAAGCAAATTTTGGTAATACGCCAGAAAAAAGACAATCCACCTCAGATTTCAAGAGCTAAGATGTAATGTCTTTAGACATGAGTAAACTTGTAACAAGACAAAAGGCTTCAGAAGGTCTACTGTGAAATGCCCAAGGAAACCCTGCCCTCAGCCTAGGGAAAGCAAAAAAGAAAGCTCACAGGACACCCACACAGCAAAGATGGCCATTGGCACCATCACATCACAGCGCCACACAAGACCTCAGAGCACAGACAACTAAACACAACAGGAGCACAAAAGAAGCGCGTGAGGAGTTCAAGAATAAGTCACTTTTGGTACAATTGCAAAAAGATATCAAACAGGACTAGCCTTTTTTTTGTTTGTTTTTTTCTCTACGTTATTTATAAATAAAAGTCTGATAACTCTGTATAAAAACCAACCTCAGAGCCACAAAGACGCAGCAAGAAACTTTTAAAATTTGTCTTTTTTTTTTTTTTTTGAGCTAGCAAAGTCTCCAAGAATATGACAACCAAATATTCTCACCTCTCAGGTTAAAAAGGAGACTGTTAAATACAGTTCTTCATCCAATTTTTGTTTTGAAACTTAAATCATTTAATAATTCTTTAAAATGAATGTTTCTCTCATAAATAAAGGGCTATTTAAACCACATAAATTGGTTGTGTAAACCATCACACTAGAGACACTTGATACTCTCCAAACACAGGAAACAACTAGTGATTTTGGTCTTGTTCAGTGCAACACATTAGGCACAAAACCGGCCTGTAGTCACCATGGTACAACCTGCCTTCCTCCAGACAGGCGCTTCCAACGGTGCCCATTCCTGGCTCCTTTCCCTTCTCTGCAGCACAGACACCAGGAAACTGCAGTTTTCCCCTTCCTTCGCCCTTCAGGAAAACTCCTAAGGAATCCCACCTTTCAACATAAAAGGCGCAACTAGATGTTAATATAAAAATGGTTACACAAACTACCCCCCCATTATAGCCACTGATACCAAGCAATTTACAAGCAGCAGACTGGACACCTGACACACAACCCTGGAAGAATGGTATCGAGCCACACCTACAGCAGGTCTTCCAACTTTCTATGACCTCTACCCTCCCTGCTTTGGGTTATTCCTCCCCAAGAATTTATTCCGTGCTGCTGAGAATCTCTTTGGCTAGAGTACTGAGGTCCTTCGGTCTCTTCCCAGAGTACCTCTGGGGGAAGGTTCTGCTCACACAGAAGGGTTGCATTACCATCAGTCACACCAATCAGGACAAAGCTAAAAACAAAGGGACTGCAGTGACAAGCAGGCCAGCATGTGCCTGTGTGGGCTAGGCCATCTGGGAGAGGGTTGTGCTTTGGGGACTCCGGATGAGCTTTGTGCCTAACTGCCCTGCACACACAAGCCCAGGCAGTGCTCGTTTCACTAAGACCGGGCGTCCGTTTTAGATTTCACTATTGTGATGACGCTGGTAGTGGCAACCTTGCCAGGCACAAGGGGCCCCATGCTGGAAGCAAGTGGGCCCCGGGCTGGGGTGACTGGGCTCCGGGCCACGGTCCGGGCGAAGTTCTGCAGTGCCTCGTACTTGGAGCGCAGGGCATCAAGTTCCATTTTCATGCTGGCATTCTCTGAGGCCAGCTTCTCCACCTCCTGCTGAAGTTCTGCCTTCTGCTTCTCCAGCTCCTCCTTCTGTGTCACCCTCTTGACACGGCAGCTAGCGGCGTAGCCCCGGTTTTTCAGGGTCCGCCGGCGTTGCTTAAGCTGGATTATCTCCTCCTTAGACAAGCCCCGCAAATGCTGGTTCAGCTCCCGCACAGACATGGTCACCAGCTCTTCATCTGTCAAGCTGGTCCCATTCTCACCTGGCTCCCGCTTCACCTGTGGGGACAAGGAGGAAGACATGCATCACTGAAGGTCTATAAAGGTATACACACACACACAAACCTGTCCCAGTTTTGCCCCATTACCTTCAAGGCTTTGTTTCCTTTGTTGGGGGTCGTCATAACACGCAAGCCGTCACAATCAGATTCTGCAAGAAAGAGAATGGCCAGAGGTCACTGAACTCAAGTTCCAGAGCATTCATTCACAGATACCTTCTTCTTTGGCTCAGTAGCAAGACAAGGAAAGTGGGCAGGGCTCCCCACTGGAGCCAATCCTCATGTGATCAGCACAGCAATGGATCAAAGGCGAAGGACTTATAAGAGTTCCTGAACTCTTCTGTCCCTGCCAGCCCCACACCACCCTATTAAACTTAAAAGACAAATGGCAGAGGAAGGGGAGAATTAAGAACTCTGGGTGGAGCCAGAGTAGGATGAAACCACATTTAAAAATAGCCTGGCAGCCGGGGTCCTGCACGGCTGTACTGAGCCAGTCATGCTGACTCAGCATACTTGCAGCCTTGCTCACACTTCATGCATTTATAGTATAACTGGGCAAGAGAGTTGCAGTCCAAGAGGCTCGCCAGGACATCAGTCTATGTTCCTTTACATGGAGAAGTTCAAAGTCATATGGCCCATCAAGCTGCTGTAGAATGAAAGAACTGTGTAGGAGCCTTTTGCAAAAGAATCTCTTTAACAGAATCTGGTACATACGCATTGGCCCATCCTGTCTGAAGTGCTCCTTTATCTAGGAAACTGAACAGCAAGACAGGGAGGAAGGAGCAAGAGGAACTGATAGGGAATACACAGAAGCCTAAACAACAGCTTAGCTCCAGTTTCAAACATTAAATGAGCAACCTTATTAGCAGGCACAGCTCTGCTTGTGCTGTAGTTCTGAACTATCTTTGTTTGCTTTTGAATAACTTTTACCACTAATGTTACCAGGAATGGTGATGGATTGGAAAATACACAATCAGTTGAGAAGAAGAAAAGCCCCAGTGGGTTTCTAGTAGTCAAGAGAAGTAAGTACAGTAATCCCTCCACATTCGCTAGGGTTAGGGACACAGGACCCCCATGAAAGTGAAAAAAACGTGAATAACTCTAGGTCCTCCCAAACCATATTTCACACACACAAAAAAGTATGATCACCATATTCAACCCCACGTGGATTCCTTTGAGGCATCAGGGTTCCTTCACAACGCAGAAGTGGGAGGCTGGTGGGGCTTACTGCCACCTTCACTGCTGCCCCACACCATTTTTAATAGAGATTTACAAACCTTACTTACAGTCTCACAGGGCTTGCAGTCCCTATTAAAAATGGCATAGGGAGGAGCAGAGGTGACAACAAATAATCCGTGAATAATCAAATCCGCAAAAGTGAAACCCACAAATGTGGAGGGCTGACTGTAATACTTTTGATTATTTTGTTGTTCAAGTGCTCTTTCTCATCCTCCGCCCCTGGCACCTTATTGACAAAACAGAAGATTTTCAAAACCTACCCTCATCTTTAAAAGGTACAAAAGTCAAGCACACTTATGCAAAGTCATTCTATTAGCTTGCAGTAGTCACTCATGACAGATTGTTCTAAACTTCCAGAACATATGTTTCAGTAGAGAAATCTGTAGTATATTTTTTTAAATAAAATGTTATCCAAGTTTGTGAAAATTCCAACAATTACAATTTCAAAAATAAGCTTGGTAAATACAATTAGGTTTATACTTAAAGCTCAGGAATCAGAAGGCAAATGAAAGAACCCATACTGATGCTTCCACATTTCATGATTTCTAAACCCATTGTGTAAGTTTAGGGGTGGCACTTAGCATGACAATACCAAAATTCACAAGGTACATAACACCTCTGAGACAGAAGGCACATTTGCTAGGAAATCGTCACTGCCATATACAAAAAAATAACCTTTGTTAATGGACTTTCTTTAGCATTAATGATACATCTTCTCCCATTTTCAAAGAAGGCAAGTGGCTTCACCAAAATGCCTCCCATTGAGACAATCTTGTCATGCAATGCAATGAACAAAAGAAAGCTGAACACTTAGTACCTTTTCAGGAGGCTCAACTTGAAACTACTTGCAAGAATAGTAACTCTTTCTTGCAAAAGACCTGAGATCCCTCCAGGACATGAATTTTGCATTATAGATCAAATCCTCATCCCCAACACATATACACACTATACTGTTCTACCCTAAGCATTAGAAATTACTCTACCTTTTGACTATTCTTCTGGAACAACGCTGAAGTAACAGCTGTTCCCTAAGCAAGAAGAAAATCTGCTGCAGTGGTCAATACTGTCTTGGGGATAGAAGAATCACTATGTACATCCAGACCGGGATGTTTTACATCTACCTTCCACCCAAGCACATCATCAGCACTTACATGGCATAATGCTCCTCCCCCATAGCCCATGTTCTTGTTTGTTAAATGCATAAAACATCAACTCGCATTTATAGCACAGAATTAAGACAAGCTAGTGTCAGCAAAAGCCAAGAAAACGGTCCCCCAGCAGCACCCCCAGAAGGGATGGCTTCAGCGCTTTCCAGGAGCGCTAACAGGCCAGCAAAAACTCACGTATTCCTAGAGCACAGAAAATTGCTGATGAGCAGAGTGCACATGCCCAAAGGACACGGCTGTGGCCACTTGATTAAAGGCTTACCACGCTCTAACAGAGTGGATCACAGTTGCCTCACTGAAAGGACCCACACATCCTAGTCTTGCCTTTAGAATGAAGTTCCAGACAATGACTAACCTTCAAATAAATCCTTCTTTGCTAGCAAGCATTATCCTATTCACAACCCTGATTGCAGACTCTATTGGACTCACCATTTGGGAGTAAACATTCTTAACAGTAAGTCAGCAAAAATTACCACTGTTGTTAATGAGGGTTCTGATTCAAGCTAGGTTAAGAGCAACACAACCATACTCCCTGAAACAATACCACTCAAAGGGTAGTCCACAGACCAGGTGTGGGTAGTGAAAAAGAAGAAGCATTTTTACTTCATAAGAATTTATATTGCTATGCTATCCTTTGTCTGCAGGAAAAAAACTTGCAAATATAAGAACTTCACTGGCCACTGAGGAAGACCACAAGTTGGAACACTTTTGGCCATCTATTGTCCTTCACTTATTGATTTATGCCTGATGGACCTTCATCCTTACTGCTATTTATAAAATTGTAGGTTTTTTTTAACTGAATGATTTACTATTTAGTATATCTTGTAATATTTGTAATACACTTATATATATTTTATATCTACATCCTAACTCTGCCTGGCTTTTCCCCCCTTTTTGTGAGTTAAATCCTATATCCATTCCTTTTGCTATGGTTCATGGACCAGTGCCAGTCCATAAGCTGTAGGCTGTTGGTCCACATCAAATTTCCAAGGGAAAAAAAGAAACAGCTGTAGTCAATGAGCACAGTTATGGCACTGGTCTCTGGCATTCTTGAGGGGGGATATTACCTATTTTCTACATCAGATTCTCTGAGAAGCAGTGCCCTAAACAAAAACCCCAACAGGAGCAATGGATTCAAGCTGCAGGAAAGGAGATTCCACCTGAACCTCAGGAAGAACTTCCTGACAGTCAGGGCTGTCCAGCAGTGGAATATGCTGCCTCGGAGTGTAGTGGAGTCTCCTTCCTTGGAAGTTTTTAAGCAGAAGCTTGATGGCCATCTGTCGGGATTGCTTTGAGGGTGTTCCTGCATGGCAGGGGGTTGGACTGGATGACCTGTGTGGTCTCTTCCAACTCTAGATTTCTATGATTCTATGATTCTAGGATGAAGGACTTTTTCTGACATCATAGTAATGTTGAAAAATTATATTCTTTCAATACAAGTTCAATTGAATGCTATGGCATGCACAAGTATCGTCCCAAATATCCAAGACAGAATATTAAACATAATACTGAAAGTCACTCACACATTTAACAGTCACAGTACTATGTTCTACAGCCAAGCCTTTCCTTGCAATGCATCAAAGAAAATGTAAGGTACCATTACTTGTGCTTATGTGAAAAAAAAATCTCAGAGTTTCTAAAAAATGGAAACTGCATAACCAAAAATCCCTCCTACATCTATGAATCCAGCACAAGCAGTAGTACCTAAGTTTCACGACAAGTACAAATGATGCTCAAGCAAAATCCCAGGGGAAAAGGCCACTTTGCAGCAGAATATACATGCTTAGTGCTTTGCCAACTCAGCAAGACCCCAGTGGGGTGAGACCAGGACTCTATTATATGTCAAGATCAGTGTCTGGAATACAGAGTTGCTTATTACCATCTGGAAAGAGAGGAGGATGGGACATTGGCTAAAAAGAATCTTAAGTTGCTCACAGCTCTCTCTGTCTCACTGTAATAGAAATAACTGTTATGAAAAAATGATCGGATATCCCCATAAAACCCAGTAGCCCTGGTAAGTCAAAGTATGAGGATCAGCATATAAGGCTTAAGAATCCTCAGATATTTCAACACAAGATATATCACATAAATTTGCACCCAGGGTGAGCATAACTTTCACTGCTTCAATTATTCATTTTTTTTAAAACAAAGGGCAGTCAAAAAGTAATAAAACTTTTTAAATTTTTTCATAAATTGGGATGGCATGAGACTCTTCAACAGCCCTGACCCACTGGCCAAAGCAGCAGGACTTATTAATGCCCTGCAAAAAGGACAGCCAGCAAGAACTGGCATCCAGACAGAGACAAACTTGGTTTAACTCCCCAGACTGCTGATTTCTCAGCTTTTTGACAGCTTCCCGAAGAAAGATCACACTGGAAAGTGCCAAGTGCGACGGCTGCAAAGGGAAAAAAAAGTGCAGCCTCAACACATTTCGCCAGGACTCAAAAGGCCTGCACTCAGCACAAGCAACGCCAGTTCTTCGCTCACAACAGAGCTGACAGCAGAGTGCGTGATTCAACACAGGCCCCATTCTCAACATTCCTCGTTCACGGAGCTGTGCCATCAAACTAGTGTAAACATGGTGACGTCATCCATTCCAGCAGTAAAGAGAGCCCCATCACTGGAGGCCCAGCTGTAAGGGATGAGAACAGCAGTATGACGGCAAAGGGGAACCAAGAGTTGGATGACAGCCCACGGAGGGAGACTTTCCAACAGGTGTAGTACAAACAGCCATCCCAACAGGACTCTGTATCTCTTGGCAAGTACATAGCTCGTCTGTCTTCAGACATTCATGCCTTTACAAGAAGTTATTGAATTCAGCTTCACAATTATCCTTCTAAAATATATTGATTCCCTTCATTAAGAGTTTTTAACTTGGCAAATGAATTTGAATCTGATTATTCCTAGTAAGACTTTCAGACATGTATGGTCACCAGAGAATCCTACCTCCTCCGAGAAGACATGTCTCCCCAATATATTTATATATGAAGTGCTTCAGACATGCTATAAGCACATCTCTTACTCAGTAGAACTGACAGAACGGGGACTCAAATCAGTTATTCCTATGTGCTCTTAGCAGATTCCACCCTCACACGGTTGCCTACATAGTTGAGGAGCTAAGTGTACATGCAATCCAAACAAAATGGAACTTCATTCATCTCTCCCCATTCTTTTGAACACATATATTTTGCTTCCCACTTGTCATAAATTCCTTATTTCACTTCTTTCTAAATATCCTTATTTCTAAATATCCTGTGCAGATAACATTGTCCATATTGCAGTATCACAGATACTAAAATGGGAAGACAGACATTTTTGAACATCACCTCCTGCTTTCTCAAAATGAAACCCGGACAAAGAGTAGCAGCGCACTCCCTGTAAAACAGTTCCTGCACTGGGATGAAGGGTACAACACTGGCCTATGCACCTCTCCTTGCGAACACAACATTGCAGGCAGGCTATTTTAGTTTTTAAACCAAACCTAATTATTTTGGCTCTGTTTATGATGGGCCCTGTAATATCAGAAATATCTCTTTTTCTAGAAAGGAAAATAAACTGTACAACTGACACATTATCTTTGATCTGTTACAGGAGCAGCAAGCTTCACATATTCTTCAAAAGGGGGTTAAATTAAGCAGCTTTCCAGATCCTTCCTATCTTACCATTTTAGAATCAAAGGTTAGTACAGATCTTAGAAGCACATTAAACAAAGATGGTTAGCTGTTTTTTTTCCAGAAAAACATCCCATCTGAATGTAACTGGAGCATCTAACATACACTGCCCATCTCCCATTACCTAAGCCACTAACTGGCAATGGGCAAGATGCCCTCCAGAGTTGTGGTTGTCAATGACGACATGCTCCAGCTAGGTTTGCTGAGGGGAACTTCTCACCAGGGATTCAATAGAGGACAACATGCACTTGTTGCACATACGTGCTCCATTGTACAAATCAGCAGAACTTGTACAGGCACATAGGAGAAAGCTGCATTTCTATGTCCTTCCTGTCAAAATTCCAATGTCCTTCACAAAGCTCTTGAGAATAGCGTACTTGTCTGACAGCAGAGACAAAAACAGAAGAACTTCCATAAAGCCACAGTTTTCAGGACCAGTCGTTTTACTAAGACTACAATGCCAGTCAAAACAGAAGAACCAAGAAAAGGAGGTATTCAGGGCAACATGCAACCTGTCTGGGATAAAACAACCACAGTCATCAAAGGACTGAGAAGTTCTCAGAAAAGGGTCTCTTGTAAAAAGTTCTGCCCAGTACCCCTTCTCCCTCTGCTTCCTCCATCTGTCATTCTCCCACTCATTCTTCTGTCCTCACTCACTGCACATGGATATGCAGTGTATGGTATACTCTCAAAGCAGTACAATTGTCCCAACACACCCAGGTGATTCCCCTTCTCAGCTGAATTTGCACTCTTCCCTGCCTTATCACCCTGAGAGAAGATGAATCAGCAGGTCAGATCTCTCCCCAGCTAGCCCTCTGGCCGGGTCCCACCAGCACTACCAGCCAGTCCCCCTCCCTTTGTGCAGCACATACCTAGTGGTGACCTCATGTTGATGAGTCAGCAATGTCAGCTCGCCACCCAGAAGGCTCTCTGCCAGGGAATGCAATGGGGTGACTGAGATCCCCTCAATCCTCCATGCCCTTCGCATCTCCCCCCCCGAGCCCCACCCCACATACAGGCTGCTCTTACTGCCTTCCCAGACACCTGATGAGTCAGCACGACAAGCCCTTTAACATTCGCAGACATGGCTGCACATCTCTGGAGGGAGAAAGAGAGAGAGACAAGTATGCAGGAAGCGGTCCCCCTCTCTCCCCCTAAGTAAGGGAAGGGGGTGCACCTGCTCTTAAAAAAAAAACGAAAACAAAAAAACAAGGACCATGGCGGGGAGGCCCCAACTACTTTCGCGTACCCTCTACTTGGCAAGAAAACTCAGCCCCAATACGGATCCAGGAAAAACGCGGGTGGCGACGGCATTTCTCTCCCCCGCCAACGACAAGCCGCGGGAAAACAAGGACAGCCACCCACGCCGCAGATCCACTCGAGGAAAGAAAGAAATGGAGAGCGAGGGAAGGAGGGAGGAAGCAAAGGGAAGCCCACCCACCTGTCATCCACAGAAAATGAAGTCAGGCAGCAGCAGAGGCGAAGGAAAAGGAAGCCCGGCGCCCACCTAGACCCACCTAGTCCCCTCTCTCCCCGCAACAAGACGCCGAGCCCGCCAGAAAATCCCCCCGTGGACACGGGAGAGGCTGCCGGGGGGGGCGGCGGGAGAGAGCGAGGCCGACGGCGCTCCTCCGCCAGCGCCAAGTCCCCCCGTACAGGGCAGGAGTCGACCGCTCCCCCCAAATAAGCACCCCCGTGGGCAGAGGAAAGACCCAACTCCACGGAACCCCACATCCGGGGGGCGCACTGGAAGGGGAGCTCCCCACAGCCTCTATTGGCAGAACCCCCCCTCCCCCTCCTCCTCCTCCTCCCCCCCTCATTAATTCCTTCTCTCTCTCTCTCTTTCTTTCTTCCTCCCTTCCTTCCTTACGGATGGCGGGGGGCGCTCCCTTCTCCCTCCCCCCAACACAGACACACTCCTCTCAAGGGGGGAACCGGGAGCCCCGCCAGGCCGCCGCCGCCATCACTCACCCTCCGCTCGGTGCCGCCGGGGGGAGGGCCGGGGCGGGGAGGGGGAGGCCGCCACGCAGCTGAGAGGGACCGAGAGTCCGGGGTCCGCCGCCGCCGTTGCTCACGGACGCGTCACGTGATGTTTGGGTCACGTGCCTCCATTCATGAAGCCATTCGGTGCAGCCGCCCCGAGCCTTAAAGGAGAGGCGCTCGGAGGCTCTTTCGGTTGGCTCTGTCCTTCCGCTGTTTCCCCCACATAATGTGCGTGTACCTATATGCACAGACACGCGCGCGCATATGGGGGGCGGGGTGAAGAAGGCGCGGAGGATGGGGCGGGGGGGTCGCGCGAGCCAGCCGTTGGGAAACAAGTGGTTCACGTGCCGGGCGGGAGGGGGAGGAGGCAGACCAGGGCTGGAGTTCTGCTCTTCCTGGCTTGAGCGGTGCCGTTGGGTCACAGATCGAGTAGGCCCCTTTTGTGTTACACGACGGCTCCAGCCTCGGGTACAAATTCGGGACCCCGGTGGCTTTGGGGAATTTGGACACGCGCCCCAAAAACCCAACCTGAGACAAACCCAGGGGCTGACACAAAGGAAGGCGCTTCTGGGCCACAGGAGGGCTTTCCTCACCTGTACGACCCCTTCCCACGAAGGAGCCGCCCGTGCAAGGTGTCTGGCGCCCGAGGGGAGAAGGCATTCGCCGGCCGAGGTCCGCAGACACACTATGGGCTGCCACTCCTTCCATATTTCCCTGACGAGGCTAGAGGCAAACTTTGAAGAAAAGCTGCACATATGTTGAAAAGGGGAGGAAAAGCAGAGGAGGGGGATTTTCTTCACCTCACGAATGCATTTTTAAAGAAAAGGGAACAGACAGAGGCGAAAGGGAAAGTACAGCATGCTCAAATTCCTCCTAGGATAGCATCGATCTGATGCAACTGTTCAGCTGAACAGCATTTCTTTAAAAAGAAGTGTGCTGAGGCTTTCCGTCTTGCCCTCAGGGCGTATGAAGTGTTATTGCTACTTGTCCACAAGGGCAGCAGTTCTGCGTATGCTCAGAGGTACACTTTGTTGCACGTACCAGGACAGAACCACCCAGACATGTTACAGACTTCAGCTTCCATTCAAAGGAAGCACAGCTACTGGAGAAATTTGGGTTTGCTATTGCTTGTTGTATAAATTAATGAGATGCATAAGGGGCAGGGGGGGAGTACAGAATATGAAGGGGGACTTATAATTGCATGACAATGTGGGATTCTTTCTGAGAAGGTATCTTTAGCTTTTAAGGTGCCGAAACAGCATATCTTGCATCAGGTATGTCCAGAGCTTTAGGGTTACCTTTCTCGGCTCCTTATAGAATGACTGGCAGTTCTTATTCCCTTGCTAGTATTTGGTACACTAAGGTGTCTCTTCACAGTGTGCCTGAGCCAGCAGTTTCAAAATTAATTTTCTAGAGAAGAGACTTGCTTGGTGGAAAGTTTTCTAAACCACGTCTGCCCATTGCTTTGTTTTGCCCAGCAGCAGTGCTTGCCTCATAAGCGGAGATCACTCACCCAACAGCCCTGTGACTAACCTCAGTTAACAGAGCCCTGTAGCTCCCATCTTCCTACTGGAAATGAAGGCAGGGGAAAAAAGAAGCCGCCGCCGCCACGAGCAAAAAGATGATTATACAGAAGGGGCCCTTTCAGCCTGCAGGTGCTGACTTGAACTGTCAAGAGGCATTTTTTGTTTCCTAGCCCAGATTCTAGCTGATTCAAGACAAATTCTTGCATCCCAAAATACTCACAGGCTCAATGACACATGCTCAGCTGTAGGCTGGACTCCTGGCAAGCATGCTGTCTCCCTGGAATGGCCTGAACTGGTTTAGGACCAGTCTTCTCTAAGAGGAGAATCTGCCATTAAGCCACAATCCAGAAGCAGTGAATGTGCTCAGGCAGGAAAAGCCTAAATAGCTTTTGGCCTCTTGTACCTAATACTAGGATCCCACGATCAGGTACTGGTTATCTGGGCCCTTTTGGACTACATAAATCCAGTGCTATGAATTCCCTTTAACAGTTGTGGCAACATGCTATGGAGTCCTCGAATTTGTAGCATATTTATAGTTTTTAGAATTCTTAGCCAGGGAGTTCTTCTAGTACCTCTGATCAAACTACATACCCTAAGATTCTGTAGGATGTTGCCACTGGCAGTTAAAATACAATCATAGTGCTATAACAGTGCAGTATGAAAAGGTCCATCAGCTGGCCCCTTCTGTTTGTCTAAGGAAATAAATCAGCCATAGCTGGCTCACCAACTAATTAGAGGAGAGTGAGATCAGAAAACATTTGTTTTCCTTTAGTCTTTCACCTCCCAGAGCAGCCAGACCATAATTTTAATGCCCACTCTACCATGCCATCCCCCTCTCTCCCTCCTTCCCTCAGGAATGCTCCCCTCCCCACACTTCTATTCAGTCTTTGCTGTGTCTACACTTTCTCAAAACTGCGGAAATTGCAGGGAGCAGTGAGGTCTGGACTGAAAGTGCTGATGCAGGAAAGCCGGGCTCACAGCTGCTTCTTGCTTAGGTGCCTGGGACAGGAATGCTGCGGCAGACTTCAAGCTCAGAGTGAAGGCACTGCTTAAAGCATAGGGGCCAAGGACTCAGAAAGACTGAACCAACCCCAACAGCATCAGCCCCTCCTCCTCCCCCCTCCTCCAGTCCTCACAGGAGACAAAACTGCCTTCTTTTAGTTTCACTTGCACACTGTATAATACCTCGTCGCAGGCAAAAGTGAAAGGAAGCTGAACTGCTATGGCACAATGCAGTAACTTGATGGTTGTGTCCTTCTCCCTCCCCTCCCCTCCCCCTGGTGTTTCAACACTAAGGTTGTTTGTCCAAATGTGCTGAGCCTGGCCCAGTCTGTAGTGCAGTGAGGAACTTTGGAGATGTAAATGATGGTGTGTGCACAGGCTGAAAGTCTGTTGAGATTTAATGGTCAGGGAAGGAAGAAACTCTCAGACTCACATCAGACATGGTTCTCATACAGTGCCCTAGCTGCCAAAAAAAGACAAGCCATAGGTATGAAAGGTCTGCCCTATTCTAGAAGGCTCACTTATTATCTCTGCCAAGAGTTTTGGTTTGCAGGTATGATGTCCTCAACTCATGTAAAGAAGGAATGGGGAACCTGTAGCCCTGAAGATATTGTTGGACTGCTTGGCTCAAACCCAACCATTGGTGAAGTAGGGTATGGCTAATGCCAATTTGACATCCAACACTTGCAGATTCAGATTTTCTGTATAGAGGAGACTATTCACTGTTTTGAATTTGGTAACATTGTTGGAAGTCATACCCAAAACTGTGACAGTGCTAGTGCCTCAAGAGGTTCAGAATTACACTCACAACCCCTCACATAGTCCTTCTTCTCCATCTTGCAAATGATGAGTGGATTAGTTTATACAAAAACAAAGCACCTTTAATAGTCCAGTCTATGCACTCTGCCTTTGAAATGTGATATACTGTAATCTTGATGAATGTCTTGATAGCATCTTGCCTACTTCACAATAGTTCTATATATACACCCAGATTAGTTTAGGGCTTTTCTCCTATTTTTTCCATCTTTTCACTGCCTTTTCTATACTTTCTCTAAGCAGGACAAAGAAAGGTCAGGGAGAAGGTAGAATTGTTAGGGGAATCTGACTTGAATATACATATACACAGCAGTGACTGGTGGCTTCCATCTTGACACATTGCTGAATCCACTCTTTGTCTTGGCTAACATTAAAGGGGTTCTCTGAGGGTGCTGGACTTATTTAGGAACAGAGTTCAGAATCTGAGACTGGATTGTACCACTTCAGTTGTCTTTTGATTCCAAGTAAATTTCTATGCTATGGAGATTAACTTGCAGATCAGCAGTGTAAAAGGGGTAGGTCAAAAAAATAGCTATGCACATGGAATCAGAAGAAGCAACTGGAGAAACCAATTCCAATTGCTCTCTTTCCTAATGGTAAATCTTCACAGCAGGAGGGTCCTGCAAAATGGAGACAAATTGTACTCTCCTTCAGGCTCACTAGTGAGAGTGCAATAACAGTGCACTAGGTCCTACTTCACTTCCAGTTTTAAAAGAAGAAGAACCTTGGAGAAAGCATCTTTTTCGGTAAAGCAAGGCTGTGTACCTTGCTTTAGGGGAGCACTCACAATCCCAAAACCTCCACAGAGCATCTTTGTTTTGAAAAACAAAGCCCCCATGCCACTGCAGCAGTAAGGCGGAAGTCAAGTCCAAAAACAAGTAAGGCACATTTACTCCCAGGTTACCTCTATTCTAGGAGAAAATATAGCAGCTTAGTAAGTCTAAAGTCTTGTGACAAAACTGCCTTTAACTGCCATGAAATCAGCATTCCTTACAGAATAGTATACACCACTATAGTGTCTCTTCCTCTCTGAAAACCATACCTGGGTAACATAAAAGGAAGTAGAAGGAAAGCACTTGGTTCTTTTACAAGATAAGAGCACCTGCCCTTTGCTCAGGAACGGACAGACATTCTGGCAAATGAATGCATGCTTTAGCTAAATATACATAAAGGTGGCATTTGTCCTACAGCAAACACTGGTGCCTGCGGTTAAAGGTAGGTGCATTTGTTATCCTACGAGCTTAGATGGGTCTTACAGTGGCCACAGTTAACATCTTTATGGCATGCTCATAATCAACACTGCTCTCACTGTTTTACCTCTGTTCCTTTATCTACTTTATCAGAACATGTGCCATTGTTATTGTGGAATGCTTGCTCACTGGTTTCAAAAGCAAGATTTTTGTGCAGCTATATATTAGATCACAGAATGGCTTTAGCTGTGGTCACTGAGACTTGGCTATCAATGGATGATGCTATTCCTCTGGCCGCCCTTAAAGCACATCAAAATCAAACTTTATTTTATGGTCCAAATACCCAACATAGCAAACCATCCAATTGTACAATAATGTTTGCTGTTTATCTCTCCAAGCCTCCGACGTGTCATTAGATGTCTATTCTTTCAACAGGTTACATCCCTTTTGGAGTTCAACCTCCAGTGCAGCATACAAGACATCATTGCTTACTAAGCCCCTTGTCATGAACGGCGCCTTGTCCGTAGCAACTTTTGAAGTGACAACATTGCAAACAGGTCATCCTTCAGTGGCATTAGCTGGGATTTATAGGCCCCCTGGAGTGAATGGGACCTTCCTAGAAGAATTCTCAGAATGGTTACCTGTATTTGTGTCTTTGAACCCTGTTCATATTATTTATGGGAAATTCAACAACCATAGAGACACTTCTTTATTTTCTCAGAATTTTGCTCCCTTCTGGAAGTTTTTAATTTGGAAATTCTGGAAACTTCTCTCACTCATACAGCTGGGAGAACATTGCATCTGTTCCTGTTCAGGAACCTGGATACTGAGTTGGTTCCCGTAAAGTTAGGATATCACCTCCCCCTCCCCCCACCACACAAAAGAAGGATTATTGAGATTTATCTAGGATATCTCTGAATTCCTTCTCCCAGGCCTTCAGTTACCCGGTTACCCAGTGATGTTTTAAGTTCAACCTTAGAATAATGGAGGAATGGATGGCTGAATGGAATACCAGAGAGTGAGTCAGAGATGGAAAACACTCCACTGGACTGGAGCTTTGTGAGGAGAGATGCATTAGAACCAGATGTTTTGGACAACCAATTTAACAGTGCAATAAAAACTGCCCTAGAAGCTGTGGCACTATCAAGAACTCGCCCAGTCATACAATGTCGACCAAGACCTTGGCTGCATAGGGAATAAACTATTGTCTGTCAGCTGAAAAGGCGGTAGAGATAAAACTGATCAGATGAATTACGTCAAAGACTGAGGAGTGCTTGTACAACTTATTATTCTCATGTTGATTGTCGCATTCATGTTGATGAATTCGACAATCTTATTTGCAGGAGAGGAGTCAAGCTCAAGCCCATGTGCCTCGTCATTTATTTGCCACCTTTAATACCTTACTAAGTCCGGCAGCTGGTTGGGCTGAGGGTCCCTTATTTCAGGATCCTTCTGCAAGTGATTTGAACTCCTTCTTTGATCAGAATGTGTCCACAGTTGTTGATTATTTTTTGCTGGATGCATCTCCACCGCCATCATTTGATTTGCGACAGCCTTTTTCTCAGTCATGTCTTCACCAGCCCAAGCAGAATTTAATTTTTGCCCTGTTACAGAGGAAGTCATAAGTCAGATTGTGATGTCTCCTGCCCTACCGACCCCATCCCTTCCTTCTTTTACCCAATTCTTCTGTCTCTGCTTCTGCCTTATACAACTTATTTGGTGAACTGTTCTCTCTTAAGAGGTATCTTCTTGGGCTGTTTTAAGCATGCTGTTTTACATCCTCTATTAAAGAAACCTTTTCTGGATCCTTCACTTTGCACTATCACCCTATGTCTCTTCTCCCATTTCTCTCAAAAATTTTGGAGAGAGTGGACCTTTCTCAGTTGACATCTTACCTGACTATACACAATTTTTTGACCCATTTCAATCAGGATTTTGTACAGGTCATTCCACTGAAATGGCCTTGACTCATGTAGTGAACAACATTCTAGTGGCAAAAATGCAACATCAAACTTCTGTGTTGATCCTGTTGGATCTTTCTGCAGCCTTTGACACTTTGAACCATCAAATCTTACTATTCTGGCTGGCATCACTAGGAAAATTAGGGAATGCTCTGTCCTAGTTTAAATCCTTTTTGTGTGATCATTCCTTTTCTGTGTCATTCTGGGGATTTATCTCAAAAGCTTTCCCTGTAACCACAGGGGTGCCACAAGGATCAGTCTTGGGTCTGCTGCTTTTTTCATTGTATACACTCCCCCTTGGATTTTTTATTTCTGAATCAGATTTTCAGTATCACATATATGCAGATGACACTCAGATGTTTCAGAGTTTCAAATCAATTGATGCCGTTGTGTGGAAGTCAGTGATGGACTATCTGTCATGTGTTTTTTGTGGATGACCACTCACCATCTTAAGCTGAACGTGGACAAAAGAGAGATCTTGGTGTTTCAGCCTGATCACCCAGCAGCCCCTCTCTCATGTCCCCCACTGGATTTACAGGGTTGCACAGTGGCTTCTGTCTCAGTTACCAGGATCCTTGGAGTCCTGCTAGATGATCACCTATCTCTATGTCCCTTTATCAGTGCTATAGCAAAGGCATGTTAACTTCCATCTTTTGAATATCAGCAGGATCCAGAAGTCCTTGGCTATATAGACTGCTCATCTGCTTGTCCAGGCCTGGTTATCCCATGCCTGGATTATTGTAACAGTTTACCAGCAAGTTTGCCTTCCTGCTCCCTTCTTCCTCTAATTCAGGACAATGCCATTTCGGTTGTGTTAAATCTGCTAAATATTCACCTGTTTCTTCTTCCCGTAGATCCCTTCATTGGCTACCAGTTCAGGCCAGGGCCTGTTTCAGACTTTTGGTCCAGGTATTCAAGGCTTTGTGTTCTAACCTCCCTCAGTACTTTGCAGCTCAGCTAGTATGGTGTGTTCCATCCAGGCAAAGGATTATTGTCCGTTCCACCAATGCGCACAGCTCTGTCAAGGCTGCAAGCCTTTCAAGATCTGGCTCTGCATTTGTAGAACAGTCTTCCGGAGGAGGGTCTCACCCATTTTCAGAAATGGTTGAAGAGCTTCCTCTTTGACTCACCATCTTAAGCCTCCTGAGTTGTGTTTAAGGTGCTGAGATGGGTAGTGACTGGTGGGGTGTGTAGGGGATTTCATTCCATGTATTGTTAAGGTGTCATTTTGTTGTCTTTGTCCCTGATGGTATATGTTGATGTTCTGCCCCTTGGTGAAAAGGGTGTTATAAATAAATGTTATTTGTATTATCATTTGTCATTCAGTATTCAGCCTGTGATTGTATATTGAAATTCTATGTAATTGCTACTTAATTCATATCCTATGCTATAGGAACGGGCTGCAGTGACCACACAGGAAGTTCAGTGCCTCATGGTCATGGGGGGAAGCCTACAATGCCACTTTCCCTTTCTTTGCTGCACCTCCTTGTATATTAAATTAATGATGGAATGGATCATAAGGTCAAGTAGCACTAATCTCTTTTGAACAAGTACTTGGCTATGGAAAGGAAAGGGTAGAAGTCACAAGAACAGGAACACCCATTGTTCTGCTATCCATATTCATCATTCTTTTTTGCTGATATGTGGTGCTGGGACTGCTGAACACTACTGCAGCTTTTGTTCTTTTTTTTCTCTCCTAGTCAGGTTTGCTACATTATTTCTGACGAGTAGTTCTAAGCAGTCTGTCTTCCACTGTTGCTTTCACTGGGAAAAAGAACAGAAGGCCTTAGCCTTTCCCAAGCACAACCATCCTAGGATTGAGCATTGTGCCCTTTCATGTCTGTGTCCATGCTGTTGTTATTCATTCCTTGTAACATTTTGTGTTGATTATGCAAACTTTGCTGCTGTTAAGTGCTATCACAAATACAGTAATTCTGTTCTGCCATCTGCTTTATTATTTTATATACCTTTATCTGGACAGTTTTACTGGTTGATTCACCTGTTTGGTATGAATTTTTCTTTCACGGCTGATGAACATCCATTGGCTACAGATAAGTAATCAAATCCTTCATCATTTATAAAGTGTACCACATACCAGGAACAGGAATGGAGTAGCAAAGTTTCAACAAAGGAAAGTTTAGAGACTGGTTAAAATGGGAAGAGTTATGACAAGGATGTGTGTTAAAAAGGCTCTTACTGAAATATTTTTACTGAATGATTTATCGCATTGAAAATGAACAAACTACCTCCATTTTGCAGACCCTCCAAGTTCTGACAGGTTTGTGAGGCCTACTTAAAAATATTGATGGAAGCTAAAATATTGATGGAAGCCAATTCTCTTTGCCCTTTAAAGGCTGCAGCACATAATATGACTACACACAAGTACAGAAGTGTTGATTTGTTCACGAGCAGCAGACAAGAGAGATAGGGATGCCCATGAGAAACCAAGCCCAAGCAAGGACAAGAATGGTACAAATAATATCTTCTCTAATTGTATGCAGACACAACATGAAGGTTCTTCGTTTACACACTTTTCTACACCAATATTCTTTCCTATTCTTTTACAAGATTTGCCCACAGTCATTTCAATAATTTGTATATCTTTTTTTCTGAAAACATTATACTCCTGTATTATAAGCCAACGTAGTGATTTGTACATTGGATAACAACCTTGGAGACCAGGATTCGATCCCTCATTCAGCCATGGAAACTCACTGGGTGACCTTGGGCAAGTCACACACTCTCAGCCCCCAGAAAATCCCATGATAGGTTTGCCATAAGTTGGAAACAACCTGAACAAATATTAAAAGCCAGGGATGGGGAAATTCCAGTGCACAGTATATTCATCTTACCCATGCACACCAATTATTTGATACACCAGTTATGCAACAGCTGCTCTTAAAACACACCCTGTTCTCATTCTGCCACACCCACATTAATTTTTATTCACAAGCCATGTAGGCGCTGCTTCATTCACTCAATTGCTACTTCAGTGGCAATGCCGAAGTTAAATCATTCTGTGATTCTGTCAAGTATTTTTCTAAAGTTTTACATAGCAAACTTTTCAGATTGCCATCCTGCCATGGAACAGTGTTTGAGTATGGGCTATGTAAACCTGAAGCAGCTATTCCTTGTGCAAGGTAGCACCAGTCCTTCAGACCTCAATACATGAACATAAAGTACAGCAAGTGGCAAAATGCAAAGGTCTGATGAAAACAGATCCAAATTCAACGTGGTTGCAGATAGACCAGAAATTAGAACAAGTTGAATGCACAATGTTTAAGCCCCATACAACTATCTCTTTGTCCTTTCATTGCCAATAAGATTGTTTAAACAAAGACAAAACTATTTATACATAATAATCTCCACTTTTAAAAATGACCACTGGAGAAAGGGCTCCCAGATAGAAGAGATGTTAGGTGCAGCTTACATGAGCCTAATCCTTTGTTAGATTGTGGCCCCAAACGATGTCTCATGAACTGAAGGCAAAGGGCAAGGCTGCAATTTCAACACTATTATTTTGCACATATTACCAGAAGTATTAGTTAAGGAACTGTACTCTTCTCAGGACTTCAAAATTTCTCAATGATATGTACATCTTTTTAACAATACAGTTATCCTGTGAATTTGATTATTTGTGAGGTGCCCACTTGCCTCCCCCATTCTCTCCCTCCCACTCCCTGGCTTTTTGCCCAGGTGCACTACTTTGGCAAAAGGCAAGCTAACTGGAGGGGGGAAGGTTCATGAGCACATAAGACTTTCCCCCTTTACTTTCCAACCTGTTGCCTTGTAGGTGCACAGAAAGAAGGCAGTGCGCACAGGAGAATGCAGGGGGAAAGATCTTCCCTCTATTCAGTCTTGTGCCTGTTCCCCATGTGGATGCGCAGAAAGAAAGCAGGGCACATGGGAAGCGGGCAGGAGAGTGCAAAAAAACCAACAACAAAACTCTTCCCTCCCCTCTACCTACCCCTCGTACCAAGTGCTAGAGGCAGCCAGAAGAGTGTAAGGGAAAAGACCTTCCCTCCTTTCTACTCCCTTGTCCCTTGCCCACACAGACATGCAGGAAAAAGGAAGTTTACACTGGCGGTGGCAGCCAAAGACCTTCCCTCCCCTCCTTTGCCCCTTGCCTGCGTGGGTGTGCAAAAGAAAGAAGCCCACGCTGGCACTGACAGACAGGAAAGCATAAAGAGAAAGACCCTTCCACTCTTCTGCCCCTCATCTGCATGGGTGCCCAGAAATAAGGATGTCCACTGTGGTGTTGGCAGGCAGGAGAATGGAGGGGGAACCTCCCCTCCACTTTCCTGCCCCTTGCTGGCACATAGGAAGAAGGCTGTGCTGGTGGTAGGCACCAAGCAGGAGAGGGGAAGGTTTTTCCTCCTGCCTTTCTGCCAGGCCAGCTGCAGAAAGGAGGGAGGGGGGAGTGCTCACTGGGAGGGAGTTATGAGCAGTTTTTTGATTTTCATTATGGTTCTGTGCCCCAACCCTCATGAAAGTTGAGAGGCCACTGTATACAATTATGTGAGAAAGCAACTTTCCCAACAGAGTATAGCAAAATTAATAGTTACACATTCTGAGGGAAGAAATAAATGTATATCAGTTGTGTATATAAAATTAAGTGTTTTCACTCTGCAGGTGCCTCCATACAAGTTGGAGGGCTTAGGATTGCCACAGATTGGCAATACTAAGAGAAATATTGCTGCACATATGTATCATGTCCACAAGGCATCCATATATGTTTTCCAAAAAATCCACATCTCTCAAAAAGAATGCTACAACCAATCCCACTCTGTTTTGAGCAAAGTACCTAGAAAAAGGGCTAGCCACACACAGACACACAACTGAAGAGAGACAGTAACCATGCAAACGACAATACAACATATAGTCCACACCAGGCCTCAAGTTGAAAAGCAGAGTTAAGTGTCCAGAGAAAGAGAAGACAGGGGAGGAATATGTCTTTGTCTCTAACTCAGGGTACCAACACATCCCAAGAAAGAACTGGGAAATGAAGCCATAAGTCTAAGAAACCCACTGTCAAATGTTCTCAGGTATCTTATCAGAGCGCAATATGGCTATACCTTTCAGATCACACAAGCCTGAGATAACTTGGGTTATGTGCAGAGTTACAGTTTTCATTCCATCTTTCTTTAAATCTTCAGAGCCATGCTGCACTGAGAGCATCTGAGAAGCCATTTCCTTTGACATCACCAATATTTCTTGCCAATCCTATTCTCACTAATTCACCAATCCACCTTTGACAGAGAAGGTGAAAACCTGGCTTGTTTCGCTGGCAGGAAATTAGAAACTGACAAAGAAGGAGAGGAGTTTGACTCAACTGAAAAAGAATGTTGTCTTCTGCCAGATCCGGCTGGCACACAGCAATAATTGTTCCCAATTGTTGTGGATTGTTCTCAATCGTTGTGGGTTACTCTTCCGTGCCATCCTGAGAATACCCTGCACGTTTGGTGTCCACCATGGTTTGAATTCAAAAGTATCCTGGCCAATGCCATCCTCAGTCTGCTATCATCATGTGAACAGTGCCATGGGCATATTTTATTTCATCCCCACCTTCAGCATTCTTCCTTGTTCCAGTCATTGGCACACAATGACATGGGAGAAGTTAAGGCCTGGCTGGTTGGCAAGTGAAGCAAACAAGTCATAGATAAAGATAAACATAGCAGTTGAAAAGTAAGATTCTCCATGTAAAGCTTCCCAGACACTGGGTATGTGTAGTTACAAATGTTTATTTTTTGATCTGTGTACAAAGAACAGCATTTGCAAAGGTATGGGGAGTAGTACAAAGCAGGTGAATGCAAAATGGAAAAAATGCTCAGTCCAGATGGGAAACTACATGTGAATGTAATGGGGAACTGTAGTTTGTCTAAAATCAGAAGTAAATGCTTCTGAAATCCTCCCTTCAGAAAAAAAGAAAGGAGGATATGAGCCTAAACCTCATTCACATGTTCCTGCAAAACAGAGCTTAGAAAAGTTAAGTTTTTGAATGACAGCTCCCAAAATCCTCCTGCCAGCCCAGCTCTCTTTAAGAACAGCATAAAACAAAGGAGCATCAACAGACTGGGTAAGTTTAGGCAGTACCTCAGAGAAGCAAATCCCTTGAAGCAGGCAAGGAGTTATCTTTCCAATGCTCTGCCTTATTAAGTATTTCAGATTTCCTGTTTACCTGGAACCTCTTGAAGTCTTTGGTTATTGTGAGGCTTCAGCTAGCTTGAAGTCTCAGGCCTTGCTTGTAAAAAGTAGGAATAGTAGACAGATGTTGCAAATGAAATTCCACAGGAAAAGAGTACGTCATGACCACATCAAGTTATTTATTTCTTGAATGTATGACAATGATTATTGGTTACTGCTGACACTTCCCTCCTGCCAGCAAAATGTGACCCATTAAACTGCTCTACCCTAACTGTGCAAATCAAAGTTGTCATGTGAATAACTCCCTTATCACCCATGTGATCTGAACAAGTTCTGGATATGTTTCAAAGCCGTCACTAAACCTGCAGTGCTACATACTTGAAACCTGTACTGCCAAGATGTGACAATAAGAGATGGTGTCACTGGCAGGTCCAAGTTAAAGATCAGGTAAGCAAGAGATAAGAGGGTGGACTTCTGCCCAAGAACACAGAGTGCTACTGTCAGTCAAAGCAGACAAGACTGAGCTAGATGGACGAATAATGTGACCTGGTGTAGACAGATGGAAAAGCTTCTTATACTCTTGAGTGGAGCCACTGCAAATACAAATGGACACCCTTTGGTTTATAGCATAAGGTAAATGTGTATGAGTATCCAGTTTAGAAGTCCAGCAGGAGAAGATGAGAAAAATCGGAAACAGACTGCAATGCTTTTTCTTTACTATGGTGGGCAGCACAGTAGGAGTTGTTCACTTTAGGGTACCTGTGATTTCTGCTACAACTGGGCAAAGCAGAAGCAGCAATACATGGGGAACGGGAGTAGTATGCTATGTAACAAGAATTAAAAATGAAAGTAGCCCTACCCAGACTTTGGAATTAATTCATTAAATAGTATTTTAAAGGACAATTTTAAAAGCTGCTTATTCTTCATTGTTAAAAAACACATTAAAGTGTTGGTAACATTTTTGATTTCCTTTAATTCACTACCATGTAGAAGATTTTGGGGGGGGGGTTGGCAAGCTTTAGAAATTTTAATAGATTTTTAAAATTTAAAAATGACCTGAAAAAATTTCTGATGCTGAAGCAAGTACAACTCCACCATTAAAACTAACAAACCAAATTTAGTGTCAACATATTAATAAAACCAGTTCCAAGCTCTGCCCATCTCCCAAATCCAGAATGTCCTGCAGACTGGACAGTAACCATTCTCTGATGAGAACAGGGTTTGCAACTCCACGGCCCTTGCCTGGGCTCCAGCCTCTGATCTGATAAAGAATCACAGGAAATAGGCGCAGCCTGAGAGCGGTATGCAGGTTCAGATCCCTGGTTAATGACAAAGCTTAATGAAGCAGCCATTGTCTTCCAAGGTTAAGCTACCCCACAAAGCTGTTGTGAGGAGATGTAACAAAGGACCTCCCTGGAAGAAGAACAGGATAAAATATTGCACGTAATAACCCTGTAACAGCTACATAAGAGGCAGCTTTAATGTTCAGAGGATCTGCTCAGTCAGGAGAAAGGGATGATGAGTGTGCTCCACCCTCAACCCCTGCAAACCGCTGATCTTCTGCTACTCTCAAATAATCTAATCAAGAATCTAGACGTTCCTTTTTCCTGTGGCCTTGAGTCCAGGATATTCTCCTCCCTCCCCCAAATGGCATAAGCTACAGATTCCTTTGAAAGAGAAAGAAAAGTGTGACCAGAGGAAGGCTGGGTCTCCTCAGTGCTTCTTGCTGCTAGGATTCTTGTTGCTGAACAGGCTGACCTTGTTGGCAGAGGAAGACTCTAGCTTTACTTTATCCATTAAGGTCTTCTTAATAGCAGCCGGGGAGACCTTCTCCTGATCAGCCAAGCACTGCAGCTCCCTGTTAGGGGAGAGAATATTCATTAGAAGCTCAGAGGACACAGCTAGAAAGGACCACTCCTCACTTCCTTGCACATACCTTGTCCTGATGCAGGAGGCCTCCACAGCATTAATGAGGAGGGAGCGGAAACCCCCACTCTCCAGGAAGTGCAGAGCATAGATGGTAGCACCCCCTGGGGAGCAGACATTGTCCTTCAGTTGTCCTGGATGCTGCTCTGACTCCAACAACATCTTGGCAGCTCCCTGCAGAATTGGGGTGAGCAGTCAAAAACCCTTCAGAAGAGGTAGCAAAGAGTTTCACATGCACAATTTTTTTTAAACCACCATTTAAAAGAAATGTTAACTGCCTTTGTATGAAAATGCTTGAAACACCTGATCAAGGAAACATCAGTTGGGGGTACTTCCAAATGGATAGACAGTAGCACCAACCAAGGATTTTTTTTAAAAAAATTATTTTCTCAGAATCCTTGGCCAGTAGCCATGCTGGCTGGAGATTACGGGAGATGTAGTTCAAAAAAGTAACTTTTTCATGCTCTGGCAAGCAATATCAATCAAAAGGTATTGTATACCTCCGTCCATCTGTTTCTTTTCAATAGCTTTTTACTAGCAAAAGAAAGAGATGGAAGAAGCTGAGAAACAACCTGTGTTATAAAGGGAAGACAACATTTTTCTGGACCTCCCCTGTTTCCAACGCTCCATGGAACTGCTGAGCTCAGAAAAGAGACTGCAGGTTAAAAGATTCAGCTGGAGACACCTTTTGCTCTTTCCTTAAAACTGCAAGATGGCCAGCAGACTGGAAAGAATTCCATTCTGCATCACCGTCACTGAACTCGGTCACACCCTCCCAAACATCCACAGAGCCTCCATCTCTCTTCCTTTTTGTGGCTTCAACAAAAAAATCTACTCAAAGAAAAAGGCTGAGCTAGGCAGGGGCTTCCACATGCTTAAAGCATTCAAATATTTTGAAAGAAAGTAAAAAAGGATGTCAAGTGCAGACGCTGGACGCTTCCTCTTCAGAATGAGTATAAAGGGCATATTGAAGGCATCTGTAACTGAAACAGCATTGTGATGCGCCATCCCCCCATTCTTTAGCTATGGTGAGCTTCAGCATGCCCATTATATTCATTCTTCTTACAAGTATCTTTCTAAGACCTGGACTTGGCTAATATTTATAAATAAGTACTGACTGACAGGCTGAAGAAGCAGAAGTTTATAAGATACTGAGGCACACACTCACCAGCAATGCCTGGGCCCCCAGACGTACAGCCAATCTGCGAGGAAGGCCCATCTTCACCCCTCCATCTGCAAGGGCATCCAGGGCTGTGAATGCCTAAGAAACCCAAAGATCAGAGGAAAATAAAGTGTGGGGGGGAGGGGGAAGGGAAACAGGAGTGCCCGACACATAGTGCAGGGAACAAATTGTTCCTTGTTGCTCTTTCTTCCTCCAGCACATTCAGGATGGGTACCCAAAGTAAGCTTTCCCTGTTCCCAAGTATTAATTGTACATATACACTGTTCCACACCAAGTAAAAGGAAAAACCAACCACCCTGGAGATAAGTTCTGTCCAAACCTAAACTAGGACTACTGAAGTCTGTTACATGAACGTTTATCCAGCAGGCAATCATGGTTCCCCAATGGTCAGTTGTTAAGGTCCTTATTGTTGACTAATGACAGATCTGAACAAAGCACCCATAAATCAATGGCTCCAGGGACATTATGGTAGAGGCGGAAATCGTGTGGATCTTCAAATATTGTTGGACTGCAACTCTCAGCACTCCGCACCACTGTCTATGCTGACTAGGATTTTTGGGAGCTGCAGTCCAACATCTGGAGCGTCACAAGATTCCCACCCATGTATAGCAAAGTTGACACATATCACTATTAATCTCCAACAGAACTATTGCTGGCACATCTGCTTCCCGTAAAATTACAATATACTGCTAGTCCTGTTTCTACATTTAACCCATCCCCATTTGCCTAGTAAGATACTTTTGACACATATAGAAAATTGTTGGGAAATACAGCATTCTCTGTTCCCCACTTCTTTAGCTAGGATAGCTTTAGCTAGGATATTGTGTATATATACACAACAGTCTGTGTATATATTTAAAATTACTGGCTGAGGCATCTAGACTGCACGCTCTGCTGTCTGTAACTGGCTTAGCTTAGAAGGCCACGCCTCTCACTCTCTAAGAACACTTTGTTCTCTGACTGCACTCATTTCCACACACACTTAGCTAACTGCTCTGCTGTCAACTGCTCTCTAATAACAACCTGTAACTTCTCGTTTCTGCTAAGCATAACTCTAATAAGTTGGTGAGTTTAAATGAAGACATTAATTTTCTCAAATACTTTTCTTCAATAGTTAGAATCAAGTTTCTTTGATGGACGTATCATTATAATTTTTTTTAGTAAATGTTGTTAAATTTGAAATCTGCTGTCTGTCTTGTCTACTTCAAGTCAGCCATCATTTTAAGAAGCCACACCTAAATTGGAAAACACCTTTTCTCTGCAACTCTGCTGATATGGAGTTTCCTCAGGACTAATAGCCTGAGGAATAACCAACAAAAATAAAGGAATGGAATTTTCACAGCAGAATGGAAAATGGCACATACATAAGCAGGTCCACTTCCACTGAGTCCAGTAACAGCATCTATCAAGTCTTCCTCCACCTCAGTGCAGAAGCCCACGCTTGTCATCAGTTGTTCCAAGAGCTTTCCATCCTCCACATCGGCGTGTGTCCCTGTGGCATAGACTGTGGCCCCTTCCCGTACAATCACTGGTGTGTTGGTCATACACCTGATCACTTTTGGGGTGGGGCAGAAGGCAGAGAGTTTCTTGAGATACAAAACAGGAGAAACAAATCAGTACATTTAACTTGGAGGTTACACCTAAGATTAATTCTCTTGTAGCAAGTACCAGTGACAACTCCAACTCTGCTTTTTATACGTTAGAGATCGGGTAGAGAGGTTTTAATGCATGATTACCACCCCTTGGTGCAAACATTGGTCTTTTTAGATCATATGTGGGGAGGGGAAGAGACTTCAGACCTGCAGAGTCTACTGTATTTTTTTTCTATAAAAAAATAAGGTCCATTAATCAAAGTGACACAGGCAGCAAACATATATTAAGATTAAGAAGTATACACGCAACCCAAGAACAAAGTTCACAAGTCCCTTCACAAGAAAATCCAAATCGTGTTTTTCCCCTGATTATTCTTTTCCAGTAAATTAATTTTGGTACATGAAAGTGTAGTGTTGCTACTAGCAGATAAATGGAATCCAGAAACCCTCACTAATCTACTGGAAATAACCCTGAGATATACAAGTAGATTCTGAGGTACCTTCTAGCCACTCCTGCTTCACTGTTTCAAATTAAGGTCTTTAAATAATTGGGATGGAGCTTGTCATTGCAATCCCCCGCCTGCTGTCCTCTTACATACATACTTTATTGTGGACTGGTACTGATCTTGTGACCATCCTGGATCACTCATCATGATGAGTGATGTTGGTGGGAGCCACAGACTAAGAAATGTCTGGAGGGCAACCACTATTCTCCACTCCTTTTATACCCAAACAGAACATACAAAAACACAAAGGTAATCAGACTACTCCAATGTGCTCTGTGTGGAGCCACCCTGAAGATGGCTTGGACGCTGTAACTAGTGAAAAATGCAGGTGCTCTATTTCTGACTGGAATATCCTATGCACATCATATAATGTTATTCCTAAAAGAACTGCACTAGCAACCAGCATGCTTCTGGTCTGAATTCAAGGCTCTCATGACAACATTCATAGCCCTAAGCCACTTGGAACCTTGTTTCTTGAAGAAGTGCCTCTTCCTCGACATACACGTTTGAGGACTGAGGTCTGCTGCAGGGGCCCTCCTCTATATCCCAAGAGTGGGGCCAACGCACTGTGTGAGGAAGTGGGAGAGGGACTTCTATCCATGGCATCCCAGTTGTGGAACAGCTTCCACTTGGAGGCATGATTGGTGCCAATGCTTCTTTTAGATGTCATGTAAAGACACAACTGTTTATTAAAGCCTGTTGGGCCTAAATGATTAGCTCAAAAATGATTATTACGCATTCAGTTTTAAACTTTTAACTATATAAACCTGTTTTAACTTGTTGTTTAACACATTTTAATCTATTTAAATTAAATCTGTTTATATTGATTTTATTTGTATGCCACTCTGAAATCTTGTGGTGCAACATTTATTAACAAATAACTTTCCTTACAGAAAGGTCAGAAACCACACAGTGCACAGCCTAAAATCAGCAAGACTGCTTATATATTCATGACATCATCCCCATGAGAATTTAAGAATGTGTCCACAGGGTGGCACTGGTCAGGGCCTGAGCATGTTTCCAACAGCAGTGGAATGCAAGTCAACAGCTACAAGCACTAATAGGTTAAGGCTCCATTAAGACAATGACTTGCCTGTGTTATTTTTACTCTTACAGTACTTGAAATATGATTGCCCAGAGCACCAATGAAAACAGGGAGGACACAAAAGCATAAATCAGAAGTATAGGCAAGCCAGTCATGGACCAAGCATCCAGCAACAGACATCCCGAAGTCTTTCACTTCCCATATCTTTAGACAAACTAAGAGCCAATGCAGCACAGACATGGGTAATATTTCCTTCAGGGAAGGGAACCTAATTTTACATTCAGATTCTTTGCATAATGTTTTCTCTGACACAGAAGATCTCTGGTGAGAGTGGGCTGACATTTTCACTATTTCTGTAAGGCTGAACAAGTCATTTTTCATTTCACTTTCAGGAAATAATTCCTGATATGTCAGAGTTAGGATAAGCTGCTTAATGTTTTAGCCAGATTATTTAGTTTTAACTACCCAACTTTTCAAAGTTGTTAAATTATACTTCAGACTCATCAGATACAATGAAATATAGGTAATTGTTTTTATCAAGATCCTGATGTAATCAACACTGCAGTAATACCACCATAACATTTCCAGGTTCCTCTTAATAGGCACAAAGATTTAAGAAGTGTACCTGAAAATGAACGATGGTTGTTACCATTCTAGATCTGAGCAGCAATTTTGTTTTAATAGGACATGTCTGAAGGAGTGATAACTAAATTTTCTGGGGGGTTATGCTGCAAGCTGTAGGCCTTTTCCACACCGGGTGAGAGAATCGCCCCGCGCCACTACTCACCGGACCTTTTAGCTCCCTGGTCCAGTCCACAGCACTTCAGAGCAGTGTGTGCTCATCAATACGCACTGCTCCGGTGTCCCAAATGGTGGCTTTTGGTTGGTCGAGGGTCTTGACCAACTGCTGAAGCTCGCCAGCCTAAAGCCCGCCCCCGGGCAGATCGCAGGCTCGCATTGGTGCGAGCCTGCGAATCTGCATAAGGGAGCAGGCTCGCTGTGGTGCGCTCCGTGCTTTTGAAAGACCAGAAAAAACAGGTCTTTCAAAAGCACACTGGAGGACCACTTGGGGTCGTTCCGGACCAAACTGAGGTGCGGATCTACGTTAAATAGGTCCGACCCAGTCCGGTCCGAGGTGCAGACCTCCTCGTTGGAGGATGGACTGCAACATTTCAAAAACCCCGTGTGGAAAAGGCCGTAGTCTAAGAACTAACTTCTTAGACTTTCCAAGTTCTGGCCACAGGCAAGTCCCCTGCCCTTCTGCAGAAGTTCCACACATAAACATGTAGAACTGTTGACATTTGTTTCTAGCCCAGTCTTCAGAAGGTTCCACTGGCTGCACTTTGCCAGCAATCGGCCTTCACTGAAGAAAGCTGTAAGAGATGGGTGCTCTCACCTTCTCAATGGAACTGATAGTGACACCAGCAGCACATGAGACCACAATGTGCCGGTCCTCTATGTCTGAGCCAATCTCATCCAGGATGAATGGAATTATGGGAGGTTTCACTGCCAGGAACAGGACATCGCTGTTTTTAACTGTCTCTTTGTTGCTTAGAGTAAAATTCACACCCATTTTCTGCAAATAAGACGAATAGCAGCTGGTAAAGCATCCACTCTTTCAGGTTTCACAACACCAAGGGCAAGAGAATCAGACATGTGGGGTCAGCCAAGAGCTGGGCATGATCGTGTTTACTGAGAACTACAGAAACATGATGAACTTAATAAACAATATATCAGCAGCCTTCAAGGACCCAGGACTTTATCCTTTACACATGAAATGGGCACCAACAGGGGAAAGCAGAGAAGCAGACTAAACTGTATTGCTGGTTTAGAGTTCTGTCTATCTGCACAGAAATATCCTACCCAGCCTATCCCAGACAGAGCCAAACTGCTTTCACTGTAAAGCCAGGGCCAGCTAATCTGAGAGGCTGGAGAGAGCCTGGAGGACTGCAACCTACCACCCAACCCCACCAAAGTAGTAGCACTAGTAACAGCAATAATAATAATAATAATAAATTGTTTATCTTCAAATGTCTCATATGTCCTCAAGCATTTGGGGGATGCAAGGGCATTTTCACCACATTTTTTGGCCACCCCTGGACCATTGGAGGCCTTTTTTTTTTAACAACAGAAGTGACCAGAAATCATTTCCTATTTTAGAAAACTGCCTTCTATGGACCTAACATGGCACAGAGGGACGAACATCATGGCAAAAGTGCCTTTGCACCATCTAGAGGACATATGGAGGACTATATGCAGCCCACAGGCCACATTTTGCTCACTTCTCCTAGGAATAATCAAGTATGTATGGGTTTTTTGTATGTATGGTTGCACACAGACCCTGTTATCCCTAGATGTCCAGGTATCATTGGTGTCCAAAGGCATAATTTATGAACTCTCTATGGCTGATTAATTGCATCCTCATTTACCCATGACATTGTTCAACTAGGCTCAGATAAATGCAATATTCTCTTTTTAGGGCTACATTTGAAAGCAGGGTGTGAAAATTGCAACTAGAATAAAATGCAGCCGACAGAAATTCCAATCACAAATGTTGTATGATGAACAAATCACACCACTTGCATTTCAAATGCACTGGTTACTTATTTCTTTCTGGGCTTAGTTTGTATCAACACCATCAAGCATTCAAACTGTTATTGGCCTGCCATCAGTTCATGTTTAGAGCCACCTTTGTTGATATGCATCTGGCTTTGGAGGCCATGTTCTCCAATTTGCCTTTGCTGTGAATATAACTAGCAAAATCTAGACAAAAGCAGAATAAAATAGAAAAAAGACTTTTATGGCCTTTAGGAACTGTTAAAAAGAAAAAGTTAGGAGAATAATACATATGCAGTTACAGCAACTATTTGGTTCAATATAGTATTTCTCAATACAGTCATCCCTCCACATTCACCTGGGTTAGGGGTACAGGAACCCTGTGAAAGTATAAAAAAGGTGAATAACTCTAGGGCCTCCTAAATCATATTTAACACACAAAAAGAATGATCACCATATTCAACCCACCATGGATTCCTTTGAGGCATCAGTGTTCCTTCACAAGGCAGAAGTGTGGGGCTAGTGGGGCTTTCTGCCACCTCCACTGCTGCCCCACACCATTTTAAAGAGGGACTTACAAACCTCATTTGCAGTTTCTCAGTCTCATGAGGCTTGCAGTCTCTATTAAAAATTGGCATAGGGAGGCAGCAAAGGTGACAACAAATAATCCATGAATAATCAAATCCGCAAGGAGCTGACTGTAATTGCATTTTATAAGCCCTGCTTATAATTATTAATGCACATGTACTGTCTTCCTCTTCCTCCTATTGAAAGAGACCACATACAGTGGGTCCTCTGTACACATGAGGCTTCCATTCTAGAAACTCCATGTGAAAGAGCAATGCTCACAATCTGATAACACCCCATGGTGGTGACATTTGTGGGCATGTGCCTGTTGACACCACTTTATGTATAGGGACATGAAGTTTTGTGTGAGATGAGGATCACGCGTGCAGAAGTCCTGATAAGCAAGGCCCGATTTGTGGTTTACAGTTCATTCATTGAACTTATTTGTGGAATAAAATCTGTTTTAAAAATTCATCCTAAAACCCAGTCTTAGCATGGCAGAAAGGATTGACATGAAGTTATCTTCTTACTAGGACCTTCCCCTCTTCCCGCTTTTAGATGACAGTGAAGAAATTTCTAGGAAGGCAGGCAAAGATGAATGGTTTATAATCTGTTTTAACACTGTGGTGCATTTTGAAAGTTGTTACCAATGCCTTACCAAATGTTTTTAAATGATTTTAGTATATGCATTAATCCTCACATTTATGGGCAGCACTTAGCACATTTTACGTAGAAAAGTAGTATAGAAATAAAATAAACAAGCCATAGATACACTCAGCAACTTGGAACTAGCCAAGATTCTTGGACAATAGAGATTGATCCTAACCAACCAGACTGACATTGTCCCAATGCTAAAAATGACAGATCAAAATATACATTACATGAAAACATATGTAAATGTAACTCACTACCCTTCAAAGAAACAGAAAAAGCCACTCTGCATAGAACAAAGTGACAGGTGTGTATATGAGTGTAATTGTCCAATCTGTTCCCATATAGCAAGTAGCTTTCTCCCCCGGGCTTTCAAATGGGTGGTTATGGAGGAATGCTTGTATGTGAACACTACAGCATAAAACCACTCGGTATATTAATTTAGATGGCATTTAGATGGAAAGAAATGCCTCTCCTAACATGCATTTCTCAATCAACCCATCCCAAAGCTGCTCTAAAGCTTAAATGGATCATCAGACTAGAATTAACATGGATTTGCATGTAATATGTAACTGAACTCTAATTTTTGTTTTATAGCTCTATTTTATAAGCTCTCCATCAACCCTGGTAGCAAAGAAAGCAGTGGTTGGGACATTCAGCCCTTGAGCCGGGCAGAGTTGAATAATGCTCACCTAATACAAACACGTTAAAGATTTACATGGGTTTTTTGTGAGTGTGAAAGAGATATTTTAAGAGATTTTTAGGACCTGGAACCTACCCTCAGCCCTGATACTGTTGGGAGATCAGTGTCTGGTGCACTTGCTGTAATCTTGTGAGCAGCCAATATCCCTGAAAAGAAAAAAAATCTTTAGTTTCCTATGGCCTCTTGCTTCTGCAGTTGAGCTGAATCATCCAGCTACTGGGTATAACTTTCCACTTCAGCAGAATTCCTCCACTTTCCTACCAGTCTAATTCTCATTTCCTTTCACACTGGCCAACCCACACAAGAGCTCTCCATTTGAAGAATGACCCCATACAGCAAAGGTGTGACACAGAAACATTCAGCTGCCACAAAAATCTGCACACAGAATCACATCCGTGAGAACTTTATATTTCCCAGAACTGTGGGAAGAGCTAAGTTCTCTTCTTCAATGTTTGCAAGGTTGTATTTTCTTTGTGTGTAACTAGTCTGACTTCCAGTTTTATTACTTCACTCCTAGAAGAGTACATATGAGGAAATAGTGGAATTTTCTTCTGTGCACTAACCATTGGAAAATATCTGTAAACATCAGCTTTTGAACTGGGTTCTAAGCTGTTGTTTCAGGCAATGATAATTAAATGCAAGAAGGATTTTAAAATGCAAGATGAATAGATAGTTTGACCTGCCTTGATTTCTCAGCAATTAGCATTTTGCAACAACACATATATTTTGCCATGGAACAGGTTATTCAGGAGAGGACAGCTAGTTATTGGGAAGGCAGTTATAACTGAAATTTCAACAAAGGTTACTGTAGCGTACACATACACAAACAAGAAAACATAAGCTTAACATCAGGTCTATATCTTCCTTTGCAGTACAACAACACAAAGGGCCTCCCTCAGATATTTCTGCATGTAATGTGCATGTTAGCACACACACCTCAGTCCAGAAAAGTGACATGTCATCTGAGAGTGAGAGAGAGATGTACATTTGCACATACTACCAGGATGGTGCATTTATTATAATTTCAAGTATTTTTCTCAGGCCTGCGTGGACACAGAAAGTGTACAAGAGCTCCTTGGAAACAGAATACAGTGGGACCTCAGTATCTGCCAAAGTTTGGTTCCAGGACCACCACCACCCCAGATATCAAAATTCATGGATGCTCAAATCCCATTACGTACAACGGCATAGTAAAATGGCATCCTTTATCTAAAATGACAAAATCAAAGTTTGGTTTTAGGGATGGGGGGAAATACATTCTTCCTTTTAACGTATTTGCAATTGATTTCACATATTATTCTCTACTTCATACAATCAATGCCAGATATAACCCAACTTCGCTTATATCTATTAAACTCTTATTCCTACTATTTTATCAAATTAATAATTCCTCTTAACTTCCTTTGCTTTAGGTCTCAGTACTTATTCCTTAAGTATTGAGACTGTTATTGGGGGGAATATTTTTCAAGATGCAGTAGGCTGAATCTGGGGACACTGAATTTGCAGATGTGGACGCCAACTGTACACTATTTCTCTGTGCAGATCAGCTCTAGAATCATAGAATCATAGAAATCTAGAGTTGGAAGAGACCACGCAGGCCATCCAGTCCAACCCCCTGCCATGCAGGAACATCCTCAAATCAATCCCGACAGATGGCCATCCAGCCTCTGCTTAAAAACCTCCAAGGAAGGAGACTCCACTACACTCCGAGGCAGCACATTCCACTGCCGGACAGCCCTGACCGTCAGGAAGTTCTTCCTGAGGTTCAGGTGGAATCTCCTTTCCTGCAGCTTGAATCCATCGCTCCTTGTCCTGGTCTCTGGAGCAGCAGAAAACAAGCCCTCTCCTTCCTCTACCTGGCATCCCTTCAAATATTTAAACATGGCTATCATGTCCCCTCTTAACCTTCTCTTCTGCAAGGTACCTACTGCCTGCCTACCTGCTGCGGTGAAACCTCGAGCCAGGGAGAAGGCAAGCTGCCCAGCACCGATGAAGCCCACACTCATGGTATCAGCAGCTGCTAAGAAATGCCTAACTGGTTTCCTAGGAGCAAAAAAGAAGAGGTAAGAAATAACAGCATTTCACCATTCGCTAGGCAACCTGTGCTGTGCCAAGAGCACACAATTCATCTTCAGACTCCGTTTGTATTTATGGAAACCACCAATAAAGCCAAATATGTGTATGGAGAATCTTGATCTTGACTGTATTATTCACCTCATCTTGTCATTGCAACTCCCTGGCAAAACCATCTCTGAGTACCCCCTGCCTTAAAAAAAAAAAAAAAATACTATGAAATGCTGGGAGCTGCAGCTCAACAGCCATAGGATTCTCTCCCCAGTTCTTGCACATGTGCACAAATGTATCAGCAGACAGATCCATTTACCAAGTATTAAGAATACTAGGTGGTGTGGACTGTACTTCAGAGGAGGGAACCGGCAAAACCAGGTCTGAGTATTCCTTGCCCGAGGAGACCTTATGAAATTCATGGGGTCGCCATAAGCAGACAGGCGACCTGAAGACGCGCCCACCCCTCCCTCCCCCTCCCCCTCCCCCTCCCCCTCCCCGGTGTCCTGACCACTCCCGTCCGCCCCTCCACTCCTTATCGCGGTTTTATCCCGTGCCGCACCACCCGCGGTCGCGCACCACTCCGCTCCCTCAAGACCAAACCTGAAGATGCCGCCCACGTGGCTCGTCCTGCGGGGAGGGGAACAGCGGACGCGGCGTCGCGTGGCAAAGCCGCACAGAAGGAGCAGTTCAGCCAATCCGATGGGAGGGGGCGTGGCATCGCTGCCGTCCTGCTCAATCAGTCGCTAAGGCGGCGGGGGGCCAGCTTGCTATTGGAGCAACTTTTGTTTGCAATTGCATCATTCTATGCTTTAACGGAGGCCGAGGGGGGCCCAACTTCGCCTCTCTGCTCTCAGCGGGTAATGGCTGCTACAACCCAAGTGTTTCCCATAGCACGGTATGGAATGGTGGCCGCGCTGCCTCTTGGGAACTGTAGTCTTGGGTTATTTCCGCACTAGCCTGTTACAGCGCTATTATTCCACTTTCAACATTCGATGGAATCCTGGGGTTTGCAGTTTAGGGAGGGACCTCAAAGGCTGTCATCTGTCCTCAAAGGCCCCTCCCTAAACTGCACACCCAGGATTCCATCGAATGTTGAAAGTGGAATAATAGCGCTATAACAGGCTAGTGCGGAAGTGGCCTTGGTGGATCAGTTCCCGATTTTTCCTGAATGGAGGAGACGTCGGTGTTAGGAAGAGGAACTATGACAAGGTCTTATTTTCTGCAGTGCAAGGCGTGATTTCTCAGATTAGGCGTATCCAGATTGCAGCCTGTATAAAAATGACATTATTGGATCTAAAAGCCCTGCTTCCTAAAACTGCCAATCTCTGCTGACAGCTCAGTTCAAGAAAAGGCACTTCGTAAATCTATTACAGAGTAATAGGCAGCATTAGCCTCTTTTGAATCATTTTCTTCGACTGTTTTGTACTTTTCCTGTTGTCTTGTGAATGTGATGCAATTTGATTTTCTGTATTCTTAACACTTTTTAGAGTGCTTTGAATGCTGTATGCATAAATATACATAAAGGTATACAGAAAAATCCAGTATCATAGTAAAAGTAACAGAAAAATTCAGTATACAGAAAAATCCAGTATCATTTTTTTTTAAAAGTACACAGTGGTCCTTTATACACAAGGGTCTTTAGGTACTGTTGAGGCATCCTGTGCTTTGTAAAGCCGAAGGCGTTCGCGGCCAGAATTCATAGCTTGTTGTGGGTTTTCCGGGCTTTGAGGCTGTATTTTCTCCTGACGTTTCGCCTGCATCTGTGGCTGGCATCTTCAGAGGATCTGGTGGCATGGAAGTGAGACAGAGTATATATACTTGTGTATCCCCGGGTGGGAGGAAGCAATTTGCATATGTAAAGTTGGCCTGTGTGATGGCCTGTTGTGAAATGGGATATCCCCCTGGGTTATATTGTTAGTCAGGGGATATGCATAACAGAGCGTTAAGTGCATTAGCCATCTATTATATTGCTGTGGGCAGGTCTACACAGGGACTACAAAATGCAACATCCAAACACGAACTGAAGAACATGAAAGACACTGCAGACTGATCCAGCCAGAAAAATCAGTAGTAGCAGAACATGTTATAAACCAACCGGGACACAGAATGCTTTTTGAAAGCACAGAGATTCTAGATTGTTCTGACAACTACTATGTCAGACTGCACAGAGAGGCCATTGAAATCCATAAACACATGGACAATTTCAACAGGAAAGAAGAAACTTGGAAAGTAAACAAAATATGGTACCAGAACTGAGGAACACTAAAATCAAGACTCAAAATATGCCAATGAACACCACCCAGACTCTAGAGGTCCCTCTACAAGAAACAATACAATGGGCCATCACACAGGCCAACTTTACATATGCAAATTGCTTCCTCCCACCCGGTGATACACAAGTATATATACTCTGTCTCACTTCCATGCCACCAGATCCTCTGAAGATGCCAGCCACAGATGCAGGTGAAACGTCAGGAGAAAATACTAATATAACACAGCCTCAAAGCTCGGAAAACCCACAACAACCTATACTGTGTTTTCTTTAACCAGCTGGGAGGAGATCTATATATCTGCGGCTCCACATGACATTTAATATAACAATGCATTTCATTTTAAACCCACCATGTGTACCTCTACCACAGAAAGAAATAAGAGTGAATCTACTGCATCTTGTATTGCTATTTTTAGCCTCTGGAGTGGGATTGAATGTGTATTTTTAATTTTCCTTTATTACAATACAGCTTTTTTAAGTCCTCATAGAGTGCTGTTGTTTTGCCACACTGTCTTTTCCAGGCTAACCATGCTCAACTGCCCCATTAGTTCTTCATAGAGTTTGTTTTACAATATTGTTGACCTTTGTTGCTGGGTTTTCTTAGGTAAGGGGTATTCAGAAATCGTTTGCCATTTCATTCCTTTGAAATATAGCCTACAGCACCTGGCATTCCCTAGTAGTGTCTTGCAGAAATTATTCCTCTTGGATAAGGCACTCCAACTCACACTTATCACTGAAGTCTTCTGTATATTCTATTGCTACATGCTGCTTTTGAAACACCTTGATCAATTATGAAAGCTAAGTATTAAAAACAGAATGGGCATGACACAGAAGTAAAGCAAATGAACATTCAGACTATATTTTTAAAGAAGAGATAGGAGGAGAAGGGATTTTAAAAATATAATTTTGCTATACATTTCAAAGCTTTATAGAAAATCAATCAACAAGGATAAAAGGAGGCATAAAAGAATTCAGATTTGAGCATGAAAGAAAACAGAAAATATTATGAAGCAGATACAAAAATAAACATATGTTTTCGACAATAAAGCAAAGGGCAAACTGAAGCTATTGAAAAGTGACAGGGAAAATCACATTGCAAGACAGAACAAGTATCCAGTGGTTAAATCTTGTTGTTTGGTGTGGACATACAGATGCATGTGGAAACTAGTTGTCTGCCCCTCTCACTACAGTCGCTGATCTGTGAATGTTTAACTTTTTCAAAAGGGATCAGTGCATGCAGGCAATGTAGAAAGTTTAAGCGTTCACAAATCCATCAGCAGTTGCACCACTTTTCCATGTCAACAGGACTTTGCCACTCCACATATGAAAGGTTCAAGCTGCAAATTGCTTTGAAAGTTTGGAAAACTATGTGGTTTTATTTTTGCTGTGTTTATAATTTCCTTGTTTATAATTCAACTTGAGATCAATAAGCCAAAAAAGGAGAAGACATATTTCCTAAACTAATACTGTCTTAAATGTTCTTTCAGTGAGGAAAACACTGGAATGCATCTGTTTGGCACCAGCAGTTGTCTAGGATACCAGAGTGAATTATGTCAGTTCTAAGGGGAAAAAACACATCTAGCATGGAAGTTCTCAGCTTATCATCTTGAACCCACAAAAAACTATAGCTCCTATGATCTGCTAGCTAAGTAATGCGGAGAGAAATGTGCTATGTAAAATTACTTAAGGATGAATGGGAAATAATTATTCAATGTGGAATATACATTTTTTAAAATAAATTTTGTAGCCTCAACATATTCATTCACAAGTGCTGCAAGATTTAAGTGTATACTTACTTGTAAGAATTTGTCAAGTCATTTGCCAGGCAGAGTCATATAATGCATCATATTAAAATTATGATTGAGAACATTGTTTCTCTTACCTGCCATCAGTTTTACTTCAGTTTCTGGCAATCCTATGAATGACCTCCAAAAACCCTGGGCCATCAACAGCACTGCTGACTTCTTGAAAGCTCAAGGCTGTGATGACTTCGCTGCTTGATTCAATCCATCTGTAATGCAGTTTTCCTCTTTTACTTTCTTCACTTTTACCAAACATCACCATCTTCCTTGATGAGTCATGTCATCTCATGATACACCTTGGTCCTATATTCTCAGCTTAGACATTTTTGTGAGAGTTCAGAGAGTTCAGATTTGATTTTATTCCAGACCCACTTATTTGTCTTTTTGGCCATCCCTGGTATTCGTAGAACTTTCCTCCAGCAAGTGGGAGTGTGCTTTAATGTAGATAAGTGCACTTCTATATCTGCTTTGTAATTGATAGATTGTGTGATATTCAGTGGGATCTGGTCTAGGCATAATGTGTCAAAGACTTGTTTCTGGAATGGACATGGGTCGCCTTTTTCATGTGTGTGGTATATGAAGTTAAGAGCCCTGGCTGGATCAGACTAAAGGCCTATCTAGTCCAATATTCTGTTTATACTATGATCAATCAGTTGTCCATGGGAGGCCCACAAGCAAGACATCAGTGCCATTCCACTCTCCATCTTATGCTTCCTGGCAAGCAATACACAGTAGATTATCACTTTTCGTGCTGGAGCTGACATAAAGCCATCTTGATCAGTAACCATTGATGGGCCATCCTCCATTAATTTATTAATTCCCATTTTAAAGCCATTCAGATTGCTACCCAATTCACTGTGTGAAGATGTATTTCCTTTTACCTTCCTGAATCTGTCACCATTTAATTTCAATGGCTGATTCCTGATTTAGGTCTCTCTCCAAGGCCAGAGGTGGCCTTTCTGAAATTTTCTATTCATTTTTAACCCATACGATTGCACAGAAAATGATTACTTACTTCACACTGGAATTCAATGTTGAAAATAATGTGTTTCATAGGACTATGAGGCTAGATAAGCAAAACATAGGATGAACATATGTGATTCCATCAGCTCAAGAATTCTCTCTCCATATTAAAGTCCTATCAACCTTTCTAAATGGAATCGCGTTTGAGAATACAGACACTGAAGATTCCTGGAGATTAAACAGGAGGGAAAGTATTGCTGTAATGTCAGGAATGACTGTCTGGAATGTTGTATCCCAAATTAGCTCTACTCATTTGACAGAGTGAATGAAAAGTACTGAGGCATTCTTGGGAAGCCATCTTGCCTTCCTTACATAATTTCAGATCTTCTCAGCTAGCACCCTTCTCTCTCATACAAAGCTCCAAGAAGCAAATCACAATTGGAATCTGTTTTCAACCTCAGCGTTTTTTATTTAGGCCTTGCAATAAGTTGGCAAATTTGAAAAAGATAATTTCTTTAGATGCAATATTGTATAAATAGATTTCTTTCTAAGAAATAAAGTCCATCTCCCGTTCTACAGATTCACATCTTAACATGGTGAAGAGGTTTTAGTATGTCAGAGAGGCTGAAAGTAACACTCTGTCAGGTGTCTAGACTCATTGGAGGGTTACCCAAGACAGAATGCTCCAAGTGATGAGTACCCAGCTTGTTGGGGGCATGTATAAGAAATGCATTGAAATACATGCTATTTGTAAGTTGTTCACCGCCTCGATCCATATGGAGAGGCGGGATACAAATAAATAATAAAATTTTTAAAAAAGTGGAGATAAGATGTGCCCATCCTTTTCAGGAAATTACAACCACCACAACAGATGAAACTGAGTTTAACTGTTTAACAGTTTAACTGGTGAGGATGATGGAGAAGCTCTAGAAGGGCAGCTTTTAATAAAAGGAGGTGACATTGGTAGAGAATCTCAAGCAGTGGCAGTCTCACTTTCTCTAATCTTTTTTTAGAACTGTGTAGGAGAAAACAATGGTGAACCATTTCTGAATGTCTTTGATCTTGAAAACCTTATGATGAGACAATCCAAAATGAAACAAGAATTGGTGCTGAAAGATAGGCCTTAGCATTGACATTAGGAGAATGCTCAAAGAAAGCTGGAAAAACAAGGACTTTCAGTGCTGGACATGCAGCAGCATGTCTGCATAAACAATAAAGTCAAGGTTAAGCTAGTAAAGAATGGTGTTCTACTCTAGCTAACTCTGCTGTAGTTGTATGTGACTGCCTACTACAGGCAACATAAACAGCAGCTGTCTCCAGAATTCATTACTATGTATGAGTGAACAACAAAATAAAGGGAAAAGGGAAGCAGGTTAGCCTGCTTTACTAGCCACCTCCGGTGTGACAAAAAACAAATACATAGCTATAAGTTCATCCACTGAGTGGAAAACATTGGTAAAGTGGAGGCTATTGAAAGAAAAAACATCATTCCTGGATGCATTTTGGAATACATTTTTGAGTAGTCTCTAGAAGGTTCAATTTTTTTTCCCTTTACTTATTATATAAGGCTTGCTTGATCTGGTTGTTTCATTTGACACGTATATTGTTAGCTTTGAATACAAAATTTTCAGAATCAAGAACACTTCCTTTTTTGTGTTTTGGGAACCTATAACTATTTCTTCCATGTTATGTGGTTCGAACACCAAATTTTCTGTTCAAGATGAGATCCAAGATGGCAATGGAGGTGGTAGTTCTGCCAGGACCTCTGAAATTTGTTTGATTTTATCAGTAAGTTTTATTGTTTTAGACTAGTTTATAGCCTTATGCTAACAGTTTTATAGTTACAACTCTTTATTGATTATTTATAACTTTTAATTACATAGAGTAATTGCTTAGTAGCTGGCTACTTGGATTCCACAAATAGGAACCAGGAAGCTGCTGCTAGTAAGGTGTGTCGCTGCTGATCAGTCTTATGTCTTTGCTTTTCCTGCAGCTCTTCATGCTAACAAAGAACTTGCTATTGGGTGCAAAGGCCAGCTCTGCTTTTCGCCCAGTCATTACCATGACAAAAAAGAGAAGGACCAACTCACCCATTAATATGAGCAATCAACCCAGCTATAAACAATTGGATGACTTTATTATACTCCACACTCTCTCAACTAGTTGGATTACACTTTTAGCAGAGGAGACAGACCCTGAGCCAAGTGATGTTAATCCGGTGGAAAAGCCCTTATCTAATGCACTTGAACTGTTATCTAATGCACCTGAACTGTTATCAGAGCAGTGTTTGTTAACAGCACAGACATTACAATGTACTGGTTCTCAATTAGAAAAGTTGCTGAGATCTTTAACAAATTTGGTATCTCAGGTCTTGCAGAAGTATTTAGACTCAAGCAATTTGGATAATCATCCTTTTCCCCTTTCCTCAGGTCAATCCAATGGATCTCAACAATATTCCAACAGAAGTTTTAATGCCTGTTCTGACTCTAAAGACTCAAAAATATTATACCAAAGCAGAAAGACTGTTGCCTGATATCAGAAGCTTTCTAAGTAGTGGTAAATATGTATCTGTTTAAGGGGTAAATTCCTTGTTGGAACTCAGCTTCCAGGGCTAATTTGAATCTTAAACAAATTTTAAATATCAGATCGTCCAATTTATTTTCTGTTGAATTGCTATTTACATCCTCAATATGTGAGGGTTCTCCTTTGCTTCACCAAATCTACTATCCCTAATTTATTAATGAGGAAAAAGAAACACTTGAAAGTTTTTGGTGTTTTTCCAGCACAGCTCTTTAAGGACACTTTAATTAAACCCTTATTTCATCTTGAGAAATGCCTGGCTCTTTCTTCCCAACAGCCCATGCCTATGTCTGTAGCACAAACAGATGCTGCTGCTGCAACAGAAAAACTTTTATTGATGGATTTTCTAAGTTATCTTTAGTAGCTCAAAGAGACCTTCTTGACAGATTATGCCAGCTTGAGACAAGTTTATCTAAACTGCCAGTTACTTAGCCAGAGTAACACCATGCTACCCATCAATCCAGGTTAGAAGATTCTTTCCTGTGTGAAATGGACTTAGATTTCAATGACAATAGAGAAATCTCAGATTTAATAACATTTTGTCAAGATATTCCTGGGAAAGCAAATCTCACAGCTCGGGAACAGGATCACTCTTCTGCATTAACACCACAAGCAAGTCACATTCTGTCAGCCTCAGAGGAAGGCAAAGGCAAACCCCTGCTGAACAAATATAGTCACCCCTCCACGTTTGCAGGCTTCACTTTTGCAGATTTGATTATTCACGGATTATTTGTTGTCACCTCAGCTGCCTCCCTACGCCATTTTTACTAAGGATTGCAAGCCTTGTGAGACTGAGAAACTGTGAATGAAGCTTGTAAGTCCCTCTTTAAAATGGTGTGGGGCAGCAGTGGAAGAGGCAGTAAGTCCCACCAGCCACCCACTTCTGCCTTGTAAAGGAACTCTGATGCCTCGAAGGAATCCACAGTGGGTTGAGTATGGTGATCCTACTTTTTTTCTGTTAAATATGGCTTGGGAGGACTTAGAGTTATTCATGGTTTTTCCACTTTCACGGGCATCCTATACCCCTAACCCTAGTGAATGTGGAGGGATGACTGTATTACAAAAAAAAAAATAATAATAAAATAAAGAAATAAATAATAACTTGGAAATGAGGGAGCTGTTTAGGTGCACACACACACCTGCTGTCTTGTCCCTTTTGTCAGGGGACATGACAGTGTGGAGGTGTGTGCGGGTGCCAAAACTGCTCTATTGTTTGTAAACCAGAGAACAGCTTGGGCACACACCTGCTGCAGTGTCCCTCAGCACCCACACCCCCTGCTACCATGTCTCCAACAAAAGGGACACAGTACCAGGCGTATGCGCATGCCCAAACTGATCCCTCATTTGCAAATAAAGAAGCAATTTTTACACCTGTGCTCCCCACTGCCTCATCCTTGCTGCTGCTGATGTCAGAGTCCAGCAGCAGGGCTCCATGAACCCCAGGTCCATGTGGACCTCAGGTTAGGAATTACTGCTCTAAAAGCATTATTATTATTACCGTTTATATTCCCCCACTTGAATCTAAAGCTCAGTTAGAGGATACTTGGCTCAAAGTTGAGCATTATATTTTTTTCTCTACTTACAAAGATTTCTGAGACTTACATATACATTATGGGAGATCTAAATCCTAGGACTGGACCTAATGGCATTGAGTTAGAAGCCAAATATCCATTGTTAAGTGAACTAAAGGAGGAGGGGTTCTTCCCCGTTAGAAACTTGAACAATCTGAGGTTGAACTTTGCTAGCTCTTGTGTGACCCAAATACAACTGAGGGTAGATTTATTATTTTGAAATGTCATGCCCTCTGATGATTGTATGGGCAAATTTACTTTTTTGAACTTATGTGGATGTAGTACAGTGGACTGTTGTTTGGTTTCTAGAAATCCTTTTCAGTTGTTTTATCCTTTTTGTATAGATACTAGAACAAACAGTGACCATCAAGCTTTAGCTTTTACCATATTTGTTCCGGGGAAAGATACAGTTAATTAAAGTCACCTAACTAATGTTATTGTTGATCAGCCACAGAAGGTAAAATCTAAATGGTCAACTTAATGAGGTAAGATTGAATTCTAATCCATCAACTTGTTAAAGATCTGTAATAATACCTGAACAATCTGCTGTGACTTCCATTGAGACACATGAAGATCTGATCCATCTTCTTCACAAAGATATAACTTGTGAAGCTAATCCCCATTGTTCTGATGCAAACTCTACCAGTCTCGAGGATACCATTTAGTTTTACAAGGAGTGCCAATTGAAGGAAAAAAGCCTTTAAGAGTTTCCTGTATGGAATTTAGAAAACTGAGGTCAAGCCATCTTCCTTCCACAGTCAGCCCTCCACATTCATGGATTTAACCTTCACAGGTTTGATTATTTGCGAGTTTCTCCAAATCCTGCCCTCCCTCACCTAAAGTGCTTATTTTCAGGGAGAATCTTCACTCTCAGCAGCTCCAATCAGGCTGTGTAGCCCTTTAAAAACCCACCTCTGGTCTTTCTCCTTCTCTACCAGCTGCTGCCTGGCCAGGGACAGTTTGTACCTTGATTCCTCAGCAACATGAAACTTCTCTTGATGCCCCACAACACCCAAAGAAGGATATGGGCAGGAGAGAGGAAATATAGGGCCACCATGCCAACCCACCCTCTTTCTCTCTCCTTTAAAGATTAATTTTGGGAAATCTAAAGTTACGGTTTTTGAAAAGAAACTTTCCCAGTGCAGATGGACATTAGATGGTCACATTCTGGAACAGGTTAGACATTTTCTATATCTAGGGCTGATATTCCATCACATTATATCATGGGCTACTCACAGATCTGCTGCCTATCAGAAAACAGAAGCTTGTCAGTCTGACATTTTGTGTTATTTTTATACCAAAGGGGCTAAAATATACCACCTGTCATTAAAGTCTTCAATGCCAAGACAGTTAGACAACTGCTGTATACTTCTGCTACAGGCATGCCCTGCTTATCTTACAGGTTAGGGATCAGAACACTGTCAGAAAGTGGAATTGGTAAAAAAGTGGAACATGGTCTTCTTTCTGTAGTGATCATGAGAGAATTGCTGAGATTTGTGTAGGACTAACTGTGCATCCATGTTTTGCTTGCACAGTCTCTCAGTTGGCTTAGTGCCTTCCCTACCCCCAGGCTTGCTTTGCAAGTAGCAAATGCATGCACAGTCCAAAACAATCTGAGAAAGAAAAAAGGTGCCAACCCAGCTGACAGACTTTGCAAGTAGTGCACGTACATGCATGTGAGCAATCCCAAGCAAGCCTTCATAGGCAAAAAGGCAAGAAGAACTGACAAAAGAGCAGAACCTTCATCAAAATAATGATACGTGTCTATAATTTACAATCATAGAAAAAGTGGAATGTTGAAAAACTGACAAAAAGTGGGGGATACCTATATTTGGATGAGGAGAAGAACAACAAATAATCTACAGGGTAAATTTTAAGAGATCTTCTCCAAATTCCTAATTGCTTTCTTTAATATAGTTCTATTATCAAAAGTAATAGAACTCAGGATGGTTAAATAAGCCATTCGTCAAAGCTTGTTGTCCAAAAAGCTGCTTCAATTGATCTTTCATCATCCCTCCTGTTACAGCTGGACTATGACACTGCTCTCAAATCAGTAAAACAAAGACACTTTCTTTGACCTTCAGACTTGTTCATATTTATCTTGCTCACTGAGCCAATTGAATATAGAATATGTCAGGCCTTTTCATCTAGCTCCGTATTAATGAATTTGACTGTTGTTAATTCTCATAGGCTCTTTATGAAGGCCAGATTTAATGTTTTCCCCTCTGAAATATTCTAAGGTGGATTTGCTTGTGTGCCTTACACTGCAATGTTATATCCCTGCAGTAAACAGAAAGTAGAATCCATTAAGCACCTTCTTTTGTCCTGTGGATTCTACAAACAAGTTCAACAAAATATGATTATTAACCAGTCTATCAGGATGATTGGCCCAAAACTCCTATCAGAATATAAAAATCCTAGTGTGACCTTGGTTATTGACAAGTTTTTGTCTGAGGAAATCAGGCTTAGAGAACAGTTAACTTCTGTATTAGGACAAAACATCTGAAAAATGTTATGTTATGCCCCCCACCGGTTGATATGATTTAATTGGCAAAATATTATTTAATTGGCAAATACATTAATTGGCATTGATATAAAATAAAACTTGAGGTGACTGGAAGGTCAAGCTGGACAGAGGAAAATTACTGACAGAACACGAGTGGATTGCAAGGCAGGTCACTCAACACCCGCTCTGGGTGTAGCCAAAGTCCTTGTGAGGCAGATTACAAGGCAATTCCAGAAATAATAGGCTGAAGCTGAAGCTGGAACATCTCTGAGCATACAAAGGTCAAGGGAAGATCCCAATAAAACAAAGATTGTTTCAACCCTATTCCCTCACAGCTGGACATTTCCCTGCATTGTCCCCCAAACTTCTCCACGATACAAAGCTATTACAACAGCCATTGCCTCTTTATCACATAAAAACTAAGACCATTAACTCTGTCCAGACCCCACTGTCCATGTTGCAACTTCCATTGTCCACTTGGCTGGGAGAGCCATTCACACTCATACCCTTAGGGTAGATTTTGGGTATAAGAACCTCCATTTTGAGTGGTTTGATTGATGCAGTACTTTGCTTGCTGGTCGCCATACTGTCACTCCAATTTCTGAATGAGTACTGTCCTTAGGCACTCATCTAAGCCACATTGCTGCTTTCTTTGCTGCTCTCCAGACTGGTAATTATCACCCATTCTCTGAAAACTCCTCTATCCATAACTTTCCTCCTTTTATCCTTTGCTTAGCTCTTGCAAGTGTGTGAGTGGATCTTTTGTGTGAGTCTTTCAATAAAACACATTTTATCTTATTTGGGAACCTTTGGCTGGTTCTTTCCTGCAAGACTCTCTAAACATTGGTGGAAAGTTCTCGTTAGGTTACCCCCTTCACAGTCCTCCTAACTGAACTAATTAATTCCCCATTGTTATGTGGAGGTACTGGCATCATGGGTGGATCCCTGAGTCACCACGTTTTGGGGTAATGGTTCTGTCTGTATGATTTGGCTCAATTGCTCCATGTTCTTACATGCTGTTAATCTCAACTTGTTTGGTCTATGGACCGTAAGAAAGAATTGTTGTTGTTGGAGAGAGAAAACTGAGGTGTACCGGCAGCCACAATGCTAGTAAAGTTATCTGATAGGAATTAAAGGGGCTTCCCCCCCACACATGATCTTGAAAGTCAGTTGTCCCTGTGAGAATTTTTCTTACAGTTTTTCTTTAAAAAATCAAAATTCGAAGAATAATTAGTGTCTGTTTTCATGGTCCTATTTATACTCAAAACCAAATTCAAGCAAGCTTAGAACCATAGAATCAGAAGAGACCACAGGGGCCATCCAGTCCAATCCCCTGCCATGCAGGAACCCACATCAAAGCACTTCCAACAGATGGCCATCCAGCCTCTGCTTAAAAACCTCCAAAGAAGGAGACTCCACCACACTTGGAGGCAGGCATATTCCACTGCCAAACAGCTCTGACTGTCATGAAGTTCTTACTGAGGTTGAGGTAGAATCTCCTTTCCTGCAGCTTGAATCCATTGCTCCTTGTCCTGGTCTCTGGAGCAGCAGAAAACAAGCCCGCTCCTTCCTTGACATGACATTGCTTCAAGTATTTAAACATGGCTTCTCCCTTTCTGTTTCATTGGACATTTCTGTCTTCCCTCAGCTTGCCTTAGGACACCTCAGTCAAACTCTCCACCTGACACTGTCCCCAGAATGGGTTGCACCTGAACAGAGGAAAGAACTGTTCCCTATCCCCACCCCAGCTCCTATCCCCACCCCACCCCAATAAGTGAAAAAAAAATACAGTAGAAGTAGCAGCATCTCACAGGAGGTCCATACGGCCCTGCTATTTATTCTGCAGGTTTCATATCTCTTGACTGGGCAAACAGACTTCCTTCTGCACCTGCAGAAGGGGAGATCTATAATATCCTATGGCCCCAGGACACCTTTTCAAGGAACCACAGCACTGTAGCCATAAAATTACCAGATTTAATCTGAATAATATGTTAGCATTCTGTATACCTACAGATGATTTTAAGGTGCCTAGGGAAGATTAATTTTTCTGAAAATAAATGTTCACTGTTTGGTTGTATGTTCCCATAATACCCACAAAACAGTTTCTGTATTGTGTATTTGACTGATAGTGTGAAATAATTGACTACAGTGATACTTCATATTGAATTGTATTTCATTATTGGGTTGTAATGGCATTTGATACTTAACTATATTTGATAGGTGACTTTATGGATCTCAATGGAGAATTTATGTCAAGGGATTTAATTTTTTTTATGCCCATGTACTGTATTGTTTTAATGATGTATGGCTCTGTACATCTATCTTATTTATTAAGTTATTTTTTTTTATAATGAACAGTGGTCCGAGCAAATGTATACGTGATGTACCTATAAAAATATTATTGAGTTTGGATTTTATTTGAAGTCATATTTTAATATTTTCATTTTTTGTACCTTACTGTCAAACTTACTAGCCTCGTCAATATGATGAAAGGTGTGCTTGGTCATTAATTGCTTATCTTCTTCATCATATGCAACAATAGCTGCTATAATAAACAGCTAAAGCAACATTTCAGATTTAATGCCTCCCAATATTGCCTCTTCAGAGCCCTAGGTGTAGAGTATGTTTCATGTTCAGCATTTCAATTTGCAACTTACACTGAGAATTCTGTGGCAAAACTTGAAAAGAAAGGACACTTTGGAACACTTCAAATATTTGTAAATATTAATTTGAATACTAGGGTTCTTACTATTGAAATGGAGAACTGTGATTGATAGCTCATGATTATGAATATGTAGTTTTCTTACCAAAAATTATATTGGTGTCAGAAATCAACATGCAGGAAATCAACCCTATTCATTGCCTTTTATGCAAATGGTTATTAACGTATCTGTTCTAGTGTAACTAGAGCGCACTGGAGACTGAAAAGAAATTTACATTAAAAGAGTTTAAATAATTTTATCCAATTCATAACCTCTGAGACTATTAATGAAAACACACATGCATCTTCCAGTTTCCTGCCATCGATAGGAGACTATGACCATCTTCCTGTTTCTCTTCTTCCTCATATTATTTGTATGTAAATGTGACTAAAACTATCTATATCTTCAAAATGCACTCAAAACACTTTAGACTTGGGGGAAGGGGAAGTGTAAAAGTTGCATATGTTAGGAAAATTGTGTAGATAAATTTCCATAAGGAAAGGAGTGGGAAAAGTATAATCAATTGATATCACCAATAGACATGATGGGAATACTGGTGGGAGATCACAAAACACCAAACATAAAATGACTGATTTTCATTTCCCTAGAGGACTCTATGTCGCTATATGGACCTAGTGCCCAATTAGGCGGGTGTCCACACTACAGAATTATAGTACTTTAATGCTAATTTAAATACAGTGGTTTCATTCTATATAATCCTTGTATTTGTACTTTTGTGAGTGGTGTTGTTCAAGGTGGTACACTAGAAAATTCTAAGTACTGTAATTCAGATTACAGATCCCATGATTTCAGGAGACTGTAATTCAAGCTGTTATGACTGCAGTGTGGATACATTCCAAGAACAGTGCCATTATGTCCATGGAAATGTAGTAAATTAACACTTACATAAATGCCACTGATTTGGTGAGACTATTCTAGTTCGGACTAGCTATTGAATTTCAAGACAATACTGTTAAAATGAATGTATTATTATACTGGAATGAGAACTATGTAGACTTCCAGATATTGCTGAATTGCAGCTCCTAGCCCTAGTGGGCCTACTCCATAGTGGGGAATGCTGGGAGATGAAGTCCAACACCTGCTTGATTCTCACCCTAACACTAGCATATGTGCTGCCAAATGTATTAAAAGATAAGTTCATTTACCATGCATTAACAATACCAGGTGCTGTAGGCTAGATTTCAGAGGAAGGAATTGTCAAAACCACCCCTGAATATTCCTTGCCTAAAAACACCCTATGAAATTCATGGGCTTGCCGTAAGTTGCCAGATGACTTGAAGGAACATACACACACAATATACTACTGCAGATATAAATTAATCCTCCCTGAACACCCTGTAGTATAAAGAAATCTGGGATTCATTAACACTAGTCGCTGGAAGGCGTGTACTACCAGTTCAGTTCTCTTGACCTTTCAGGGCATAAGCTACAATCAGGTCTAAATGAAAGCCATGTTTAAGTTGCTTTTCCAGCTGTTGATTCACAACATTCCAGACATCCTTCTCTTGCCTTTTGTTTGATTCCCACCCCCCTTGGAATTCCATTGGTGATATAGAATTTATTTTGAGGAATGTATGTGGCACTTTTAAAGGAGGGAAAGAAGATTTTAAAGAGCATGGCAGGTGTGAGGGAAAGCTATGTTAACCCCCATTTTAGAGTTCTTGAAATGTTCAGCCAGCTTCCTCCAGGGTTTTGTATGTCTCATCCCCCTACTATCAATCAATATGCTCCAGAGTTCCAGAAGTGCACATACCTGCAATGTGACTACTGATTGTAGAACTTGGCATTTCCACAAAGAAATTATAAAGGGTTTCTGGCATGTCAGGGAGATATAGAAGCTACAAACTGGAAATTAAGAATTACTGCTGATAGTAGCAAGTAGGTGATCTGGTGTCATTGATGTTTTTAGATCATTTCATTCTCCATAGCCATGTAAACAATATCTCTAGTATCATGTACTTCTGCTCCAAGTGTGTCCAGTTCTGACAAGCGACATACAAAACTCAGGGCCCATCCTCTACAAGGAAGATGGAGAAAACAATAGGAGGTATAATACTGGCAACATGGAGGAAAACAGTCTTGGTGCTTAAAATCTTCATGGATTTATTTAAGATATTTGTGTGGAAAACCCTCCAAAATGGTTTCGTAAAATTGATACAAACACAAATAATACCTCAACTTATTTAAGAAAATTGCTTACATTTCCTGTGGAGATTTGCTTCTACGCTGTCTCCAAGAAATGATTAAATCCAGTTCTTCTTGTTTTGCTGACAGAAATGTTTCTCTTAGATTGTATCCAAACCAAGGTTTTGAATTACCCTTGAAGTCAAAATGCTGCTGACTCAAATTATTTTTGCAACACCCTTTTCTAGTTTCTTATAGTCCTCTCAAGTCACATGGAATTGTTTTATTGAAAATGTTACTATTGCTCAATTAATTTAGAGTGGTTTCCTAATTGTCATCAGGAACACTAAAAAAACAAAAAAACAAAGGGGAGTCAAGACAGACATGTTTCATAGAGCTGTGCTGTGTGGTGACATTAGCACTGGCAGCAGTACGTAGCTTGCACTGATCCCAGATATCTGCCACTGTCACAGAGAAACAGCTTAATGGTTGCCAATCATGTATTTCCTGTTGTTGCTGACTACAGCTCTCAGAATTTCTGAACATCAGCCATGCTGCCTCCGTCTCATGGAACTTGAAGTTCAGGCATGTCCACAGACCCAAGTTTAGGAACAACTGGTGTAGATGGCTGCCAGGAGCCACATCCAGACTAGTTACCATCCTAGCAGAAAATCCATTTTATCCAAACTCTCCCCTGCTTCATTGAGGAGAGTTTCCTTCAAGAAGGGAAGAAAATAGTCATACCTGTGGCATCCATAGACATTCCATTTCTAGCAACCAACTGAGAACTATTAGCACAGCACACCACCACTTGTCTTACAACACAGGGATTCTGCCTCAGAAGGCATTGTCTGCACACAGCGTCAGTTCTGCCAGTTATAATGAACCACATGCTGATGCACAGCCTGTCAACATTAATATTTTGGACTCCACCTCTCCCAGCTGGATTGGAGATTTTTTTAAAAAGAATTTTCTAAATTCTGGCAACAGAAGAGACAAAGGGTCTGCAAGATCACCAACAAACAACCACAGTGCAGCTTGAGTGTAGTCAAATGATATATTATCTATCTATCTGTCATCTATCTACCTATCTGTATCTATCTATCTGTCTGTCTGTCTGTCTGTCTGTCTATCTATCTATCAGGAGTGGTCTTCTGAATACCAGAGAGAAAAGGGCTGATTTGTTTCTGATGCTTTGTCCCATCTGACAAAGCCATGAGTTAAATTCAGGAAGGGAAAAGGACAAGGAAAGGGGAAGAGGCTTTGGAAATGTATTGTCCCATTTTTATTCTAGAATTGACCTGGGAAGAAGAAGAAAATCAATATGTCAATATGGTGTCTCTCTGATGTGCTGCCTTTCCTTCATATTTCCAAGATGGCATCTAACCTGGAATAGGGTCATGAGATAAAGCATATTTTGTTTGCATCTAGAATAAGCAGAATTAATCACTATAGCTGCTTTGGAGCAAGATTAAGTAAGACCTGGAGAAACAGGTCTGGCTCCATGATTTGGTTCACCAACACCACCGGCTTTTATATAGGTTAGGAGGCTAGGACTGAGCAGAATAACCACTCGAAGCTTTTGTTTCTATCATTGCTTGCTGCCATCTTTATTCCTCTCATTATTTGATGCTACTGCCATGAGGAAACCAAGACAGTGCCAACATTAATCTCTAGACTTTGTGTCCTGTATCACGCCTACTGGGATGGAGATGCTGGTGAAGGTCAGATTTTATTTTAAAACTGGAGTGTGTTTTGGCTCACTGGTGTGGAGAGCATGTAAATCTTGGGCAGCCAGAAGCTGGATAATAGTGTGAATCTGATACCGAAGTTGCAGTTAAAAAAAACCTCAAAACCTTGAATGTGTAGTTAAAATGCTAGCTGTGTACCAGTACTAGCTTAGCTGGGAAATTATGAAACATGATAGGAGAAAGACCAGGAGAGTAACAATGAGAGCACAATGAGAAAGGGATGGGCTGATAGGAATGGGTGGGTTAGATTTTATATCCTGGTTAAAAAAAAGGCATTTCCCTACTATCTCTCATGCATACTCTACTGACTCCAGATTTTTTCATGACTCCCTCGTACCACACAATAGATTTTATTTTTCTCAAGGCTTAGAATTTTAGAAGGAAAGGAAGTTTGAAGTGTTGGATTTGGACAACCAGACATTCTGGTAATTAAGAGAAGAACAGGATGTGATGTGATGAAATATTTTTCATTTCCAGGATCAATTTATCATCCATTCAGATAAGTTCTGAGGTCTCATATTTTGCCTGATGGTCCTCTCATACTTTATTTTAATTCTTCTTTCCAGCTATGAGGACAAGAAACTTAACTTTAAATAAAAAAAAATCAAAAGTGACATCTCAAGATTAGGATTCTGCAAGCCTATTAATTAGAAAAGTTTTGCAGTTAAATAGTTTGCTCAAAAATTGATCATTCAGATTTAACTTCTGTTTTCTTCAGGGTTTCCCAATATATTACAGCTTAAATCACCATGTTTTAACCTGGCAGGTTACAGATAGTCCAGCCATTCGCTGTCTCAGTGGAGCAAAACAAGCTGACCCTTGCAATCATTAAAATCGAGAGCTGGAAACTGAGTCACTAATGACTATTGACAATTCTTACTATGACAGATAGCATCCCCTGGCTTTCCATTCTGCTTTGCCCAGGAACTTTGTCACTTGACAGCTTCCTGTCTTCCTTATCAACTCCAGCTCAGTGCAAAGGTGCTTCTGGGAAACACAGACTCAAGATGCAATACATTTATAACCAATACGATTTTCATCAGACACCAAGTTGCAGTGCATATCTTCAAACATTACACAATAAAAAAATGGGGAAATCAACATGTAATATCCCGTTTCTGCTATAGAAATGTTGGATTTATGTTTAGAAAGAGGAAACACATAACGGGTTTGGGTATAGGCCTTTGACAACAGGTGTGTGGTGCAGAATAAATGTTAAGTATAATGATGCTCCATAAGTGCAAGTGTAACCTCTCATATGCATGTAGTTTAGATATGTTAAAGAAAACCCTGGATACCTTTGCTAATCAGCCATTTTTATTTGGCATTGGAATAAAACCTTTTGACTCAATTTGCACACATTTAATATAACCTATCTGAATCAACAACGTGCTTTGATTTATTAGATTTGAAAATGGCTTAAGATAAAAAGATGAAAATCCTGGTCCATATTGTAGGAGACCAATAAGCTCCCCTTTTCCTCCCTTCTTTTGCACAACACAGTGAGTTAGACAGCTTTCTTCTTTGTGGGGAACTCAGAATCATCACATCCTGGGGTCAGGTCTGGCAGCAATCACTTAGCTAGACTTATGAAAAAAGTTACACATGTCTTTACATTGCAGAAGACCACAACAACCCAAGCCATGTTCTGAATTATGAAGTAATGTGTAGCTTGAGTGATGCCAAAGTTCTTAAGGAATTACATAAATGTCTATTGCCTAATTCTTGCAAACACAACAACCTCAACAGTTTGTCTATTAATACATGTTGATTAAAAAATGTGGCTTTCCTTCAGAAGTGTGGCTTTGGTTTAGAAGTTTGGCTTTGGTTCAAAGGGCAAATGTCTTGCATGTAGTCAAGTTTTTACAGGCACTGAGGCGTCCCCGGATACTTCTTGGGGGAACAATTGTTCAAGAGGCTACAGTGATCTTCCCTGCCCCATTCCCAGTTACAAACTTCATGATATTTACTTCACTTCTCAAACTGTACAGACATAAGGAAATTGTTACTTTATCCATGGTATGGAGGAGGTTCTCAATCTTCAAATTTTCCTGATTTTTTCTAATCTTTCTTCCCTTCCATTTCTTCATAATTTAATTAATGTTTAATTAATTAATGTCCCACCTTTTGCTCAGCATGGGATTCAAGGCAGCAGAAGTTTCTGGTAGAATCTGCTAGGCTGAGAAAAATTCAATTAGTTTTCATAGACGTTCTTATTAGCATGGATGTTCTTCTACATCTGTTGCAACTCTAAACTACCTAACAATTCTTAAATACACATCAAGGATCCAAAACCTGTTTCCCACCCAGTCCCCTTCCACACCAGTACTAGGCTTCCGAGAACCTGTTGGCCTGTAAATCCACTGTTGTAGTACGCCTACGTGTTTGCTGGAAAGGGAATGGTATTGCAGCTGTAGGCAAGAAAAAGTCTTTTCTTCTTTCCCGGTACCAAATCATCCGAAGTATTTTGTTTCATGGATTGACCTCTTCTCAACTATTCTGTTTTGAGCATGATTCATTGTCAACCTTCTCACCAAACTGACATCAGAATCCTTTATGATTTTTGTGGCAGAAGGGCTGGGTATTAAGGGTGTGAGACAAAGCGAATACGCTGTGAGTATGCTAAATCCACAATGTAAAGGACTAGGTTTACATATGTGAACACTGCAATGACCACCTGGCTGTCCCAGGGGCAGGAGGCTCTGGAACATTGATATGGACGATGTGGAGAGCCATACTTACGGTCAAAGCAGAACACTGGCCAGATCACGGCAGCACTTACATACATCAGAACAGCCACAAATGTGTAAATGACCACAAAGCGCTCAAAGGGGCACTTCACCATTGCTGTTCTTCCTGTGACACTGAGCACCACCACCACAACAGTCACAACAAAACAGAAGCTGTAAACAGCCACACACCACTGGGTGGCCACATACTTATTGTACTGGCTGCCATTCACCAGAGCTCCAAAGATGATGCAAGCTACAAAAGCCTGGACAATCTTCAGGAGGCCAGATACTGTGGCCATGTAGCTGGTTACTTGTCCTGGCTTGGCCCTAGTGAGAAACACCTCTGTGGCATAGGCAAAAAACAGAAGCCCTGCAAAGACACTGGCAGATATGCGGAAGTCTCTCACCTCACATCCATTGGAATGGCAGCTGAATGGGACATACAGTGGGTAGATCACTGCGGCAGTGATGGACATGAGGGTGGCCAGCATGGCAAAAGCAGCTGTGAAGTTCCCCCAGGAGATGGTCAGGCATCTGTGAAGGTGGGTAAATTCGCAGATGATGATGAAGATTGTGACAGCAAAACAGAAACACCAGACGGACATGCAGAAGGTACCATAGGCCATGCTGAATCCCCCTCGGTGGGCCACGAGGCTGAAAGTTGTACATCCAAAGGCTGCCTGCAGCAATCGGGCAATTCCCACATTAGAGGTCACTGCAGCCATGTTGAGGTGTGCCCCTCCTGAGCTCTCCATCATTGGTTCAGAACCACCTTGTGCTCCTTTTGTGATTGGATGTGGATTTCCTGATCTTGAACTACCAACAACAACAACCACCGCCGCACACCTGAAGCTAGATGACTAAGCAGCAGCTGCCATGTGCATAAGTTGCATATTCCTCCGCCAGTCTCTTGGCTGGCTAACTATTTATGCCGCAGAGCATGCATTTCTGGCAGCTTTATGAGACAGCCTTGCCTCCGCAGTAAGAGTATTGACCTGCCTTGCTGGTACGTTGCAGTTACGATCCATCAATCAGGCGGCTTTGCTGGGGTCTGCGTTCTGAGTGCTCTTTATGCATTCTGTCACTCTCTCTTCTCTCATTCCACCTCGAGTGATCCCTTTCTCCCAAGTGACTACTAACAGTCTGTTTATTTCGTCTCAGTTCTGCAGCTGTAACCCTCCGCTGTGTTGTTGCAAGGAGTCAGTATATATAAATAGGAAGCTGTATTAATAGACTTATCTGGAATGGAATGAGCTGCGTGGTCTGTTCAATAATGGCGTGCTGGTTTTAGTTTCACCCAGGATTATTTCACTAGTTTCTGCATTAGAAAACCAATTTAAATGTTAGAAGCCAATTTAAACTATATAAGATGAGAGTTCCAGGAGAAAATGAAGAGCAGGAGAGCAGAGGGAAATGTCCTTCTCAAACACACAAATAATGTTTATATTTGTCACTTTTCAAAATGAATTCATCACATGCATATGCCTATGGTTGATGGCTGGGGGAGCCATGATGCCTCCTTCCCAAGTGTCCCAGAGACAGCTTATACAACCAGAAAAGCAAACTCAAAAGAGTTGGTCCTTGCTGTTGTTGCCACCACATGCCAAGGAAGATGTAAGGCCAGACTACTTGTCTATTGTCTCAACCCTCTACTTGTCTATTGTCTCAACCCTCCAACTGTCCTAATCTGTCAGAGACAGTCCCAGTTACTCTTATGTGATCCCACTTCTCCAGCTGCTTTAAAATGTCAGTTTTTCCTTCCATTTCCCACTTCATCTCTTTTTCCTCAGCTTACTTTCATTACTGCAAAGTGAGTTCAAAGTGCAATTAACTTGGAAGGAGGTGCAGTGGCATAGCAAGGGCTTTTGCCGCCTGGCGGCAGTCTCTGAATTTGCCGCCCCCCTCAATATACACCAAAAATATTACAAAAAGTCAAAAGGACATATAGGGAAATAAATTTCCTCTTTTTAAAGTGACCTTATTGAGGATTCTGAAATGACAGTGAGTGATGGCGTTTTGTTTTTAAAGACACTTCCTCACTGACTCCAGAGAACTGTTGTGGCTAGAGTTCATACAGGAAAACAACATATTCTCCAACATTTCATGGATTAAGACCAGAGCAGGTATGGCCAAACACAGGTGAGTGTCAAGATGGCAAATGTTATCAATGAGGAAAAATATACATGATAGGAGAGGCTGCAGCACTTTGCTTTTGCCTGAGCCTACTGGGAAGGGCAAATATTCTACTCTCTCCTCTCCTACTCCCCCCCATAACAAATTGCAAACTACTTCTGCACTTTGAACTCAGTTTGTAGCAATTGAAGTAAGCCAGGACAAAAGGGGAAGGTAGGAAGAGAAACTGGGACATTTAAAATGCAGATGAAAAAGCAGAACAACAGAATGTTAATCATGATTGTCTTTGCCAAATCTGGACAGTGAGAGGTTGGGAAAGAAGATTTCAATTTTTTTGTACCCAGGGAAAGCAGCTATACATTAGTCTTATGTTCTGTTAAGTATTTCAACACCTTCAAACTGTAAGGCCCAGAAGCACTTTGGACAAATACTCCTTCCCTGAACCTGGGCCAGCCTGGCTATTTACATATTGCTTACACAGAGGATATGAATTGACCTAATCCCCAACACCAAAAGAGGACATAAAAGAGCACAGATTTGTATTAAATGTGCATATGCTCCCATATGAGTACAGACAGAAATTTGGAAATACCGTAATTGTCATTTAGATAGTAAAAGAAGATGGTGATCTGATGAACTGTTATAACTGATGACCTAATCAGCCTGCTGCGCCAGGGATAACTGGTGGCCTTCTTTCTCCCTACCAATGTCTTAACTTCTGAATCAGGCTTGGAGCAGACAGCCTTGCAAACAGAGCTTGAAGGGGCAAGGTACACTGGAGTAGGGTGGGCTCCCAGGCCTCTGGGCCACCAGACAATGGAGCAGGGGTGAGAGAGAAGCATCTGGCAACTGCCTGGCCCACCCCCAGTCCTTGCCCAGCCAGATGCCTCCAGCAGCACAGAGACAGCCCCAAAAAGAATGAAACTGAGGGATTGTGTGGCACAAAGGATTTCTAGCTTGTGTGTGCTTAGTAAGTTTTGTCATCCTGACCACACTCTGATATTGCTTAGCGATACATATTCTGATTTTCATCTGTGAAATCTTGGAGTGTATGTTGTCTGCTCTCAATTCTTTAAGGCTTTGGGTAGCAGTCTTTCTTACCTGCTAGCTGAATTCCTTTTGTTTGCTTTGGTGGTCCTCACAGAGATGCTGGGAACCAAACTGGGGACTTCTGCATGCAAAGCATGTTCTCCACCACTGAACTGTAGCTCCTGATATGTTTGAAGATCTGAAGGTTGCAAATAAGGTTGCAGCTTCCTTTCTACCACCAGCTGTTTAAGCAACTGGTAACAGTAACACCAAGGGCAGATTGTTAGAAACTGGCCATAGACAGAGTAAGCTAAAACTCATACTAGTTCTGGGTTGCAGATATACCACCAGTACTGTACCAGTGAAGCATCCACCAAACCTGATGTCGGTGCATTTGAGGAGGGGGAGCACACGACATGAAATACAGCATCAGTGGAAAAATTGCATATATGCATCTGCCACACCCCACCAATCAGGAACGGTGTTGGCAATGATACCCACATCACACAAAGACACAGGTGCAGCCAGTGAAGTTGGGACATTATGGAGACACTCCTGGTACGCCTTCTCCTGGACACCACACATGGAGTTGGGAAGCTGATGACTGGAATTCCACCAGAAGAAAAGATGCAAAACACATATACCCTGATCATCTTTAGACAGGAAGGAAGGAAGACCACAGTCCTGTTAGAAGCAAAGAAGGAGGAGCATCCAAGACTCAGACCAACACTACAGATACCACCAGAGCAACTCCTTAACCACCTGGCATTCATCTTCTTATCCTGCCCACACCCTACCCAGCTGACTCTCCAAGCACTCCTATTTCGTAGAGGCACAAGGGATGGAAGAAGAGGCCTAGGCAGGAGGAACCACTTATGTTTTACTTCCTGGTGGCTCCTGATTTGAATCCAGATACAACTCCATACTGGGAAATGGGGGATGGCCACCTGGGAAATTGCTCATTATATACACAACCTGCCCTTTTGGCCTACTTCTCACTGTGGCAGCCCAAGGGGTCATCCCTTGGTCTCCCTGCCTGGTTTCATTCCACAAAGGATGGACTCAGTATTGACTGGCAACAGTTCTCCGGGTTTCAGATCAGAAACTTGTTCAGTCCTGCCTAGGGGTGCTAGGGATTTAACAGAAGCACCTTTTCTATAAAAATTAAATCCAGAACTATGGCTCATCCTTCAGCATCCCTCCTTTCTCATTTCTTTCCCTCTTTCACTGTCTCCCTCCTTATTTCTTACCTCGCACATTCTGAGAAGCTGATACTCTCACAGCCCCAGGGAGCCTGAACAAGCAAAGAAAGGAAGAGCCCTTGCTCTTGAGTCTATCAAGTTCTTTCCCCACCCGCTGCTTCACATTCTCATTCTCAGCCAGCAAGAAACAAGATCATAGAGTGTGGGTGAAGGATCTTTATCCACTGCTCCATAGCAACCAAAAAGCAATACCTTCTGGGAAGTCACTGTATCTGAGATAAAGATGGTCCTGAAAAGGAAAGACACAGGTGAAAGTTGCCAACCAGTCACATCATTGACATAGCCTCCAACATTTTACAGATTCAGGCGGCTGAGCAAAATCAGTGTGTGGTCAAGACAGCAAAAATTGTGAATGAGGAAGAACATACAAGATAGAAGAGGCTACAGCTGTTTGATTTTACCCAAGCCTACTAGGAAGGGCAAGATAGAGCCCATCTCTTCACCAATCCCACTGCCAAGTTGACTTACTGAAAACTATTTTTGCACTTAGAACTCAGTTTACAGTAATTGAAGTAAGCTTAGGAAAAAGGGAGAAAGTGGAAGGAGGGAGGAAAAACTGGGACATCTTAAAAGCAGGTGAAAAAGTGAGACAACAGAAGATTAATCAGGTCTATTCCTGCCAATCTGAGGCAGTTGGAAGGTACACATTAGGGCTTCTGTATGTTGAACAATAGCTCAACAGCAGGTTTCAGGAGAACAGTTTTCATGCCCTGCTTCCAGAACATGGACTCTGACTCAGAGTCTGAAACAGGGGACATGCCAGGACCTGCTGTACAGGAAGAGGTTACAGTGCCACAAACAAAACAGGGAGCAGTGCCAGCTCCAGCAAAGTCCTGCCCCTTCAGACATAGAAGATAACTTACCAGCACCTACCTTTGCTGAGCACAGACAACAAAGAGAGAGCTTATGCCAATCCCAGATAATATATAACAGCCAACAATTAATCAGGCAACAGCTGCATTAGGCTTCTGACCTGTATAGCTGCCGCACTTTGCCTCAAGGAGTTGTAAGAGCTTATCTGACCTCTCTGTTTGCCTTGTTGAACTCTGTGCCTGATTCTGAACTTGCTTGCCTCTGAATCTTGTTGGACTTTATTTTTCACCTTGTGCTTACTTGAATAAAAGTAAGTGACAAGCTAGGAGCTATTCGGTTTGTTTTGTTTGAATTGTCAGCTGTGTGCTGAGATTGATATAGGACACAGCTGTAGTCTCCCTAGTGGTACGATCACCTTCTTAGGAAAATCTTGACCTTTCCTGGACCGTGCAAAGACATTTGTGGGTCTGTGAGCAAGCAGAAGAACTGTGAGCAAGCAGAAGAACTGACAGAAATGTCCTCATCACTATTGTTGCTGGTCACTGTGTGCCTCTTCCTCATAGTCTGCACAGAATAGGGCATGGTCTGGCTCCTGAACTTTTGGAGAAATGTGTGCAGAGAGCAAGGGGGAAGAACAGAGTGAGAGAAAGAAGCAGTAAGTTGCATCTTGTTAGAAGGAGTAATATCATCTGAAGTGCTACTGTGTCAGTGCTCATGCCTTAGTTTCTCCCTCCCCCATGGGTTAGAAGGGAGAGATAAGTGTGTCTGAGAAGGTATTTCCCCCTCTACTTGAGGGCACTCATGAAACTTGAGTGTGGTGACAGCCTTTCTGCTCCATACATCCTGTCAGGCAAGTGTGCTAATGTACTTTTGGCTAGAAGTAGCAGTGACTGGAGTGGAGCACCTGGCCTGGGCTAACACAAGCGCCTCTGCTGTTGAGAGGTGGGTAGGTATTAAAGAAGTTCATTTTAGACAAGACAGAACATTCTCATATGATTAAAAAAGAGGGCAGTGAAACAAGGGAAGCAGTCATTGGCATTGTACTTTCCACATGGTTGTGGTTGTGTATAAGTGGGTGCTCTGTCCTGGCACTTATGGTTAGTCTAGTGTAGTTTGATGTTCGTGCCAAGAGCACCAAGGCAAGTTTCCTATTCAGCATCTGAAATAGGGGTGGGTAATGTATGGCCCTCCAGGTGTGGTTAAACAGCATTATTTATCATTGGATGCTACATCTTCACTGTACCATTCCTCAGCATTGGCCATCCTAGCTAGGACTGATGGGAATTTCATTTGAAGAGGATCCTGAAGGCTACACTTTGCCCATCCATGGTGTAGAAGAAGAAAAGTTACCACAGTGCACAAATTTTAATGGGTGCTCAAGAGAGAAACATCTTGTGATACAGAGTGTTTCCCTGTTGTGCAAAATGCCTTTTCCTATAACATTGCATTATCATGGTTCTCCCTTGTGAATTCTAGAAGTATGTGACATGAGGCCAGAGGGAACCCAGTGTTGTTTGAAGCACTCTGTCAATGTGGGCTTGATATGCTGTTTGATATATACAGTTGTTGGGTACTGAATTACATCACTGTCTGAGCAGCACAGAAGTAGATGTAAGGCATCTTTTTAATTTTTCCCCTGTTCCCCACTTCAACAGGAGGGACATTACTTACATCAAATCTAGACCTGTGAGTGTATCATGGAAAGAAAGGAAGTCTCAGGATCTAAGCATAGCTATGCCCTGCCCCTGCACTGCCTACAACATTCCCTGTTTTGACCACTCCACTAGCATCACATGGCTAGTGTGTAGCTGGTGGAAGGAAACTTCTGTCTTCCAAATATCATGGCATAACTCTGGTGGTATAAGATCATGCCCTGTATATACTACTGCCCCAAAGGTACATAGGAAGTGCACACTGGCATTCTGCTTGGAGTGGAGGTGATCTGATGACACTACCAGCTCAATTCTGCCCCAGGCAAACATGGGAGGTCTATGAAATGGCACCCTGGTCATGAAGTGAGGAGATAATCATGCACAGTAGTCTGGCAGGGCACTCTCACCTCTTTTCTCTTCACAACATTGACCTAGCAGTGCTGCATAGACAAAAGAAATAAAGTATTAGTGCTTTTGGCTGCAAACCAGAGTTCCTGGTTATTTTTTAAGCCTTGACTCTTTATCATTAGAACAGCAATGAACACAGTTGCTTCTGTGAGGCTGTAGAAACCCAGTGCTGGATTATTGTTGTATTATTCTGAGGTGTTACATCTTCCCATTCCAAAATGTAAAAGCAAGAATGTTCTTGATGTTTCAAATTCAGAAGCTGTGGTGGTGAGGAGGAGGAGGGAGGAGGAGGAGGATTTTCATTTGAAGAAAGGGATATTGAAAGCTAGCACTGTGGAAGGCACTCTGCACTATTTCATTGCACTTACCTCTTGTATCAATTAATTTTTCTTATGATTTCAAGTCACTAAAAAAAAACTTCATGAATTGCTTGAGCCCTCCAAATGCTTAGCTCACAAACTTCTTGGAATCCCAATGGATGTGCGCACATTTTTCAAGGTAACATTCTAAACTTCATGGTAAATTTTAAACTGCAATTGCAAGAGCACCCATTCTATTAGGACTGGAATGGGCCTATGGGCTATATGTGGCCCCAGTGCCATTTTGTGGGCCTCATCCACTTCTTTATTAAATAGAAATCCCCTTATGCCCTCTAGGATAGCTTCTTTCACTATCTAATGTAGGAGACTGGCACCCTTTTCCTCCAGTGCGCCATGGACCAGTACCGTATTTGTTCCCATTAGCTGATGACATGTGGACTGGCATTGGTGCATGAACCATGGCCAGAATCCTATATGGGAGGTTCATCTTTGTGAGTGACTTGCATAGGTGGGAATTAGAACTGGTCAATTTCATAACATCCGTATCCAGCAGAGTGTTACTATGGTTATGATATGTCTGGTGAGAGCACTAGATATCCTTTTTGATATCAAATAATTTGGCCTTTACTTGACCTTTCTCTGCCATCCTACTCCATGTGTTTGCAGAGGTCTACCAGACAAGCATGTATTAGGTGCAGCCGTTAATGGTTGTAAATTCCAAACCTCATTTAGGCAGGCAGCTTAAGCCTCTCTGATGCTTCAGGGAAAACCTTCTTGCAAACCGGCCTTGCTCAGCGCAAATCTATACAAAGACGCATGGACAAGTGCCGAGCCATTCCTTTATGTTGGGCCATCAGCATACTGGCCATACTATTGGCATTCAGTACTAAGCCCATCATGTAAAACCTGACATTTTCCAACGCCTTTGTCCAGCTACAAATTTCTTTTGTTCTCACCGAGCATGGCATGGCCTGTAGGTAAAATCCACCCTATAAAAGGTCCCCATTTTCTAGTCCTCCTCAGATCACCCTGGACTTCCATCCAGCCTTGCTGCCGCTCTGTCCAGTGAAGTTTTCCCCTCAGTTCCCAATAACTGAGTCTGCCTCCCTTCTTGGAACACTCCGGACTGCTTGGACTACTTTGGACTTCCATCCTGCCTTGCTGTCGGTTTGTCCAGTGAGCTCCCCTCAGTGAACCGCACTGAGCTTTCTTCCCTGCGACCCTCCGTTTTTCTCCAGGACTACGAGACCAGGTGTCATATTACCCATTCCCCCAAAACTCTTCATTTCTATTTCTTAGTTAGTTAGTGTATGTCTTGTCTTCTGTGTTGTTTGTCCTCAATAAATATTACTTGTTACTTTACAACTTGTCTGGCTACGTTTTCTGACCTGAAGCCGTAGACATAGGGTAAAAGATCCTAGCTAAAGTTAGCCTGCCTCTCGTTAGCTTAAGAGAGTACTCGAGCCTAATTTCCCCATCTTGTGTTGTTGTTTGGTTATTTGGGCGCCCCTCCTGGGACCCCCAACATACAGGGTAACAAGAGGACTGCTGTTACACTACTATAAAGTAAAGGCCAGAAAAGTGCTGAAAACGCATAGTGTACCAATGCACATTGCTGGCTACTTTTGCAGGTGTCCCAATGCACATCTTCACAATTCACTAAGAGCTTCTCAGTGCCTCTGCTACTTAGCTAAGTATATGTACAGTTACATTAAGTAACAAGTAAACCCTTTGATACAGGTTTTGAGCAACCCACCTTAAGTAGCTCTGCTCAGGGAGGAGTGGTGAGCAATTTCCCCCCTCATCTTTTTAGGCCTGGGGGAACTTTTTTATCCCCCCAAATCTGGATGTGATTTCAAGTTTATTTCCTGTTTTGAAAAAGACTTCTAGGTCTAAACTGGCTCAGAAGGCAAAAAAAAAATTGGCAAATTGTCCCTACACTCTCTAGAGGGTGCAATGGAGCATTTTCAATAAAACAAATTAAGGAGGTAGGTGGGGGCATGGTAAGTGTGTACAGTCCTCTGTGGGCTAAGGACTGTGTGCCGCTTTGCAACTTAAGTATTTGCTCACCCCTGTATTAAGGTGAGGCACTCCAGTTGGTATATTTTGTGGTACCATTAAAAGGCAGAAAATTGTCAATGATTTGTATTTTCATTATATTTTTGTCATTGTAAGGGCTCTTATCTGTATTTCCTAACTCAGGCACCAAGATGTCTGGGACTTTGTGTGACAATAATATTCCTTAGAGATTCAGAGATCCAAATATAAATTTAAAAAACACTTCAAACATATTCTCAAATTCACTATTTTTAAGATCATCCTCTTTTTGTGAAGAGCTGACTCATGATTCTGAAACTTCTGAGGTTAACTAGACATGCCAGGGGTTGTTTTGTCACTGAATTTAGCCATCTCTTCCATTCAAAGAGGAACATGTTGTACTTCAAAACATGTTAGGAATTGTTCTCTGAAAATAAAACATCCCTTTAGCCTCCACAAATCCGTTTTGAATTGTATTCATTGCCAAAGAACCTGCCCCCACACAGAAATTGTCATCTTTTTTTTTAAAAAAAAGGTCTCCCTGTCCCACTCCAACATACTTATCTAGATTATATTTTAGAATAACCTCCCTTTTATAATAAAGTGTTTAAGATACTTTAATACAGGCTTGCTCAATTTAAGACTATGAGTTGTGATGGAGAATATTTTTGTGACCTCCTAAATGCACCCCAAATATCCACTGTTGGTGGCTCTGACAACTTCTTTGTGGGAAAGTCTCAAACCCATAACAAATGAAAAATTAGACTGAATGATCTAAATCAATGTTATATGATGTGAGCCAAACATCCATTTATATAAAAGAAGTTTCTCTTTCTTCTCTCTCCTTTGGCCCACCAAATCTTCTCCAGAAGTGTCTCCCAACCAACCATACCTAGCGTTGCCAGAGTGAAAACTGGAGAGGGCTCCTGTACTTTTAAGTTGTGTAGAAAAGGGAAATTCAGCAGGTGATGTCTGTCACCTGACTGTGTGATGAGCAACACCTGCTGAACTACTCTCTTCTACACAACTGTTAAAAATACAAGAGCCCTCTCAGTTTTCACTCCAGCAACCCTCTCCATATCAGATTTGGGGCAGTATGGGAGGTTGCAAGGGTAGGAGGGAATTTGATCTATTACTGGTGCCTGTTCTACAGCTGTGAGGGCACTATTGTTGTTGTCATTGTGTGCTGTTGTCATTTCTGACTTAGGATGAATCTAAGGTGACTCTATAATGGGGTTACCTTGGCAATTTTTTTTCAGGGGAGTTTTGCCACTGGGTTCTTCTGAGTCTGAGAGAGTGTGACTTGCCCAAGGTCACCCAGTGGGCTTCTATAGTTGAGGGAAGAATTGAACCTCGATCTCCCAGAGTCCTAGTCCTATACTCAGACTGTTCCACCATGCTGCCTCACACTGTTGGATGCAATGCAAAATCTGAATTATTAGCTCCCATGTTTCATTTTCTTAGCTTTTGGTTCATGTTATAATTGAGTTTTATCAGTGTGACATTAATGAAAAAAAGTTGGGCATAAGAATGCTAGCGTTGTGACTCCACCCTACCACATTGCTCCAGATGACTGGAGGTGGCTTTTTTTCTTTTTTTTTACTCCCAGCTCATTTGGGGGGTGGGGGTGGTGTTGAAAGAAATTTTATTTGTGATTTCAGAGGGGTTCACCATTGGCAGACAGCTGGGCAGTGGTTTGTTTTGACATTTTGCTGCCATTACTGGTGATGGAGATCTTTAGGACAGGTAGCTGGCTGATCCATTAATCTTCTTCAAAATTCACATGGAGAACTCTGTCAAGAGGTAATTCTAAGGAGGTTTCTTTGGAGGGAAAATAGGCCAATAGGAGTTGCTGCAGAAACTCCTTTGGAACAATGTTATGGCCAGGGCAACCTGCAGAAGACTGGCTGTCAGGGCTTGAGGCCAGCTGTCCCTGTGGACTCTGAAGAGCCACACTGCTCCAGGAAGCAGCAATAAAGACTGAACACTCACTGCCCAGCCACCTGTCAGCAATAAAAATGTTCCCCAACTAAAAATGGTCACCCTGAAAAAAATAAAGTGAGACCCCCCCCTTTTTTTTACAGTGCATGAACAAGATAGATCATTAAGTGTATAGTAGTTTCACAGTAGCTGTACTGTACCTGTGTTAAAGGAGTCTGGGATTTGGAATAGTCCTCACTGACTATTTACTGTTTGACTTTTTTGCATGTCTGAAAAGTTCTTCATAGTATCATAGCCCTATGCAAGTGTTTGCATACAATAAAAGTAGGCCTAAAGGCGGGGTATGTGCTCCACCCCCAAAGTGTCCCCCTCTGATGTCATAGGTCCCAAGCATATTTTACATTTAAAAAAAATTGGACTGAATGAGTAGAGATCTATGATCTGGTCAGGCGGTTGTGTTCAACACACACACCATTTCTATTTTATTCTCTGTATTCATATTGAAGGTGAACACCTGCAGAGGGCTACTGCTGCATCTAACAACCCTCTGAAGCGAGCTGTTATGTCCCAGTCTCAAAGTCTACATTGCATTGGTACATCACAAAACCATCCTAAGTCAGATACACCGTTATTAAGTGCAGAAATGACCTGAGGTGATGTTTTTTTTTTTTTTTGGTTACTCGCTCACTGCATAAAGTCTTATTTTAGCGAGGAGGTAGCTGAATAGGAACAGTGCAACCTCTTTCCTGATTCACAAGTAACAAAAAGCATACTGCAACAGAGTCAAGGAGATCTAATGGAAATTATAATAACAATGCCAATGCTGACCCTTGCAATCTCCCACACACATGTGATCAGAAGGACAACCTTTCCAAAGGAGAAGTATTTACAGCTTTACAACAACATGTGAGCATATCTTGGGTCAGCCCTTATAAATAGCTTTTACATATTAAAAATAAATATTTTCACATTGCCAAAATAGCACAAGGTGTTTTTCATTATTTAAAAAAATATGTTACAAAACAATATCATTAATCTTATATTTCTTGCTTATTTCTTTAAAAATTAAGTAATAAAAATCATTTTATAAAATAATACAAAAGTAAATTGAGTATAAGATTAAGTCCGTTTTCTAGCCTGTGTGCTTGGATTGTACGTTATGTTACCCTGCGAGATACTGGCATTCAAGAAGGTGTGTAATCATACTTTAACTCCTAATTGGACAAACAATCGAGTGCTTCCCTTTCTCCTCCCCTCCTGGCTCCAAGTCTATGATGTGAAAACATCTTGGAAAGGGTAAAAATATGAAGTCCCTTTATGCCCCGGAGAGGGTTCTTGCTGCTGGCATTTCTATGCACTCACTGCTGTCTTCAGACCATTACTGAATTATTGCAGATAGAGGTTCTGTTTGGGCTGAGATTGCCCCCCTGAAGTAGAGGTAATATTTCAATGAAACGGTGTTGGCAGGATCTTGTTCCTTTTATGCTAACACATTAACTGTGCAAGAAGTGTGCATGCATGACTTTGCCTGTGTGTCTGAGTAGATGCTTATGTGAAGAAAGTGAGTACGAAGGGCAGAATAATTTGAGAGTGGAGCTCAAAGGCCCTCACTTCTTATGCAGTCACACACACAGTCCCCTGTAATGAAATACTCTCCTAGCTACCACTGCTCAGCATGCCCAGGAGTTTACTGGGCTCCAGACCTTGCTGCTGGGCCATCTTCTGCACATCAAAACCCATATGCATGAGAAACTGGATCACATTCATCTCTTGTCCTGTGTACTGATCCCGGATGGTAGGGCATGAGGGATTGCAGTGTGGCCAGGGACAGCTGTCAATCAGATGGATTGGGCATCCTTTCAGCAGGGCTTTCCCATTCTTGTTGCTGTCATGGAGGCTGCGATCCCAGCAGTGCAGAGCACGAGGTAAAGAGGTTCCTTTTACTTGGATGTCTGTCCAATGACTGCAAAAGCAAACCATACAGATTACTTCAGTGTATGAAGAATCACAGCCATTTTTACTGTTCATTAACAGATAGGCTTTCATGCAGACCAATATAGCAACACTATGATTGGGCAGAACAGCTGCTTAATACAGAGCCCACTGAGACTATGGGCTTGAGTCACACATGTTGGTGTGATGGTGACATGTGATGGTGACATCACAGCATGTCTACAGTGAAAGTGCCACAGCTGAACAGGCTGCTGGATACAAACAGGAAGATGTGGGAGACAAGGCCACAGCATAGAAAAAAACACGGATCTGGAAGTTTTACAGCACTGCTGCAGACTGTGTATCATCCTTTCCAGAATCAAACCCATTAATACAGAGGAGCAAATTTACATTCATTGCTGAATGGCTGTGAAGTTCCAAAAGACTGGTGAGCAGTGACTCACGGCTTATTGTTTATATTTATGAAATGCCCTAGTAAATGAGTTCTCTGGGTATCAAAGTCAATAAGACCTCCAGTAATATAGCAGAGGCAGGGGAGGAAGAGCTTGGAAGTAACACACTCTTGTTGTGGTGGTGGTGGTGTGCCTTCAAGTCATTTCCAACTTATGGTGACCCTAAGGCAAAGCTATCATAGGTTTTTCTGGGGCTGAGAGTGTGAGACATGCCCAAAGTTTCTATGGCTGAACAGGGAATCAAACCCTGGTCTTTAAGGTCATAGTCCAATGCTCAAACCACTATACCATGCTGGAATAATATAATATGTAACACGTAACATGCTACTTTTGGGGGTAATTACAATATGAAAATGGTCCTTTAAAAACAACAGTATTGGAGTCTGTACTACTCTGTTTTTCACTAAAAATTTCAGGATGTAACTATTATTTTCAGAAGGTGGATTCAATTTTCCAGACTTGAGTTTCTTATGACAAATAACTGGCAAACACAGCCTAATTCAGCCACTTCTTCTTGGGCAGTTTTGGAATCCACTTACCAATCACCTTTTACAACTGACTGCCTATGGTTCTGTTCATTTCAGAAAACTAGAGGCAATCCTCCCTGCAATTCCTGCTGCCTGGGTGGTTTGGCACACAGTATCTTGTCAATTACAATTTAATCTACATGATCATGTTAACTAACTCCTGATTTGAAAACTGTGACACAACCTTCTTGATGGAAGAAGCTGGTTGACTGTGGAATTTATAATTTGGATTCACTGATTGGTTCCAACTGAGAATTTTTGTGATTTTCAATATTGTGGTCTACTTATTGATTTCCCATGGGTGCAAGGTTGCTGTAATTTACAACTGCAACACCTTCTGGTGTCTATATATGGACCATCAGCTCTGAATACCTCAGCCAACCTGGTGTGTTGAGATAAAACTCTCAGAGAAACTGCAATCAACCAGTCTAGTTCATTAAATTTGATATTAAGGAAGTCAGAGTTAGATGAAGCAAAGAGTTAGATTGTCTTGTGCGAATTAACCAATGGAAAATTGCCCTAGCTTCAATATTTAAAATCTTATTTTTAGAACTAAAACTATGCTTGGCCCAGCAAATATGGACATTCTAGCAGTTCTGGACATCAACAGGCAATTTTAGAAAGAAACTTTCTGATAACTAAATCATGGCAATGTAACGTATATAATGCTTTCTTATGGTGTGTAATGTGGGTGTGTTCAGTGGTTACTTTTCTTTGCTTAGACATATTACAACATATTAATTTTATATTAGAAAAATGTTCAGCATTTGTAGATCCACACATGTTCTCTTAAATTACATTCCTGTGACGTGAAATTTAATGCAGGTTCAATGCCTCAATATGTATTTTATAGACATCAATTTCTAGAAAATGTATTTCTGGAAATATATGTCAGTAGCCTTTGTTCACATCCTATGTATTTTTCTTCCCTTTTTTTTCCATCTCTTATTCTTTTCTGATTCTTCATAATCATACTTTAAAAATCCAATAAAAAACTCTTTAAAAAATAGAATTGACTGGAGCTTCATTACTTCTTATTGCAACAATTACTTTTCATTGTTACTTGTTACTTTTTAGAAGCTAAAAATGATGGTGGAGTTGGAGGGCAATTTTTAATTTTTTTTTACAGATCATTCCCCTATCTGTTTAGATAACCCTCAAAGGCAAAGTATAATGTAATGAATTAACGGAAATTAAAACTGTGTGGAGAGAGCAGTAACAAATTACTGTTGGGGACTCTGCAACAAGTTGTATGTCAAGTTATTTTTTAAAACTTAATTTACCAACCTTTAGTGGGCAGAATTTAGCTTTCTGACATCTACTTTGTTGTTTTAAGCTAAAAATCCAAAGTGCACCAACTGGAGTCAGTTGCAAAGCACTGTGAAAACAGATACACTTCTAGTTGAAGTAACTGCCTGCTTCTGAGGACAGTGTTCAGACCAAAAGTTTGTTTTCAATATCAGAACTGAACTCAAGTCTTTCCATGGAAAACTCCATTCTGACTCTCATCCTCTGGTCATGCTTCCTCCATTTCAGCAGCCTATCTGAGTGAGCTCCTTGTTGTTGCCATTGCTAAATAACTGGGAATTGGAAACCTTTGGAGGTCTACTCCAAATCATCCAAAGATCTACCACCAGATCCCAATTTACCATCTACACACCTATGTTCTAAGGGGGTCATTTTCAAAATGTAGATTTGAGTAATAGTCTTTTCTAGTGCTCTCTTAGGTGCTAAGCCTCATTAACCAGAGATGATACAAAGCAAGAACAGATCTCACTGTTAAAACTTACTTGCGTGTGATGATCTCATGAGACAAACATGCTGGAGCAAAGCTGGCTCTGAAGTGGGAAAAGAAAACCGTTGTTGTCATTTTCTTTGTAACAGCCCAATGTTTGGCCACTCCCCATAAAAGGACTTGTTAGCTAGATGTTTTATGAGTATAAGAAACTATGGGCCTTTCCGCCCTACACTGTTGTAGTGCTATTATTCTACTTCCAACATCTTGTGGAGTTCTGGGGTTTGTAATTTCCTGACGCCAAAGAGCTCTCTGGCTGAGAATTCTAAATGTCCCTCCCGAACTGCAAACCCCAGGATTCCATAGGATGCTGAAAGTGGAACAACAGCACTATAACAGTGTAGGATGGAAAGGTCCTATGGTTGGACAGGGTAGCAGAAGACATGGAGTTTTATTTATTTGATTTATACCCCACCTTCCTCCCAAAATGGGACTCAGAGGCTTACAATAGTAAACATTACACTGAAGAAAAGTTTTTTTAAAAAAAGCATTAAATCATGCAATTAGAACATTACTTTTAAGATAGTAATTAAAACACATAAAACCCGTATTATATAAGCAGCACACCCATTTCACATATTTCTCCCTCAAAAAGGATGAAGAGAAAGCCTCCCCTGAAGATTATTAATCTTGGACAGAATTGTATGGTAAGATGCAAGCTTTCAGAATAGTCTGCATGTAATCTAGACAGGACCTTATAGATCATAACCAGCACTCTGAACTGCACTTGGAAAAGGACCAGTTTTCATATGAACTGCTCCGAAGCACTATTCTCACTTGGCTATGCCATTTAAAACAACAAAAACAACAACAACTGAGTCCCTGGAAGTTTCCATTCCATTATCTCAAGTGATTTTTCTGAGCGTCCTATAAACATCTCCGTTAGGATAATAGTGAAGATATGTGGAAGGAGCTTCCTAGTAGATGAATCTTAAATTTTTAGCATTACACCTACCAGCACAACTGGAGTAGGGATCTATCCAAGGTACAGGGACCACACATACCTCAACAGGTTCCATCCTTGCCCCTCAAATTATCTGATTTCCTTAAAGAAACAAAAGTCCCTCATGTTCTCTAAGGCAATGCTTCTCGAGTTATCTGATGTGGAGGACTGGCAACCAATTTTTTCCAGTGCACCAGGGGCCAGCAACATATTTGTGCCCACTGACTACAACTGTTTTTTTCCCCTTTTCCTTGAAACCCTTGAGGGACTGGCAGCCAATGTCTGGGGAACTGGTACTAGTCCAGGGACCACTACTCTGAACAGCACTGCTCTAAGGGACATGGGAGGCAATTCTGCTATGTCCCCTCTCTTACACTCCCAGGAGAGGCTAAGGTGATACAAACAACATTTCTTTTGACAGTGGTTTAAAATTAGATATTGACAGAGGTTTAGCATTTTTCTACATGTGGTTTATTTTGAATCTGGAAGGTTTTTAAAAGAGCAGAGTCCCAAACAATCTTTTCCTAGGAAAGACTTTCAAGTATATATAATGAGGCAAGACTCACGCCACATCCTTGAGGGTGTTCCTCAGCTCACGGCCCAGGTTCTGAATGTAAAGCCATTGTCCTTCCTGTACTGGCTGGCCAGTCAAATGTACATTGTCCACAGTGAGCTGGGCTTCATCAAAGAGCCACTGAACCACAAAAACAGGGCCTACACAGAGAAGAATTGGCAACATATTTCATCATTGTCTGGACGGTAAGCTTTCACTGGTTTTATCAATACATCATTAATCAACTAAAGCTTTATTTCAGGGTGTGGTCCCCTCCAAGGGTGCTCCCCTCCCCTCAGCATCTCCAAATCCCCCTGCCAGCCTGTTCCAATTTCAAACGTGCCATTTTTATCTTGCTGCTGGTAGCAGGAAGGAAGGAAGGAGCAATCCATATCAGGATTGCTGAGGGGAAGGGGGTGGAAACAGGAATCCTGGTATGTGCACATGTGTGTGCACACATGCAGATACACATTATGTGTGTGTGCAAGTGCATACAAATGTACATATCAAAGCATGTGTGACCTTCAAGACCAGCATCACATGTGGCTTTTGAGGCCAAAAAGACTCAGCACCCCAGTTTTAGCTGATTAGTTAGTCCAAGACCATTTTTATCTGTGAAACAGGAATGCAAGGACACATTTTTAAATATCATTTTCATTCTAAAAGAAGTAATGGAAAAGAAAATAGTGAAGACAACTTCTAACAATAAGATAGATTTTGTTTCTTAAATTCTAAGTGTAATTTGCTATCTCAAAAAACCCTTATACTGAGATTATGATAATATGCACATTCATTCAAATTTAACTGCTCAGCTAATCAGATCAAAAGTAAATTATGAAGCAGCTACAAAAATCTTCCACTGACTGTGTTGTGACACGGTTAGCTGTTATTAGTGCTTATAATCAGAAACTTTTTGGAACACATTTGTGATCAAAAGATAACAGAAAACATTCTTCTCGCTACTTACATCGGAGAGTGGGATAAATTTTATAGCCAAAGAAACAATTCCATTCCTCTCCCTCTTTAAACTGCATTTTGCAGCGTTCTGGAACAAGTCCATTCCAATATCTGAAAGGTGAAATGATACCAAGAGTTAATTACACAAACATATTCTGCTGGAAATATTTAATTCCAACCGACAGGACAATTGGGATTGAAAGGACAATGTGCAAGTTCCAAAAATTATGGGCACTAGAGGGCAGCAAAGCTGCACATTGAAAAAACAAAACTAACATGAAGGAAATTCTCATTAGGTTACCTAAAAATATTTATGGTAGCTTATGTATATCCCCTATATGGCTATGTTTCACACATCTGATTTCTTTTCCAAGTAGGAATTTTGTCAGCTAAAACAGGAATGGAATTTATGATCACTAGACCTGCTGGGACTTGTAATCCAACAACATCTGAAGGGCTGCATGGCTCCCACCCTTGAGCTGAAGGCAGTAGATACCTCATTGTTACAAAGAGAAAGAAAGACCAGATGTCTCAGCTTCAGACTTTCTGGGAAAGGAGACCTTAGAATACTTCAGTACCTAATTCCTCTCCTGATGGCTTCTGTGGGGGCGCAGGTTATGGTATCAATGCAGTCTGTTCTACGGTACTGTTTATTATCCAAGAACCAGCCAGAGTCTGCAAGGCCACGGACCTGAATCCCAGGATATCCCATCTGTTCCAGCTGTTCAGCCACTCGGTCCACATTCAAGAGCACACCTGTTCCACCAGCACTGCAAAGATAACATCAGCTTTTCAATGACATGGACAATATAACTGTAGAACTATTCAATATCACTTACAGTAGAACCATGAAGCTCTAAATAGCTCAGATCCTGTTCTGAAAAGCTGAATTCGCTGAGCGTTCTGTACTGCCCTGTGTTACAAGATTTTGGTAGACTGGATTCATTTTGATTCAAATTCTCTATGGCAGTGGTTCTCAACCTTCCTAATGCCGCGACCCTTTAATACAGTTCCTCATGTTGTGGTGACCCCCAACCATAAAATTATTTATTTATTATTTACAATGCCTCCACCCCCCCCCGGCAAAGGCCACCTCACCGGTCAGGAACGGGGGGGGCGGGCAGGGAGGGAAAGAGGAGCCGCGCATCTCCCCCGGGAAAAAACTCTGAGAACAACCCCCCCCCCGGGCTCTGCTTCTGCAGAGTGTGGGAAAAGTTTCCAGAGTGTCGACCCTGGCCCGCCAAAGGGGGCAGGAGGACGTGAGTGCGCACCACCACCGAGGAGGGAATGGAGCCTAAGACCATTGGAAATACATATTTTCTGATGGTCTTAGGCGACCCCCGTGAAAGGGTCATTCGACCCCCAAAGGGGTCCCGACCCCCAGGTTGAGAACCGCTGCTCTATGTTAAAGATATACCAGGCATGTGAGGCTACACAGAAGACTCTCAGCATGTTCATTTGTTAAATGATATGCCATGAGAGAGTGCCACAGAGTTAAAGAATTGAAACCATTTTGCTAACTTCCGTTCTTGAGGTCTTCATGGCTCTTAATACTATTCCAACTCTTAAAATTTCTTCTATTTTAGATGCTTAAAGGAAGAACCAAAAGATCATCAAAGACCAGTTCAGGTGGCTTAAACTAATCAGCTGTGACACCTACTGGACAAAAGATGGGGGGCAGGACCTTCACACCTTCATATCAAAAAGCAACAGCCAGTGAAATCCTGTTGAATACCACAGCTTTAACTATAGACGTTTGTGGCAGCCCACACAGAAACCTCCTCTCCCAGGGACATACACATACGCTGACCCTGTTTAACATCTCTGTCATCAAAAACCACAGAATATTTTCCCCTTTTTTCTCAAAACAATAATAGTGTGCCCCTCCACAATCCATCTGGGAGCAAAATTAAAAAGTGGTGATTACCTAAAGGACTGCCTTGTATCACACATGCCTGTCTGAGGGTGCAGCCAGAATAATTAAAAAGACCATAAAGTCTCAGATTTTGTTCCTTCTCTTTCCCATTTTATTTTGGAGAGCCATACATGTTTTGTTTATCCCAGAATATTTTCTGCCAGCCGCTGATATGATCAGAGACTTTTTATACCAACTTGCCATGGCAGTTTACTTTAATCCAAAGAACAGGAACAAAATCTGAGACTTTTCAAACTGTCTAGATGTGCTCTGAGCTTTGCAGTTGTCATCCATAGTTTTTCTCCATGTTTTCCTAAAGGAATTGGGGAGGGTGGGTGGGTGGTGGTGATGAAGAACTTTTGCATGCATGGTCTTCCATTCGTAGAAGTGCCAAAGTGCCACCCCTGCATCCAACTTTCATCTCACCATTATGTACATGTTGGCAGGGGCTACTTTTATTTGCCTGGACATTTTTGTACATAAAATATATCACCTTCATTATAGCTGTATACATTATATTGAGACTTATTAATGTGGCTCCTGTTGCTTCATTTTTGTAATATTTTGTGTAATTACTGTTTTTATTGCTTTATTGTACACTGCAATAAAGGATTCTCTGACATTTTCTGAACAAATGAATAACAGCTAACCATTTGGATGCAGTAGCCAGAACTACAGTTTCTTCTCCTTTTTATCACTACACTCTTTCCATGGAGAGGACAAAAGATGGCAGTGGAATAAAATTCATTTTCATGACCAACCGGTTGGTCAATGTACATCCTTGCAGCCTCCTGTCCCTTGCAGCACTTCCTAGGCAATCCTCATACACAGACACCTACCTGCTTCCTGCCAGCAGCAGCACTTTGGCATTCCCAAGACCTTTTCCCACCAGCTCCTTTACAACCTCTTGTATGATGAGGGCACCCATGAAGACAAACTCATCTGTTGTGGTAGGGAAAGGAGAGAGGGAAAAAATGTTCACAGTTAACGCAAACTGCTTAACTAACACTTTCGCCACATTCTTCCATACAGAAGATATGGCGATGTACACACAGAAAAATACATACTATACATGGTAAGTTACAAACTGTTAAATTATGGGAAATAAAAAGTGAGCAATCCAGTAAATACTGCTGCTCTAGCAATATAACTCATATCAAGCATTTGCTCATTACCTGATGTCTTGATCTAAAAAAAAAATCACACTGGAAGGTTGGATTTTATAGATTTTTATGGTTGCATCTTTAACTACAAAACAGCAAACTGATGGCTTTCATTTGAGAAATACTATCAACTGTAGCAGAACATGGAGCAAGCAGTCCAATGATCAAATGTACTAGGGAGTGTGTAATATCAAATGGAGTAGGGAGAAATATACCAAGAGACACTTTCATTGCAGATGGTGAATGGGAATGAAAGAGGTAACTCCAGCAACAACATGGAGCAGGCCCCTCCTCCTGAATAATGTCCTTTCCTCTTGAAAATCTTAAGCCACCAGTAATATCTCTAGATAAAGAGCACAAATCGTCATAAATACCCATATTTTCAAAATGAAATGTCCTTGTGGGCTTCTACCTACTGAATACAGCAGAACCATTAGGTAGCATAAAAGGAGAAACATGAGAAAAATGAAACAAAACTTTTTTTTGCAATTTAACGTATTGAAAATCTCTGATTTATAAAAAGGATTAGACATCTCTGATTGATAAAAACAAATATACCCACATTTTGAGTTTTTATAGGAAAAAAATAAAATAAAAACATATACTGGGGCATGCTCAACTATCTTGGCCCTTGCATTGAGGAACTGCACATAACCACAGAGTCAATGCAGCAAATTAATAATATGGAAGGAATGAAAATACAATGGCCTGAAAGATCTTCTGTCCTACTATTTAATTGTTGGTTATTGTATTATAATTTACTAACCTACCACTGTTTTAATCCATGTTGAGCCAATAGTCATCACATCTTATGGTGGCATAAGTGCTGCACAGCTTAGTGCAAGGGTGGACCAAGTGCAGCCCTGGGGTGTAGCCCTCACTGAGTATCCCTCTTTTCTGATAAAAATAAAAGTGAAATGCCACTGCTAGAAGCTTCTAGGAGGGCGATTCACCTTTCAGTATGTAACCTAAAAACAAACATTTTTTAAAACCAGAAGGGGATTTCTGGCCATTGACATTTTTTTTTTTATTTTGGGGTATTTTGCAATCTATGTGCATGCACACAGGTAATCCCATGGCAGAGCAACTGGCCCCCCGACCCATTTGATGTTGTCCATCACAGTGTTTAACTAACAGAGTTATGATCCAAGTGGCCTGCAGTTTAAAACTTGCCTCTGCTATGAAGGGCATTCATGATTTTCTATAATACAGTAGAGAAACAGAGGCCATTTTCGCACTAGACCCACTAGTGGGTCCGCACTAGACCCAGAGTAGCCATTTCCCCAACCCTGACATAGGCCCTTTCCACACGTTACCTGCTCATGGAGGTGGGGGGTGCTGTTCGCGCAAGCAGCCTCTTGTGTGAGGCACTCGCATCGCTCCTCCGTTCTTCCGCAGCTGGGTTGCCGGTCGCGCAGCCGTCGCGCAAACGTCCTGCTCCTTCCTTCTGCAGTGCAGCCTGGGAGCTGTAGGCTGCGCTGGGGGAGGAAGTGCGACCGGCTCAGCTCGCCCGACGCACCACAGGGCAGGTAAGTGCGCGAGGGCCCCGGGAGCATTGCGCGACCGCGCAGCATTTTCGGCTTAGGGGCCCTCTCGCAAAAGAAACTGTGTGCAAAAAGGGCCATACTGCCTGAGGTGGTAGAAACCAAACCAGCTCTCTTGAGCTATGCATGGAGCCAAAGGCAGTACAGCTCAGATATGCAACCACATGGTACTCCTGGGGAAGAAAACAAGAACAGCTGTTTGGAGGAAGAGGAGATGGGTACAGTTTCCTTTATTTCTCAAGGATTTAGAGATAAACTACGGCCTTTTCTGCCCTACACTGTTACAGCACTATTATTCCACTTTGAACATCCTATGGAATCCTGGGGTTTGCAGTTTAGGGAGGGGCCTTTAGAATTCTCAGCCAGAGAGCTCTTTGGCCTCAGAAACTACAAACCCCAGAATTCCACAGCATGTTGAAAGTGGAATAATAGCACTAAAACAGTGTAGAGTGGAAAGGCCCTACATCCCAAAGGAAAAAAACTTAAGATAAGTAGATCTGGTCACCTTCTCAGTTGTGGCACTAAAAAAACTTCCTCTACTGAGGTCTCTGAAACGGAGGCAGTAGATCTGTTCAGCCCACTTCAAAAATGCTGACTGACTGAAATAGTCTTTCTTGTGAGATGAGATTCTGAATACTCAACTATCTGAATACAAAATTGCTCCATGTGATACATGATTAGTTGGTGAGCAGCAATGCAAAATGTCACCAAATGGAAAAGGGACATAAAGCCTTGGAGCTTTATCTTGTCAAGGCCCAGCGGCTGACAAAAGCCTCTCCCTCCATCCCAACTGCCCCTAGTGTTGCCTCAGAGGGAGAGAAGAACAGGAAGTATTGGCTGAACTTAATCCCCTCCCTCACTGCCACTCTCTTTTCCTTCTGTGTGTTCTTTCTTATTAGATTCTAAGACTGAGGGCAGGGAAATGTCAAATTAACAATTTGTAAGCCACTCTGGGAGACTTTTTGGCTAAAAAGGGGGTATAAGTAATATAGGTAGGTAGGTAGATAGACAGATCCTGAAGAGGCATCATTAATCTGGAAAAAAGGATTACAAGACGGGCCCTGACTACTAAGCAAGCTACGCCGGTATTCCTGCACTTTCCAACTGCACAGAGAAGCCCTTCTTCAGTTAGGCAGAGATAAGACAAAATGCTTCATAGCCATTTAGCCCAAATCATCAAGAAGCACACTTCTGAGTCACACACTGCCTACCCAGTGTAGTTTCCTCTGACAGATCTTGGGATGAAGAAGTCCCTTAAGGCCAGGCCTGGCCATCAAGAGCATTCTTGATTCAGTTTGTGAATACTGGCACTGTTCAGCCCTTCCTTACCAAATGCAAAATTCAACCTCTGTTCTTGGTACTAGCTGCAGGGAGCAGAGGAAGTTTAGCTAAATGGAATGGCTGCCTCAGACACTCATCAAGATGCAGCTATTCCCCCTTGGGCCAGTACTGTGACACCCTGCATGATGGGTCTCTGAACCATGACAAAGCAGGGTTTGCAAGCAGGATGTTTTATCTAGCAGATATTTATTATTCCTTCCTGCCCATTGGCAAGAACCATTTCTTCATTTGCACAACTGTGGAGAAGTCAGGCCATATTCCCCTTAATGCATAATGTCTGTCTGGCAACAAGAGCCTGTCAGAAGGACTCACTTTTCTCAGTCTTGGCAGAGGCTCCACTCCAGACATCGCTTGAGCAATATGGGATGAAACTGCAACAGACAAGACAAACATAAGCACCAATATTTCTCTGACATGCAAAGAGGGGTGAGAGAGGGGTCAGGCAAAATAAAGCCCAAGGGAGATGGAAACAGACCAATCCCGTACCCACTGAGATTTGATGGTACCATACAGATACTCCTGGGAAAACATTTGATTTGTTTAACTGACCTATATTTCTCCCTCTGTTAAGGTCCATTTCACATTCTACACAACCACTAGATTTCTCACCGTGTAACACACATGAAGGCGATTAAGTATATCTCTTAACAGTCTTAGGTCATATGCTAGGGAACTATGGCTGGCCACTATAAACACCAGTACTATAAGAAAGGGCTGGCATGTATATTTGAATAGATAGATAGACAGACAGACAGACAGACAGACACACACACACATACATACATATATATCACAGCCTTTCAAAATAGTACTTGTGTTTCCCATGGCAACCATGCAAAGCTTCAAGTACTTCTAAGCCTCCAGTGCATCTGTCTGCCACATGCTTGTGTATTAGCTTTGTGTGGATAGTGCAGCTTTCTCTAGTCTCTTACTTTTTCTATTTAGTTTCTTTCCTTATAAAAAAAATCATGGAATCTGTCAATTAATCTGCCTTACCAATTTTTACGACTTATACCCAGAAGGAACTATTAACATCATTTGATTTAAACTCCTGACATGGGACACAAAGCAGCTACAACAAATTAAAACAAAATATCTAAATCTATTTCCCTTTTGGTCTTAGGAATTACAGAAAAGAGACAGCTTCAGTAGCCCTGGCAGACAATCAGCAATGAGGACAGGACAGGAAGAGCATGTCCCTGTTGACTCTGCTCCATCTTTTGCTGGCTTTCAATACTATTGACCATGGTATGATTTTGGACAGTCTAGCTGGGATGAAATGTGAAGACAACATTTTATAATGGCCCTGATCCTTCTTGGATCTGAAAAGGTGATGGTGGTGACTGCTGCTTAAAATCAGGGCCACTGGCTTATGGTGGCTTTCAGCTTTCCTTTCATGTTATTTAACATATTATCTGAAACCACTGGGACTGGTTGCTTGGAACAGTGGGCCAGCATGCTGATGAATGATGACACCCAATTCTTATCTCTCCTTTCCATCAAAATCTAATGAAGTTGTTCACATATTGATCAGCATCTGATCTTGGTAATGAACTGAATGAAGGCAAACAAACTGAAGCTTAGTTCATACAATACAGGGGTCCCCTTGAGTCAGCTGGAAAGTCAATAATGGAACCAGGGCCCTTTCCACATCCTAACTTTTCTTGGCGCTGGGGTGCACTGATCACGCAAGCAGCCTCTTGTGAGAGGCTCCTACTTCTTCAACTCTGCACAAGCTTCCTGCTCGTGCAAGAGCTCCGCCTCTTCCTTTCGCAGTGCAGCCTGGGACCTTCCCAGGCTGCACTGAGACAGGAAGCGCAACCGGCCTGGCTCCCAAGGCTCTGCACGCCAGATAAGTGCACGCGGGGCCCAGGAGCAATGCGCAAAGGTGCGTGATCGTTGCCTGCTAGCCCCTGGAGCCTTGTGCGATTGCGGGGGCATCATGTAGATCGCTCCTCGCAATCGCGTGAGGCTCCTGGCCCTCTTTCACATGGCAGATGCCGTGCAAAAAGGGCCCAGGATTCACCTTGTCTAAGATATGATTACACTGCCTATTCATATTTGGAGTTTGGTTATACTCTTGGATAAAGCTCTGGGCCAAGACGTGCGGCCATCAGCAGTGGCCAGAAATGCACATGCCCAGTTTAGCCTAACGCGCCTACTGCAACCATTCCTAGAAACGCTGTAGCTGGCCAAGGTGATGCACATCTTAATCAGCCACTGGAATACACTCTATGTCATATTGCCATGACAATCTTAATTAACAACAAATGATAGCTTCATTTGATATTAATTTATCTAGTCCAGGAGTGGGAACTTTTGGCTCTATAGACACTGGACTTTGGCTCCCAAAAGCTCCAGCCAGCACAGTCAATGATTAAGGACTGCGGAAGGTATAGTCTAAAATGTCTGGAGGACCAAAGGTTTCTCACCTTCAATCTTTTCTGGATTCAAGTATAATACTGATGCTTTGTCACAAACTCAGAAAGAAACATTGGTGGGTAGGTGTCATTTTTTTCCTACGTGAATTAGTTGATTTCATTAGGGGTGTTAAAATCATAACCAGAAACCTCTTATTATTAAGCATATTATTTTCATCTACAAGTTCCATTCATACTTTTATGGTTTACTTGTTACAACTTGCAAAACCAATTCTTGTTTACTTTATGTTTAAACTAAATTCTCCTTTCCCTTCTGGTTCCTGTCCTTGATTACTTTCTCACAGATGTGTTCCTCCCAGATCCCACAACCATTCTCTCTACTTACACCATATTTGCATTCCACCAGTGTGGATTTTCCTCTGGCTGTGATGACAGAATGCCAGTTCCTATAAATCAAAAATTCAACAATTATTAAGGAATAGAACCAAAGGGGGGAAAAAAACATACTTCACAAAGTAAACCAAATCTCTATCAAACTTTCAACACTAATATAATGGGAAGGGATGCTAATGGGGAAAATGTTCTGTGTCTATATCTGCAGACACTATTAGATTTATGATTCTGAACATTTGGAAAAATACACTGTGTACATTCTTTCCTAAGGAATTTATTTTAAATTGGTGACATGAAAGTTAAATTAAAGGTAAACTGGGATCCATATATAAAATTATATATATATTTACATATGGATATATTTTATATATCCATGTGTAAATTTGTATAAAATATTAGATAGATAGATAAATAGATAGATAGATTTTTAAAAAGGAAAGCCAGCCTGGTATAATGGTTTGAGTGGTGGACTATGACCCCGGAAACCAGGGCTCCATTCCCCACTCAGCCATGGAAACCCAGTGAGTCATTTTGGGCATGTCACATACTCTCAGCACCTGAAAACTCTGTGATAGGTTCACCTTAGAGTCACCACAAGTTGAAAATGACTTGAAGACATACAACAACAACAATACTAAAAAAGAATACTAGTTGGGAAAATTATAGTTTAATATTTTAATTCATATTTTTTTCTACTCCAAGAAGATAAAAAGATCTATGTATATCCTTCCCCTGGAGTTTTAAAGATGGATAGCTCCTTCTCGCTGGTCAGGACAAGGCAGAATTTTAGAGTGAAATCATATACATTTCAACTCAGAAATAAGTTCAACTGAATTCAGTGGGGTTACTCCCACAGAAGCATTGTTTTTATATCCCTGCAAGTCAGCTCTGATTTACAGTGACCTTACTATAGGGTTTCCTTGGCAATATTTATTCAGAAGGAGTTTCCCATTATCTTCTCTCTAAGGCTGAGGATGTGTGACTTGCCCAAGGCTACCCAGTCAGTTTCTACTGCTGAACAGGAATTTGAACCCTGGTTTCCCTGGAGCAGCATTCAAACTACTACACCAAAGTGTCATTAAGAAACTGGAGAAAAATTAGAGAATACAGGTGTAGTTAAAGGAAGTGAAGGAACTGGAGCAGCCATGTGAAAAACAGGTTCAGGATAGTTGTGTACAGCAGGGAACAGATCCTCACAACAGAATAGTTGTGCAGAAGAGGGAACAGATCCTCACAACAGAATAGTTGTGCAGAAGAGGGAATTTCTGCAGATGGAGCTTGTCATGAAAGCACCAAGTGCTAAACGCTGCCTTCTGTATGGATTTAACAGTAAGGAATCCCCATCCATTTCTTTCTAGAGGGAAAGAGCAAAGCCTTTAACCATATTCTGAGTCCTTAGGACAAAATGGCTTAAGTTAGGCAGTAATAGGTAAGAGGTTTGGCCTGCTATGAAAACTTGACCTCAACTCCCATAACAGCTCTGTGTGATTTTGAACTAGGTCTTACTCTTGCAGTGATTAAAAAAAAAGCTAAGCAAGGAGAGTTAGTGATCTCTTCAGCCATGTTGTGAGTCTGCCCACAAAACTGGTACCATCAGGAACAGCCTTTTGGTAGCACTGGCTTCATAGGCCTCCCTGGACACCCCAAAACAGTCTCCTCCTTAAAACTCCACAGCAATATCTTAATCCGCTGATTGGGGAAAAGATACTAACACGGCTATGGTCCAATTTAGTGAAAGCACAAACATCAAAAGGCCAGCTAAGAAGCCACATCTCAGACACTGTCTTTCCTTCTGAGGTCAAACATGATAAAAAGTGCCATACGGTGGGGTTTTTTAATGAAAATTTTTTAAATGGTATCAGAAGGTATCAACAAAGAAAGAAAGACAGACAACACTCAAAATAGGGGAGAATTTTCTTCCTTTTGAAATAAGTATTATGTTATTTTCTGCTTTCATTAACACTGCTGAAATATAGATTGCTCTGACACTTAAAAGAGAGTATGAATAAACAACTATTGTAAGGGATTACCATCATCATCGTTTTCTTTAATTTATTTGCTACTTTTCCACAAAGATGCACCTACAATAATACTATCTACTAGCAGACCTTTTTAAAAACACAGCACAGCAATCCAAACAGTTTGTTTCTAACTATGCAATCCAAAGGGCCCCCCCGAGAGGGGTGGCAAGGTGACAGATCTACTACTTCCCCTCGCCAACCCATACCAATCAGAAGGAAGAATGATCATCTTTTTTTTCCTCTCAGTAATATAGAGGATTTTTAAAAAAAAACAAACTAAAAATCTTGTCTTGTTTCTCCTCAGTTTGGAACTTTTCTTTCCTTATCACCTATAGGAACACTACCAGCAGTAGAGTTATACTCACTGACCTCTCCACAGGCATAATGGACAATTCTGTGGTCATGCTCCTCAACACCATTTCTAATGCCATCCAGCAAAATTAGAGGATTGCTCTGAAAATACTAACATACATTTCCAAAAGCTTTTCTGATTTACTGTAACAAGCTTTGCATAAGGGTGGACAAAAGGGGAGCTCTCCAGATACCATTTGACGCCAATGCCCAGCATTCCTTAATGCTGGATATGCTGGCTGAGGCTGATAGGATTTGCAGTCCAGAGCACTTGAAAAGCAACACATTTTGCTCACTCTTGCCCTGGCAGGTCTAGGCAGGATTCTGGTTGGAGGAGCGAAGATCTGCAAACTTCAGGGCGTACCTCTGCCCACCAGTACCTTCTGTGCCTTCAGCCATTAAGAGGAAGCTCTAGTTCACATCTCTTCCTTTCCAAAAATAAGGACTGCAAGGACACAGGGCTGTGCTTCTCCAGAGTAATAACCATATAATGAAATGCTTTTTTGTTCCAAGTGCATCAAGCTCCTTTCTGTTGATTTCTGTTGTGTTTGCAGTTGTTAATTTTGACATATTTTATTGGGCTGTCTTATTGCAGTTTTAGTGTTAAGGTACTATAACCAAGAAATCACACAATAGCAAATGCATGATTCTATTTCTGAAACTATATATTTAGACAGAAAGTCGGGGACAATTTACAATGAACAGTGTAACTGTCATGCTGACAGGAATAAAGCATTTACCAGTTCTTGTAGTGGGCCAGTCCTTAGAGCTCATCAGTCTCCTCATTGTTTCATACCGAGTGTTGCAGTTCTCTCTGTTAAAGCAGTACCAGCCTCCTGATTCAGAAAATGAAACAAAAACCAGAAAATGTCAGTTTTGTCTTTATTCCCTACTATGCTGCCTTAGGTACAGTACAATCTGAGGAGCAGCTACTAAATGGAATTGATCCAATCTCTATTTTTTACAATGATTCTCATTTTATCATTCACCATCAGTCAACAGATTAGGATGCACTTTATGCTGGACACCTAACACAGTATCCAACAAAATGAACTAATGTGACTTAATCCGACAGAAACCTTACGAATGGCAATACTATGCATAGCTTCCTAGAAGTAATCACTGCTGAAAACAGTGGAACTTCAGAGCAAAAATCTATATACAATACAATCTCTGAATGCAGCAAATTAACAACGTGCTATTTACTATAAAATACAAGTAATCAATGACACAGTGTTGACCTCAGAGCATGGGTGACACAATTTCCAGGACAAAATCTGCCTTGAAAAGCACTGTGTTACAAATCTCACTAAATTTCAGACATACACTCAGATCTACTTTTCCAAAGAATTCATCTAATGCCCTCAAGCTGTACAACAAGTCAAACTTCTATCCTGACCTTGCCACTCTGGAAGTGATCTAGGTGAAGTACGGCTGCTTTCTTCTTTTTCAAAACAGCAGCTGATTTCATGCCTCACTGTGTGCCACTGTTGTGCCAACAAAGAAGAGCCTGTTTTGCACATGTCAGTATAACAGTCCTCTGGACTGTGGCCACTAACTCCAACTGGATTCAACATGGTTTACTTAAAAGTTATGGTTCTAATTCTGGCTTGATTCAGTGCAAGAACTAGTGGTCCTGGATGAAGGTACCATCAGTGTGTGACTGAACAGATTGAGACAACCTGTTCGTCTCACACAGATGCCTGTTATCTATATGGATCTGTTTCAGTGAATTAAGACAGATGTGTTTAGGACTGAAATGAATAGATAGAGAAGACTTCTTCTGTTTGGAATTCATAATGCTCACAAAGTTCCTTGGATCTATATCTAAGATGCTTGGAATTGTGTTTGAAAAGTATAAAGTATTTTCTTAGTTTAGTAATAAATGTAGAGAAATAATAATTATGATAATCACAGATACAGGCTTAGCTGGACGAGGTAGAAATCTATCAGTCTTTTCAAATCAGTTTCAAAGTTGTCACAAATTCCTTCTCCCCTCCTCCTTTCCTTTTTATGATAATCAAAGAAAATCTTAGCCAGGCTGACTACAGTCACTTCCAACTAATTCTGATGTTGCAGTGCTAACTGCTTTTTACTTGGGAAAAGGTTCTATTTAAATGAATTAAACTTATTTCAAAACACATGACCTTGGGGTTGGAATGGAAATGCCCCTATGCTACTTTCATGTCATAGAGAGAAGGAAGAAAACGAGCACATGTTAGCAGGCCAGTATCTTTTCTGTAGGCTTACTTAGTAAGGCTGAGTTATACTACAGAACACATTCCATGGAATATTGTTTACAGCAGAAATCCTATACAAAGGTCTTTTCCAATTTGGTGTCCTTCCCCTATGTTTGATGATAATTCTCATTATTCTGAGCCAACATAGGAAAAGCTGGCACACACACTTACCTGCATGTAAGTCCCATTAAATACAGTAGAACATACTTCTAAGAACTTACAACTGAGCAAAGGACAGCACTGCAGGTAGCTTTGATTACAGTTAGTGAATAATTAGTCTGCCAAGAAATCTCCAGGTGGCAGACACCCACAGTGCATGGAGAGAAAGGATGGAGACATTGGTTACAGAGAAGGCAGCCAGCATGTAAACTCACAGAGGCTTCAAGTCTTTGAAGAAAGCAGCTGGAAAGCCCTTCTACCATTTCTCCCTCTCTCTCTCTCTTTTTCTTTACAACAAGAGCATAAAATGATTGAACTTTGCTTAAACAGTTTTTTAAAAATAAAATAAAACTAAAAAACCTCAAGCTTACCTTCCAGGAATAGCAGCCATCTTCTACTGCCTTTCGATTCTTTGAGGTAGTAGCTAAAATAAAAACAAATAGAAGGCAGCATGAACTTAATTAGGGAGACTGGCTCACTCAGCCACAAGCTCTTTGATACACCAACTCATTATAATATCAAGAGAGTTACATAAAATACTTGGTTAAAGAACAAGAGAAAGAAACAGGATGGCTGTCAGAAGAGCTCCAAACAGAGTCTGATCAAAGGGCCTTCTCGGGGACCATGAGCCAGGCAGAAACTGGCTTTCATCTTGCTCCAAACTAAATGCATTAAACAAATTCCTAGCATTCCTAAGTATTTCCAGGCAGGAAAGAGTTATTCCACCTGTTACTGGCTGTGTTCTTAGTGTTGGCCACATGGTGGAAGCAGAGCTTGAATGGGAAGGATGGTTTCAGCACTTTTGAAGTACTAAGTATGCTTACAACAAGAAGAGAGAGGGCGAGAGTGCGAGGGTAGCAAATGAGAGTAATAGTAAACAGTCCTGGTGCTTTCTTAAGCATTCCTGTTTAGCAAAAAAGGTGCTTTACAAAGGCCATTTCCGCACTAGAGTGTTATAGTGCTATGATTCCACTTTCAACATCCTATGGAATCCTGGAGTTTGCAGTTACTGTTGAAGGTGGAATCATAGCGCTATAACACTCTAGTGCGGAAATGGCCAAAGAAGGGGAAGATGTTATCCTTTTTTTTTTTACAGCACATGGTCAGAGTCTCTAGAACTGGTTGAAGAATTTCTTGAGTTCTAGCCAAAGAAACAAGCTCATCATGTTGGCGGTGCAACTGTGGTACCTGAATTAAAATCACAAAGTATCTCCCCACAAAGCTTTAAATGACTATTTGAATCCATTACATTCTGCAAAAGTCCTGATTTTATGGAGGGAAGGACGCTCCTCTAAATTAGGAGAGAGCAATCAAAATAACTACATATGCATTTTAGTGAACATTGGGAGTTCTAGACTAATGGGATGGGGAACAGTAAGAATGAAGTACAGTTATAATCAGAGGTATTCCTTCTCTCCCTTCCCCAGGACTCTGTCTTCAGGTAAGATGTTTGTGAGTCGCTCTGGGTTCAACTGTTTCTAGTGATTTACATGCTTTGCACTTGAAAAAAAGAAAGGAAAAATCCTTGTTGGCGCACTGGATGACACAGAACCACCAAAGTATCACCAGGGGAGACGAACAGAGGAAGCAAAGGAAGAAAGAAACAAGGAGGATGCAGAAGCAGTGGGCGTTCGTAAAAGGTTCCTTGCTTCCCAAGAGGCAAAGGAGGGAGGGAGGTGGGCTCTTGGGAGCCCGAGGTCTGCCAGAGCTAGGACTGATGCTGGTGAGGACTCACGGGGGTGGGGTGGGGTGGGGGGTCCTGGAAGGAAAACGGGGGAGGGGGCAGGTTCGGAGTCCGCACTCACCCGGCAGGGCTGCCGTCGTTGCAGGTGACCGAGCTGTTGAGCAGCAAGTTGAGCCGCAACTCCTGGTGCAGATTCTGAGCAGAGCACGGGTACAGCGACTGCGCCAGGCTCTTGATCTGAGCCATGAAACTGTCCATGTTGCCCTCCACGGCCGTAAAGTCCAGCGGGAAGCTCTCCACCGGCTGCCCCGCCGCCTCGCTCCGCTCCCGGGCCGTCGTCGCTGCCACTGCCGCCGCGGGTTGGTGATGATGGTGGTGATGGTGCTGCTGCTGCTGCTGCTGCTGTCCGCGCCGCCTCCAGCTCTTCCTGCCCTCCCCGCCGGGGCCCCAGTGCAGCAGCCCCAAGAGCAGCAGCACTTGCACGGTCCCCCGGCCCATCGCGGCGCGGAGCCACCTGCTGGGAAGGAGGAGAAGGAGCCCCTGAGCGCAGCCGGCCGGTCTGCTGGAGGGCGGGTGGGTAGGCGGGCGGCGATGGCTCGCCTCGCCTCGCCTCGCCTCGCCTCGCTCGCCTGGGGCTGCGACGGGGTGCGCGCTCTGCCCCTGGTGGCGAGCGGCGCTCCCGGGGCCGGGGGCTCTCCGGCCTGCGCTGGCTGCTCCGTGCCCCGCCGAGGGTCTGGCAGCTCCGGCCCCGCCGCGCTCGCTCCAATGAGCTGCGAGCACAGCAGCGGCGGCGGCGGCAGCAGCAGCAGCGCCTGGGCGTCGCGAGCGGGAGCCGGTGCTCGGTGCCCGCGCGCTGTCCGGGGTCTGCGGCGGGGCGCGAGGGCGCTCGGGCTTTTCTTGGCGCACGGACTCGCCGCCTCGCTCCAAACCACAAACATGACAAGAGGGGCACGGAGTGCACGGGGAGCCCGCCGGGGGCGCCGCCAGCCCGGGCGCCGCGTGGGGCGGCAGCAGCCAGCCAGCCGGCCAGCCCCCGCCCTGCCCTCCTCCGCCTCTCCTCCCCCCGACACACGCAAGAGGGGGCACACGGGGGGGGAGAGGCTTTACTTCCATTCCCCAGCCGACAGACGTCGCTCTGCCGGCCCTCCTCCTCCTTTCTTCCGTGCCTCCCCGTCCCCTCCCGTCCCATCCGGAGAGCCGCCCAAGGAGCGCCAAAAACACCTTGGATACCTCCCGCCGGAGGCGCGCCGCGCCGTTCCAAGGGGCCTGCCGGCAGCCCGGGCGCTCCCCTCCAAGGAAGGCGGGATGCAGAGGGGCTTTGAAGTCCCCACCTCCCCCCCGGACCAGCGCCCCTGCGCCCCCCCCGCGGCCCAGCACAGACCCCGCAGCGCGGCTCCCACTGAGGCGCGAGGGCACGCGCGCGGAGGATGTCACCTCCGCCTTGGCGGCATTTCGTCCTGCGTGGCGAGGCGGTCGTGGGCGCTTCGGGAAAACACGAGGCCTCGGGCATTGCCGCTCCGGGAGTCGACAGCGGCAGCCCGCCCCCTCTGGCCCAGCCGGCGTCCCGCTCCGTTTCCTCCGGGTTCGGGAAGCTCTGCCGGGGACCCTCCCGCCTGCCCTCCCCATTGTTTTGAGCGGGCTTCCTTTCCCGGGGTCCCCCGCCACGTGCTGCTGGTGCCGGTGCCGCGGCTCCGCCGAGAGGCCCCTTCTTCGGCTCCCACGTGCTCGCGCTCGCGACGAGGAGCGAACCGAGCCGGCCCTGAACCGAAGCCCCCCTTTTCGGGCAAGGCAGGACGAAATATCAACGGCCGGCCAACGGTCTTCAGCTCCCATTACTTTTTTGGCTGACGCGGAAGCCTGTGAGTCACCCGAAGGCCTCTTCCCGGCTTAAGAATCCCCCTCGCCCCTCACGATAATGGCAGATACAGCTTAGAAATCACTAAGCGGGCCGTGGGAGCGGGACCGGTCCCAGATGTTCTGCCGCCTGAGGCGAAGCAACAGACAGCGCCCGGCCATCCGCCCAGATCAGAGGGCACAGGACTCAGGCGGCCGACTTTCTTTGGCACCAGACCAAGAGGTTCCCCTCCTCCCCACCCCTGGCAGTAAAAACTATAATAGCAAAGGGGATGAGCAACGGCCGCTTGAGGAGACCTGAGCGCGAGGCTGGCCTGCTTGTTCGACCCAACACCTCCTAGTGAGAAACCCTGTCGTTGGAATTCAGAGGCATCGCCCACAGAACAAAATGAGGTGGCTGGTTGTCGCGGGTGGCGGCAAAGTGTCAGGGGAGAATGCTGTGTGTTAATGGACACAGGCAAGCATTCATCATGAACTCGCCTGCCTTCAGGTGAGGTGGATGCTGTTAATCTGTCAGTCCAGATATTTCTTCTATATGGCAGGGAGAAAAGGGCCCTACCAGAGTTGCAAATTTTCAAGGAACACAGGGCTCCTCATCGCAGAAAAATATTTTTAAAAGCAAACAGAGAGTGGGTGGGTGGATGATGACCTTAGACTCATCTAATCTCCCTGACACTTTGATATTTTATAGGACTAGGCTCTCCAGACCCTATGCATATTGGGAACATGAAAGGCAATAAAAGACAGTTAAATTTACACTATATATACATATATATATATAGAGAGAGAGACAATATATATCTATATTATAGATATACACACACACACAAAGAAGAGAAAGAATTTTGAGTTTTCAAGACGTTTTATATTTATATATATATATATATATATATAGACCTCTTGAAAACTCAAAATTCTTTCTCTTCTTTGTAGTTAGAAAGCCAGACCATAGCATGGATACTACTATGCAGCTTTTGGGGTACAGCCTCCATGAACAGTTACAATACAGGAAACTGCCCTATGCCAGCTCAGACTATTTGTCTGTTTGCCCCAGGAATGGGGAATATGTGGTTCTCAACCTTAGAATCATAGAAATGTAGAGTTGGAAGAGACTCCAGGTGCCATCCAGTCCAACCCCCTGCCATGCAGGAACACCCTCAAAGCACTCCCGACAGATGGCCATCCAGCCTCTGCTTAAAAACCTCCAAGGAAGGAGACTCCACTACACTCTGAGGCAGCATATTCCACTGCTGGACAGCCCTGACTGTCAGGAAGTTCTTCCTGAGGTTCAGGTGGAATCTCCTTTCCTGCAGCTTGAATCCATTGCTCCTTGTCCTGGTCTCTGGATCAGCAGAAAACAAGCCCTCTCCTTCCTCTACATGGCATCCCTTCAAATATGTAAACATAGCTATCATGTCCCCTCTTAACCTTCTCTTCTGCAGAGATCTTTGGTCTCCAGAAGTTTTGAACATCAGCTCCCAGAATCCCTGACCACTGATCATGCTTGGGGGATCGAAGCTGAAAAACATTTGTAGGACCAAAGATTAAGAGTCACTGCACTAGAAGATTGTTAGATTCTAATTCCCATCAACCCCATCCAGGACACCCAATTATAATCCAACAAGCTTTGGAAGCCCATAGGTTTCTGAACCTTGGTCTACAGGGATGGGCAACTTGGACTGGGGACTATATTCCCCCTACCCAGCACTCCCCATGGTGCGACCCCTGCAGAAAGAAAAAGAAAGACGTCAAGATAAAAAAACTGGAACTGAATGTCCACTTCTATGTTTGATTAGGCCAAAATCTGCTATTCCTGAAGGTTTCCAAGTATGAAGGGATAATGTGACCTTCCATTTTTTTGGACACTGAAGGGTGCTGGGAGTATTCTGGGGGTATGGGAGTGAAACAGGCTCTTGAGGAGCAGCATCTGGCCCGTTTCCTGGCCAGTCTGCTGGCACTGGCTCTCCTGGGAGTCAGTCCAAAGTCACATCACATCTCATCACCTGCTACCTAATTCTTCTAACTGGAAATGCAAAGAACTGGATGTGGGCCCTCTTCTAGTACAGCATGTGCTTTTCCGATAAGCCATGCCCTCCCCCCGCCAGGGTCTTATAAATATTAAGCTGAAAACATTTGGTAAGAGTGGGGTCAACCCTCATAAAAACTATGTTATGTGGGGAAGCGAAGAGGGGGGATTTAAACAGCAATGAGTTCTCTTTAGAGTATAACCTGGAATACTTCTTGGAGGTAAACCAAAACCCACCAATGGGGGAAAAATAGGAACTGCTTGGGATGTATTCACCTCTTCCCTGATGAATTCATCCCTCTTTGGAGAGTTGTAATGAGCTCCAGGTTGTACTCCCTTCCCCCTCCTCTGTTCCCCATGCTTCTAATTTTATACAACTATTTCAAATTAGAAGTGGTACGGGATATGAAATGTGACCTTTAACCTCTTTACAACAGTTCTGATTGTTATATGCCTTTGGAAATTGGAGGCATTGCTTGAATCCTGCAACTTGGATAATTCAGCTCAAGTTACTTCAAAGAGCGCAGTTCTAACAGAAGTAATACAGTTCTTATAAGGATGTGCCAGTTTCAGATGCAAAATAGAAAACAGCTGTATGCTTCAGACAGAGAAAATGGGGGCCATCCCAGATTCAAAGTGGAATAGGAAACAAGCTCTGGTTATGTCTTTTCTTTTCCTTTTTTTTTTAATACGAGCAAATCAGTTGTGAACTGAACTCTTCTGTCAGTTTATTGCAAGAACCAACTGTTTCCTTTTTCAGTGTAATTGTAAAATGTAATAATAAAACATGTCTTTGTTGTTCCAACAAGTTTAAAGGGGATATCTTTTCTTCAACTGTAAAAAGGGTAAGCATTTGTCATATAGATGCCTTATACTGAGTAAGAGTACTTTTTTCTCATTGTTAGTAGGTCCATTCCCAGCCTGGCTAACGGAAACATTTTTAACTCAGCAGTGACTAGTGAGTTACTGGATTGCAGTGCATTATGGGACTGAATCATCTTTCACCATTGGTTATCTTGACTAGGACTGATGGGAGCTGCAGTCCAACAACATATCGAGGGCCACAAGTTGCCCATCTTTGATTTAACTGAAGATTGTGCCCAGAATTCAGCTTGAGTCATCTCTCATGTATTATCACTTAGCTATAACCCCTTCTTTCCTGCCCGTTCTTCTTTCTTTGTCTCTCTTATGTGGGTCTCTAGGAGTTTTTTTTTCCTGTTAAAAATGATGACATTGTGTCACTTATATTGTTACTAACTCAATAAATTTAAAAAAAATCATAATTATCATCTGCATATCATTTAGGAAATCCTAAATTAACACCATCTTTGACATCTTACTCTTCAAATAAATTATTTCATTAACAGTAGTACCAAAACTGAAAGCATGCTGCATGTTTTTAATATCATAGAGTTCTTTGTTTTATTCTTATCAAAGGAAGAGTGGTGGTAAGTTGCATGGCTATTCTTTCACATTTCTTTTAAAAAATATTTATATGCTGCTCTATATCCAAAGGCCTCAAGACAGTAAAATATTTTAAACAATGAAAACAATGTAAATTTTGAAACAGTAAAAGACAATTTACAGATTAAAAACATATTAAAATGCCAAACTAATCCAAATGGTTAAGATCAGGCAGATGTACAAATTAGAAAAGCTGTTAGACCTCAAAGGCTTTAGTTCCATGCTTGAACTTGGTGCAGGAATGAAGGAAAAGTTGGCACTAATTGGGTCTGAAACAAGAGAGCATTCCACAACCAGGTTGCCACAAGCGATCATCCATGTTTTGTATTTTGTGATTTGTAATCTTTAGGATTATTTTTATTTAATGCTTCATTACTGAAAATAGTCATCATTATCCTTTGCTTGTCCTGGAAAAGCAGTCTTCAGTCTGAGCAATCTGTCTTCTTCAATCTGAGTTTGGGCCTGGATTCAGTGAGTATGAATTTCCTTACCTATCAGTGTGAAAAACTGCAGCTATCCATCAGCATGAAAAATAAGGAGAAAGTTTAAATTTGTAACTGAGGTTTAGGATGAAGGCTGGTACTAATAGTGAAAAAAGGTCCAGATAAGAAATAATTTGCTTGAAACCTGTAATCTTTCCACTCATCTATCCTTTTTGAAGGTGAATTCACACTGAAAAAAACAACTCTAAAACAGGTATGGGAATCTTTGGTCCTCCAGATGTTTTAGACTATAATTCCTACAATCCCCTACCATCAGCCATGCTGGCAAAAGTTTTTGAGAACTGAAGTTGAAAGCATCTGGAAGAACAAACGTTCGTGTTGTTATGCTAGGATTTTATTCAGAATCTGCTACAACATGGAAGGAACAATACATAATATTTTTTAAAAATATGAAAATGGTTTGAAAACATCTGTAGCACATCAGAGAAAAATCCACTGTAGTTTTTTCTTTAAATATTTTTACAATAAGGCAAATACAGATTGGATCACAGTACATTAGTCCTGAGCAACCCTTGCCTAAATGCCTGTTGTGTATTTACATTAGTAATCTGATGTATGTAATGTTATTTTTATATAATGGTAAAATGCCTTGAGATGTTTTATAAAAAGTACAATAAGAAATCTAAATACAGTTAGTATTATTCCTGCAGTTATTAAGATTAAAGTGTAGGATAATCAACAATTATATAAAATATTATATGAATATCTCTGCAAGTGATTTGATGGGGTTCTTTGAAGATACCAAGGATAAATTATTACCTTAGTTCCAAGTTATTTTTCTATAACTGTTATTCTTATCACATCCTCTGTACAACATGTGTGCTTTTTTAAAAACAGACAGCTATAACTTGTATCTCAAATGTTTCAATGGAGGTGATCAGTCCTTAATAGCAGTCTTGAACAGAAAGCCTTTGTGCTTGAAGAGGTTAGAATGTCACAAAAGCCACCTTGTTTTGTATCATATAGCACAGCTGTAAAAAATGATGGGGATTGTCCACATGCATGTTGCATTAAATTTAATGTAAAAAGAATGTAATAAAGCCTCACAGATATTCTAAATCTAAGGTAAAGCAGGGTCACCAGAAATGAAGTGTTGTATAATGCTGCCTTTAAGAGTGAGTTCCCATGGCTGATCAGACTTTGAATCCACAATGAGCCATGGAAACCCACTGAGTAACCTTGGGCAAGTCATGCTCTCTCAGCCTGTGGAAGACAAAGGCAAACACACTCTGAACAAATCCTACAAAGAAAATGCCATGACTTATTGGTCACCATAAGTTGGAAACAATTTGAAGTTGTGCAACAACAACAAAGACTGCTATTGCATAGTTTGAAGGGTGTAAAATACGTCACTGAATATTGCATAACTACTGTTTTCATTATTAAAGATAATACAGCAAAAATCATAACCACACTGAGATATCAAGAATCTAATGTGTCCCACATTTTTGCTATGCACCTTGCTACTGGTAACACTGTCAAATTACCTTACGTTGTGAAGAACTACTGTGGAGTTTATTAATGCAGATAACATAGATGCGTTGCTTTTGAAAAAACATTAATGAGTTTTTAGCCCTCCATTGCTAATTTTTACAGCTAACTAAACATTTCTCACAGTGCTATTAGCTTATCTCGTATATTCATATGGTCTGGAATTCTGATTCTGGAACCCAAATTACATTAGCTAGAATTAGCCAAAGGGCTGACACAAGCTGGTAGCTATCCAGATGCTGCTCCTAGCTGTAATTGAGGCTGCTGTCACAGAAAGAATTAGAGTGCAACCAGGCTTGTTTCCCTAAATCTAGTCTTTCTTGTGTACTGTTCTCTAAATGAGACATGATATATGCTCCTATGCAAGATGCTATGTGTTCGTCTGCTCCCTCCTCCTCAATTCTGATCTCGAATTTTTGGTGGTGGCAGAGAGGGGAAACCATGAACATTTTCCCCTTTCCCTGCCATTCCCAGACCTTCCTTCAGGGCATCTTGACATGTTCCTGTTGGTAACAAGCAGGCCAGCAGGAATCAGAAGAATGGGCAGATTATGCCTTCAAGGTACTACAGAGGCATCTTAGTTTTCTTTATGCAGCTTTAGGTTAATATTATGCAGTAGCATCTTAACTATTAAGGCAAGTTTGCCCTATTTGCCACTACACTCTCCAAAAGTCCTTAGGAGGAAATAACACTCCAGGGGCAGCAAGGCAATGATAAATTTCCTTGACTGCTGTTGTTTTAATGGTGTTTGTGATGGGGCCTAACGAGCCACCATAAACTCCTTCTGGTCTTCCCCACAGCAGTAAGGCTAGTCTCTTGAAAGGCACAACAGAGACAAAGGAAAAAATTGCAGAATCATGGGCAATACTCTTTTTTTTTTCAAGCACAGAGGAAATCACACTGAAAAGAATCTGTTCCTAAAATGGACACTTCTTTTCCTTCAAACACCATTGGACCTCTTCAAGTTATTCAGTGAGCCTGTGTATGGCCACTGTGTTCTTAACTGCTATCAAGTCAACTTCAAGTTATGGTGACCCTGTGGATGTGATGACAAGTCACCCTATCAACAGCAGTATTGCTCAGGTCTTGTAGACTCAGGGCAGCCATGGTTTCCTTGATTGAGTCTATCCATCTGTAACAAGGGCCATTTCCGCACTAGACTGTTACAGTGGTATGATTCCACTTTCAACATCCTATGGAATCCTGGGGTTTGCAGTTTCGAGAGGGGCCAGGTGGCCCCTCCCGAAACTGCAAACCCCAGGATTCCATAGGATGTTGAAAGTGGAATCATACCACTGTAACAGTGTAGTGCGGAAATTCTGAAGGTCTTCCTTTTTCCCTAGTGCATTCTACCTTGCCAAGCATTATTGTCTTTTCTAGTGAGGTGTGTCTTGTCATTATATGTCCAAAGTATGACAGTATTAACTTGGGGAGAGTTCGGGCTTGATTTGCTCTAGTACCCATTTATTTGTCTTTTTAGCAGTCCACAGTATCCATAGAACTCTTCTGGCACTACATTTCAAATTAGTTGATTTTTCTCCCTATCAGCTTTCTTTACTGTCCAGCTTTCACAAACATAAGTAGAAATTGGAAATACAATGGTATGGACAATCCTAACTTTAGTATTAAATGACATATCATTACACTTCAGGATCTTGTCTAATTCCTTCATAGCTGCCCTTTCAAATCCTAGTCATTTTATTTCTTGACTGCTGTCTCCATTCTGATTAATGACTGACTCAAGGTATGGAAAATCTTGAACTATTTCAACGTCTTCAGCTACTTTAAAATTATGTAAATCATTTGTGGTCATTGTTTTAGTTCTCTTAATCTTCAACTATAAACCTGCCTTTGCACTTTCTTCCTTGACTTTCTTCAGTAATCATTCCAAATCTTTGCTATTTTCTGCTAGGAGCATGGTGTCACCTGCATGTCTTAAACTGTTGATATTCCTTCCTCCAGTCTTCATGCCTCCTTCCTCCGAATCTAATCCTGGTTTTCGTATGGTATGTTCAGTATGCAAGTTAAACAGATAGGGTGATAAAATTCAGTCTTGCTTGACCCTCTTGCCAATTGTTTCTCCGTATTCTGTCCTAACAGTAGCTTCTTGTCCTGTGTATAGGTTACATATCAGGACAATCAAACGTTGTGGCATACTAAACTTCTTTAAGAACAACCCATCGTTTTTAATGATCTCCACAATCAAAGGCTTTACTATAATCTGTAAAGCACAGGCTGATTCTGAAATTCTTTGAAGTGCTCCATTAACAAATGTATGTTTGCAATATAATCCCTAGTGGCTCTTCCTTTCCTGAACCCAGCTTGGTCATCTGGCATGTCTTGCTCCATACATGGTAAAAGTCATTGTTGTAGAATTTTGAGCATCATTTTGTTTGCATGGGAGATTAATGCAATGGTCCCGTGGCTGCTATCATCCCTGGTACCCCCTTTCTTAGGGACTGGAATTTATATTGAGCATTTCCAATCTGTGGAAATCCATTGTTTTGTTTTCCATATTTGTTGACAGATTTTAGTTGGAACTTGAGTAGATTCTGTCTCTGGAGCTTGAAGCAGACCTATTGGTATGCCATCAGTTCCTTGTGATATATTTTTCTCAATATTCCGAGTGCAGCTTCCACTTCACTTTCTAAAACTGTAGGTTCATCTTCAAATGGTTCTTTCTTGAATTAATCTGTCATCCTTTCATCTCTTTTATATAGATCTGCAGTGTATAGTTTCCATTGTCTTTTTATTTCTACTTGGTCATGTAATGTGTTTCTCTGCTTGCCATATAGCATTTCTACTCTTCATTTAAATACCCTTTGACTTCTTGGATCTTATGGAAGAGGGTTCTTGTTCTTCCTTTTATGTTGTCATCTTCTACTTTTCTGCATTGATTATTATAGCAGTTCTCTTTGTCCCTGCACACAAGTCACTGTACAGTGGCATTCAGGATTCTGGCCCTATTTCTGTCACCTTTTTCTTTTGCTTCTCATCTGTCTTTAATGCTTGAAGAGTTTCATTTATCATCTCGTTCTTTTTTGGCTGTGGATAATGTCTTTTTGCATTCCTCCCTGACAAGGTCCCTGGTGTCAGTCCAGAGTTCTTCTGGCTCCTGGTCAATTAGGTTTAATAGTAGAAGTCTATTTCTTACATTATCTTTAACTTCTACAGATACATTCTTCAGGTTATATTTTGGCACAATGGGTGGTTTAGTGTTCTTCTTTAGCTTTACTCTAATTTTTGTTCATGGTCTGTGTCACAATCTGCTCCTGGTCTTGTTTTATCAGAGGGAATGGAGCTTTACCATTTGTAGTCTATTGGATTTCTATATTTCTGATTTCTATATTAGCTATTAGGTGATATCAGGTGATATATACACCCACCTCTTTGATTGCCTGAAGAATGTTTTTGCTATGAACAATCTGTTGGTCTTGCAGATGAAATCAGTCATTTTCCTGCTTTCTTGATCCTTTGCCAAATTCTCTTACAGTCGTTGGTTCTGCTTGGTTTTCTGTTAGTCAGTGTAACTAATAGGGTTTATTTGTAAAAATTTTGTAATACAAGACCCACAAAAATACAACCATAAAAATAAGATCAAAACATCAAAACCATTAAGACAATATTAAAACAATCAGACAACATTAAACCTCACTAAATCTATTGTGGTTTATTGCCCATTTATGTCAATTCACACAATTCCTTTGAATCACCCAAAGAGTGTTTATATATCATGTTCTAAAGATCTTATTATAGTTACAGTATCTAAGTCACATTGCAAAGAGATTTTGCAAGGTGACTCAATGCAGAACCAAGGCTAGCCCAAGATCTTGTTTCCAGCTATTACCAGACAGAAACTTCCAGTAAATTCATGAACTGGAACACAACACAATAGCCCCGCTGTATTTCGTCTCCAGTGTAGAAGTTTTGCTTTTGTACATGTAGATTCTATTCAGTTATTTCCAGGAAATAGCACTGACAGATCTTTTCTGGTGAGCTTAAAGTATCACTTACATTATTTCAGATATATTATCTTCCTGACTCCCTTCTACCTCTTATTTTGCATCCTGTCTTTCAATCATTTTTCTACCACCCCATCTTTTGTTTTTGTTTTTCTTCAGTTGGCCCTTCTGCATCCATAGGGATTCCTGTTCTGCACTTTTTTACTTTCGGAAAAATCATCCACATTTGACAAGAGACCCTACCGAATTTTTTCCAAAGTGGAGTGAAATAAGATAAAATAACTTAATGCACAAAGTAGAGTGGATGAAGCAGAACAATAAGCTTAGAAAAAACAAACAAACACAATCCGTGAGCTAAATAAATCTTAATGGATGCTTTAGAAAATTGTAGACGGGTGTTAACACATTGTCCATTTGTCAATGGAGGCACTGCTGAAGCTCATGTCAGAACGGTTGCACTGGGAAAAAGTATTTTTGGCTGAAACTCTTTACAGTTCCAGTGACTATTGAATGTCTCAGTATATACTGAGCTCCCTTTCTGTATTACTGCAGTGTGATAGAGTCAGGATGGTGTGGTGGTTTGAGCATTGAACTACCACTCTGGAAACCAGGGTTCAAATTCCCTCTCAGCCATGGAAACACACTGGGTGACCCTGGGCAAGTCACACTCTCTCAGCCTCAGAAGAAGGCAAAAGCACACTCCTCTGATAGGTTTGCCTTAGGGTTGCCAAAAGTCAGAAATAACTTGGAAGCACACAACAACAACACAGTGTTATATAATTATCAAAAACATACCGGTAATATAGTGTTGACTTTAAAATTATATTTCTTATACAATGTCTTCTCTTCAACCTACTCTTCTATCAATGTAAAAATAGCTAAAACATTATATTTTTTTTCATATCTTCCTCATGTATCTTCATTTAATAATCAGATCCTTCTAGCTTTATGAGAATAGATCCTCTCCACTAAGGGAAGCCTAAGCAATAAAATAATAGCTTGTTTTGTCAATCTAATTTTTACCAAGTTAAAATCAGTTACAGGGGGTTATAGCAGATCTTGTTCCGCCACCAGTAATGGAAAATTATGAATTTTCTGTGGAATATTTGTATACTTTCTTGCACTAAACCTCCCTCTCTCTCTCTCATTAAACTGGACATTCAATCAGTGATCTCCAGTATCTCAGAAAATAGGTGTTATTCAGTCACTAACATTCACTAACATCTATGTATCATGTAGACACCCTGCTCTTAACACAATCAGAAAAACAATAGGATAAGACACATATCAGAATGACCTTCAGCCCTATCTGGATCAATTAATCATTACCCCCTAATATCATTCAGGAGCTTTAAGTGAAACATATCAGTACCATAAACTGTTCACAGAGCAGTGTCAATTTATACAGAACTGTCAGTTTTCATGTTATCTTTGTGAGGATTGACGCTGCTCTGTTGCAGTGCTGGGCAAATGAAGTTTTTCTGCATCCTGTTCAACAGTTTCATTTTAAAAAATCCAAATTAAACTGTTGTAAAAGTGGTGTGAAATAAATGCTAGAATGTTCCTAGTTTAGTTGCAGTACGTTTGTGGAACTTACCCTCATCTTTTGTTTATATTTTGGAAAAAATAAGTACCAGGAACAGGTAATAAAGAGTTGAAACGCAAGACAAGGGACAACTTGGGCACTGGAGAGCTCCTGCAGACAACAAAAAGTCTCTGAAAGTCCCAGTTTTGTTCTTGTATAAACTGATTTTATTTTGGAATGCCACATGATGTTTTCTACCTCCCCAAGTGTCTCCCGGGAACTCCCAGCATAACCAAGGACTTTTCATTCCTACTTCCCAGGTCAGTTTAAATTAACTCAGTATTTCCTGAAATGAAATGTACCATTACTTGGTTGTCTGGTTTTATTTTCCTGTAACTAGTTAAGATAGCTGCCTAATTTTTAACTGGTCTAATATTGCTAAAGGCTAAAGCACTTTAGCACTCTGAGGATAAATCCTAACAAGAATAAAAAAGGCTCAGTAGAAATTGCTGAAAATCACTTTCTGAAATATGGCGTGAATCTAGATGTGAAATGTCACGGGGGGAAGGAGGGAACACAATGCAGGAGCAGTGAGGGGAACCCAGGTTGTTTCAAGGAAGTGCCTGGATGAAAACTTGGGAATATGCAGGTAAAATCCGAACGAAAAGAACTGGAAATTTTGAGTACTTCCAGAGACTTTTCTCTCTTCTAGATGAGCTTGAAGATGGTTGAAAGGGTTCAGGGAGAGATTATTTTTCAAAGTACTTTGAAAAACAGTTTGTGATATTATACAAGAGTAAGAGAGCAAATTATAATGAAGACATTATGTAGCATGTGAGAGCTTGTGGGAGAGAAATTAGACCTGCCTGACCTTAAGGCAATGTGTCTAAGAAATTGCATGTCTCTCACCTCTCATGTATTAAATGTTTTAAAATAATACATGCAACTGAATCAGCTATCTGACCAATGTTGGCTCTGGACGATAATATTAAGATCCTGAGATAGGTGGCAGAGCGGGTACTGAGTTTGCATCACATAATCTGTTCCTTTCATATTTTTCTGAATGGCCTCCCACTCAACAACTCCTTGAGATAACTTATAATAATAATAAAAACACAGAAAAACTCAACAGTTTCAAATAATTATGGTGAAATACACTGCAATAAAATAAAGGCCTGTATTTCTAAAATCAAAGGCCTGTATTTATCAGTAGAAGCTTGGCAGAACAGTATACTTTTTACTAGCTGTCTAAAAGCCAGTAAGGAAGCCAACCAAGTGTCCCTGGGAAGGAAATTACACAACCGAGGAGCTGCTAAATACCACAGCCTGTCTCAGGTTCTTATGAACTGACCTCTCTTGGAGGTTAGAAGTATGACAGCACCTGAGGTGATAAACATGCTGTTTGAATTTGAAGTGCAGCAGTATAACTACAGAAGGGCAGTAACAGGTTCAGCAGATTTTTACCTTCCAATTTCCACCTTTTTCTCCATGTCTCAGACAGACTATTTTACTTTTTCCGAGGATTTCTGCCATTCGTCACTCCCCAAAGCTGTTATCCCATAGCAGGGAGTAGAGGAATAAGTTGTACTTCTTTCTTCAAACTACGTATGTTCTTCCCTAGTTAAAAATGCTTTTAAATAATTACATTTGGAAAATTTGCCAACAACAGCCTGCTTACTAAAATATATCACCTGTTTTGACTCTCTGTGAACAAGGACAGTGATATATTTATAAGACTGCTACTTAGCACTTGGGCTGAAGCACATATAATTACTGGCCTCTATCCAATGCTTTGAACAAGTCCTTTCAATTATAAGTGTATTTATGTTTGTTAGATTTGACTACTGTTTTTGTTTAGTATTTTTAATATGCACCGAATTTTCATATAACTTCTTGGTATGAAACACAACAGTTTCCATACTGTGAGCTTATAATATTGACAGACCAATAATAGAAGCACTAGAGGAAATGCAGTGTTATATAATGTAGGAACTAACAGTGCAAAAGACTCAGAAGTAAAATCTATTACCACATAATACTTTTTAAAAGTAGTTTGTGTTTGGAAGAAGTACTTGGAAAATGGTTACTATACACATTTACTTGGGAGTAAATGCTAGTGAACTAAAACTTACTTCTGAGTAGATGTATATAGGATTTCCCTGTCAACCATGCTCCAACATTACCAAATCGTTGTCCCGTGTTTCCTGTCAATGGTGGAACACATTTTCTCTTTATATTTGAATGTTCAAGTGTTTTACATACATGGAATCCTTAAAACCTTGCTTAATAAATCAGGGAGGATTAGCTCCTCTCTGTATGAGCTGGTTTCTGCTGAAAAAGAATGAAGCACAATGGATCAAGACACAATCTAGAAAACAACATTGGGGACAATTTGACTCAGATGTGTGGAAGTAATGTGGCCTGACCTGAGATAACACTGATGAAAGAATGCTGAGCAGAGAAAATAGCTAGAATTGTGCTGGTAGTGTATTTTATTCCTGTTGAGCACGTAAATACCAAGTAGTTATTTTCCACTTCTGTAGCTAGTATTGGAAGACTTATACTAGACTGCCATGACTCATAAGTGGAATAACACTGGCAGTATATAGAAGATCTGTTGTTTATCTGAGTGGCTATCGCTGGCAGTGTGAAATGCCTTTGCTCATTGAGTATTTTCCCACTAATCCAAAAAAAGTTGTAACTGCCATTTGTTTCTCTTCTTAAATGTTATTTATTTTAACACAATCTAATTCACAAATAAG